>CM046372.1:10090696-10109748 GCA_025413025.1 Ficus hispida | reverse complement strand
GCAACATGGGAACGCGAGGACGAGATGAAGAAAAGCTACCCCGAATTGTTCTAATTTTCGAGGACGAAAATCTTTAAGGAGGGTAGATTGTAATACCTGATTTCTATGTCTGAACGATTCTATGTATAAATTTACATTGAACCGTGAAGGAATTTATGAAAAAGCCCAGTTAAGGGTTTTTAAATATGTTTTGTGAGTTTTATGGCTTTATAAGACTCAAAAATGACTATGTATTTAAGAAAACGACCTTTTAGGTAATAAGGAACAAAATCATGAAATTTTGTAAAATGGTCAAAGTTTGACCAAAAACGTCACGGTTGACCAAAAAGTCAACTGTTGACCAAGAAAGTCAAAACTTGACAAAAGGTCCCTAATTGACAAGAAGGTCGATGGTTGACCCGAAAAGTTCAAGAAAATGACTGTATGTTTAAATGTTTATCTGTATAAAATTGCACCGGGTAAAACCGTGTTTTTACAGATAAAAAGTTATGTTTAAGATATAAGAACAACCCTAGAAAATCAAGCACATTAAGTTGAAGTATAGGGCAAAAGGGTTTTAAGAAATAAGGAAAAATTTCATACCGTCCATTTTTACACGGATGAATTTTGGACTGCAGTTCGGTAAACCGATACTGTGCATAAGTGAATCCAGTATTGAAAATACCTGTGATAACTTAAAAATGGACTGCTTAATAGCAAGAAAAAGAGAAAAAGAGCCAAACAAGCTTAAGCCTTGCTTACCTCATTACCTTTTTGAATTTTGACATCATTAGTTGATTTAAGAAAAATTGGAAGAATTAGTTGTCTTCCACCTAGCTTGATGGCCGGCCACATGCCCCCCTAGAAGTCCAATTTCTGATTTTTTTGAGGACTAAATTGTGCAATTACAAGAAATTCACAAACTCTATAAATAGGGGGAGCATTGTTCACAATTTAAGATTGTTAGCCAAACTCTTGCATTTTTGCTCCACAAAATCCGAACTTTGAGTGGAAGAAAAGGCAAGAAAAATTTGCAAAACCAAGAGTGTGTAGGGCTTAGGGGTGGTCGGATTCAAGTAAGAAACCAAGCAAAAAGTTGGAAAAAAATTTAGTGCCCATTTCCCTAGCAAGGCCGGTTCTAGGGGGGGAGGAAACAAACTTGATCCAAACCGGTTTTGGAGTTGGAGGCAGCCGGGTTTGGTGCAATTTGGTGGCTGAATTTAAGGCAAGAAAGGCAGCAAGTTTGCACTTGCCAATCACCAAAACAGCCGGTGATTTGAGGAGGAGGAAGGAAGTGGAAACCCGAGCTCACCGAGCCAAACCGAGTAAGGTAAAAACCTTAACCAATCAAGTTTCATTTAAATTTCATATGGAGAAATTTAAATGTATTTAAGCCATGGTTTGTAAGGGTATAAGCCCACTTTCAAGTTTGCCCTAGCTTGTAATTTATGAGCATGTGCTTGGTTTGTTTAGGTTTAGGATTTGGTGGTTCAATTATGTGCATGTGTGCATGTTAGATGTTTGATTAAATGTTTAGGGTTTTTGTAGGATTATGAATGATGTTCATTTTGGCTTGCATGTTGAAATCTGAACGTTAGAAACGTCATGCATGTCTGATTTAGGCTCCCGCTGAGTTCGGTGGAGGTAGGGTGGACGTTCTAGGACGCAAACGAAATTTTAAACCGAAAACTGCCAACTCGGGTGGAAATTGGCCAGTTTCGGGGAAATCAGTTTTTGAGGCCTCTAGAGGCCGAAACAGGGGAAACTCAAAACATGAAAGTTTTTAAGTAGAGTTTTTCCTAGAGGACAGCATGGACAGTTTTGTAAAATGAGGCTCCAATGGCCTCGGTTTTTACCAAAAACCGTGCCTGAGTGCCCAGGACCCGTGCCTAAAGTGCCCAGGACCCGTGCACGGCCAGGACTAGTTCCACAGGGTTTTTGACCATGAAAACGTCCGAACTAGGTTTTATCCAAAACACTAAAGTTGTAGAACTTTTCAATGTCTAGAACTTTCGTGAAGACAAGTTTTTCAAAATCAATCTGGATTTTTAAATAAAACCTGAACTATGAAAACTGTGCAGAGAGCAAGAAATTCCTGCACAGGATTTTCTAAAAACATGCAGAAAAACTGTATTTTTGCATCAACACTCCTGTTTTGACTATCAAAACTGTTTTAAAAGCAGTTTTCAGTCTTCAATAATTTTTATAAAGTCTTATTTTGAAAACCACGAATTTTGAAGTAAAACAAAAGATTTTCTAGCCAATTTTCCAAATTGGATTTTAAAAGTCAAAACATATTAACAAGACAATGACGAATGGTAACCGGGAAGGATACCCGAGTTACTAAAACTTAGGCTCGATAATAAGAATAATCTAATACCCAAGGTTACCTCAAGTAATCTAATGGGTCAAGACGGTTAACCATAATCTCTAGGGTTACGATTAGTAACCTAATAAATGATCAAGGTATGTAAGGAGAACATATAACTATGATACTGGAAAGGTTACCAACGTTTTATAGGATCCTTATCCTATGTTCTTTCTAATAGCAGGAAGTAAACTGCAATTGAGATCAGGGTGGAAACAACAAAGCCTGGAATATAACGAATCAGGCAAGTATCGAACCTCACCTACAGTATGAAAATAGTAAATACTATTTTCATATATATTATGTTAAACTATACTAGTTACTTTACATGTTTAAATGTACATGCTATGTTGTATGATGTTATGTAATGCTATACGATGATGTGCTATGACATGTTACATATTATGCCATGTTTTCTAAAATGTCATGGTTTTAAAAATGTCATGATTTCAAGAATGCCATGATATGGGAAATGTTAAGTTTGAACATGATATAGTGACATCATGAAGCATGTTCACTAATGTTAAATCACATGGTAAAATAATCAAGTAAGGTGTCGTACCAACCTCCCGTGATCGTGGAGGATACATGTTTAACACCAATTGTGATATTAACCTCTCGTTGATGCGTGAGGGTCACGTTATGATTCCCAGAACTGTTAGGGCCTTGCAAACCCTAGCTTTATCTGGAGGCTGCGCGCTTTCGGTACGTACACTATGGGCCCACATGTTAAGACAAGATAAGTTAAGGGTTGAGTCTATAATGAAACATAAGACATTAAATCAATCATAAATGGTTCATGCATAAGCTACATGATGATGGACATGTTTTAAGATGTTTGAATTATTTCGTGAGATTATGTTTATACTTGCTGGGCGAAAGCTCACTCTTATATTTCATACTGTAGGTAAGAAGCCTGCAATTTAAGTGATGGGCTTTGCGGACGATGCGACGGGTGAAGGGCGGTGTGGGATACCACTATGCATAATTTTCCGCATCCAATTTTCAGAAAATATGTTAATATGACAAAAGTAAATGATGTTTTGTTATATGTAAAGAATTTGAAGACACGAGAAGGTATTTTCAGTTTGGTATATATGAGTGACAAGTTTTCTCTACAAGATAACTTATGAGAATATGTTTTAAAAAAAAAAAAATTTATTCTCAAATTTTTAAGCAAGTTAAGTACAAGTAGTATGGTGTCGACCCGGCTTGGGAAGTCGGGGCGTCACAACCATCATAACGTATATATCATTGTTACATCAGCATAACCTTGTGATGTCATAATATCATAGCATACATCATAACATTTTAACATAACTTGATCATCATATGCTAACATACATCGCAAGCATATCAACTTAACTTGATCATCATACTTCATAAGCATATCAACATAACATTGTAAGCATATCAACATAACTTAATCATCATACTTTGTAAGCATATCAACATAACATTGTAAGCATATCAACATAACTTAATCATCATACTTCGTAAGCATATCAACATAACATCATAAGCATATCAACATAATTTAATCATCATATATCATAAGCATATTAATATAACTTAATCATCATGAACTTGAAAATAAACATTTTCGTTTATGCTGTAGGCGGAGTTATACTTACCAGTTACACTAAATCTTGAATTTAGTGCTCCACCTACACAGGTTGTTTTCCTGTTTTCACAGAAAAATCATAGGATAAGAATCATCCTATCATAGTTTCATAATTACCCTAGTTATTAACTTATCTTAGTACAAGGGTATCGAAAACATAGCATAAACTTTAAAACTTTACTATCTTTTAAAACCTTGAATTCTGAAAACTGTATTTGAAATCAATCCTTAAATTTGATCATTTTCTAACAAATTTGTTTTGAATTTGAAAACATTTCCTTCATGAAAGTTGTAGACCTTGAAGGTTCCTACAAATTATATTTTAAACTTAAAACCCAAATCTGATTTTAACATATTAGTTTCTATCTTTGAAAATTCTTCGACCATTTTATTAACCTTAAAATAGGTCTCGGGTTTTTGTAAAAACGAAGGTCATAGAAGCCTTATTTTCAAAAACTGCCCACATTGACCCCTAGGATTTTTCTCTATAACTTTGTATTTTTGACTTTTTCAAGATTCGGTGTAATACCCAGAATTTCGTTGAACCTATGATTTCCTTTTAGACAAGGAAAATCCCAAGTCTTACTCTTGGATGTCGATATAAAACTCACGATCTGAGTTAAATATCAGTATATGTTTGAGTTCTCGTTTAATTAGCTATGAGACTCAATAAGCAGTTTGCTTAGTCATGCATCTGACCCTTGAGCAAAAAGGGAAGAAAAATTCTATGATTGGTCAAAGTTTGACCGAAAAAGTCAAAGTTGACCAAAAAGTCAAAAGGTTGACCAGGAAGGTCAAATAGATGAAGGTGCTGAGTTATGGCAAAGCAGTATAGATAATATACTGCGAAAACCTTCATTACGGTCAAATTAGCAAGCATAAGCTGTGAGACCACCCTAGAAAATCAAACACACCAAGTATGGTATTAAGGGCAAGAAAGGTGCCAAGAGATAAGAAAAATTTTATTCAGTTCATTTTTACACAGATAAATTTTGGACTGTAGTACAGTGTAAAATACTGTTATTAGTTAATAACAGTATTGGAAATATCTGTGTTAGTATAAAAATAGACTGCATATTAAGTAACAAGCCAAACAAGGCCTTATGATGTCATCACCTTATTTTGGATTTATGACATCATTATTGATTAAAGAAAAGGGGGAAAAAAATCCTTGGATGACACCTAGCATATATGGCCGGTTACTTGAGGGACTAAAATGCAAATATTTTTGCATTTAGGGGCCAAAGTGTAATTTTAAGAAATTACCATGATGATGTAAGCAAGGTGACATAAGCATGATGAGGTAAGCAAACTTGGTCTCCAAGCTTTTCCTAATGGCCGGCCACCTATGAGGACTAATGAGCAAATATTTTGTCCTTTAGGGACTAAAATGCAAATTTAAGAAAAGATGATGTCATCAAGGTGATGTAAGCATGATGATGTCATCAAGGTGAGGTAAGCAAATTTGGGCTCCAAGCAATCCATAATGGCCAGCCACCTCATAGGGGTATTTGTGCAAATTTTTGTGCAAATATTCTTGTTCCTAGAGTATTTAAGCAAATTTTGGATTAAAAATAAATCCAAAATTTAATTAATTTTCAGCTATAAATAGGGCATGAGGGGGGTGGTTTTTGGCAGCAAAAAACATCCCAAACCTCTGCCCAATTTTCTCCAAACCTCCCTAGAAATCGAACCCAAAGTGGAAAAATTTTATTGGCCGGATTTTTGGTGAGAAAGAAAAAGTGTAGGAAAAAGATTGGAAACCCATTTTTTTTTGCTTGAATGGCCGGTTATGGATAAGCTGGAAAAGCAGAAAAAATGCTAGGAATAGGAGGAGAATGGCCGGTTATGGGCAGCCAAGGAGAAAGGAGAAAAATGTGAACCAAACTCCTAGCCTAGCCTTGTGTTCAATCAAGGTAATCTCCTTAAGCCCTAAGCTTTTTAAGTTGAGCTTCAATTTGAAATTTAAAGTGTATTTCCAGCATTGGATGTAAGAGCATAAGCTCACCGTTTAGTGCTTGATTATGCTTGATTAGGGTTGGTGGTCTCTAGTTTATGGTTTTGATGCATGTTTGTAAATATGTCTACCTTGTGTTTGTTGTATGTCCCCATAGGTTGAGAATGAATGTATGATTATGTGATTGATGGAATGGAACGTTAGAAATGATTGCATGTGTGATCTTAGGCTCCCGCTGTGGTCGGTTGAGGTAGTGTGCGCGTTTTAGGACGAGAAACGAAATTAAGAACCGAAACTGCCAGTCTCGGGTCAAACTGGGCAGCTTTCTAGAAATGATAATTTGAGGCCCTTAGAGGCCGAATTTGAAGAAACTCAAAACTACAAAGTTGTAGATAATGGTTTTTCCTAGAGGGTCATGCAAACCGTTTTTGAAAATAAGGCTCCAAAGGCCTCGGTTTTTATGAAAATCCGAGCCTGACCGTGCCCAGGATTTATGCACGGCCAGGTGAGTTCAACAAGGAATAAGGACATGTTAAAGTCCGAACTGGATTTTTCTCAAAACATGAAAGTTGTAGTATTATCCGAGATCTACAACTTTTATGAAGAAAGTTTTATCAAATTCGAAACTGATTTTAAAGTAAAAAATTGGATTCTAAAGACTGTGCAGGAAATAGAAATTCCAGCACAAGATTTTCAGAAAAATAGTACATAAGCAGGAAATTTCTGCTCATGCACAGGATTTTCTAAAATAATACAAGAAAACTGTATTTTTCACAAAACCCAATGTTTTGACTGTGAGAACTGTTCCAATAGCAGTTTTCAGTCCTTAACAAAATTTATAAGTTAAGCAAAAGGTTTTTAAACCGAATTCACCAAATTTTCCGAGACAAAGGAAAATTGGATTTTTAAAGCCAAAGACATGTAGTAAGATAGTAACGGATGGTAACCGGGAAGGATACCCGAGTTATTGGGCTTAACCTCCAAAGTCCAAGTTTGACCATAGAAGGTTGACTTTGGTTGACTAAGTTTGACCAAGGTTCATCACCTCAAGGGTTACCCAATATAACCCAATGAGGTACCGAGATTGTCATAAACTTATATTTAGGGTTATTGTAATAACCCAATAGATTATGAATCAATAATGATAAGTCATGTGCCCAAGGTTAGGATAGTAACCTAACCCGACCTGTATGGATGTGGGCTTAGCAATGAGGTTACTTATTGTAACCAAGTAAGATATGTTGTATAGGGGGGGACATATAACTAAGGCTATGAACACATGTTGGTTAGGACACCAACTGTTAACGATTATGATTTATGATAAGATAAAAGATGTATAACTTTTATCTTACACCCTGTTTGGAAACAGGAGTATGAACTGTTGTCGTGCCATGATTCGGACGACTAACCAAGAGCATAGGATGACAAGTAAGTATAACTCCGCCTACAGCATGGGCAAAATGTTTTTATAACATGTTTTTCAAGAATTCATGCATTGATATGCATAAGTTATGTTATGATGCTTACGTATGATGTTTATGTTACGATGCTTACGTATGATGTTTATGTTACATTTCGATGTTTATGTTACGATGATGTATGTTACGATGGATATGTTATGATATGAAGTTATGTTATGAAGATTATGTTACGGCGTTTATGTTATGGTTTGTGTTATGTTATGTTTTAATATAGTGACATCATGTAGCATGTCCACTAATATTTAACTACATGGTAAGAACACAGTTTAAGACAAGTTAAGGTCATTGTGTCGTACCGACTTGCCATAGTGGCGGGTTTAAATGGTTTAATCTATGGTTTGGGCTGAGTTGGATTGGCTGCCCCAATCACTCCATGTTAAACAGTTTGTTTCATGGTTTGAGTTGGTTTGGATTGCCTGCCTTCCGCCACTCCATAGCTATGGACCACGGTACGTGCACACATGACATGTAAGGAAATATAATCAAGATAATATATGAAAGTTTAATTGATTCACAAGAAAGCATAATCGGTGAATGCATTCTTTTGTTAAAATGTTTTGCGAATTGCACGTTGTACTTACTGGGCATAAGCTCATTACTTACGTTCATGCTGTAGGTAAGCAACCTACCGGCAATACATGATGCAAGGCTGTGAAGGCTGGCGCTACAGACTGTGAAATGTGGGATGGACACCGCCACGGGTTTTGAAATTATGCTATGTAAACTATGTTTTGAATAATATATTTGAAAGATGTGTTTTATGTTACGTTAAAGTGATAGTATGGATAAGAAACCGTTTTCAAGAAGAAAACTATTTTTAAGAAATTGTTTTCAAGAACAAACTAGGGAATGGTTTTCAAGGATGATGGCAAGCAAGTTGCCTCGTGTCGTACCGACCCACACTAGGTTGGGTTTGGTCCACGGTATGATTATGTTAGCTTTCAATATGATTATGAAAGCTTAGTACTCGAGTGAGTACTTATGAATATGTATGATGATAAGTTAAGTTCAAAGTAAAGTAAGAAAAGAAAAAAATTTTTACTCCGAATTTTCAGCAAGTTGAAGCTTTTTAAATTAAGAAGTAAGTTAAGCAAGTAATGTAACGGCCCCCGTCTGCGCAGTAGGACGCCCCTACGCGTGACGGTTCGGGGCGTTACAGAGATGGTATCAGAGCAAGTTTTCTGCCATCCAGTTTCACAGTTCTGCCGCCAGAGCCACAGTTTTGCAAGTAAGTTTTCTTACTCTAGTTAGGTATAGTAACTATGTAAGGTCATAGTTTTATAATAGTAAAGACGTGAACCTGGTGTGAAACCCGGGTACGATTAAAGAGGACTGCAAGGCTTCGTTGGCCTCAAGGGATGGAGTCACGCATCTTCGATGGGACTCAAGGAAACGATTGCACTATCTATGTGGCTACACGATATAAAGACGATACGTCAGTTGTGTTGCAGCTGGCACATTTATCCAGATGAGTCTATGGGCTATGATTGCCATTTGCCATTGGATCAGAGTTGCGCAGCGAAAGCGTGATGGATAAGCTGAGCCTACAATAGGATATGATGAGATCGTGATGAATCTCTAGTATGGTACGCTAAGATATGGATGAAGGAATGAGTGTTAGACATGTTGAGATTTAGAATTAGAAACTAGAAAATGGTTCGTTGCTGGTACAACCGAATCAATTTCTACAAGAGCCTCATCTTGCAACTATGATAGCCAAGTCATGATGATAAATGCTAGCGTAGCAATAAGAAATGAATAGGCTTCGAGATCAGATAACCTATCGCCTTACCCCAGTAGGGTGATAATCTGGAAGTTTCCATTTTAAGAAATAAGCTAGATGCTATAGAACTTAAGTTTCCTGGTTGTGAAACTTATGCTCCCATAAGAACGATAATGTAACGACCCGCCCTTACATAGGCCGTTACAGTTACTTATCTTACATATTAACTCAACATACTATAACGACCCGTTCTTATGTAGGCCGTTACCATATTTATCATACATACTAGAATAACATACATACTTACTTATGCGGAAATAACGTACATATTTTTTTTTCTTTTTCTTTTCTTTTTAAAACCATTTGAGTAAAAACTTTACTACTTACTTATTTACAACATACACAATACTTATTTAGTATTTACTTTTCAAAACTATAGTGACGTAAAATAACTTGTACTTAACTAATATTTACTTATCAAAAGTATCGCAATCTTAAAATAACTTTGTACTAAACAACGCATGTACATATATATTTCAAAACGCGTAGCAGTCTCCATTCCCACGTTTCACAGACAGCCCTGCCAAGCTTCCCCGTCTTGTATCAAGAATTGCCAGTAGGAAGCTTACCTACAGCATAAACGTAAGTTGTGAGCTTTCGCTCAGCAAGTACAACCTTGAACCCGCAAAAACAACTTAATAAAGCAATGCATGAATCAATTATGCTTTCATTTTTGCTTTCATAGTTTTGGGCCCCTTATAAGTGTACGTACCATGGCGCGCAGTCATGGAGTGGTTGGGGCGGCCAGCCCAGTCCAACTCAAACCATGAACCAAACCTGACCTAGAGCAGGTCGGTACGACACACCATACTTGAAAACCTTTTCTTAAAACATTTCTTTCTTAAAAACATAATCTTCTTCTTACCATATGATTTATTATTTATGAACATGTCTTATGATGTCACAATAATAAACATACATCGTACATAACACATAAATGCATGATGTTTTAAAAACATGCAAGGTTATAAAACCAATTGCCTATGCTGTAGGCGGAGTTGTACTTACCGGTTTTGCTATATCCTGGGACTTATCGTTCCGATAGGTTACCTCAAAAGGTTACCTTCCTGTTTTCCAAAAAAGGAAGTAAGGTAAGAATCATCCTATCTTACCTTAACTTATTTCATTAAATGTTGGTACCTTAACCAACATTTATCTGCGACCCTAGATATATGTCCCCCTCATATGCTTAACAATATTCTTGTTGGTTACTAAGTGTAATCCTAGGGCATAAGCCCTAATGGTAATCAAACAGTATCCTGTTTGATTACTTAATTAACTTTGGGCTTAAGGCCCAATGATCTTGGTATGGGCACCCTATTAGGTTACCATAAGTAACCTTAGATCTAGGCCCATATTGGGTGAAATTTTAAAAAGCCTGTTGGGCTTATAAGGCCCAACAATTAAGGTGGTATCCTTTAAGGTTACCTTACATAAATCTTGGACTCAAGGCCCAACATACAACCTTTGGTTCTAAAATAACTATGCCCAATTAAATTTAGGTAATCTATATGGTTATAATAGGTTACCAATTGGCTTACCTTGCTTAATTTGCTTAATTAATTTATTTCTTGCTAAACTGAGTTTAATTAATCATTTGGAACTGCTTTTAAATAAAACTGTGTTGGTTTTGCAGAAATTTGGTAAAAACAGTTAATTTGGCAGTGCATGTGTAGGAATTTCCTGTGCATGCATTTTTTCAAATTTCTGAATCAGAGCTTGCTCTACTGATTCAGTTTTACTTTAAAATCTGTTTGGATTTTAGAAAACTTTTCTTCATGAAAGTTTTAGATACTGAAAAACTCTACAACTTTTATGTTTTGACAAAAACCCAGTTCTGAACTTAACTTATACTTTTTCCTTGTTGAAGCTGCCTGGCCGTGCATATAGGTCTGGGCAGTCTGGGCACGGGTTTTGGTAAAAACGAAGGCCTTTGGAGCCTTATTTTCAAAAACTGTCTACGTTGCCCCCTAGAATTTTCAATTTCCTACAACTTTTCAGTTTTGAGTTTTCTCAAATTCGGCCTCTAAAGGCCTCAAAATACCGTTTCCAATTCACTGCCCAGTTTTCACCCGAACTGGCAGTTTTTGGTTTCGGTTCGCTCTCACGTAATTTTACGCACACCCTACCTCAAACGGTCTCAGCCGTGAGCCTACGTCAAGCATGCAGCGCGTAATCTAATGTTCTCACATCCGTTCATTCAATCTCATACATTTAATTAATTAATTTTTTTTTAATCAAACCATTTGGTGAAGTTCACCAAACTTTGGTTTTCTAAGTTTCTATAGGGTTTTCTTGAACCCTAGTTTAGCATACCATCATTCAATTGTAATACCCGAAACTTTTATGGCATATGATTCCTGTAGAAACAAGGAAAACCTAAGTCTGGATCAAGATTGGAATGAAATAACAGTATAAGTTTGAGCTCTCGGTTAACTAGCTACGAGACTCAACGATAGATTACTTAACCTGGTATGGGCGTTTTGAGAAAAATGGCATGACAAAATTTCATGATTTCATGTTGGTCAAAGTTTGACCAAAAAGTCAAAGTTGACCAAGAACAGTCAAAGGTATGACTGTACCATAATAGGATAAGCAGTATGAGAAATATACTGCGAAAATTATCTTTTTGGACAAGATAGCTGGAATAAGCTTTGAGACCACCCTAGAAAATCAAGCACACTAAGTTGGATATCAAAGTCCTAATGACTTTCAGAAATAAGAAGAAAATTTTTACAGTCCATTTTTACGCAGATAAATTTTGGACTGCAGTCAAGTATAACAGTACTAAATTGTACTGTGTATTAGTGAACACAGTATTGGATTTATCTGTGTTAGATTAAGATTGGACTGCTTTTTCAAAAAGTAGCCAAACAAGGCCTTATGGTGACATCACCCTATCTTAGAATTATGACATCATTTTGATTTAAGGAAATTGTGGAAAGAAATCTTTGCCACCTAAGCACCATAATGGCCGGCCACCTAGGGGGCATTTTTGTAAGAATTTTCACTTTTGGGGCAAAAGTGCAAATTTTGGAAAATTGATGATGTAAGCGAAGTGATGTCATCAAGATGATGTCATCAAGGTGAGATAAGCTTGGCTTGTTCACCAAGAAAGCAACCGGCCACCTAGGGGGTATTTTTGTAAGAATTTTCACTTTTGGGGCAAAAGTGCAAATTTTAGAAAATATGATGATGTAAGCATGAGGTAAGCACATGATGTCATCAAGATGATGTCATCATGATGAGGTAAGCAAAACTTGGGCTCCAAGGCATGCAATGGCCGGCCAACACTTGTAGGGGTCAAAGTGCAAATATTTTTGCTTCAAGGACTAAAGTGCAATTTTGGAAAAATAATTAAATCCGAATTCAAGGACTTTTTAGCAATTTTGAAAGTTCAAAATCAGCTATAAATAGGGCCAAGGGGGGGCGGATTTCAGCTCAAAAAAATTAGAAAAACAAGCCAAACTATGGCAAAATTTTCCCTCACCCATTTTCTCCACAAAACCGACCCTAGGAAGAGAAAAAAAAAAAAATGGTTGGCTGGATTTTTGGTAATGACCAGACCTTATGTGAGTGTGTGAGGCTCAATTTAATTGGCCAAAATTTTTGGAACCCAATTGGAGGGGAGGCCGGTTGTGTGGAGCCAAGGAAAAAGGGAGAGAAAAATTGGAATCAATCAAGCCAATCTCTTGGATTGATCTAGGTAAATCTCTAAACCCTTAAGTTTTTCTATTGAGATTGAAACTAGATATTCATGTGGTTGTTTTTCATGAGGAATGGCCGAAAATTGGAACCCATTTGGGGAGGAGAATCGGCTGCAATGGCAGCCAAGGGGGAGTAAGGAAAAAATTGGAATCCAAGCTTGTGAACCAACTTCCAAACCCTAGAGGTAAACCTTATGACCTTAAACCATTCTAATTTGAGCTTAAATTTGGGAAATTTAAGTGTATTTCCATGTTTGGGATGTAAGAGCATAAGCTCATTTTCTTATGCCATGCAATAAGTTATGTGCTTGATTAGGGTGCTAAGGTCTCAATTGTGGTTTGGTTATGTTTATGCTTGATTGAATGTATGATTATGTGATTGATGGATTGGAACGTTAGAAATGATTGCATGTGTGACCTTAGGCTCCCGCTGTGGTCGGTTGAGGTATGTGCACGTTTTAGGACGTAAACCGGACTTAACAACCGAAAACTGCCATTTCGGGTAGAAACTGGCCAGTTTCGGGAAAAGTGAAATTTGAGGCCTTTAGAGGCCGAACTAGGTAAAACTCAAAACATGAAAGTTGTTCAGAATGATTTTTCCTTGTGGGCAACGCAGACAGTTTTCCAAATTGAGGCTCCAATGGCCTCCGTTTTTACAAAAACCCGTGGCTAGTTTGCCCAGACCCAGTTTACAGGGTCAGCCAGTTTCAAATTAAAACTGGTACGAATCCAAGCAGAACTGGACTTTTCGTAAAACACGAAAGTTTTAGGATTTTTCAAGAGCTACAACTTTCGTGAAGACAACATTTTCAAAATCGGAATGGATCTTTAAACTGGAATGGTTTTATAAAGACTGTGCAGGGAATGAGAAATTCATGCACAGGATTTTCTAAAACAATACAGGAAAACTGTATTTTTGCACCAACACCAATGTTTTAACTATGGGAACTGTCCCAAAGGCAGTTTTCAACAGTTAATAATTTTTACAAACCTTTCTCAAAGAATTACAATTTTTCAAAGTTAAACTAGAATTTTTGAACAAAGAGAACTAAGTTTTTCCAAAGCAAAGAGAAAAACAAGTTTTTGGATTCAAAAGTTATCTTACTTTTGGTAACAAAACAATGATGGACGGTAACCGGGAAGGATACCCGAGTTACGGGATGGAGTCCAAAGCTCAAAGTTGACTTAGGATAATTGAACTAAGTTTGACTACCTCAAGGGTTACTCAAGGTAACCCAACAAGGTATAAAAATTGAGTTTGATCTTAAAACCCAAAAAGGATTAAAATTAAAAATGACAAGGCATAGGCCAAGGTTAGGATGATACCTAACCCTATTCATATATGATTGGGATTAATACCCAAGGTTACCTTAAGTAACCAAGTAAGTCATCATAAGTTATAAGGGAGACTTACAGCTAGAATTTCGTAGGCATGTTGGTATGGTCACCAACATTCCACAATACTAATTAGACCCTTACCTATGTCCTTCATCAAGCAGGAGGAAGCCTGCGGCTACCCGGAAGAGGAGCAGCTTTACGTAGGACATAGTAAAAGAGGTAAGTACAAACCTCACCTGCAGTATGGAAAATAATAAAAGATATTTTCCAAGTATACATGCTATGCTATGTTATGCTATGCTATAATGCTATGCTATGTTATAATGCTATGCTATGTGATGCTATGCTATGTTATGATATGAGATGCCATGTAATGATGTGATGCTATGACATGTTACATATTATGCCATGTTTTCTAAAATGTCATGGTTTTAAAAATGTCATGTTTTCAAGAATGCCATGATATGGCAAATGTTAAGTTTGGATTTGACCTTGTGACATCATGAAGCATGTTCACTAATATTGAACCACATGGTAAGATAAATCAAGTAAGGTGTCGTACCAACTCCCGTGATCGAGGAGGCTACATGTTCAAAACCAGTGGTGACATTTACCTCTCGTTGATGCGTGAGGGTCACGTTATGATTCCCAGAACTGTTAGGGCCTTGCAAACCCTAGCTTTGTCTGGAGGTTGCGCGCTTTTGGTACGGACACTAGGGGCCCACATGTAATCAAGATAATGAGTAAAAGTGCCTAAAAGATTTATAATTGGACATAATCGGATCATGCATAAACTACATGATGATTGATATGTTACTTGATGTTTGAAAAGATTTTTGTGAGATCATGTTTGTACTTGCTGGGCGAAAGCTCATTTGTATATTTCATACTGTAGGTAAGACGCCTGCAGCATTACTTGATGGGCCATGGAGACGATGCAGCGAGTGAAGGCGGTGTGGGATACCACTACGCAATATTTTCCGCAAATGTTTTTAAGTATGATGTTGTATATGGATGTGATGTAATGTTTCCAAGGTCCGATTTAAAAGGTCATGGTAACCTTATAATCGGCATAACAAGTAAAAGGGGTAGACATGATGAAGTTTACCCGTCAGTACAAGTTAATTCAAGTTGAGTTTCGAGTTATGATTTTTAAAATAAAATTTAAAGTTTTAAAGTTTAAAGAAAGAAAAAAAAATTTATACTGAAATTTTTTTCGATAAAACAAAGATTTAAGTTTAGCAAGTTTGGTAACGGCCCACGTTTACGTAGTATGCCCCTACGTGGACGGGTCGGGGCGTTACAAAGTTGGTATCAGAGCGGTATCCTGCCAGCCTACTTCACTTTGCTTCACGTCGTTTCTGCAAGTGCCCAAGTAAGTTAATTTATATTTCCTTTGATTAGAAATGTGAGGAATTAAGAACTAGAATTAGAAGATGGTTCATCGTGCATACGAACGAACCAAATTTTTGCAAGAGTCTAATCTTGCAACTATAGTGATTAAGTTATAACGATAAGAAAAGACTAGGCTTCGAGATCATATAGCCTATCGCTTCATCTCGGGTATAGTGATATTAAGGAATTTTTCCTTCTAAGGAATGGATCAATATCATGGAAGTTAAGTTTCCTGATTGTGAAACTTTTACCCCATAAGAGTATTATTAGATACGGGGAAAATTTTGATGATGCCTTAGTTTGGGGGTAGCAACTAGGCATTATGCCAAAATAAGTTGGATGCTATCAACAACAATTTATTAGGCTATGATAATAATGATGATGGCTATGAGTCTGATGATCAAGTTAGTGAGGTTGAGATCAATAGTAACAACCTTGGAGTCGATATATAATGGTTTGACTAATGTCGACTATATACGACCTTTTAAGTAATGGAATCATGAAATGATGATGGGAAGTTTTACATATTCCTTAGAACTATGCTTATGTGCTATAAAGGAAATGTCGGAAGCAATGAGAAAAGCTTCTGCTGGCTAACAAGTAGCTAGTTGATATGAGGATATCTTTCACTGCATCACTCGAACAGTAATACGTTTCAATAATACTATTTATTATTGTTTTCCATGATTAACTTGGAAAAGATTCCAAGAAGTTATTTTATGTATGGTGCTTGATCTTATGCTTATTAGAACCAACTCACGTTATGTTGTGATATGTTATGGGCTGAACCCTTGAGGAATAGAGTTCCAAGAGAGGGGCCATCATGTCAAGAAAAGGGCCGATCCTTGAGGAAGAAAAATATTTCCAAGATAGGGGCCATCATGATAAGAAAAATGGTTCTAATAGCAAAAGATTAACATTGTACCAGAGGGTTCTCAGCTTTAGTTAATTGAAAGAAAAATATTTTCAATATGATATATTCACTGAGCCCTCAATTACAGTTAAAGAAAAGTATCTTAAATATAAGATACAATATACTTTTCAAGCATGGAAAAGCTATATGATATAATATGCTTTTCAAATATAGCAAGTTATATGAAATACTTGCTCAGTTTTTTATGTAAATAGTTCTTGTGATGCAGTATGAAAGGAAAGTATGAGGACATGAAAGCATGAGAATATGAGGATATGAATTATGAGGATATAGAAAGAAGATTATGGTTCTATATAAGAGACATGATCCCATTAAGATGTTAAAATGGGAACATGAACAAGTTATTCAATCTATAGTAACTTGTGAAGAATTGATAGGGATTCAAGAAAAGCCACTTAGGATTATTCGAATTTTCGAGGACGAAAATCTTTTAAGGAGGGTAGAATGTAATACCCGAAACTTTTATGGCATATGATTCCTGTAGAAACAAGGAAAACCTAAGTCTGGATCAAGATTGGAATGAAATAACAGTATAAGTTTGAGCTCTCGGTTAACTAGCTACGAGACTCAACGATAGATTACTTAACCTGGTATGGGCGTTTTGAGAAAAATGGCATGACAAAATTTCATGATTTCATGTTGGTCAAAGTTTGACCAAAAAGTCAAAGTTGACCAAGAACAGTTAAAGGTATGACTGTACCATAATAGGATAAGCAGTATGAGAAATATACTGCGAAAATTATCTTTTTGGACAAGATAGCTGGAATAAGCTTTGAGACCACCCTAGAAAAATCAAGCACACTAAGTTGGATATCAAAGTCCTAATGACTTTCAGAAATAAGAAGAAAATTTTTACAGTCTATTTTTACGCAGATAAATTTTGGACTGCAGTCAAGTATAACAGTACTAAATTGTACTGTGTATTAGTGAACACAGTATTGGATTTATCTGTGTAGATTAAGATTGGACTGCTTTTTCAAAAAGTAGCCAAACAAGGCCTTATGGTGACATCACCCTATCTTAGAATTATGACATCATTTTGATTTAAGGAAATTATGGAAAGAAATCTTTGCCACCTAAGCACCATAATGGCCGGCCACCTAGGGGGCATTTTTGTAAGAATTTTCACTTTTGGGGCAAAAGTGCAAATTTTGGAAAATTGATGATGTAAGCGAAGTGATGTCATCAAGATGATGTCATCAAGGTGAGATAAGCTTGGCTTGTTCACCAGAAAGCAACCGGCCACCTAGGGGTATTTTTGTAAGAATTTTCACTTTTGGGGCAAAAGTGCAAATTTTAGAAAATATGATGATGTAAGCATGAGGTAAGCACATGATGTCATCAAGATGATGTCATCATGATGAGGTAAGCAAAACTTGGGCTCCAAGGCATGCAATGGCCGGCCAACACTTGTAGGGGTCAAAGTGCAAATATTTTTACTTCAAGGACTAAAGTGCAATTTTGGAAAAATAATTAATCCAAATTCAAGGACTTTTTAGCAATTTTGAAAGTTCAAAATCAGCTATAAATAGGGCCAAGGGGGGGGCGGATTTCAGCTCAAAAAAATTAGAAAAACAAGCCAAACTATGGCAAAATTTTCCCTCACCCATTTTCTCCACCAAAACCGACCCTAGGAAGAGAAAAAAAAAAAAATGGTTGGCTGGATTTTTGGTAATGACCAGACCTTATGTGAGTGTGTGAGGCTCAATTTAATTGGCCAAAATTTTTGGAACCCAATTGGAGGGGAGGCCGGTTGTGTGGAGCCAAGGAAAAAGGGAGAGAAAAATTGGAATCAATCAAGCCAATCTCTTGGATTGATCTAGGTAAATCTCTAAACCCTTAAGTTTTTCTATTGAGATTGAAACTAGATATTCATGTGGTTGTTTTTCATGAGGAATGGCCGAAAATTGGAACCCATTTGGGGGAGGAGAATCGGCTGCAATGGCAGCCAAGGGGAGTAAGGAAAAAATTGGAATCCAAGCTTGTGAACCAACTTCCAAACCCTAGAGGTAAACCTTATGACCTTAAACCTTTCTAATTTGAGCTTAAATTTGGGAAATTTAGTGTATTTCCATGTTTGGGATGTAAGAGCATAAGCTCATTTTCTTATGCCATGCAATAAGTTATGTGCTTGATTAGGGTGCTAAGGTCTCAATTGTGGTTGGTTATGTTTATGCTTGATTGAATGTATGATTATGTGATTGATGGATTGGAACGTTAGAAACGATTGCATGTGTGACCTTAGGCTCCCGCTGTGGTCGGTTGAGGTAGTGTGCACGTTTTTAGGACGTAAACCGGACTTAACAACCGAAAACTTGCCATTTCGGGTAGAAACTGGCCAGTTTCGGGAAAAGTGAAATTGAGGCCTTTAGAGGCCGAACTAGTAAAACTCAAAACATGAAAGTTGTTCAGAATGATTTTTCCTTGTGGGCAACGCAGACAGTTTTCCAAATTGAGGCTCCAATGGCCTCCGTTTTTACAAAAAC
>CM046372.1:10053442-10090596 GCA_025413025.1 Ficus hispida | reverse complement strand
GAGGTTAATATCACAATTGGTGTTAAACATGTATCCTCCACGATCACGGGAGGTTGGTACGACACCTTACTTGATTATTTTACCATGTGATTTAACATTAGTGAACATGCTTCATGATGTCACTATATCATGTTCAAACTTAACATTTCCCATATCATGGCATTCTTGAAATCATGACATTTTTAAAACCATGACATTTTAGAAAACATGGCATAATATGTAACATGTCATAGCACATCATCGTATAGCATTACATAACATCATACAACATAGCATGTACATTTAAACATGTAAAGTAACTAGTATAGTTTAACATAATATATATGAAAATAGTATTTACTATTTTCATACTGTAGGTGAGGTTCGATACTTGCCTGATTCGTTATATTCCAGGCTTTGTTGTTTCCACCCTGATCTCAATTGCAGTTTACTTCCTGCTATTAGAAAGAACATAGGATAAGGATCCTATAAAACGTTGGTAACCTTTCCAGTATCATAGTTATATGTTCTCCTTACATACCTTGATCATTTATTAGGTTACTAATCGTAACCCTAGAGATTATGGTTAACCGTCTTGACCCATTAGATTACTTGAGGTAACCTTGGGTATTAGATTATTCTTATTATCGAGCCTAAGTTTTAGTAACTCGGGTATCCTTCCCGGTTACCATTCGTCATTGTCTTGTTAATATGTTTTGACTTTTAAAATCCAATTTGGAAAATTGGCTAGAAAATCTTTTGTTTTACTTCAAAATTCGTGGTTTTCAAAATAAGACTTTATAAAAATTATTGAAGACTGAAAACTGCTTTTAAAACAGTTTTGATAGTCAAAACAGGAGTGTTGATGCAAAAATACAGTTTTTCTGCATGTTTTTAGAAAATCCTGTGCAGGAATTTCTTGCTCTCTGCACAGTTTTCATAGTTCAGGTTTTATTTAAAAATCCAGATTGATTTTGAAAAACTTGTCTTCACGAAAGTTCTAGACATTGAAAAGTTCTACAACTTTAGTGTTTTGGATAAAACCTAGTTCGGACGTTTTCATGGTCAAAAACCCTGTGGAACTAGTCCTGGCCGTGCACGGGTCCTGGGCACTTTAGGCACGGGTCCTGGGCACTCAGGCACGGTTTTTGGTAAAAACCGAGGCCATTGGAGCCTCATTTTACAAAACTGTCCATGCTGTCCTCTAGGAAAAACTCTACTTAAAAACTTTCATGTTTTGAGTTTCCCCTGTTTCGGCCTCTAGAGGCCTCAAAAACTGATTTCCCCGAAACTGGCCAATTTCCACCCGAGTTGGCAGTTTTCGGTTTAAAATTTCGTTTGCGTCCTAGAACGTCCACCCTACCTCCACCGAACTCAGCGGGAGCCTAAATCAGACATGCATGACGTTTCTAACGTTCAGATTTCAACATGCAAGCCAAAATGAACATCATTCATAATCCTACAAAAACCCTAAACATTTAATCAAACATCTAACATGCACACATGCACATAATTGAACCACCAAATCCTAAACCTAAACAAACCAAGCACATGCTCATAAATTACAAGCTAGGGCAAAACTTGAAAGTGGGCTTATACCCTTACAAACCATGGCTTAAATACATTTAAATTTCTCCATATGAAATTTAAATGAAACTTGATTGGTTAAGGTTTTTACCTTACTCGGTTTGGCTCGGTGAGCTCGGGTTTCCACTTCCTTCCTCCTCCTCAAATCACCGGCTGTTTTGGTGATTGGCAAGTGCAAACTTGCTGCCTTTCTTGCCTTAAATTCAGCCACCAAATTGCACCAAACCCGGCTGCCTCCAACTCCAAAACCGGTTTGGATCAAGTTTGTTTCCTCCCCCCCTAGAACCGGCCTTGCTAGGGAAATGGGCACTAAATTTTTTTCCAACTTTTTGCTTGGTTTCTTACTTGAATCCGACCACCCCTAAGCCCTACACACTCTTGGTTTTGCAAATTTTTCTTGCCTTTCTCTTCCACTCAAAGTTCGGATTTTGTGGAGCAAAAATGCAAGAGTTTGGCTAACAATCTTAAATTGTGAACAATGCTCCCCCTATTTATAGAGTTTGTGAATTTCTTGTAATTGCACAATTTAGTCCTCAAAAAAATCAGAAATTGGACTTCTAGGGGGGCATGTGGCCGGCCATCAAGCTAGGTGGAAGACAACTAATTCTTCCAATTTTTCTTAAATCAACTAATGATGTCAAAATTCAAAAAGGTAATGAGGTAAGCAAGGCTTAAGCTTGTTTGGCTCTTTTTCTCTTTTTCTTGCTATTAAGCAGTCCATTTTTAAGTTATCACAGGTATTTTCAATACTGGATTCACTTATGCACAGTATTGGTTTACCGAACTGCAGTCCAAAATTCATCCGTGTAAAAATGGACGGTATGAAATTTTTCCTTATTTCTTAAAACCCTTTTGCCCTATACTTCAACTTAATGTGCTTGATTTTCTAGGGTGTTCTTATATCTTAAACATAACTTTTTATCTGTAAAAACACGGTTTTACCCGGTGCAATTTTATACAGATAAACATTTAAACATACAGTCATTTTCTTGAACTTTTCGGGTCAACCATCGACCTTCTTGTCAATTAGGGACCTTCTTGTCAAGTTTTGACTTTCTTGGTCAACAGTTGACTTTTTGGTCAACCGTGACGTTTTTGGTCAAACTTTGACCATTTTACAAAATTTCATGATTTTGTTCCTTATTACCTAAAAGGTCGTTTTCTTAAATACATAGTCATTTTTGAGTCTTATAAAGCCATAAAACTCACAAAACATAATTAAAAACCCTTAACTGGGCTTTTTTCATAAATTCCTTCACGGTTCAATGTAAATTTATACATAGAATCGTTCAGACATAGAAATCAGGTATTACAATCTACCCTCCTTAAAGATTTTCGTCCTCGAAAATTAGAACAATTCGGGGTAGCTTTTCTTCATCTCGTCCTCGCGTTCCCATGTTGCCTCCTCAATCTCATAATTTCTCCATAGGACCTTAACTAAAGGTATAACCTTGTTCCTTAACACCTTTTTTTCTCGTGCTAAGATTTGAACCGGTTTCTCCTCATATGTCAGATTCTCGTGAACCTCAATTGGTTCGTGGTCTAGTACATGGGATGGATCCGAGATGTACTTCTTTAGCATTGACACATGAAATACATTGTGTACATATGCTAATTCTTTAGGCAAAGTTAACCTGTAGGCCACATTACCAATTCTTTCCAGTATTTCGAATGGCCCTATGTATCGTGGACTTAATTTCCCCTTCTTTCCAAATCTCATAACTCCCTTGAATGGAGCAATTTTGAGGAAAACCAAGTCTCCTACTTGAAATTCTAGAGGCCTTCTACGTTTGTCGGCATAGCTCTTTTGTCGACTAAAAGTAGTTTCCATCCGTCGGCGTATAAGTTTCACGGCCTCAGTGGTTTTTCGAACAAAATCTGTGGACACTAGTTCTTTTTCCCGTGTCTCGTACCAATGGACTGGAGATCTACACTTTCTTCCGTACAGAGCTTCGTAAGGAGCCATTCCAATTGAAGCTTGGAAACTGTTGTTGTACGAGAATTCAATCAAAGGAAGCTTCTTATCCCAAGTTCCTTTGAAATCCATCACAGACGCTCGCAACATGTCTTCCAGAGTCTGAATGGTCCTCTCGGATTGCCCGTCCGTTTGAGGATGAAAGGCTGTACTAAAGGTAAGCTTGGTACCCATGGCTTGATGTACACTTCTCCAGAACTTAGAAGTGAAACGACCATCACGATCAGAGATGATTGCCTTTGGGATCCCATGGTAACGTACAATCTGGGCAACGTATAGTTCCGCCTGCTGTTCCACCGAAAAGCTAAGCTTGATGGCGATGAAGTGTGCAGACTTCGTCAAACGATCAACAATCACCCATATAGCATCATTGCCACTGGAAGTTCGGGGTAGACCAACTACAAAATCCATGGTCACTTGGTCCCATTTCCATTCTGGTATGGAAATTTTCTGCAACTCTCCCCCCGGACGTTGGTGCTCTGCCTTCACTCTTTGACATGTAAGGCATTTGCTGACGAATGTAGCAACGTCATTCTTCATTCTAGGCCACCAAAAGCTTTCCTTCAAGTCTTGGTACATCTTTGTAGCTCCTGGATGGACGGAATACGGAGTCTCATGAGCCTCCTTCATAATTTGTTCCTCCAACTTGTCGTCGTTAGGAATGCATAATCTATTTTTCCGATAGAGTATGCCCTCATCCGATATGTTGAAGTTCGACTCCTTTCCTTCCAAGACCTCGTCCCTTGTTCTGAGCAGCGAGGCATCTCCTTCTTGTCGCTCTTTCATACCATCTAAAATGGTAGGTTGGAAGGTTAGAGCAGCTAAGCTTCCTGTGATGAGCTCTATTCCTGCTCCCACTAGCTCCTTCTGAAGTGGTTCAATCAGCGACTGTATGGACATCAATACGGAAGACGACTTCCGACTAAGGGCATCAGCTACTTTGTTAGCCTTCCCTGGATGGTAACGGATGTCTATGTCATAATCCTTCACCAATTTGAGCCATCTTCTTTGTCTCATGTTAAGCTCCTTTTGTGTGAAGATATACTTCAAACTCTGATGATCTGTGTAGACTTCACACTTACTGCCGTAAAGGTAGTGTCTCCAGATTTTGAGCGCAAATACTACCGCCGCAAGTTCCAAATCATGCGTCGGGTAGTTCTTCTCATGATCCTTTAGCTGGCGTGAAGCATAAGCGATCACCTTTCCATTTTGCATGAGCACGGCTCCCAATCCTATTTTGGAAGCATCGCTGTATATCACGAAGTTTCCTTCTTCCATATTCGGAATTGTGAGAATCGGAGCACGAGTCAGCCTGTTTTTCAGCTCTTGGAAGTGCTCTTCACACTTTGCAGTCCATTCGTACTTCTTTCCTTTCCGTGTAAGTGCGGTGAGTGGCGCTGCAATCTTAGCAAATCCTTCAACGAAACGTCGGTAGTAGCCCGCCAGGCCGAGGAAACTACGTACTTCGGTGACGTTTTTCGGAGCTGGCCATTCACTTACTGCTTCAATCTTAGCCGAATCTACAGATATGCCGTTCTTGGAGACCACATGTCCTAAGAAATGGACCTTTTCCAACCAAAATTCACACTTTGTGAATTTAGCGTAGAGCTGAATTTGCTTTAAAATCTGTAAAGCAATCCTTAAATGCTCCTCATGCTCCTCCTTTGATCTTGAATAAATCAAGATATCATCTATAAAGACGATAACAAACTTATCCAAGTAATCCTTGAATACTCGATTCATCAGGTCCATAAAGGCTGCTGGAGCATTTGTCAACCCGAATGGCATAACGAGGAACTCGTAGTGTCCATATCGTGTTCGAAAAGCTGTCTTGGGAACGTCTCCTTCCCTAATTCGAAGCTGGTGATATCCGGATCGTAGGTCAATCTTCGAGAAAATTGAAGCTTCTCTCAGCTGATCAAACAGATCGTCGATCTGAGGCAAGGGATACTTATTCTTGATAGTTATCTTGTTCAATTCCCGATAGTCAATGCACATCCTAAGAGTGCCGTCCTTCTTCTTGACGAACAGAACTGGAGCTCCCCATGGCGAGTAACTCTGACGAATGAATCCTCGATCCAGAAGCTCTTGTAACTGAATCTGCAGTTCCTTAAGTTCGGCAGGCGCCATCCTATACGGAGCCTTGGACACTGGTGCTGATCCAGGAAGTAACTCAATCTCAAAGGAGATCTCTCGTTCTGGTGGCAGTCCTGGTAACTCTTCAGGAAAAACCTCTATAAATTCCTTGACTATCGGTACTTCTTCCGGCCTGTTCTCGGTCTCTTGCGTCTTGTCCACTATGTTGGCTAGAAATCCCTTACATCCTTCTGCCAACAATTTTCTAGCCTTTAACGCAGAAATGAACATTTTCGGCTGTTTTGGAGTCGATCCTCTAAAAATAAACTCCTCGTCTCCAACTGGCTTGAACATGACCGTTCGTCGTGGACAGTCGATCACCGCATTATATTTCCCCAAGAAATCCATACCCAGGATGACATCGTAGTCATATAGGTCTATGATGATCAGGTTGACATACATTTCCCTACCACATATAATTATTGGAACATGACGTATCCAATAATCAGACAACAGAATCTCCCCGGAGGGTAATGCAGTCCTAAATGTTTTTCCAATTCTATCACCTGCCCTACCTAGTTTCTTAGCGAATCTAGGTGATGTGAACGAATGCGTAGCTCCAGAATCAATTAACACATAGGCATCTTGTTGAGCAAAAGGAAGCTGACCTGTCACCACAGTAGAAGGTCCTGCTTGAACATCCTCCTTTGTATAGGCGTAAATACGTCCCTGAGGTTCCGGAGCTTCCAGCCTGCCTTGAGAGATTTCAGGTCCCTCGAGCTTCATCTGTGCAGCGTGAAGTTGAGATCCCTGTCCTCTCTGTTGATTCTGCGGACTCTGGGGATTTAGATTGCAGTTTTTCGCATAGTGGCCTTCCCTGCCGCATAGAAAACAGCGACCACTTCCAGCACGGCAGTCTCCCGGGTGCTTTTTCCCACATTTCTGACAAGTGGGATAACTGTTACCATCAGGAGTATTTTTCTTCTGGGGTAAATTTTGTTGATTCCCCTGTCCTCCTGCATTCCACTTCCTTTTCTGCTGGCTATTGCCGTACTGCCTATTGTTGTTGTTCTGGCCCGTAGGTCCTCCTTGACCCTTTTGTTGCGGAGTTTGGATTGGTCTTGCCTGAATCTGTTTAGCTTGGGCCTTCTCTTCCCTCTTTTCCTGGAAAAACTTAGCCCTTTGCTCCTTGTTCTGACCCACCCAATATTCAGCTCGAATTGCCCTGCTGACACATTCAGCAACAGTGAGTGGTGGATGGGGGCCACTGCTGATTACCACTGCTAAATCTGAGCGGAACATTCTCATCATTCTTCTAACTTTGTCCCTTTCAGAACTGACGAGGTGAGGGCAGAGACGGGCTAGCTGCTCAAACTTCCTGACAGCTTCGGCCACTGATAGATTTCCTTGGCGAAACTTGTCGAACTCGTCTTGTTGAGCCTCCATGACTTCAGTATTGAAATACATTCCCTTAAACTCCTCCACAAAGTCCTCCCATGTCATCTGAGTAACATCTCGCCGGATTTGAACTGTTTCCCACCAGAGGCGAGCATCTTTTCGTAACATATATGATGCACAAAGGACTTTCTCCTGATCGTTGAGTCTGAGGAAATTTAGGGCGACCTGGAGATCAATTAACCAGTTGTCAGCCTCGATTGGGTTTGTAGACCCCTCGAATTCCGGTGCCTTCATGCTCCGAAATCTGTCATAGAGTTCTTCTGGAGCTCGAACCAGAGGCGCTGGTGGCACAGCTGCAGGCGCAATAGGTACTTCAGGGGCTATGGGGTTCTCTGGGATCATCGGAACATCATCAGGAATTTCCGGTGCCGCAGGCTGATTCATATGTGCTGGTGGTACCCCAGCATCAGGAGGTCCTTGATTCTGTTGAGCTATCTGAGCTCTAAGTCCTCCTATCTCCTGCTGTTGTGCTAACATCATCTGCCTTAGCTCATTCAACTGAGCCGCGAGATCGATGTCTTGGGTTGGTACTCTTCTACGCTTCGGCGGCATGGTTCTGTACGGAAATAAGGAAATAAATTCAGCTTCTTGAAATCAAGCCTTTTATATAGAACCATAATCTTCATTCCATATAAAAGCATAACATGAACATATCTGAATTCATCATGTTCTTGTTTGTATCTCCTTCACAACAGGAGTACATATAACATTTGGGGAAGATATAAAACTTTCCCATCATTTCCGTACGTCACCTAGTTGCCACTACCAAGCCAAGATACCACCCAACGTCATCCCTGTATCCAACATTCTCCAGCATGGCCGTTGAAAAAAGATGCTTACTATGCACATAAAATCTTAATTCTAATCGTAAGAAAATAACATAACTTACTTGAGCCGTTGCAGAAGCGATGTGAGGCGAAGTGAAGTAGGCTGGCAGGATACCGCTCTGATACCAAACTGTGACGCCCCGACTTCCCAAGCCGGGTCGACACCATACTACTTGTACTTAACTTGCTTAAAAATTTGAGAATAAATTTTTTTTTTTTTTAAAACATATTCTCATAAGTTATCTTGTAGAGAAAACTTGTCACTCATATATACCAAACTGAAAATACCTTCTCGTGTCTTCAAATTCTTTACATATAACAAAACATCATTTACTTTTGTCATATTAACATATTTTCTGAAAATTGGATGCGGAAAATTATACATAGTGGTATCCCACACCGCCCTTCACCCGTCGCATCGTCCGCAAAGCCCATCACTTAAATTGCAGGCTTCTTACCTACAGTATGAAATATAAGAGTGAGCTTTCGCCCAACAAGTATAAACATAATCTCACGAAATAATTCAAACATCTTAAAACATGTCCATCATCATGTAGCTTATGCATGAACCATTTATGATTGATTTAATGTCTTATGTTTCATTATAGACTCAACCCTTAACTTATCTTGTCTTAACATGTGGGCCCATAGTGTACGTACCGAAAGCGCGCAGCCTCCAGATAAAGCTAGGGTTTGCAAGGCCCTAACAGTTCTGGGAATCATAACGTGACCCTCACGCATCAACGAGAGGTTAATATCACAATTGGTGTTAAACATGTATCCTCCACGATCACGGGAGGTTGGTACGACACCTTACTTGATTATTTTACCATGTGATTTAACATTAGTGAACATGCTTCATGATGTCACTATATCATGTTCAAACTTAACATTTCCCATATCATGGCATTCTTGAAATCATGACATTTTTAAAACCATGACATTTTAGAAAACATGGCATAATATGTAACATGTCATAGCACATCATCGTATAGCATTACATAACATCATACAACATAGCATGTACATTTAAACATGTAAAGTAACTAGTATAGTTTAACATAATATATATGAAAATAGTATTTACTATTTTCATACTGTAGGTGAGGTTCGATACTTGCCTGATTCGTTATATTCCAGGCTTTGTTGTTTCCACCCTGATCTCAATTGCAGTTTACTTCCTGCTATTAGAAAGAACATAGGATAAGGATCCTATAAAACGTTGGTAACCTTTCCAGTATCATAGTTATATGTTCTCCTTACATACCTTGATCATTTATTAGGTTACTAATCGTAACCCTAGAGATTATGGTTAACCGTCTTGACCCATTAGATTACTTGAGGTAACCTTGGGTATTAGATTATTCTTATTATCGAGCCTAAGTTTTAGTAACTCGGGTATCCTTCCCGGTTACCATTCGTCATTGTCTTGTTAATATGTTTTGACTTTTAAAATCCAATTTGGAAAATTGGCTAGAAAATCTTTTGTTTTACTTCAAAATTCGTGGTTTTCAAAATAAGACTTTATAAAAATTATTGAAGACTGAAAACTGCTTTTAAAACAGTTTTGATAGTCAAAACAGGAGTGTTGATGCAAAAATACAGTTTTTCTGCATGTTTTTAGAAAATCCTGTGCAGGAATTTCTTGCTCTCTGCACAGTTTTCATAGTTCAGGTTTTATTTAAAAATCCAGATTGATTTTGAAAAACTTGTCTTCACGAAAGTTCTACACATTGAAAAGTTCTACAACTTTAGTGTTTTGGATAAAACCTAGTTCGGACGTTTTCATTGTCAAAAACACTGTGGAACTAGTCCTGGCCGTGCACGGGTCCTGGGCACTTTAGGCACGGGTCCTGGGCACTCAGGCACGGTTTTTGGTAAAAACCGAGGCCATTGGAGCCTCATTTTACAAAACTGTCCACGCTGTCCTCTAGGAAAAACTCTACTTAAAAACTTTCATGTTTTGAGTTTCCCCTGTTTCGCCCTCTAGAGGCCTCAAAAACTGATTTCCCCGAAACTGGCCAATTTCCACCCGAGTTGGCAGTTTTCGGTTTAAAATTTCGTTTGCGTCCTAGAACGTCCACCCTACCTCCACCAAACTCAGCGGGAGCCTAAATCAGACATGCATGACGTTTCTAACGTTCAGATTTCAACATGCAAGCCAAAATGAACATCATTCATAATCCTACAAAAACCCTAAACATTTAATCAAACATCTAACATGCACACATGCACATAATTGAACCACCAAATCCTAAACCTAAACAAACCAAGCACATGCTCATAAATTACAAGCTAGGGCAGAACTTGAAAGTGGGCTTATACCCTTACAAACCATGGCTTAAATACATTTAAATTTCTCCATATGAAATTTAAATGAAACTTGATTGGTTAAGGTTTTTACCTTACTCGGTTTGGCTCGGTGAGCTCGGGTTTCCACTTCCTTCCTCCTCCTCAAATCACCGGCTGTTTTGGTGATTGGCAAGTGCAAACTTGCTGCCTTTCTTGCCTTAAATTCAGCCACCAAATTGCACCAAACCCGGCTGCCTCCAACTCCAAAACCGGTTTGGATCAAGTTTGTTTCCTCCCCCCCCTAGAACCGGCCTTGCTAGGGAAATGGGCACTAAATTTTTTTCCAACTTTTTGCTTGGTTTCTTACTTGAATCCGACCACCCCTAAGCCCTACACACTCTTGGTTTTGCAAATTTTTCTTGCCTTTTCTTCCACTCAAAGTTCGGATTTTGTGGAGCAAAAATGCAAGAGTTTGGCTAACAATCTTAAATTGTGAACAATGCTCCCCCTATTTATAGAGTTTGTGAATTTCTTGTAATTGCACAATTTAGTCCTCAAAAAAATCAGAAATTGGACTTCTAGGGGGGCATGTGGCCGGCCATCAAGCTAGGTGGAAGACAACTAATTCTTCCAATTTTTCTTAAATCAACTAATGATGTCAAAATTCAAAAAGGTAATGAGGTAAGCAAGGCTTAAGCTTGTTTGGCTCTTTTTCTCTTTTTCTTGCTATTAAGCAGTCCATTTTTAAGTTATCACAGGTATTTTCAATACTGGATTCACTTATGCACAGTATCGGTTTACCGAACTGCAGTCCAAAATTCATCCGTGTAAAAATGGACGGTATGAAATTTTTCCTTATTTCTTAAAACCCTTTTGCCCTATACTTCAACTTAATGTGCTTGATTTTCTAGGGTGTTCTTATATCTTAAACATAACTTTTTATCTGTAAAAACACGGTTTTACCCGGTGCAATTTTATACAGATAAACATTTAAACATACTGTCATTTTCTTGAACTTTTCGGGTCAACCATCGATCTTCTTGTCAATTAGGGACCTTCTTGTCAAGTTTTGACTTTCTTGGTCAATAGTTGACTTTTTGGTCAACCGTGACGTTTTTGGTCAAACTTTGACCATTTTACAAAATTTCATGATTTTGTTCCTTATTGCCTAAAAGGTCGTTTTCTTAAATACATAGTCATTTTTGAGTCTTATAAAGCCATAAAACTCACAAAACATAATTAAAAACCCTTAAATGGGCTTTTTCCATAAATTCCTTCACGGTTCAATGTAAATTTATACATAGAATCGTTCAGACATAGAAATCAGGTATTACACTGTGACGCCCCGACTTCCCAAGCCGGGTCGACACCATACTACTTGTACTTAACTTGCTTAAAAATTTGAGAATAAATTTTTTTTTTTTTTTAAAACATATTCTCATAAGTTATCTTGTAGAGAAAACTTGTCACTCATATATACCAAACTGAAAATACCTTCTCGTGTCTTCAAATTCTTTACATATAACAAAACATCATTTACTTTTGTCATATTAACATATTTTCTGAAAATTGGATGCGGAAAATTATGCGTAGTGGTATCCCACACCGCCCTTCACCCGTCGCATCGTCCGCAAAGCCCATCACTTAAATTGCAGGCTTCTTACCTACAGTATGAAATATAAGAGTGAGCTTTCGCCCAGCAAGTATAAACATAATCTCACGAAATAATTCAAACATCTTAAAACATGTCCATCATCATGTAGCTTATGCATGAACCATTTATGATTGATTTAATGTCTTATATTTCATTATAGACTCAACTCTTAACTTATCTTGTCTTAACATGTGGGCCCATAGAGTACGTACCGAAAGCGCGCAGCCTCCAGATAAAGCTAGGGTTTGCAAGGCCCTAACAGTTCTGGGAATCATAACGTGACCCTCACGCATCAACGAGAGGTTAATATCACAATTGGTGTTAAACATGTATCCTCCACGATCACGGGAGGTTGGTACGACACCTTACTTGATTATTTTACCATGTGATTTAACATTAGTGAACATGCTTCATGATGTCACTATATCATGTTCAAACTTAACATTTCCTATATCATGGCATTCTTGAAATCATGACATTTTTAAAACCATGACATTTTAGAAAACATGGCATAATATGTAACATGTCATAGCACATCATCGTATAGCATTACATAACATCATACAACATAGCATGTACATTTAAACATGTAAAGTAACTAGTATAGTTTAACATAATATATATGAAAATAGTATTTACTATTTTCATACTGTAGGTGAGGTTCGATACTTGCCTGATTCGATATATTCCAGGCTTTGTTGTTTCCACCCTGATCTCAATTGCAGTTTACTTCCTGCTATTAGAAAGAACATAGGATAAGGATCCTATAAAACGTTGGTAACCTTTCTAGCATCATAGTTATATGTTCTCCTTACATACCTTGATCATTTATTAGGTTACTAATCGTAACCCTAGAGATTATGGTTAACCGTCTTGACCCATTAGATTACTTGAGGTAACCTTGGGTATTAGATTATTCTTATTATCGAGCCTAAGTTTTAGTAACTCGGGTATCCTTCCCGGTTACCATTCGTCATTGTCTTGTTAATATGTTTTGACTTTTAAAATCCAATTTGGAAAATTGGCTAGAAAATCTTTTGTTTTACTTCAAAATTCGTGGTTTTCAAAATAAGACTTTATAAAAATTATTGAAGACTGAAAACTGCCTTTAAAACAGTTTTGATAGTCAAAACAGGAGTGTTGATGCAAAAATACTGTTTTTCTGCAAGTTTTTAGAAAATCCTGTGCAGGAATTTCTTGCTCTCTGCACAGTTTTCATAGTTCAGGTTTTATTTAAAAATCCAGATTGATTTTGAAAAACTTGTCTTCACGAAAGTTCTTGCTCTTGAAAAATGCTAAAACTTTTGTGTTTTAAGAAAAACCCAGTTCGGACGTTTTCGTGGTCAAAAAACCCTGTGGAACTAGTCCTGGCCGTGCACGGGTCCTGGGCACTTTAGGCACGGGTCCTGGGCACTCAGGCACGGTTTTTGGTAAAAACCGAGGCCATTGGAGCCTCATTTTACAAAACTGTCCACAATGTCCTCTAGGAAAAACTCTACTTAAAAACTTTCATGTTTTGAGTTTCCCCTGTTTCTGTAACGCCCCGAACCGTCACGCGTAGGGGCGTCCTACTGCGTAGACGTGGGCCGTTACATTACTTGCTTAACTTAATTCTTACTTTAAAAATAACTTTAAAGTTGCGGAAAATTCTGAGTAAAATTTTTCTTTTTTTTTCTTTTCTTTTATTACTCTACCTTGAACATAACTTATCTTCATACATAATCATATGTACTCACTCGAGTACCGAGCTTTCATAATCATATTGAAAGCTAATCATAAGTATACCGTGGACCAATCCGACCTAATGCGGTTCGGTACAACACGAGGCAACTTGTTGCCATCATCCTTGAAAACCATTCTTTAACTCATTCTTGAAAACAATTTCTTAAAAATAGTTTTCTTCTTGAAAACGTTTTCTTATCCATACTCTCACATAACATAAAACACATCTTTAAAATATATTTTTCAAAATATATTTTACATAGCGGAAATTCAAAACTCGTGGCGGTGTCCATCCCACGTTTCACAGTCTGTAGCGCCAGCCTTCACAGCCTTGCATCAAGGATTGCCAGTAGGTAGCTAACCTACAGCATGAACGTAAGTAATGAGCTAATGCTCAGTAAGCACAACGTTCAATCCGCAAAACATTTTCATAAAAGAATGCATGAACCAATTATGCTTTCTTGTGAATCGATTTAACTTTCATAAATTATCTAGATTCTATTTTCTTAAAGCTTACATGTCATGTGTGCACGTATCGTGGTCCATAGCTATAGAGGGGTTGGAGGCAGGCAATCCAATCCAACTCAAACCATGAAACAAACTGTTTAACATGGAGTAATTGGGGCAGCCAATCCAGTTCAACCCAAACCATAGACTAAACCGTTTAAACCCGCCATCGTGGCAAGTCGGTACGACACAATGACCTTAGCTTGTCTTAAAATGTATTCTTACCATGTAGTTAAATATTAGTGAACATACTACATGATGTCACTATATTAAACGTATAACATAACTTAACATAAGCCATAACATAAACATCATAACATGAACCTCATAACATAGCATCATAGCATCATAACATAACCTCATAACATGGCATCATAGCATAACCATAACCTCATAACATGGCATCATAGCATAAACGTAACCTTATAACATAACATCATAGCTTAAACATAACCTCATAACATGACATCATCGCATCATAACATAAACTTCATAACGTAAGTACCATAACATAAATCATGCGTATCAACGTATGAAAAACATGTTTTAAAAACATTTTGCCCATGCTGTAGGCGGAGTTGTACTTACCTTTAGTCCTATGCTCTTGGTTTATCGTCCAAACGTGGTACGACAACAGTTCCTACTCCTGTTTCCAAACAGAACGTAAGATAAGAGCCATACACATTCTAGCTTACCATAAATCATGATCATTAAATGTTGGTATCCTAACCAACATTTATGAGTAGCCTTGGTTATATTGTATGTTCCCCCTAAAACATCACATGATAACTTGCTCGGTTACTTTCCGTAACCCTAGGACCCAAGGCCCAACATACTTAAACAATAACTAATTAGGTTACTTCAGGTAACCTTGGGTACTAAGCCCAACCATACATGAATAATATTAGGTTGCTAATGTTATTAAGGCCCAACCCGCTATCTCAGGTATCTCAAGTGGTTACTATGAGTAACCTAACTTATTGGCCCAATAAAATTAGGTAACCTTCCCGGTTACTATTTGTCCTATAGTTGTTTACCATAGGACCCTGCGTATTTCAATTATTTCTTGACAAACCGTTGTCAAGTTTTCTTTAACAATCTTAATGAAAACCGCATTTTCATCAAATCTTAACATTTAAGCAAAGACAATTAAAAACTGTCAAGCTCTGAAAACAATCTTTGAAAACAGTTTCTCAAACTCAGGTTATCAGTGCATGTGTAAGAATTTCCTTCTTATGCACTGTTTTTCTGAAAATCCTGTGCTGGAATTTCTGTTTCCTGCACAGTTTTGGGAATCAAATTGTACTTTAAAATCTGTTCATAATTTGATAAAACTTTCTTCATAAAAGTTGTAGATCTCGGATAATACTACAACTTTCATGTTTTGAGGAAAACCCAGTTCTGCTTGGATTCTTGTCAGTTTTAATTTGAAACTTACTAGACGTGTAGACTAGGTCTGGGCAGATTAGCCTCGGTTTTTCGTAAAAACGGAGGCCATTGGAGCCTCATTTTGAAAAACAGTCCGCGTTACCCTCTAGGAAAAACCCTTATCTACAACTTTGTAGTTTTGAGTTTCTTCAAATTCGGCCTTTAAGGGCCTCAAAATACCATTTCCAGAACACTGCCCAGTCTTGACCCGAGACTGGCAGTTTCGGTTCTAAAATTTGTTTCTCGTCCTAAAACGTACACACTACCTCAACCGACCACAGCGGGAGCCTAAAGTCATACATGCAATCGTTTCTAACGTTCCAATCCATCATACACATAATCATACATTCAATCATAAACCTATGGGAACATACAACAAACATGTGATAGGCAAACTCAAACCCATAAGCACATCATCAAACATGCATCAAAAATGTAAACTAGAGACCACCACCTAATCAAGCATAATCAAGCACTAAAAGGTGAGCTTAAGCTCTTACATCCAATGCTGGAAATACATTTAAATTTCCCAAATTTAAAGCTTAAACGAAAAGCTTAAGATCAACGGAGATTACCTCGATGCACACAAGGCTAGGCTAGGGGTTTGGTGCATTTTTCTCCTTTCTCCTTGGCTGCCCATAACCGGCCATTCTCCTCCTATTCCTAGCATTTTTTCTGCTTTTCTTGCTAACCCACAGCCGGCCATTCAAGCCACAAAATGGGTTTCCAATTTTTTTTCCACTCTTTCTTTCCTTCCTCACAAAATCCGAACTCTCCCTAAGGGATTGTCTCTTGGATTTTTGTTTTTGGTTCTTGTTTTCCTTTGGCTGCTAAGGGACGGTTTTGGAGCAGAAAAATGGGCAGAACTTGGCTCAATTTTCTGATTTTTTTGAATAAAATGGGCACCTATTTATAGGCAAATGCAAACTTTCCAAAATTTGCATTTTAGCCCCTAAACTTAGAGGAAATAATGCAATTGGCATGCTAGGTGTCAAGGTGGCCGGCCAAGACTTGGAGAGCAAGCAAGGGATGACATCATGGCTTACATCATCGCTTACCTCATTGCTTACATCACCAAATTTCCAAAATTTGCACTTTTGCCCCAAAAGTGAAAATTCTTACAAAAATGCCCCCTAGGTGGCCGGTTGCTTTCTTGGTGAACAAGCCAAGCTTATCTCACCTTGATGACATCATCTTGATGACATCACTTCGCTTACATCATCAATTTTCCAAATTTTCACTTTAACCCCTAAAGATAAAATTTTGGCATTTTTGCCCCTGAGGTGGCCGGCCATGTCATCTTGTTCTAGAGAGTTCTTGGTTTTCTTTCCAAGCTTATTTAATCCAATTATGATGTCATAAATTCAAGATAAGGCTATGTCATCATAAGGCCTTGTTTGGCTTTTCCTTTAGAATGCAGTCCACTTTTATGCTACACAGATATTTCTAATACTGTTATTAACTAATAACAATATTTTATACTGTACTATAGTCCAAAATTCATCTGTGTAAAAATGAACTGAATAAAATTTTTCTTATTTCTTGGAACCTTTCTTGCCCTTCATACCATACTTAGTGTGCTTGATTTTTCTAGGGTGGTCTCATGGCTTATGCTTGCTAAATTGTCCGTAATGAAGGTTTTTCGCAGTATAATTCCATACTGCTTTGCTATATCTCAACACCTTCATCTATTTGACCTCCCTGGTCAACCTTTGACTTTTCGGTCAACCTTGACTTTTTCGGTCAAACTTTGACCAACATGAAATCATAGAATTTTCCTTCCCTTTTTGCTCAAGGGTCAGATGCATGACTAAGCAAACTGCTTATTGAGTCTCATAGCTAATTAAACGAGAACTCAAACATATACTGATATTTAACTCAGATCGTGAGTTTCATATCGACATACAAGATTCAAACTTGAAATTTTCCTTGTCTAAAAGGAAATTATAAGTTCATCAAAATTTTGGGTATTACATTCTACCCTCCTTAAAGAAATTTTCGTCCTCGAAAATTCGAATACTTCTAAGTGGCTTTTCTTCCAGTCCACTATTGGTCCATCGTAACTTGTTCATGTTCCCATTTTTATACTTTAATGGGATCATGTTTCTTATCTAGAACCATACTCTTACTTTCATATCATGTCATCATACTTTCATTCATTCTTACTTCATACTATCTTACTTTCATACTGCATACTTTCTTACTTACGTACGTTCATACTTACGTACTTACATACTTTCGTGCTTACATACTTACATACTTTCATGCTTACATACTTACATACTTACATGCTATCATATTCTCCTTTCATATTGCATCACAAGAACTATTTTCATAAAAATTTGAGCAAGTATATCATATAACTTGCCATTTTTGAAAAACATTTCTTATCATAATGGCCCCTTTCTTGGAACTCATCCCTCTCTTGGAACTTGTCCCTCAAGGATTCGGCCTATGACCCCTATCTTGGGACTTGTCCCTAAAGGATTCGGTCATTTAACGAACATAACGGCTCCTATCTTGGAACCTTTACTGTTCATAACAGCCCCTATCTTGGAATTCTTCCTCAAGGATTCGGCTGTATTGCATCTTTTATAAAAATATTTTCTTTGAATCTTTCAAAGTCAATAATTGAGGAAACATAATATCGTTCGAGTGATGCAATAGATGGCATACTTATATCTTATCGCCTAGCTGCTTGCTAGATAGTAGAAGCTTCTCTCATTGCTTCTAACTTTACCTTCACGGAACAAGATCGTAATCCTTAGGAATGTCTAAAAATTCCCAATTATTACATAATTTCCCCTTACTGAGGGATCATATCCTTAATTTCATCGTCATACTGATAACCATCATTCAACTTCTTGTTGGTGCATTGCCTTGATATTACCACCGAGTCAAGGCACTACCAAACATTTCTTATTACTACTCAAGGCTCTTGCAGAGTTTGGTTCGATTGCACATGCAACGAACCATATTCTAAATTCTAATTCTAATTATCTTCATATCTAATACTTATCTCTTCATCTATATCTTAGCATGACGATGAACAGCATACCTTATCTGTCATAACTTATCATATCGTAATAGAGATTCATCACAATCTCATCATATCATATCGTAGACTCAGCTTGTCCACCTTGCTTTCGCTGCGCAACTCTGATCTACTGCCAACAATAGCCCATAGATTCATCTGGATACATGCGCCAAGCTGCGCCAAGCTGTCACATACTGACGTATCGTCTTCATTTCGTGCAGCCACTCAGCTAATGCAGCCGTTTCTTGAGTCCCATCGAAGATGCGTGACTCCATTCCTTCGAATGCGAATTAAGTCTTGCGGTCCTCTTCAGTCGTACCCGGGTTTCACACCAGGTTCAAATCTTTACTATTCTAATACTATGACCTCACATAGCTACTTGTTACTCTAACTAAACTAGAGCAAGAAAACTTACTTGCAAAACTGTGGCTTTGGCGGCAGAACTGTGAAATTGGATGGCAGAAAAACTTGCTCTGATACCATCTCTGTAACGCCCCGAACCGTCACGCGTAGGGGCGTCCTACTGCGTAGACGTGGGCCGTTACATTACTTGCTTAACTTAATTCTTACTTTAAAAATAACTTTAAAGTTGCGGAAAATTCTGAGTAAAATTTTTCTTTTTTTTTCTTTTCTTTTATTACTCTACCTTGAACATAACTTATCTTCATACATAATCATATGTACTCACTCGAGTACCGAGCTTTCATAATCATATTGAAAGCTAATCATAAGTATACCGTGGACCAATCCGACCTAATGCGGTTCGGTACAACACGAGGCAACTTGTTGCCATCATCCTTGAAAACCATTCTTTAACTCATTCTTGAAAACAATTTCTTAAAAATAGTTTTCTTCTTGAAAACGTTTTCTTATCCATACTCTCACATAACATAAAACACATCTTTAAAATATATTTTTCAAAATATATTTTACATAGCGGAAATTCAAAACTCGTGGCGGTGTCCATCCCACGTTTCACAGTCTGTAGCGCCAGCCTTCACAGCCTTGCATCAAGGATTGCCAGTAGGTAGCTAACCTACAGCATGAACGTAAGTAATGAGCTAATGCTCAGTAAGCACAACGTTCAATCCGCAAAACATTTTCATAAAAGAATGCATGAACCAATTATGCTTTCTTGTGAATCGATTTAACTTTCATAAATTATCTAGATTCTATTTTCTTAAAGCTTACATGTCATGTGTGCACGTATCGTGGTCCATAGCTATAGAGGGGTTGGAGGCAGGCAATCCAATCCAACTCAAACCATGAAACAAACTGTTTAACATGGAGTAATTGGGGCAGCCAATCCAGTTCAACCCAAACCATAGACTAAACCGTTTAAACCCGCCATCGTGGCAAGTCGGTACGACACAATGACCTTAGCTTGTCTTAAAATGTATTCTTACCATGTAGTTAAATATTAGTGAACATACTACATGATGTCACTATATTAAACGTATAACATAACTTAACATAAGCCATAACATAAACATCATAACATGAACCTCATAACATAGCATCATAGCATCATAACATAACCTCATAACATGGCATCATAGCATAACCATAACCTCATAACATGGCATCATAGCATAAACGTAACCTTATAACATAACATCATAGCTTAAACATAACCTCATAACATGACATCATCGCATCATAACATAAACTTCATAACGTAAGTACCATAACATAAATCATGCGTATCAACGTATGAAAAACATGTTTTAAAAACATTTTGCCCATGCTGTAGGCGGAGTTGTACTTACCTTTAGTCCTATGCTCTTGGTTTATCGTCCAAACGTGGTACGACAACAGTTCCTACTCCTGTTTCCAAACAGAACGTAAGATAAGAGCCATACACATTCTAGCTTACCATAAATCATGATCATTAAATGTTGGTATCCTAACCAACATTTATGAGTAGCCTTGGTTATATTGTATGTTCCCCCTAAAACATCACATGATAACTTGCTCGGTTACTTTCCGTAACCCTAGGACCCAAGGCCCAACATACTTAAACAATAACTAATTAGGTTACTTCAGGTAACCTTGGGTACTAAGCCCAACCATACATGAATAATATTAGGTTGCTAATGTTATTAAGGCCCAACCCGCTATCTCGGGTATCTCAAGTGGTTACTATGAGTAACCTAACTTATTGGCCCAATAAAATTAGGTAACCTTCCCGGTTACTATTTGTCCTATAGTTGTTTACCATAGGACCCTGCGTATTTCAATTATTTCTTGACAAACCGTTGTCAAGTTTTCTTTAACAATCTTAATGAAAACCGCATTTTCATCAAATCTTAACATTTAAGCAAAGACAGTTAAAAACTGTCAAGCTCTGAAAACAATCTTTGAAAACAGTTTCTTAAACTCAGGTTATCAGTGCATGTGTAAGAATTTCCTTCTTATGCACTGTTTTTCTGAAAATCCTGTGCTGGAATTTCTGTTTCCTGCACAGTTTTGGGAATCAAATTGTACTTTAAAATCTGTTCATAATTTGATAAAACTTTCTTCATAAAAGTTGTAGATCTCGGATAATACTACAACTTTCATGTTTTGAGGAAAACCCAGTTCTGCTTGGATTCTTGTCAGTTTTAATTTGAAACTTACTAGACGTGTAGACTAGGTCTGGGCAGATTAGCCTCGGTTTTTCGTAAAAACGGAGGCCATTGGAGCCTCATTTTGAAAAACAGTCCGCGTTACCCTCTAGGAAAAACCCTTATCTACAACTTTGTAGTTTTGAGTTTCTTCAAATTCGGCCTTTAAGGGCCTCAAAATACCATTTCCAGAACACTGCCCAGTCTTGACCCGAGACTGGCAGTTTCGGTTCTAAAATTTGTTTCTCGTCCTAAAACGTACACACTACCTCAACCGACCACAGCGGGAGCCTAAAGTCATACATGCAATCGTTTCTAACGTTCCAATCCATCATACACATAATCATACATTCAATCATAAACCTATGGGAACATACAACAAACATGTGATAGGCAAACTCAAACCCATAAGCACATCATCAAACATGCATCAAAAATGTAAACTAGAGACCACCACCTAATCAAGCATAATCAAGCACTAAAAGGTGAGCTTAAGCTCTTACATCCAATGCTGGAAATACATTTAAATTTCCCAAATTTAAAGCTTAAACGAAAAGCTTAAGATCAACGGAGATTACCTCGATGCACACAAGGCTAGGCTAGGGGTTTGGTGCATTTTTCTCCTTTCTCCTTGGCTGCCCATAACCGGCCATTCTCCTCCTATTCCTAGCATTTTTTCTGCTTTTCTTGCTAACCCACAGCCGGCCATTCAAGCCACAAAATGGGTTTCCAATTTTTTTTCCACTCTTTCTTTCCTTCCTCACAAAATCCGAACTCTCCCTAAGGGATTGTCTCTTGGATTTTTGTTTTTGGTTCTTGTTTTCCTTTGGCTGCTAAGGGACGGTTTTGGAGCAGAAAAATGGGCAGAACTTGGCTCAATTTTCTGATTTTTTTGAATAAAATGGGCACCTATTTATAGGCAAATGCAAACTTTCCAAAATTTGCATTTTAGCCCCTAAACTTAGAGGAAATAATGCAATTGGCATGCTAGGTGTCAAGGTGGCCGGCCAAGACTTGGAGAGCAAGCAAGGGATGACATCATGGCTTACATCATCGCTTACCTCATTGCTTACATCACCAAATTTCCAAAATTTGCACTTTTGCCCCAAAAGTGAAAATTCTTACAAAAATGCCCCCTAGGTGGCCGGTTGCTTTCTTGGTGAACAAGCCAAGCTTATCTCACCTTGATGACATCATCTTGATGACATCACTTCGCTTACATCATCAATTTTCCAAAATTTTCACTTTAACCCCTAAAGATAAAATTTTGGCATTTTTGCCCCTGAGGTGGCCGGCCATGTCATCTTGTTCTAGAGAGTTCTTGGTTTTCTTTCCAAGCTTATTTAATCCAATTATGATGTCATAAATTCAAGATAAGGCTATGTCATCATAAGGCCTTGTTTGGCTTTTCCTTTAGAATGCAGTCCACTTTTATGCTACACAGATATTTCTAATACTGTTATTAACTAATAACAATATTTTATACTGTACTATAGTCCAAAATTCATCTGTGTAAAAATGAACTGAATAAAATTTTTCTTATTTCTTGGAACCTTTCTTGCCCTTCATACCATACTTAGTGTGCTTGATTTTTCTAGGGTGGTCTCATGGCTTATGCTTGCTAAATTGTCCGTAATGAAGGTTTTTCGCAGTATAATTCCATACTGCTTTGCTATATCTCAACACCTTCATCTATTTGACCTCCCTGGTCAACCTTTGACTTTTCGGTCAACCTTGACTTTTTCGGTCAAACTTTGACCAACATGAAATCATAGAATTTTCCTTCCCTTTTTGCTCAAGGGTCAGATGCATGACTAAGCAAACTGCTTATTGAGTCTCATAGCTAATTAAACGAGAACTCAAACATATACTGATATTTAACTCAGATCGTGAGTTTCATATCGACATACAAGATTCAAACTTGAAATTTTCCTTGTCTAAAAGGAAATTATAAGTTCATCAAAATTTTGGGTATTACAGTTTCGCCCTCTAGAGGCCTCAAAAACTGATTTCCCCGAAACTGGCCAATTTCCACCCGAGTTGGCAGTTTTCGGTTTAAAATTTCATTTGCGTCCTAGAACGTCCACCCTACCTCCACCAAACTCAGCGGGAGCCTAAATCAGACATGCATGACGTTTCTAACGTTCAGATTTCAACATGCAAGCCAAAATGAACATCATTCATAATCCTACAAAAACCCTAAACATTTAATCAAACATCTAACATGCACACATGCACATAATTGAACCACCAAATCCTAAACCTAAACAAACCAAGCACATGCTCATAAATTACAAGCTAGGGCAGAACTTGAAAGTGGGCTTATACCCTTACAAACCATGGCTTAAATACATTTAAATTTCTCCATATGAAATTTAAATGAAACTTGATTGGTTAAGGTTTTTACCTTACTCGGTTTGGCTCGGTGAGCTCGGGTTTCCACTTCCTTCCTCCTCCTCAAATCACCGGCTGTTTTGGTGATTGGCAAGTGCAAACTTGCTGCCTTTCTTGCCTTAAATTCAGCCACCAAATTGCACCAAACCCGGCTGCCTCCAACTCCAAAACCGGTTTGGATCAAGTTTGTTTCCTCCCCCCCCTAGAACCGGCCTTGCTAGGGAAATGGGCACTAAATTTTTTTCCAACTTTTTGCTTGGTTTCTTACTTGAATCCGACCACCCCTAAGCCCTACACACTCTTGGTTTTGCAAATTTTTCTTGCCTTTTTCTTCCACTCAAAGTTCGGATTTTGTGGAGCAAAAATGCAAGAGTTTGGCTAACAATCTTAAATTGTGAACAATGCTCCCCCTATTTATAGAGTTTGTGAATTTCTTGTAATTGCACAATTTAGTCCTCAAAAAAATCAGAAATTGGACTTCTAGGGGGGCATGTGGCCGGCCATCAAGCTAGGTGGAAGACAACTAATTCTTCCAATTTTTCTTAAATCAACTAATGATGTCAAAATTCAAAAAGGTAATGAGGTAAGCAAGGCTTAAGCTTGTTTGGCTCTTTTTCTCTTTTTCTTGCTATTAAGCAGTCCATTTTTAAGTTATCACAGGTATTTTCAATACTGGATTCACTTATGCACAGTATCGGTTTACCGAACTGCAGTCCAAAATTCATCCGTGTAAAAATGGACGGTATGAAATTTTTCCTTATTTCTTAAAACCCTTTTGCCCTATACTTCAACTTAATGTGCTTGATTTTCTAGGGTTGTTCTTATATCTTAAACATAACTTTTTATCTGTAAAAACACGGTTTTACCCGGTGCAATTTTATACAGATAAACATTTAAACATACTGTCATTTTCTTGAACTTTTCGGGTCAACCATCGATCTTCTTGTCAATTAGGGACCTTCTTGTCAAGTTTTGACTTTCTTGGTCAATAGTTGACTTTTTGGTCAACCGTGACGTTTTTGGTCAAACTTTGACCATTTTACAAAATTTCATGATTTTGTTCCTTATTGCCTAAAAGGTCGTTTTCTTAAATACATAGTCATTTTTGAGCCTTATAAAGCCATAAAACTCACAAAACATAATTAAAAACCCTTAAATGGGCTTTTTCCATAAATTCCTTCACGGTTCAATGTAAATTTATACATAGAATCGTTCAGACATAGAAATCAGGTATTACACTGTGACGCCCCGACTTCCCAAGCCGGGTCGACACCATACTACTTGTACTTAACTTGCTTAAAAATTTGAGAATAAATTTTTTTTTTTTTTTAAAACATATTCTCATAAGTTATCTTGTAGAGAAAACTTGTCACTCATATATACCAAACTGAAAATACCTTCTCGTGTCTTCAAATTCTTTACATATAACAAAACATCATTTACTTTTGTCATATTAACATATTTTCTGAAAATTGGATGCGGAAAATTATGCGTAGTGGTATCCCACACCGCCCTTCACCCGTCGCATCGTCCGCAAAGCCCATCACTTAAATTGCAGGCTTCTTACCTACAGTATGAAATATAAGAGTGAGCTTTCGCCCAGCAAGTATAAACATAATCTCACGAAATAATTCAAACATCTTAAAACATGTCCATCATCATGTAGCTTATGCATGAACCATTTATGATTGATTTAATGTCTTATATTTCATTATAGACTCAACTCTTAACTTATCTTGTCTTAACATGTGGGCCCATAGTGTACGTACCGAAAGCGCGCAGCCTCCAGATAAAGCTAGGGTTTGCAAGGCCCTAACAGTTCTGGGAATCATAACGTGACCCTCACGCATCAACGAGAGGTTAATATCACAATTGGTGTTAAACATGTATCCTCCACGATCACGGGAGGTTGGTACGACACCTTACTTGATTATTTTACCATGTGATTTAACATTAGTGAACATGCTTCATGATGTCACTATATCATGTTCAAACTTAACATTTCCCATATCATGGCATTCTTGAAATCATGACATTTTTAAAACCATGACATTTTAGAAAACATGGCATAATATGTAACATGTCATAGCACATCATCGTATAGCATTACATAACATCATACAACATAGCATGTACATTTAAACATGTAAAGTAACTAGTATAGTTTAACATAATATATATGAAAATAGTATTTACTATTTTCATACTGTAGGTGAGGTTCGATACTTGCCTGATTCGATATATTCCAGGCTTTGTTGTTTCCACCCTAATCTCAATTGCAGTTTACTTCCTGCTATTAGAAAGAACATAGGATAAGGATCCTATAAAACGTTGGTAACCTTTCCAGCATCATAGTTATATGTTCTCCTTACATACCTTGATCATTTATTAGGTTACTAATCGTAACCCTAGAGATTATGGTTAACCGTCTTGACCCATTAGATTACTTGAGGTAACCTTGGGTATTAGATTATTCTTATTATCGAGCCTAAGTTTTAGTAACTCGGGTATCCTTCCCGGTTACCATTCGTCATTGTCTTGTTAATATGTTTTGACTTTTAAAATCCAATTTGGAAAATTGGCTAGAAAATCTTTTGTTTTACTTCAAAATTCGTGGTTTTCAAAATAAGACTTTATAAAAATTATTGAAGACTGAAAACTGCCTTTAAAACAGTTTTGATAGTCAAAACAGGAGTGTTGATGCAAAAATACTGTTTTTCTGCAAGTTTTTAGAAAATCCTGTGCAGGAATTTCTTGCTCTCTGCACAGTTTTCATAGTTCAGGTTTTATTTAAAAATCCAGATTGATTTTGAAAAACTTGTCTTCACGAAAGTTCTTGCTCTTGAAAATGCTAAAACTTTTGTGTTTTAAGAAAAACCCAGTTCGGACGTTTTCGTGGTCAAAAAACCCTGTGGAACTAGTCCTGGCCGTGCACGGGTCCTGGGCACTTTAGGCACGGGTCCTGGGCACTCAGGCACGGTTTTTGGTAAAAACCGAGGCCATTGGAGCCTCATTTTACAAAACTGTCCGCAATGTCCTCTAGGAAAAACTCTACTTAAAAACTTTCATGTTTTGAGTTTCCCCTGTTTCGCCCTCTAGAGGCCTCAAAAACTGATTTCCCCAAAACTGGCCAATTTCCACCCGAGTTGGCAGTTTTCGGTTTAAAATTTCGTTTGCGTCCTAGAACGTCCACCCTACCTCAACCGAACTCAGCGGGAGCCTAAATCAGACATGCATGACGTTTCTAACATTCAGATTTCAACATGCAAGCCAAAATGAACATCATTCATAATCTTACAAAAACCCTAAACATTTAATCAAACATCTAACATGCACACATGCACATAATTGAACCACCAAATCCTAAACCTAAACAAACCAAGCACATGCTCATAAATTACAAGCTAGGGCAGAACTTGAAAGTGGGCTTATACTCTTACAAACCATGGCTTAAATACATTTAAATTTCTCCATATGAAATTTAAATGAAACTTGATTGGTTAAGGTTTTTACCTTACTCGGTTTGGCTCGTTGAGCTCGGGTTTCCACTTCCTTCCTCCTCCTCAAATCACCGGCTGTTTTGGTGATTGGCAAGTGCAAACTTGCTGCCTTTCTTGCCTTAAATTCAGCCACCAAATTGCACCAAACCCGGCTGCCTCCAACTCCAAAACCGGTTTGGATCAAGTTTGTTTCCTCCCCCCCTAGAACCGGCCTTGCTAGGGAAATGGGCACTAAATTTTTTTCCAACTTTTTGCTTGGTTTCTTACTTGAATCCGACCACCCCTAAGCCCTACACACTCTTGGTTTTGCAAATTTTTCTTGCCTTTCTCTTCCACTCAAAGTTCGGATTTTGTGGAGCAAAAATGCAAGAGTTTGGCTAACAATCTTAAATTGTGAACAATGCTCCCCCTATTTATAGAGTTTGTGAATTTCTTGTAATTGCACAATTTAGTCCTCAAAAAAATCAGAAATTGGACTTCTAGGGGGGCATGTGGCCGGCCATCAAGCTAGGTGGAAGACAACTAATTCTTCCAATTTTTCTTAAATCAACTAATGATGTCAAAATTCAAAAAGGTAATGAGGTAAGCAAGACTTAAGCTTGTTTGGCTATTTTTCTCTTTTTCTTGCTATTAAGCAGTCCATTTTTAAGTTATCACAGGTATTTTCAATACTGGATTCACTTATGCACAGTATTGGTTTACCGAACTGCAGTCCAAAATTCATCCGTGTAAAAATGGACGGTATGAAATTTTTCCTTATTTCTTAAAACCCTTTTGCCCTATACTTCAACTTAATGTGCTTGATTTTCTAGGGTGGTTCTTATATTTTAAGCATAACTTTTTATCTGTAAAAACACGGTTTTACCCGGTGTAATTTTATACAGATAAACATTTAAACATACAGTCATTTTCTTGAACTTTTCGGGTCAACCATCGACCTTCTTGTCAATTAGGGACCTTCTTGTCAAGTTTTGACTTTCTTGGTCAACAGTTGACTTTTTGGTCAACCGTGACGTTTTTTGGTCAAACTTTGACCATTTTACAAAATTTCATGATTTTGTTCCTTATTACCTAAAAGGTCGTTTTCTTAAATACATAGCCATTTTTGAGTCTTATAAAGCCATAAAACTCACAAAACATAATTAAAAACCCTTAACTGGGCTTTTTCCATAAATTCCTTCACGGTTCAATGTAAATTTATACATAGAATCGTTCAGACATAGAAATCAGGTATTACAATCTACCCTCCTTAAAGATTTTCGTCCTCGAAAATTAGAACAATTCGGGGTAGCTTTTCTTCATCTCGTCCTCGCGTTCCCATGTTGCCTCCTCAATCTCATGATTTCTCCATAGGACCTTAACTAAAGGTATAACCTTGTTCCTTAACACCTTTTCTTCTCGTGCTAAGATTTGAACCGGTTTCTCCTCATATGTCAGATTCTCGTGAACCTCAATTGGTTCGTGGTCTAGTACATGGGATGGATCCGAGATGTACTTCTTTAGCATTGACACATGAAATACATTGTGTACATATGCTAATTCTTGAGGCAATTTCAACCTGTAGGCCACATTACCAATTCTTTCCAGTATTTCGAATGGCCCTATGTATCGTGGACTTAATTTCCCCTTCTTTCCAAATCTCATAACTCCCTTGAATGGAGCAATTTTGAGGAAAACCAAGTTTCCTACTTGAAATTCTAGAGGCCTTCTACGTTTGTCGGCATAGCTCTTTTGTCGACTAAAAGCAGTTTCCAAGCTTCAATTGGAATGGCTCCTTACGAAGCTCTGTACGGAAGAAAGTGTAGATCTCCAGTCCATTGGTACGAGACACGGGAAAAAGAACTAGTGTCCACAGATTTTGTTCGAAAAACCACTGATGATAAGTCACTCGGTAATGAGTAAAATACGGTTTCAAGTTAGAAACTGTTAATGATTCAAGTATGATGATAAACAGATGGTAATCTGTAAGAATACGGTTTCAAGTTAGAAACTGTTTATGATCATGAAAAGATTCAAGTATGATGATGATGATGATGAATAGATTTCTTGTGTCGTATCGACCCGCGTTAGGTCGGGTTTGGTTCATGGTTTGAGTTGGACAGGGCTGGCCGCCCCAACCACTCCATGGCAGCGCGCCACGGTACATACACTTATGTTATGTAAGGGGCCCAAAACCGACGCTAACTTATGAATGAACAATGAAAGCATCAAAGGTTCATGCATTGGTTTTTATGAAATGATTTACGGTGCGATAGTTGTACTTGCTGAGCAATAGCTCATGACTTACGTTTATGCTGTAGGTAAGCAATCCTGTAACAATATCTGATGTAAGGCAGTGGGCGTGGCATGGCAAAAACTGTGAAATTAAGGGTTTGGAGCTACCACACGTTTTGTTAAAATTATGTTAAGTTTATTTAGTACTTATGTACTTAAATACTATGTTTTGATATTGCAAGAAGCAAAGTATGTATATCTATGTATAAGTTTTCATCCTAATTTAAGTGATGCTTTGAAAAGCAAAAATAAAAAAATAAAAATTAGTTCAAATGTTCGTATGTAAGTAAAGTAAATAAGTATGGTGACGACCACGAAAGGGCTGGTCGCCACAAAATTCGGCCTCTAAGGGCCTCAAAACACTGTTTCCAGAATACTGCCCAGTCTTGACCCGAGACTGGCAGTTTTCCTTTCACTTGCTTCTTACGTAAAATTACGCTCACACTACCTCAAACGGTCGCAACCGTGAGCCTGCGTCAAGCATGCAGTGTATTATCTAACGTTTGCCTTACCATGCATTCATGTCAATTCGTAGCATAATTCATACAAACCTATTTGGTGCCAATCACCAACTAAGGTTTTTTAAGGTTTTTTACTAACTCTCCTAGCACCATACATCAATATCACATAGTCATACATCACATACAACAACTTGAGTGTGTGGGGACATACTACAAACACTTTGTGGGCACTCACATATATCATACATGCTCTAGCAAATTAAAATCATAATCATACACAACATCATAAATCAAGACCACTAATTAATCCTAATCTTAATCAAGCACAAATCTAATCTAATACCATAGAGATTGAATGCGCTTATGCTCTTACATACCCACATAGAAATACACATAAAGCTTGAAATAAAGATTAAATTGAATAGCTTAAAGGCTTTAGGAATTTACTTTCAAGCTTGGAGATTGGTTCTAGGCTTTGAATCAAGCTTTTCCTTCTAGCTTGATTTCTCCTAAAAAATCCGACCATGCCCCTCTCTCTCTCTTTCTCTTATTTTTTTTTCTCTTTCTCTTTCTTTCTTGGGTTCGGCATCTATGGGAGAGAAAAAGAGTGAGGGAAAATTTTGCAAGAGTTTTGGTAAGGATCACAAATTTGACCCAAAACCACCCCCCATCACCTATTTATAGGTGAAAAATAATTTCTTTTTTGGATTTATTTTTATTTCTAAAATTGCATATGAATCCTTATGATAAAAATATTTGCTCATATACCCCAGAGTGGCCGGCCATTGGAGTGACCTGGGAGCCAAGTTTGTTATTTCTTTCCTTAATTTCTAAAATTCCAATAATTTATGGAATTATCCAATGATGAGGTGTCCGCCCTCTTAGACGTCGTTTGGCTTTCCTTCTTGAATGCAGTCCATTTTCATACTAATGCAGATATTACAAATACTGTTGTTATCAATAACAGTATTGTTTTACTGAACTGTAGTTCAGAATTTATCTGCATTTTATTGGACTGTATAAAAACTTTTCTTATAACTTAAGGCTACCTAGCCCATATTGTCCTACATAATGTGCTTGATTTTTCTATAGTGGTCTTGAATCTTATTCTTACTATTTTATCTGTGATGATGTTTTTTTGCAGTATAATTCCTATACTTCTTGCTATCTTGTAGTACCATCAAAATCATACTTTTTGACTTTTCTTGGTCAAACTTTGACGAACATAAAATCATAGATCTTATTCTACCTTTTTCTCAAAAGGTCATACGCTTGACTAAGCAATCTACTATTGAGTCTTATAAAGCTATAAGGCTCACACATAATTCTGATAAAAATCAGATCAGGCATTTCATACGTACTTACATAGAACATCATAAATTCCTAAAAAGAAAGTCATAATTTCCTAAAATGTCGGTCATTACACTATGGGGTTACTATGAGTAACCTTAGATATAGGCCCAACTTGAGTGAAAATTTAGAAAGCCTGTTGGACTACTAAGACCCAACAATTAAAGTGGTATCATTTAAAGTTACCCTAAATAATCTTGGACCCAAGGCCCAACATACAACATGTAATGCCTCGGCCGTCTACATAGGGCCGACTACGTAAACGTGGGCCGTTACTTAACTTCCTTAACTTACTTTTTAATTCACATACTTTAAACTTACTGAAAACTCTAGAGTAAAAATTTTTTTTCTTTTCTTACTTTTCTTAAAACTTTATTGAAACTCAACTTATCCTCATACATACTTATACTCATACTTACTCATATATACTCACTCGAGTACCAAGCTTTCATTACTATATTGAAAGCTATCATATTCAAACCATGGACCAACCCAACCTAATGTGGGTCGGTACTACACGAGGCAACTTGTTGCCATCATACTTGAATGCTTTTCCTTAACTTATTATTGAAAACAATTTCTTAAAAATAGTTTTCTTCTTGAAAATAATTCCTTGTCCATACTATCACTTTATTATATCATAACATAACATAAAACACATTTTACAAACATATTTTTCAAAACATATTTCACATAACATAATTTTTCAAAACCCGTGGCAGTGTCCATCCCACATTTCACAGTATGTTGCACCAACCTTCATAGCCTTGCATCAAGTATTGCCGATAGGTTGCTAACCTATAGCATGAACGTAAGTAATGAGCTTATGCCCAGTAAGTACAACATTCAATCTGTAAAATATTTTAATAAAAGAATGCATGGACCGATTATGCTTTATTATGTTGATTTGGTTTCTGGGCCCTTTACATAACATGAGTGTACGTACTGTGGCGTGTAACCATAGAGTGATTGGGGCGGCCAATCCAATTCCAACTCAAACCATGAACTATACTGTTTAACATGGAGTAGTTGGGACAGCCAATCCAAACCAACTCAAATCATGGACAATACCGTTTAAACCCGCCCTCGTGGCAAGTCGGTACGTCACAACAACATTAACTTGTCTTATTTTATAACTTAAAAACTTAATCTTACCATGTGTTTTAATATTAGTGAGCATACTGTATGATGTTGCTATATCAAAACCTATAACATAACATAATATTAATCATAACATAAAACCTCATGACATAATACATCGTAACATAACACATCATAACATAATACATCATAACATACTACATCGTAACATAACACATCATAACATAATACATCATAACATAATACATCGTAACATAACACATCATAACATAATACATCGTAACATACTACATCATAACATAGCACATCATAACATAACATCATAACATAAACATCATAACGTAAACTATCATAACGTAAGCACCATAACATATAACATATGTAAATCATGTACATCAATACATGATTTCTTGAAAAACATGTCATGTAAAAATATTTTACCCATGCTGTAGGCGGAGTTGTACTTATCTGTCGTCCTATGCTCTTGGTTTACCATCCAAACATGGCACGACAACAGTTCATACTCCTGTTTCCAAACAGGGTTTAAGATAAAAGTTATACATCTTTTATCTTACCATAATCATAATCATTAAATGTTGGTATCCTAACCAACATTTATGAGTAGCCTTAGTTATATTATATGTGTAACGACCTGCCTAGCACAGGCCGTTACCATAAATACATACATACATACATACTTAAACAATGAGCGTAAGCAGCGGAATTTTTTTTTTATACGGTGCTGAATAAATGAAACGCATAATAATGTAAACGCTGTTTGAATGCGAAATAATATACATAATAAGAACGAAACGCGTAGCGGTTAATAACCCAACATTTCACAGTCCACCCTGCCACGCTCGCCATCTTGTATCATCCGTTGCCAGTAGGTTGCTTACCTACAGCATAGACGTAAGACACGTGAGCTTTCGCTCAACAAGTACAACATACATAACCGCAACAACATAAATCATCATACATATCATACTTAACTTATACATAACATACCATTTCATGACATCACATAATGTATGCATGAACCGATTATGCTCTTATTATGCCATCTTATGCATTCTTAACTTATCTTACTTATGGGCCCCTTATCTTGAGTGTACGTACCGGGCGCGCAACTATGATTTGGTTGGGGCGGCCAGTCCATTTCCAACTCAAACCACAGTCCAACCCGACCTAACGCGGGTCGGTACGACACAGGCAAGCTTGCTTGCCATCATACTTACTTTTTATGAACTCATACTTGTTCTTATTAGTGAACATGCTTCGTGATGTCACTATTCATAACTGTGCTTATATCTTAACATCATGTCATAATCTCATGCTCATGAACTTAACATAGTCATATCGTAAACATAACATCATTTCATCGTAAATATCAAACATACTTGGCAAGTATACAACAAAAGCCTATGCTGTAGGTGGAGTTGTACTTACCTCGAATACTATATCCAGATAGGTGCTGATCCAATTCAGGATACTGCAGCAGGTTATCTCCTGCTATATCAGAGGACATAGGGTGAGAATTCTGTTCTTGAAGAATGCTGGTAATTAAACCAACATTTATCCCTAATCATAGTTATATGCCCCCCTTTCTTAAACATTGCCGCATACTTTCTCAGTATCGCGGATATCCCTAGGGTTTAGAACGTACTTAGATTGGTCACATAAAGTAATCCTGGCTAAGCAGTCTTTATAACCGTGTTAGGTCTTTAAACCTAACCTTGGGCCTAAGCTTCTTTGAAAATTCTTTCTATCGGGTAACTCTTGAGTAACCCTGGTTTTTAGGCCCAACTTAGTCCTACTTATCATTCTATTGGGTTACGTTGGATAACCCTTGGGCTTTGGGCCCAAAACAATAACTCGGTACCTTTCCGGTTATTGCTCATTCAATTTGGTTTAAAACCCTTTTTCTTTAGAATCTTTATAAAACTTGAAATCGTATGCAAGGGTCTTTATAAAAACCATTAAAAATAGAAACTGCCTTTGGAACAGTTTCTCATTGTGAATTAGTCAGTGGATGTGCAGAAATATCCTTTTCCTGCACTGTTTTAAAACACTCTGTGCAGGAATTTCTTGTTCACTGCATAGTTTTGAAATCTCATTTTCTATTTAAAAATCAAAGCCGAATTTGAAAAAGTTTTCTTTATAAAAGTTTTAAAGAATTCAAAATCCTAAAACTTTTGTTTTGAACTCGAGACCCAAATCGGCCTCTAACCCACTCCTTTAACCTGTTAAATTCACCTGGCCGTGTATAGGGTCTGGGCACGGTCAGGCTCGGGTTTTCACAAAAACGAAGGCCATTGGAGCCTTATTTTTGAAAACTGTCCACGATGTCCACTAGGAAAAACCCTAATGTACAACTTTTATGTTTTAAGTTTTTCCAAATCAGCCTCTAAGGGCCTCAAAACTGACTTTCCAGAAAACTGGTCAGTTTGAACCCGAATTGGTAGTTTTCGATCCTTTCTTGGTTTCTCGTCTTAATTCGTGCACACTACCTCAACCGAACTCAGCGGGAGCCTAAAATCAACATGCAACGTTTTTCTACCGTCCCAAATTAACTTACATGAAGCTTAAACCCGTCCATGCAAGTCAACAATAAAATTGTATTTTCAAGGGTTAGGGTTGGCTTGTTTCTAGCACTACCAACCATAGCATACATAAATCAATCTAATACCCTAACATGCCATTCATAATCTGTTGACAGATTTTTAGGGGACATATAACCAACCAATTATTCTAACATTCAATGCCTAAAAATTAACAGCACGTAAACATATTGAAACTTAGCAATCAAACCATCATTCAAAACCATTCTAAACTAATCAAGCACATACACCCTTAAGTCTAGGCTAGGACTCGGAAATTAAATTGAGCTTATGCTCATTACAAACCAACTTGAAATACACTTAAATCTTCAATTTAAAACTTGAATTGAAAGATTTAAGGTTCAAGAGAATTTTACCTTACTTAATCCAATAGGTAGGCTTGCTTGGCTCAAATTTTTCTCCCTTCCTTTCTCTTTGGTGCAGCCGGCCTTAGCTCCTCCCAATGAGCCTAAAATTTTCCAGCCACCTAGGAACTACTCCAAACAAGACTCCGGCCACTTCACACAAAAATCAGCCACCTCCCTACTTGTTTTCCCCTTCAATTTTTCTTCCCCCTTGCAGCTGCCACACAACCGGCCACTATGGCCAATCTTGGTTCCAAAATTTTTTCCAACTTTCTAACTTACTTCCTAATGAAACCCAAACTCTCCTAGGACTATTTCCTTAAGTTTCCAAGCTTTTTCTCTCTTTCTTGGCTGCTTTCAAGTTCGGTTTTTGTGAGGAAGAAATTGGGCAAAGTTTGGCTATGATTTCCAATTTTTGTGAACAAAAGTGTTCAAATGGCCACCTATTTATAGGTGAGGCCAAACTCTTCAAATTGCACCAAAAACCCTCCAAAAATTTCAATTTTTCCTTTAAATCCTCTTAGTTGGCCGGCCACCTAGCCATTCTAGAGTTTTCCAACTTTCTTTCCAATTTTAACTAAATCCAACAATGATGTCATAATTTAAAAGCTAAGTGATCTCACCATAAAAGCTTTGTTTGGCTTTTTCCCTTAGTAGACAATTCTTTTTAATGCCAAACAGGTATTTTTAATACTGTGCTCTCTTATACACAGGAAAATTTTCTAAACTTCAGTCCAAAATTTATCTGCGTAACCACGGGCTGTACGAAACTTTTCCTTTTTGCTCCAAGCCCTTTGGCCTTTAATCTCCTACTTAGTGTGCTTGATTTTTCTATGGTGGTTTTGAATCTAACATAAACCATTTTATCTGAAAAAATTGGTTTTCCGCAGTATACTTCCTATACTGCATCACATACTTAAGTTTCGACATCTCGTTGACCTTTTTAGGCAAATCCTTGACCTTTCTAAGTCGATGTTGCCTTTCTTGGCCAATGTTGACTCTCTTTGTCAACTTTGACTTTCATGGTCAACTTTGACGTCTTTTGGTCAAACTTTGACCAAAATAAAAATCATCACATTTTTATACCTTTTCACTAAAAAGGTATCATGCTTGACTAAGCAATCATTTTTTAGTCTTATAACGCATAAGAACTCATAATTTCAATAAAAATCCTTAACCGGATTCTTTTATAATTACCGTCATGGTACAGTTTAAATTTCTATACAAGAAATTGTAACATAGAAAAATTCTAGTTATTACAATATGTCCACCCTACAACAACTTATGATATCTCGTTAAGTTACTTGCAGTAACCCTAGGGCTCAAAGCCCAATATCTTATTAGGTTACTAATCTTATTAAGGCCTAACCTATTATCTTGGGTATCTCATGTGGTTACTATAAGTAACCTAAATTATTTGGCCCAATAAAATTAGGTAACCTTCCCGGTTACTATTTGTCCTATAGTTGTTTACCACAGGACTTAGCTTATTTTATTCATTGGTTGATAAATTTTAACCCTTTTTAGAAACAGCTTAAAACAATTTCTTAAACTTTGAAAACAGTTTCTTAATTTCAGTTATCAGTGTATGTGTAGGAATTTCCTGCTTTTACACTGTTTTCTAAAAATCCTGTGCAGGAATTTCCTATTTCCTACACAGTTTTGGGAATCTAATTTTACTTTAAAATATGTTTGGAATTTGAGAAACCTTTCTTCATGAAAGTTGTATATCTCAAATAATGCTACAACTTTTGTGTTTTACTCAAAATCTAGTTTTACCTTTAACCGGTCCATTTTTCTTGTTGAACCTGCCTGGCCGTGCACACTGGGTTTGGCTGACTAGGCTCGGGTTTCTGCAAAAACAGAGGCCTTTGGAGCCTTATTTTTAAAAACCGTCCAAGTTGTGCCTAGGGTTTTCCATTTTCTACAACTTTATAATTTTGAGTTTCTTGAAATTCGGC
>CM046372.1:10025216-10053342 GCA_025413025.1 Ficus hispida | reverse complement strand
TATTGTCGGAGATTCCAGGAGGCTATGTTGCCTCACATTCCGTTGACATACCGCATTCAGGATTTCAGTCTATAGTGATTTGCGGGACGGACTACCTGCACAGATCCGTCAGCACACGCCCATACGACGCAGATTATGACAGTGGCCCATATGATCGGGTACATTTTAGCTGCGGAGGTCATCGCACAGGCGGCCGATCCACGTAGCAGAGCATGAGGTACCAGTCGATGACGCCGAGATGCCGGAGCTGGTTTACGAGCCGGAGCCGATATATGAGCCAGAGCCCGCTTATGAGCCCGACCCGGTCGACCAGGAGGATCCAATACCCGACCCGGTACAGGAGGCGGAGGATGATGGTTATGATGCTGATGAGGACATGGATGCTGATGCGCCCGAGGACCCTCCGATCATCGTCATATCTAGTGATGACGAGGACGATGACGAGGAGCCCGATCACGAGCCAGGATTCGGAGGATGGCTCGATGAGGATGATGACGATGACGAGCCAGGATTCGTAGGATGGCCCGACGAGGGAGATAATTTTGAGGAGGATCCCGAGGAGATCCCAGGCGATGACGGAGAGGACGACTCCGATATCTCCACCGTTACGGTAGCAGAGTTAGATTAGGCTAAGATCACGTGTATATGTATATGTTTAGAGACTGATGTACTAGCTTATTTTATTTTGATATTAGGCTTGTACTTTTGTACGATGGTAAAGTGGTAGACACTTCCATCTCAAAGTTTTGACTTTGTATATGTATAAGATATGTAAATGTGATAATGTAAGTATGATATGTATGATGTAAAGAAAAGTAATTACAAGTTAAGTAAATATGATGTACTTTTTGTGAGTTTACAAAAAGACAGTTTACAAGAAAAATATATGAAATAGCAAGTTATGAATGATATGATATGAATGTTTATGATACGATATGATAAGTATATTATATTATGATATGACAATATTGTGATATAATATGTTAAGATATGAATGCAAAGAAAGGATATTAATGGTTAGTAATATCTTTTCTTATGATTTAAATAGGAATTTAAAAACGGTTCGCACGCGCAAGGCTGCACCAGTGAATCCACCTGCGCCAGATCTAGCAACCGTTGTAGCCAATTTACAACGACAGTTGCTCGAGCAGCAACAAGAGACAAACCAGCTGAGAGAGCAGCTAGCTCAGTTACACCAGAGACCCCAGGTCAACGAGGTTCCCTTACCCGCGGAGCAAGCACCTCCAGTGGCACCTCCAGTGCCCAATGTTCCGCGACATGCTGAGGTACCAGTAGCACCTGCTGGGGTACCGGTAGATCCACCTCTGGCAAGAGAGGATTTGTTATATGAGAGGTTTAGGCGGATGAAAGCGCCTGAATTTTAGGGAACAACAGACCCAATAGCCGCAGACAACTGGTTGATAGACATCCAAGTTATCCTAGACTTTATGCGGCTTACTGAACAGGAGAAAGTCTTATGTGCTTCTTTTGCTCTTAAGAAGGACGCGAGACACTGGTGGATAACCGTTCAGATGCGTAGGAACGTCATGGCAATGAGCTGGCAGGATTTTGTGACTGAGTTTCGTAGTATGTACTACAACAGAGAAGTCCTTGCCGCTCAACAGGACGAATTCACCAGCTTCAAGCAAGGGTCTATGACGGTGATGGAAGCCGTTAAGAAGTTCGAACAGCTAGCGCGCTTGTGCCCGGAGCTGGTACCGAACGAGACAGAGAAGGTTCGGAGAATGATGAAGATGTTCCGGACCGACATATCCAAGCAAGTTAGTGCCGGAAGCAGCCCACCTACCCTGGTATCCGACTGCGTGAGCAGAGCAATACGAGCTGAATACTGGATCAACCAGGACAAGGAAGCAAGAACGCAGTTTTACAAGGCCAAGAAGGAAGAAAAGGCCGTTACTAAGCAGACCCAGTCCCGTCAGAGTGCTGAGGCCAATCAGAAAGGTCAGAATAATAACCCTGCTCAAAGTTCCAAACAGTTTGGGAGGAACAAGAGAAAGGGAAATTTTTCTGGACAGGGCCAGCAACAAAATTTCCCTCAGAAGAGGAATAATAGAGGAAATGAGGGTAATAACTCTGACTACCCGGTATGTACAAAGTGCGGCAGAAAACATCCGGGCGTTTGCAGAATGGGGACTAATGAGTGCTATCTGTGCGGAAAGGAGGGACATTTTGCAAAGAACTGCAATATGAATAAGCAAGGCCAGAACCCTCCGTACCAGAACAGGAACCCAAACAGTCAGCTTCATGCGGCCCAGACTAGACTAGAAGGACCTTCCATAGGCCAAGGAAGATTGGAAGCTCCTGAGCCTCAAGCCCGAATCTACGCCTATACAAGGGGAGATGCGGAAGCAGGCACTTCACATGTGGTGACAGGTCAGATCTCTATCACCACTTATGAAGCAATTGCCCTGTTTGATTTGGTGCCACTCATTCATTTATATCATTGGAGTTCGCCCAGAAATTAGGAAGAGGTGTGGATAGATTAAGCCAACCTTTTAAAACCTCCTTGCCATCTGGAGAAGTTTTGTGGTCCAACTGTTGGATACGAAATACCTCCGTGATTATTTGTGGCAGAGAGCTGTACGTAGATCTCATCGCAATCAAGCTACAGGATTTCGATGTGATCTTGGGGATGGATTTTCTTGGGAAATACAACGCTAAGATCGACTGTCGGAAGCGTTGTGTGATTTTCAACCCATATGGCGAGGAAGAATTCAGCTTCTACGGACAACCTCGTAGCTCAGCAACCCGATTGGTTTCAGCTATGAAGGCGTGGAAAATGTTAGCTAATGGCTGTCAAGGGTATTTAGCTAACATGTTGAACAAGGAGCAAGAAGTGAAGTGGACACCGGAAGACGTACCCGTTATCAGGGAGTATGTAGATATCTTCCCAGAAGAGCTACCAGGGCTTCCGCCGGAACGCGAAATTTCATTCGAAATTGAGCTATTGCCCAGAGCTGCTCCAGTATCGAAGGCGCCTTATCGTATGGCACCTGCTGAACTTAGGGAACTCCAATTGCAGCTACAAGAACTGCTTGATAAGGGGTTCATCCGACAGAGTTACTCTCCATGGGGAGCACCTGTGTTATTCGTGAAGAAAAAGGATGGATCTCTACGTATGTGCATCGATTATCGCGAGCTGAACAAGATCACCATCAAGAACAAGTATCCTCTTCCAAGGATTGACGATTTGTTCGATCAACTCAGAGGAACAAGAGTGTTTTCGAAAGTCGATCTACGATCTGGCTATCATCAGCTCAGAATCAGAGATTCAGATATTTCCAAGACGGCTTTTCGGACACACTACGGACACTACGAATTTTTGGTTATGCCTTTTGGGTTAACCAATGCTCCAGCTGCTTTCATGGACCTGATGAACCGAGTGTTCAAGGAATATCTGGACAAGTTCGTCATTGTCTTCATCGACGATATCCTAATCTATTCAAGGTCCCGGGAAGAACATGTGCAGCATTTAAGGATGGTGATGGAAATGTTACGACGACATCAGCTCTACGCAAAGTTCACAAAATGTGAATTTTGGCTCGAAAAGGTGCATTTCTTAGGCCACGTGGTGTCACAAGAAGGGATTTCTGTGGACCCAGCCAAGGTAGAAGCAGTTAGCTTATGGTCAAGACCCACGAGCGTAACGGAAATAAGGAGTTTCCTCGGATTAGCCGGTTATTATCGCCGCTTTGTTGAAGGATTTTCTAAGATAGCAGCCCCTCTCACGACCCTTACGCGCAAAGGAAAGAAGTACGAATGGACTTCTAAATGCGAAGAGAATTTCCAAGAGCTTAAGAGGAAGCTGACAAGTGCGCCTGTTTTGATTATTCCAGATGTTGAAGCAGGAAATTTCGTGATCTACAGCGACGCTTCTAAGACGGGACTAGGAGCAGTCCTAATGCAGCAAGGTAAAGTGGTCGCGTATGCTTCTCGACAACTGAAGGATCACGAGAAGAATTACCCGACGCACGATCTAGAGCTCGCTGCGGTGGTGTTCGCATTGAAGATTTGGAGGCACTACCTGTATGGGAATAGATGTGAGATTTTCACCGATCACCAAAGTCTCAAATACATCTTTACCCAGAAGGAGCTCAATATGAGGCAGCGAAGATGGCTTGAACTCGTAAAGGACTACGACTGCGAGATCCTTTACCATCCTGGCAAGGCGAACAAAGTAGCAGACGCCTTAAGCAGGAAGTCATCTGGCGTGCTGATGTCTTTGGTACTGCTGCCCAAGCCGCTTCAAAAGGAAATCTCTGACTTCAACCTTGAGATGATAACGGGAAAGTTATCCGCCTTAACCCTCCAGTCCAATTTGATGGAGTCCATCAAGAACCTTCAAGGAAAGGATTCTCTGTTGATCAAGGCACAACTCTTTGGCGGGAAAAATAAGGAATTTAGAACCTCTGCAGATGGCATGATCTACTTCAAAGAAAGGATCTGCATTCCTGATTTCAAGTTTTTGAAGGATCAGATACTAGCAGAGGCGCACATGACACCGTATTCAGTACATCCCGGAGCCTCTAAGATGTACAAGGATCTCCGAGAGAACTACTGGTGGCCAAATATGAAGAATCAGATAGCGAAGTTCGTGTCCAAATGCTTAACTTGTCAGAAAGTTAAGGCAGAACACCGACATCCTGGAGGAGAGTTGCAGAAAATAGAGCTCCCCGAATGGAAATGGGAGCAAATTACCATGGATTTTGTCGTGGGACTGCCAAGAACTTCAAGTGGGAATGACACGATTTGGGTTATTATCGACCGATTAACCAAATCTGCCCACTTTATCGCTATCAAAGCCACTTATTCAGTGGAGAAGTTGGCCGAAGTCTATGTATCCCAGGTCGTTCGACTGCATGGTGTACCAAAATCGATCATCTCGGATCGAGACGGACGTTTCACTTCCCGATTTTGGGCAAGCGTACACAATGCTATGGGGTCGAAATTGAAGTTCAGTACGGCTTTTCACCCCCAAACCGACGGTCAGTCAGAACGGACCATCCAGACACTAGAAGACATGATGAGAGCATGCGTGCTGGATTTTCAAGGAAACTGGGATCAGAAGCTATCTTTGATCGAATTTTCCTACAACAATAGTTATCATGCTTCGATTGGTATGGCTCCATTCGAAGCACTGTACGGAAGAAAATGTCGATCCCCTATTCACTGGCAAGAAGTTGGACAGAAGTAGCTTCAGACCATGGACTTCATCAGAAAGACTTCTGACGATATTAAGAAGATTAAACAAAGGCTTGACATAGCTTTCAGTCGTCAGAAAAGCTATGCGGATAAACGAAGAAGGCCTTTGGAATTTCAGATCGGAGATGCGGTTTTCATCAAGATAGCTCCGATGAAAGGTGTAATGAGATTCGGAAAGAAAGGGAAGCTTAGTCCAAGGTATACTGGACCATTTGAAATCCTGGAAAGGGTTGGAAAAGTAGCCTATAAGCTTGCCCTGCCGCCGGAGTTAGCATCCATGCATAATGTCTTCCATGTATCGATGCTCAAGAAGTATGTGTCAGATCCTTCGCATGTGCTCAGTCAAGAACCAGTAGAGGTTCAAACTGACTTAACCTATGAAGAGAAGCCTGTGCGAATCCTAGACCAAGAAGAGAAGGTTCTAAGGAATAAGACAATTCCCATGGTGAAGGTATTATGGAAGAACCATAAAGTAGAAGAAGCCACCTGGGAATTAGAAAGCGAAATGAGAAAGGGCTACCCCGGTTTGTTCTAATTTTCGAGGACGAAAATCTTTAAGGGGGGTAGATTGTAATACCTGATTTTTATGACTGAACGATTCTTTGTATAGAACTTACATTGAGCCGTAAATGCATTTATGGAAAAAGCCCAATTAAGGGTTTTTAATTATGTTTTGTGAGTTTTATGGTTATATAAGACTCAAACAGGATTAATTAATTAAGAAAACAACCTTTTAAGTCAAAAGGAGCAATATGGCAAAATTTCTTGAAAAGTCAAACTTTGACCGAAAAACGTCACGGTTGACCAAAAAGTCAACTGTTGACCAAGAAAGTCAAAATTTGACAAAAAGGTCACTAATCGACAAGAAAGTCGATGGTTGATCCAAAAAGTTCAAGAAATGATGCTTCGAGTCTGTACGATTTATTAAGAAACCGTATGGAAATTGTACCGGACGAAAACCGGTTTTTCAGATAATAAGAAATGTTTAAGACTTAAGAACCACCCTAGAAAATCAAGTACATTGAGTTCAAGTATAGGGCAAAAGGGTTTTACGAAATAAGAAAAATTCTATACCGTCCATTTTTACGCCGGTAAATTTTGGACTGCATTTCGGTAAACCAATACTGAGTTTAAGTAAATCCAGTATTGGAAATACCTGAATTAACTTAAAAATGGGCTGCACATAGCAAGAAGAGCCAAACAAGCCTAAGATAAGCTTACCTCATTAACTTTTTGATTATGACATCATTAAGTGATTTAAGAAAAATTGGAAGAATTAGTTGTCTTCCACCTTAGCTAATGGCCGGCCACATGCCCCCTTCAAAGTCCAATTTCTGATTTTTTGAGGACTAAATTGTGCAATTAAGAGAAATTTCCAACCTCTATAAATAGGGGGAGCATTGTTCACAATTTAGCATTGTTAGCCAAACTCTTGCAATTTTGTTCCACAAAATCCGAACTTTGAGAGGAAGAGAAAGGCAAGAAATTTTTGCAAACCAAGTGTGTGGGAGGCCTTAGGGTGGTCGGATTTAGGTTAGTAACCAAGCAAAAAGTTGGAAAAAAATTTGGTGCCCATTTTCCCTAGCAAGGCCGGTTCTAGGGGGGGAGAAACCAAGCTTGATCCAAACCGGTTTTGGAGTTGGAGGCAGCCGGATTTGGTGCAATTTGGTGGCTGGATTTGGGGCAAGGAAGGCAGCAAGTTTGCACTTGCCAATCACCAAAACAGCCGGTGAATTGAGGAGGAGGAAGGAAGTGGAAACCCGAGCTAACCAAGCCAAACCGAGTAAGGTAAAAACCTTAACCGAGCAAGCTTTCATTTAAATTTCATATGGAGAAATTTAAATGTATTTAAGCTATGGTTTGTAAGGGTTTAAGCCCACTTTTAAATTCTGCCTTAGCTTGTAATTTATGAGCATTGTGCTTGATTTGTTTAGGTTTAGGGCTTGGTGGTTGATTATGTGCATGCTAGGTGTTTGTGTGAATGCCTAGGATTTTTATATGTTATGGATGAACGTAAATTTGGCTTGCATGTTGGAAACCGAACGTTAGAAACGTTATGCATGTCTGTTTTATGCTCCCACTGAGTTCGGTTGAGGTAGGGTGAACGTTTTAGGACGTAAACGAAATTTTAAACCGAAAACTGCCAACTCGGGTAGAAATTGGCCAGTTTCGGGAAAAATAATTTTTGAGGCTTCTAGAGGCCGAATCAGGGGAAACTCAAAACATGAAAGTTTTTAAGTAGAGTTTTTCCTAGAGGACAGCGCGGACAGTTTTGTAAAATGAGGCTCCAATGGTCTCGGTTTTTACCAAAACCCGTGCCTAAGGTGTCCAGGACCCGAGCACGGCCAGGACAAGTTCCTCAGGGGTTTTGACCACGAAAACGCCAGAACTGGGTTTTACCCAAAACATAAAAGTTGTAGAGTTTTTAAATTTTTACAACTTTCATGAAGACAAGTTTTACAGATTCAGTCTGGATTTTAAGATGAAAATGAATTTCGGAGAACTGTACAGGAATTATGGAAATCCTGTACAGGATTTACAAAGTTGACACAGAAAATGCATATTTTTGCAGTTTCACTGCAAATGGACATTGAGAAACTGTTCCAAAGGCAGTTTCCAATAGTCAATAAATTTATAAGTCTCGTTTTAAGATTTTCAATCCTTAAAATTAAACAAAAGGGTTTATATACCAAAAATTAAGGTTTTCAATTCCTAAAAATAAGATTTTAAAACCAAAGTTAAAAAAACTACCCGAATAGGGTTACCAAAGTAACCAGTTAGGATAACGTAAAAATAAGTAAGGGCTTATAACTAAGGTTATAAAAGAATGTTGGTTATACTACCAACAGTTCTAACCCTTACTTTTATTTAATTTCAGAACGTTGCACGACGAGGTGTCCCAGCGGAACCTAACTCCACGATTGGACACCGCATTTACGAACGAGGTAAGTACAACTCCGCCTACAGCATAGGCTTGTTGTGAATACTTGCCTAAGTATGATTGCTAGTTATGAATGCTACAAGTTACATGCTCAGTGTTATAGATTAGCTTAGGAATGCTATGATTTTATGAACGTATGTTTGGTATGTTATGATTCTATGTTATGAACGTATGTTTTGTATGCTATGGTCTATAGAAGCATGATTAGGGTTAAGTTATGTTAAGATTAATTGAGTGAAACATCACGATACATGTTCACTAATTAACAAATGAAAGATTAAGTTATGATGGCAAGCAATTGCCTGTGTCGTACCGACCCGCGTCAGGTCGGGTTGAGCTATGGCAAGAGTAAGTCCATAGAGCGCGCCCGGTACGAACACTCATGTTATGGGGCCCAAAAGTAAGGTTAAGTTAAGAAAGTTATGAAGAGATAAGAGAGCATAAGGAAGCATAAACGGATCATGCATACGATATGTCAAGTTATGTTAAGAGATGTTATGCCATGATTAAGAAAGGTTATGAAATGTTATGCCATGTTATGATTAAGAAAGGTTATGAAATGATGTGCTATGTTATGTTATACAATGTTATGTTAGGTTAGATTATGCTGTGTTTTTAATGTTGCGGTATTAATAGTTGTACTTGCTGAGCTTTCGCTCACTGTCTTACGTCTATGCTGTAGGTAAGCAGCCTGCCAGCAACCAATGATACAAGATGGAAGGCGAGGTGTGCTGGACTGTGAAATGTGGGAATAATGCCGCCACACGTTTTGTTTATTATGTCAATATTTTACAAGCTTTATTTATACCTACACAACGTTTTAATTATTCAGTATAATTATTTACGTAGGAGCGTATATATATTTATACGGCTTAAAAAATATATATATATATTCCGCTGTTTTACGTATAAGTACGTAAGTATGTATGTATGTATGTACGGTAACGGCCTGTGCTAGGCGGGTCGTTACAGCATAGGCAACCACCTTTCCTTTTTGTATCAGGACAGCCCCAAGTCCAACCTTAGAGGCGTCATTAAAACTTACAAAATTCTCTTCTTTGGTCACCATATGTCTTAACAAGAATGAACCTTTCCTATCCAAAATTCACACTTTGTGAATATTGGCAGAAGGTTGATTCCTTCTTAACGTCTCCAATACCGTCCTAAGATGATACTAATGTCCCTCTTCGGATCTTGAGTAAACTTAAATATCATCAATAAAGATTATAATAAACTTATCAAGATACTTCATGAACACTTGGTTCATAAGGTCCATAAAAATGACTGGGCATTTAACAGTCCCAATGGCATAATTAAAAACTTGTAATGCCCATATCGTATTCTAAAAACCGTCTTAAAACATCCATTTTCTAAATCCTGAGCTGATAGTATCCCGATCACAGATCGACTTTTGAAAATACTATTACTTGCTTGAGTTGATCAACAAGATCCTAACTTCTTAGAACGGGATACTTATTCTTAATTATAACCCTGTTCTGCTCATGATAATCGATGCATCTTCGCAACAATTCATCCTTTTTCCTTAATGAACAGGATTGGCACTTCTTACGGACAATGACTTTGTCAAATAGACCCTTACCTAGCAGTTCTTGTAACTGCACTTAAAGTTCCTTAAACTCGGCTAGTGCCGTATGGTAAGGTGCTTTCAATATTGGTGCCATCCTAGGCAACAATTTTATCTCAAAAGAGATTTTTTTCGCTCTAGCAAAAATCCGGGTAAATACTTTGGAAAAATGTCCACGTATTTCTTTATAATAGGGACATTCTATGATGTTAGCTCCACCTCTTGATCTTTGTAAACCATGTTAATTAAATATCCTTGGTATCCATTAGCTAACATCTTCCAAGCTTTATTGTCGTGACTAGCTTAGTCACTGAGCTCCGAGATTGATCGTATAAACTAAACTTTCCCTTAAATACAACGCTTTCGACAATCAACCTTAGCGTTGTACTTTGCCAAGGAAATCCATTCCTAGGAGACAACAAAATTTTGAAGCTTGATCGCAACAACATCCATATACAAATTTTCTGTTACAAATGACTATTGGAGCACTTCGTATCCAGTAGTCAGATAGAAAATTTCCTCACGATCAGAGAAATATTTTAATAGATTACTCTAAACTACTAACTCTTAGTCCTAATTTCTGGGTAACTCTATCGATACGAATGAATGAGTAGCACCAGAATCAAAAACGGTGATAGCGTTACGAGCGGTGACAAAAATCTAATCGGTTACTACATGAGAAGTTCCGGCCTCGGCGTCCCCCTTAGTGTAGGCATAAATCCTAGCTTAGGGTCCACAAGCCTCTAGCCTCCCTGGTGTGTTCGAAGTATCCTCGATCTTGGCTTGCACCGCATGCAGCTGACTGCCCGCATTCCTATTCGGGTACTGGGAAGTCTGGTTCAGATTGTTGAAGGTGCAACTCCCAGCGTAATGACCTTCCTTGCCACAAAGGTAGCAAGCATTGGTCCCCAATCTACATACTCCCAGGTGCTTCATCCCGCATTTAGTGCACATTGGACGGTCATTATTATTATCCTCATTCCCTTTATCGCTCTTCTTTTGAGGGTAATCTTGCTGCTGCCCCTGACCAGTAACATTCCCCTTTCTTTTGTTCCTCCAAAACGGTTTGGAACCTTGAACAGAGTTACTGGTTTGTCCCTTTGAGTATGACTCTAAAACTTGTTGGGGCTGCAGCTGCTTTTCCATAGCCTTATCTTCCTTTTTAGTCTTAAAATATTGAGTCCTGGCTTCCATATCTTGGTTAATCCAGTACTTAGCTCATATCGCCCAACTTATACAGTTGGATACCAGGGTTGGAGGGCTACTACTTGCACTAACTTGCTTGGCAATATATGTTTAACATTTTCATTCCTTACTAGCTCCGAACATAAGTGAACTAGCTGTTCGAATTTTTTAACAGTTTCTAGTACCGTCATCGTTCCTTACTTAAAACTGGTAACTTATCTTGTTGAGCTGCCAGGATTTTTCCAATGTAGTACATCGTGCTAAATTTGACTACAAAATCCTGCCAACTCATTGCCATAACATCTCTACGTATCTGTACGGTCATCCATCAGTGCCTTACGTCCTTCTTCAGCACGAAGGAGGCACAGAGAACCTTCTCTTACTCCGTAAGTCTTACTAAATCCAAATTCGCTTGGATGTCAATCAATCTAAATATTGACAGATATAGGATCGGTAGATCCCTCAAACTCAAGCGCCTTCATTCTCCTAAACCGTTCATACTATAAGTCTTCCCGAACTAAAGGCGGGTTCACTTGTATTCTTATGGGTGCTAACGGGCCTTCAGCATCCCATGGAACCACAGGTACTTGGGCTACTACTGGGATACTTGGTTCATACGAGCTATCTACTCATGACGTCTATTCGTCGCTTGTTGCTTATTCAAGCAACTGGTGTTGTAGCGTAGCTACAACATTTGCAAGATCCGGCTCTTGCTGATCTTGGTTTGCTCTAGCACGAGTACGTACCATATTCTAATTCCTATTAAGAAAAGATATTATCATACTCCTAATATCTTTTCTTTCATTCATAACTTATCATATCATGACTTAAAGTATCATATCATGATGTCGTCATACTTATCACGTCATAGCGTAACATCATCGTACTTATCGTAACATATCATAACATGCTCATACTTATCGTAGCATAGCATAACATGCTCATACTTATCGTAGCATAACTTAACATTATCATGCTTATCATAGCATGACATCATCATATCATATCATATTGTCACTATATACACTTCATACTTGAACTTGTCTTTTTGTATACTTACAAAAAGCACATCATACTTTCATAGTAATGCACAATGTACATGTCTATTACATTGTACTTACTATTCATTCATGGTCAAAACTAAGATGAAAGTGGCTATCACTTTACCATCCTAACGTCAAAAGAATAAACTACTAGAAGTCGATCCTATATCTATTCTATCTACTCGGTCGTGATAATGTAGGAAGCGTCGAAGTCTACGTTCCAATATCCCTTATCGAATAAAATCTTCACCGGGTCGTCCTCAAAGTCCTTTATCTCTTCCTTCCATACCCTTTTTCTTATTTTTCCCATATTTCTTCAATTTTCTCCTCGACATCTCCTTCATCATCATCACTATTGATGATGATCACTGGAGGGTACTCGGGTTGATCCACAGGATTAGCCATAAAATCTGCAAGATCCATTCCTTTTACTTTCGCGTCGACTTCTGCCTCCTATGGCGGGATCTCTTGAAGTCGAACAGAGGGAATAGGGTCCTTGACCAAAAAGGGACCTTCCTCAAATAGTGGCTCAGGGATGCCAACATTTCCAATAGGCACCTTCATGATATCATCAACTAAGGCATCCACTTGTAATATATAGGCTATTATCTTTGCCTTAATGATATCATTTATCTTACTTTCCATGGTCATCCCTGTCATAGGTGCCGGAACAAATGTCCTAATCTTGGAAAGTCACCCTTCTGTAAGAAGGTACAATGCTTGTAGTTCCGGATCACTTAGATCTTACGGAATGTATGGCAACCTCTTATCCTGGAATTTTCTACCATAGTATCCCAAAGACTCATTTGGGTAGGCACGCCAATCCATAGCATAGCCAAGATATCACCCGAGGTACATGTCGTTGTAGATCTCGGGGTCATATAGGGTACGTCGGCGTCTTTATCGGGCGAAAGTCCTTAACGAGCAATTATAAGAGTACGGAACTTAGTCCATGACTCTTCTAACATAGCTCGCTCCCTTAATATCTTTTACCATAATCTAATGTCCCTTGCCAAACATCGGTTGGCCAACGGAACCTGAACATATGCCTTTATATGGCATATTCTAAATATCTTCTCCCTATCGTATAAGCATGCTGCTAATGACATCGTCATGCGAATTCCATCTAATAACAGTGAAATTGTCTCATAAATCGAATAGCAGCATCACGATCCTCGTCTACTCGTCTCGGATTTATATCCTATAATCTATCGTATCATAACTACATAAGACATATGCGTACATAAATTAACTCCTACTTACAATGACGGTGGCGCTGGTAGGCAGACTGTGAAACTGGAAGGCAGGATCCCGGCTCTGATACCAACTCTGTAACGACCCGCTCTTACGTAGGCCGTTACAGTACTTACCATACATATTAACTTAAAATACTTACTTAAATCATGCGGAAATAACGTACATATATTTTTTTTCTTTCTTTTTAAAAACTCAAGTTAAAACTTTACTATGTACTTATTTATAATACACATACTTGTATAATCCATATATACTTTTCAAAACCGTCGTAACGTAAATTAACTTTTACTTAGTTAATAACATAAAAATTTATTTCAAAACGCGTAGCGGTTTCCATCCCACGTTTCACAGACAGCCCTGCCAATGCCTCACCACCTTGCATCAAATAATGCCAGTAGGAAGCTTACCTACAGCATAAACGTAAGTTGTGAGCTTTCGCTCAATAAGTACAACTATTTTCCCGCAAAACATTTCATAATGGAACAATGCATGAACCAATTATGATTTCGTTATGATGTCTTATGCTTTCATAATCCTGGGTCCTTACATAACATGAGTGTACGTATCGCGGCACGCAGCCATCGAGTGGATGGGGCAGCCAACCAGATCCAACTTAAACCATGGACCAAACCTGCCCATAGTGGCAGGTCGATACGACAGAAGGCAACATTTCTTGCCTTCATACTTGAAATCTTTCCTTAACTTGTTCTTAAAAATTGTTTTCTTCTTGAAAACAGGCTTTTACAACAGTTTCTTTCTTGAAACCGGATTCTCATTCTTACCATGTGATTTATCTTTCGTGAACATACTTCATGATGCCACAATGATAAAACATAAATAATACATACTACATAATCTGTAATAACTAGAATTTTACAACGTCACAATTTCTTAGAAATTTAAACTGTACCACGAAGGTATTTATGAAAAGCCCGGTTTAGGGTTTTTATTCAGAATTGTGAGTTCTTATGCGTTTATAAGACTCAAAAATGATTGCATAGTTAAGCATACGACCTTTTGAGGAAAAAGGTATAAAAACGCTATGATTTCACGATAGTCAAAGTTTGACCAGAAAAGTCAAAGTTTGACCAAAAACCGTCAAAGTTGACCAAGAGAGTCAACGTTGACAGAATTGGCAACATTGACCCAAGAAAGTCAAAGATTGACTAGAAAGATCAATCATTTGACGATATCGAAAAATGGTAAGCAGTATGAGATAAATACTACGAAAAACCATTTTTTTTTTCAAATCAGATAGTATGAATAAGTTTTAAAACTACCATAGAAAAATCAAGCACATTAAGTAGGAGATTAAAGGCCAAAAGGCTCGAAACGAAAAGAGAATTTTTCGTATAGTCCATTATTAGACAGATAAATTTTGGACTGCAGTTTAATAGTCGGTACTGTGAATTAATGACCACAGTATCAACAATATCTGTTTTAGTATTAAAAGAGACTATCTAATCAAGAATTAGGCCAAATAAGGCCTTAATGATGATGTCACTTAACTTTTGATTTATGACATCATTTTATGGATTTAATACAAAATTGGAAAGAAAGTTGGATGGTTCTAGAACTCAATGGCCGGCCACCTCACCCCCCTAAAGTGCAAAATGGTGAACTTTGAAGGACTATTTTGCAATTTTGGAAAGTTCAAAAATCTCTATAAATAGGGGTGCTTCCTATTCACAAAAATTAGAAAACTTAGTCAAACTTTGGTCAATTTTTTCCTCTAAAAACCGAACTTGAGTGAGCTGCCAAAGAGAAAGAAAAAGTTTGCAAAATCAAGGAATTGGTCTTAGGAGTGTTCGGCATTCACTAGGAAGCAAGTTAGGAAGTTGGAAAAAATTTGGAAACCATTTGGCCATTGGTGGCCGGTTGTGTGGCAGCAGCAAAGGTGGAAGAGAAAGTGAAAGGAAAAGTGGTGGAGGGTGGCTGAAATTGTTGTGGGTGGCTGCAATTTGGTTGGAGTAACCCCTAGGTGGCTGGAAAATTTCGGGCTCATTGGGAGGAGCTAAGGCCGGCTGTACCAAGGAGAGAGGAAGAGAAAAAAAAATTTGGATCAAGCAAACCCGTTCTTGAATTGAGCAAGGTAAAAACTTCTCTTGAACCCTAAGCTCTCAATTCAAGTTTTAAATTAAAGATTTAAATGTATTACAAGCTAATTTGTAATGAGCATAAGCTCAATTTAATTTCTACCTTAGGTCAGATTTTTTTTAGTGTGTGCTTGATTAGTTAAGGTGGTTTTGATTTATGTTAATTATGAGTTTTTATGTGCTTATTAGTATGATTGCATGGTAGGATATTTAGTAGGTTATATGTTCCCCCAAATCTGCCCAACAGAATATTAATGGCATGCTAGGGTGTTAGAATGGATTGTGTATGCTATGGTTGGTAGAAACTAGAAACAAGCCAACCCTAACCCTTAAAAATGCATTTTTATTGTTTGACTTGCATGGACGGGTTTGAGCTTCATGTGAGTTAAAACGGGATGTTAGAAAAGCGTTGTATATTGATTCTAGGCTCCCGCTGAGTTCGGTTGAGGTAGTGTGCACGAATTAGGACGAGAAACCAAGAAACAAACGAAAACTGCCAATTCGGGTTCAAGCTGGCCAGTGTCCTGGAAAGCTAGTTTTGAGGCCCTTAGAGGCTGATTTTGGAAAAACCTAAAACATGAAAGTTGTAGGGAAGGGGTTTTCCTAGAGGAAAATGTGGACAGTTTTCAAAAATAACGCTCCAATGGCCTTCGTTTTTATGAAAACCCGAGCCTGACCGTGCCTAGACCCTATACACGGCCAGGTGAGTTCAACAGGTTAAAGGAGTGGGTTAGAGACCGATTTGGGTCTTGTGTTAAACACAAAAGTTTTAGGGTTTTTGAAGCTTTAAAACTTCTATGAAGAAAAATTTTTCAAATTCGACTTTGATTTTTAAATATAAAATTGGTTTTCAAAACTGTGCAGTGAACAGGAAATTCCTGCACAGGGATTTCTAAAACAGTGCAGGAAAAGGACATTTCTGCACATACACTGACTAATTCTCAGTGAGAAACTGTTCCAAAGGTAGTTTCTAATTTTAATGGTTTTTACAAAAAACCCGCTCATCAGATTCTAAGTTTTTATAAAATGATCTTAAAACCCTAAGTTTTTCCAAAGTAAAGAAAGAATTTTTAATCGAGTTAAGTGAACCATAACCGGGAAAGGTACTGAGTTATTGGTTTGGGCTCGAAGCCCACGGGTTATCCAACGTAACCCAATAAAAGAGTGAGAATGACTAGTTGGGCCTAAAAACTCGGGTTATCTGAAATAACCAATTGAGTTGTATTTTAGAAGGCGTAGGCCCAAGATTTAAGAATAGTAGTCCAATGCTACTTTGGATGGCTGTTTAGCCAAGGTTACTTTATGTGACCAATCAAAGTACACATTAAGTGTAGTAAACCCTAAACCTTAAGATTGACCAGGATACTGGGTAAGTATCTGTAACGACCCGCCTAGCACAGGCCGTTACCATACATACATACATACATGCGTACTTATTTATTTGGCGTAACGTAAGCAGCGGAAATTTTTTTTTTTTATGCGAATACTTGAAATACATATATAAGGATGTTGCATACGAAATAATTTACATAACAAAAATCAAAACGCGAAGCGGTTATAATCCCCACATTTCACTGCTTGCCCTGCCCCGCTCGCCACCTTGCACCATCAGTTGCCTGTAGGTTGCTTACCTACAGCATAGACGTAAGTCACGTGAGCTTTCGCTCAACAAGTATAACATATACATATCCGCGACAATAAACATAATCATAGATTATTATCACTTCACATATCATTGCATTTCATACATAGTATACTCAACTCATCGTATCATAACATGACTTATAATAACATACATAACATCGCATAATATATGCATGAACCAATTATGCTCTTCTTATGCCATCGTATTCATTCTTAACTTATCTTAGTTATGGGCCCCTTATCATGAGTGTACGTACCGGGCGCGCAACTATGATTTTGTTGGGGCGGCCAGTCCATTTCCAACTCAAACCACAGTCTAACCCGACCTAACGCGGGTCGGTACGACACAGGCAAGCTTGCTTGCCATCATACTTACTTTTCATGAACTCATACTTGTTCTTATTAGTGAACATGCTTCATAATGTCACTATTCATAATTATGCTCATATCTTAACATCATGCCATAATCTCATACTCACGAACTTAACATAGTCATATCGTAAACATAACATCATTCCATCATAAAACATCAAACATACTTGGCAAGTATACAACAAAAGCCTATGCTGTAGGCGGAGTTGTACTTACCTTGAGTACTATGTCCCGAGACTTGTTGATCCACTTCAGGATACTTCAGCAGGCTATTTCCTGCTATATCAGAGGACATAGAGTAAGAATTATGTTCTTACAGAATGTTGGTAATCAAACCAACATTCATACCTATTTGTGGTTATATGTCCCCCCCCCCCCCAATGTAATGACTAGAATTTCCCAACGTCATAATGTTTTGTATAGATATTGGAATTATGTCCTGAAGGTATTTAGGAAAAGCCCAGCTTAGGGTTTTTATTAGATATTACGAGTTCTTATGCTTTTATAAGACTCCAAAAATTATTGCTTTGTAAAGCAAGTGACCTTTTGAGTAAAACGGTATAAAACGTAATGATCAGCTTGTTTACAAATTTTGATTTCTGTTATGAATAATCAAAGTTTGTAATTAAGAAATGTTTATGTATTATGTTAAATTCTTCGAAAGACGTTTTTGTAGTAAAAGGCAAATCTATGATTTATGATTCTCTGTTAGTAGTTTCTAAAATTAAGAGAACCCTAGACGCAGTTCAGATAAATTCTGGATAATGGTTCAGTGCAAGTATACTGTTATCAGTTGAAAACAGTATCTGAATATGTATGCTAGTATGAAAATGAACTGTGTTTAGGAGTTAAGCCAAGTAAGGTCTTAATCGGTGATACCTTGTCCTAAAAAGAATGACAAATGTCACTTTGAGAACCGGCCACCCTATAGGGACTAAAGTGCAAATGTTTTGCCTTTAGGGGCCAAAATGCAATTTTGTGAAAAATTGTGGTTCGATAGATAAATTTGTAAATTTATGGAACTATGGATTTTTCTAGTTAGATTTCCTAGTTCAATTTAGCTTATGATGATTTTTAAATTTGGTTAACCTAGTTGGAAATCAAGGAATCAAGTTAGGTTTTGATTGGTTCAAAATTGACCAATCATTTGCCTACACTTGTACTTAAGGGAACCGGCCACATCAAGGGTTAATGAGCTGATATTTTGCTCTTACGGACCAATAGGCAAGGTATGAAAAATTTGAAGTTCATTAGAATTTGATACCACACAATTTTAACCTTGCCTAGTAAGCAAAGTAGTTTTGCATACTAAGCTATGTTGCATTTTGCAACTTTCACACCTAGCAAGTAATGGCCGGCCACCTTATCAAGAATTGCAAGAAAATTTTATGATTTTAAGGGCTGATTAGTAGATAGGGAATTAGGTGTTTCTTTATGAGTTTGACACCTAAAAACCTAACCTTGCTTAGTAAGCATTTTAGCCATGCTTACTTGGCTAATTGTGATGTATCATTAAGCAAAAAAATCTGTCTTTGTGGCACACTAAGAAACCGGCCATTTGGAGGAAGAGACACCTCATGGTCTAGCCTTGATGAGTCACCCTTTTAGCTTGTCTCTTTGGCCAGCCAAGGCCTTGCTAAATCAGCACCAAAATCCGGCCAATGGGAGGATGACAAACCATGATGTAGTTTAGATGAATCAGCATTTCTAACTTTGCCACCATGGCTAGCTAAGATTTTGACACATCATCACTCTAATGACCAGCCATCCTAAGGGCAAGGCACATCACCTAGTAGCCTTGGTGAGTCATTTTAGCCTTGCTTACTCATTTTCTAGGGCCAGCCATGGCCGGCCAGCACACTAGGATTGCTGGAAAAAAATAAAAATTCTTGGAGGACTAGATGGCAAAGTAAGAACAAGAATTCATCTATAAATAGGTGAAGGCAAAATCTGTAGGTTTCTTTTAGTTAACCTTACAGCCATCAAGCACCTCTTTTACCCCTTAAGAGCCGAATAAAAAGTAAGAGGGAAAGCTATAGACAGATTGGTTTTCGGTTGGTGTTGGTCTAGTGAAAAAGAAAACCTCCGGAACCCTAAGCTAGAATTTGTTTTGTGAAGCTTGAGGTAAACTTTTTAACCTCTAGTTTTCATTCACGTTTTTGATAAGAAGATTGTGAGTGTGATGTTATGTATAAGCATGAGTTTATGAAAAGCAGATTCAAGTACTATGCTTTATGTGTAGTTGATAGTTTTCGGTTTCGATATGCTAGTTTCGAAATAGGATTTTTATGCAAGTTTAAGATTTTTGTTTTACAAAAGTTATATGAGTAAGATCTGGATGTATGATTATGAAATGGTTAGGTAACGCCTGCATGCTTGATATAGGCTCACGGGGTATCCGTTTGAGGTAGTGTGCACGTTAGTTACCTAAAAACCAAACCGAACAAAAAACTGCCAGTTTCGGGTCAAACTGGACAGTAAATTTGGAAAGTGAATTTTGAGGCCCTTAGAGGTCGAATTTTTAAAAAGTCAAAACTACAAAGTTGTAGAGAAGGGAAAATCCTAGGGGCCATCTTAGACAGTTTTTGAAAATAAGGCCTCTAAGACCTTCTTTTTTACAAAAACCCGAGACCAAATTTTAGGGTAATGAAAATTGTCGAAGAATTTTCAAAGGCAAAAACAAGCATGTTTAAGTCAGATTTGAGTTTTGAGTTAAAAATAGAAGTTGTAGGAACCTTCAAGGTCTACAACTTTCATGAAGGAAATATTTTCAAATTCGAAACAGATTTGTTAAAAAAGGATCAAATTTAAAGACTGATTTCAAATATAGTTTGTTTTTAGAATTTTAGTGTTTTAAAAGATAGTAGGATTTTAAAGTTTATGCTATGTTTTAATATCCTTGTACTGAGATAAGTCAATAACTAGGGTTGTATGATACTATGATAGGATGATTCTCATCCTATGATTTTTTCTGTGAAAACAGGAAAACCACTCGGTTAGGAAAAGCGCTAAACTTGAGATTTAGTATCTGGTAAGTACAACTCCGTCTACAACATAGACTTTCCGTTGTATACTTACCCAAGTATGATGAATGATTGCTATTAGAATGTGATGTAAATGTATGCTAGAATTGTTTGATGCGGTGTTATGATTATTATGATGATATCAAGCTTATGATTATTATGGTGATATCAAGCTTATGATTATTATGATGATATCAAGTTTATGATTATGAGATAAGGCATGTTGTTAAGATATGAGTATGATTTAAGTTTAGTGACATCACGAAGCATGTTCACTAACAAGATCAATTATGAGATCACGAAAAGCAAGTATGATGGCAAGCGAGCTTGCCGTGTCGTACCGACCCGCGTTAGGTCGGATTGGACTGTGGTTTGAGTTGGAAATGGACTGGCCGCCCCAACCAAATCATAGTTGCGCGTCCGGTACGTACACTTATATTATGGGACCCATAAACAAGATAAGTTAAGAATGCATGAGATGGCATAATACAAGCATAATCGGTTCATGCATATATTATGCAATGCTATGATATGTTATGTATGAAATGCTACGATATGATGAGTTAAGTATGAAATGCTATGATATGAGATGTTATGTAAGATTATGATATGTTATGTATGAGATGTTACGATATGATGAGATAAGTAGGAAATGTTATGATATGAGATGCTATGTAAGGTTACGATGAATTATGTTTTGAGTTGTATTGTCGCGGATAATTATGTTGTACTTGTTGAGCGAAAGCTCACGTCTTACGTCTATGCTGTAGGTAAGCAACCTATGGGCAGTTGTTGATACAAGATGGCGAGCGTGGCAGGGCGAACTGTGAAATGTGGGATTAATAGCCGCTACGCGTTTTGTTCTTTATATGTATATGATTTTGTATTCCGAACATCGTTATATTATTATGCTTTCCGTTTATCCACGCTGTATATATATATATATATATGGCTAATCGCTCGTACGCGTTACGTATATAAAAAAAAAAAATTTCCGCTGTTTACGTTAAATAAATAAGAATGTATGTATGTATGTATGGTAACGGCCTGTGCAAGGCGGGTCGTTACAGAGTTGGTATCAGAGCGGTTTCCTGCTATCCAATTTCACAGTATGCCTGCCTTTGCCGCCATCATTGTAAGTAATTTTATTTTATGAGTAAATACTTATTACGTAATTATGTTATGCTAGACGCGACGTTATGGATCCCGCGCATGTAAATGAGGATCGGCGTGCAGTGATGTCTTTTTACGAGTCGCATCCTATGATTTTTGATGGCACTAGACGGACGGTGTCGTTAGCAGCATGACTATATGACATGGAATTGATTTTCCATCTTTGCCATATCGAGGAGCGACTACAGGTCTCATTAGCCAGTCGATGTTTCGCAGTAGACGTTCGACTTTGGTGGATGACGATAGGAGAGAGAGAAATGCCAAGTCGGACCTGGGCGCATTTCCGTGCGTTACTAGTTGCGCGCTATGGACCGATACCAGATGAGGGGGCAGACGAGCCCAATCGCGATCCGACGATGTACCGGGATACGCACCACGCCCGATAACTGAGTTTTTCAGTGGTTTGGCACGCCTATCCGCAGGAGTCTATGAGCCACTACTGTCGGAGGTTCCAGGAGGAGTTATTGCCATATATCCCCCAGGACCTGGCTAACCCGGTGATATTGGCATTGCAGACGCTTCGAGACGGACTGCCTCATCAGATCCGACAGTATGTTCCTATACCGATGCCGGGCATGACGGTGGGGAACATGATCGATGATATTTTAGAGGCAGAAGCTGTCATGCAGGCCATGCAAGTTGCTGAGGTTGCGGGTGGTCCGCAAGCACCAGTCGATGAGGCTGGGATTGGAGAGCCGCCTTACGAGGCCGATCCAGCACCGCCCCAGGACGCCGAGGCTGATATGGCCGTAAATGAGTTCGATAACTTCCTAGTTGCCCTGGAGGATCAGCCAGTAAATCCCAATCCCTGATCATTGACATTTCTAGTGACGACGAGGAAGAAATAGAGCCAGCGCCAGAATTTGAGCATGCGGGCTGGCTAGAGAATGACGATGATGTGTTTGATTATGGCGAGGACCCCGAAGAGATTGTGTTTCATGACGGAGCTGAGGAGTCAGATTCCGACACATCCTCGGTGGTTACGATCGAACACCTAGAATAGACTAATCGTGTATATATATTTTGAGTAGTTTACGACTAATATGTACTAGCTTATCTTTTTGTGTCTTTTTAACGATAGGCTTGTACTGTTATATGATGAGAAAGTGTTAGACACTTCCATCAGAAGTTATGGTTATGTATGCACAGTGATCGTGACAAAATGTATTTACAAGATTGTAAATATGAAGTACTTTTTATAAGAATGTAAAAAGTCAGTTCAAGAATGATATGATATGTTTATGAAAAGTTATGATATGAAAGGTATGAAAGAAAGGATATTCCTAGTATGATAATATCTTTTCTTGTGATTTGATAGGAACTAGAAAATGGTTCGTACTCGTCGTACGGTACCTGTAAATCAGCCAGAACCAGATTTCGCAACCGTTGTAACGAATTTGCAACGGCAGCTGCTGGAACAGCAACGAGAAACGAATAGATTACGGGAGCAATTAGCTCATGTGAACCAGAGACCTCGAGCTGAGGAAGTTCCTCTACAACAAGATAGAGTACCTCCGGAACCAGAAGTTCAACCAGAGGTACAGCTGGAAAATCCACGGAATTTTGGAGTTCCGTTAGTACCTGCAGGAGTTCCAGTAAACATGCAGCCAGTACGGGAGGATTTACTGTACGAAAGATTCAGGCGAATGAAGGCGCCTGAATTCGACGGATTGATGGACCCAATAGCTGCGGATAATTGGTTAATCGATATCCAAGTTATCTTGGACTTTATGAAGCTATCGGAACAGGAACGAGTTCTATGTGCTTCCTTCGCACTCAAGAAAGACGCTAGACACTGGTGGAGGACTGTCCAGATGCGTCGAGATGTTGCCACCATGGGCTGGTAAGACTTTGTGACGGAGTTCCGCACCACGTACTACAACAAGGAAATCCTGGCAGCTCAGCAGGATGAGTTCGCTAGTCTGAAACAAGGGTCAATGACAGTATTGGAGGCTGTCAAGAAATTTGATCAGTTAGCCCGGTTGTGTCCGGAGTTGGTTCCCAATGAAACGGAAAAGGTGAGAAGGATGATGAAGATGTTCCGTACTGATATTGCCAAGCAGGTTAGTGCTGGCAGTAGCCCACCTACCCTGGTATCTGATTGTGTAAGTCGGGCAATGAGAGCCGAATATTGGATAAACCAGGACAAGGAAGCAAGGGCTTAGATTTTTAAGGCGAGAAAGGAGGAGAAAACCGTAGTAAAGCCAACGCAGCCCCGTCAAGGCTTAGAGTTGAGTCAGAAAAGCCCGATAAGTAGCCCGGCCCAAGGTTCCAAACATTTTGGGAGGAAAAAGAGAAAAGGGAATTTCTCTGGTCAAGGTCAACAAAGGAATTACCCTCAAAAGAAGAACAATAAAGGAAATGAGGGTAATAGCACTGATTACCCCACGTGTATTAGGTGTGGAAGGAAACACCTAGGAGTTTGTAGAATGGGGTCAAATGCCTGCTTCCTGTGTGGTAAGGAAGGGCATTATGCGAAGAACTGCCATCTGAATAATCGAGGCCAAAATCCTTCGTACCCGAGTCAGAACACCAACAGGCAGCTGCATGCAGTCCAAACTAAACTTGAAGGACCCTCAATCACTCAAGGCAGATTAGAGGCTCCTGAACCTCAAGCCAGGATCTATGCCTACACCAGGGGTGATGCTGAAGCTGGGACTTCACATGTGGTGACAGGTCAGATTTCTATCGCCATCTTCGATGCTATCGCTTTGTTTGATTCTGGGGCTACTCACTCATTTGTATCTTTGAAGTTCGCCCAGAAGTTAGGAAAAGGAGTGGATAGTTTAGATCTGTAACGACCCGCCTAGCACAGACCGTTACCGTACATACATACATACATACGTACTTACATGCATACATACTTATACGTAAAATAGCGGAATAATTTTTTTTTTTTTTATAAGCCGTATGAACATATTTGCACATGCGTAAGTAATTATACTGATTAATTAAAAACGTTGTGCAGGCATAAATAAAGCTTATAAAATAATCATATAACAAAACAAAACGCATGGCGGCATTGGTCCCACATTTCACAGTTCAGCACACCTCGCCCTCCATCTTGCTTCACGGGTTGCTACTAGGCTGCTTACCTACAGCATAGACGTAAGACAATGAGCTAACGCTCAGCAAGTACAACTATTAAATACCGCAATAACATAAACACAACACAATCTAACCTAACATAACATTTTATGACATAACATAACATTACTTGTCATGACTTATCATAACATAACATGACTTACCATAACATAACATTCCTTATCATGACTTATCATAACATATGCATGAATCGTTTATGCTTTGTTATGCTTTCTTAACTTATCTTTACTTATGGGCCCCATAACATGAGTGTTCGTACCGGACGAGCTCTATGGACTTACTCTTGCCATAGCTCAACCCGACCTGACGCGGGTCGGTACGACACAGGCAATTGCTTGCCATCATAGCTTAATCTTTCTTTTGTTAATTAGTGAACATGTATCGTGATGTTTCACTCAATTAATCTTAACATATCTTAACCCTAATCATGTTCCTATAAATCATAGAATACTTGACATTTCATACATCATGACATACATTCATAACATAAAATCATAGCACTTATCATTCATATAAAATCATAGCATTCCTAGGATATTCTATATCACTTAGCATATAGCATGTAGCATTCATAAATAGCAAACATACTTAGGCAAGTATTCACAACAAGCCTATGCTGTAGGCGGAGTTGTACTTACCTTGTTTGTCAAAGCTGTGTCCAATGTGGAGTTAAATTCCGCTGGGACACTTCCGCGTATTACGTTCTGAGATAAAATGAAAGTAAGGGTTAGAACTGTTGGTAGTATAACCAACATTCTTTCATAACCTTAGTTATAGGCCCTTACTTATTTTTTTTTACGTTATCCTAATTGGTTACTTTGGTAACCCTAATCGGTTTGTTTTTAACTTTGGTTTTAAAATCTTATTCTTAGAAAAGAAAACCTTATTTTTGGTACAAAAATCCTTTTTGTTTAACTTTAAAACTGAAAATCTTAAATTGAGACTTATAAAATTATTGACTATTAGAAACTGCCTTTGGAACAGTTTCACAATGTCAAATTCCAGTGAAATTATGAAATTACACTTTTTCTGTGTTAATTTATAAATCATGTACAGAGTTTTCCATAATTCCTGTACAGTTTTCCGAAATCCATTTTCATCTTAAAATCAAGACTGATTCTGGAAAACTTGTCTTCACGAAAGTTTTAGATATTGAAAAGTTCTACAACTTTCATGTTTTGGATAAAACCTAGTTCGGACGTTTTCGTGATCAAAAACCCTATGGAACTAGTCCTGGCCGTGCACGGGTCCTGGGCACTTCAGGCACGGGTTTTGGTAAAAACCGAGGCCATTGGAGCCTCATTTTACAAAACTGTCCATGCTGTCCTCTAGGAAAAATCTACTTAAAAACTTTCATGTTTTGAGTTTCCCCTGATTCGGCCTCTAGAGGCCTCAAAAACTGTTTTCCCCGAAACTGGCCAATTTCTACCCGAGTTGGCAGTTTTCAGTTTAAAATTTCGTTTGCGTCCTAAAACGTCCACCCTACCTCAACCGAACTCAGCGGGAGCCTAAATCAGACATGCATGACGTTTCTAACGTTCAGATTTCAACATGCAAGCCAAATTGAACATCATTCATAATCCTACAAAAACCCTAAACATTAAATCAAACACCTAACATGCACATAATTGAACCACCAAACCTTAAACCTAAACAAACCAAGCACATGCTCATATTTTACAAGCTAGGGCAGAACTTGAAAGTGGGCTTATACCCTTACAAACCATGGCTTAAATACATTTAAATTTCTCCATATGAAATTTAAATGAAAGCTTGATTGGTTAAGGTTTTTACCTTACTCGGTTTGGCTCGATGAGCTAGGATTTCGACTTCCTTCCTCCCTCAAATCACCGGCTGTTTTGGTGATTGGCAAGTGCAAACTTGCTGCCTTTCTTGCCCTAAATCCAGCCACCAAATGGCACGAAATCTGGCTGCCTCCAACTCCAAAACCCGGTTTGGATCCAAGCTTGGTTCCTCCCCCCTTAGAACCGGCCTTGCTAGGGAAATGGGCACTAAATTTTTTTCTGACTTTTTGCTTGCTTTCCCCCTTGAATCCGACCACCCCTAAGCCCTACACACTCTTGGTTTTGCTAAATTTTCTTGCCTTTCTCTTCCTCCCTAAGTTCAGATTTTGTGGAGCAAATTTGCAAGAGTTTGGCTAACAATGCTCAAATGTGAACAATGGTCACCCCTATTTATAGAGGTTCAGAACTTCTTGTATTTGCACAATTTAGTCCTCAAAAAACTCAGAATTTGGACATTTAGGGGGGCATGTGGCCGGCCATAAGCAATGGTGGAAGACAACTCATTTTTTTCCAATTTTCTTAAATCAACTAATGATGTCAAAATTCAAAAAGGTAATGAGGTAAGCAAGGCTTAAGCTTGTTTGTCTCTTTTTGTTATTAAGCAGTCCATTTTTAAGTTATCACAGGTATTTTCAATACTGGATTCACTTATGCACAGTATTGGTTTACCGAACTGCAGTCTAAAATTCATCCGTGTAAAAATGGACGGTATGAAATTTTCCTTATTTCTTAAAATCCTTTTGCCCTATACTTCAACTTAATGTGCTTGATTTTCTAGGGTGGTTCTTATATCTTAAACATAACTTTTTATCTATAAAAATACGGTTTTACCTGGTGTAATTTTATACAGATAAACATTTAAACATACAGTCATTTTCTTGAACTTTTCGGTTCAACCATCGACTTTCTTGTCAATTAGTGACCTTCTTGTCAAGTTTTGACTTTCATAGTCAATAGTTGACTTTTTGGTCAACCGTGACGTTTTTGGTCAAACTTTGACCATTTTACAAAATTTCATGATTTTGTTCCTTATTACCTAAAAGGTCGTTTTCTTAAATACATAACCATTTTTGAGTCTTATAAAACCATAAAAATCACAAAACATAATTAAAAACCCTTAACTGGGCTTTTTCCATAAATACCTTTACGGTTCAATGTAAATCTTATACATAGAATCGTTCAGACATAAAAATCAGGTATTACAATCTACCCTCCTTAAAGATTTTCGTCCTCGAAAATTAGAACAAGCCGGGGTAGTTCTTTCTCATTTCATTTTCTAATTCCCAAGTGGCTTCTTCTACTTTATGGTTTTGCCATAAAACCTTTACCATGCGAATTGTCTTATTTCTTAGAACCTTCTCTTCTCGATCTAGGATTTGTACCGGCTTCTCTTCATAGGTCAAGTCTGTTTGAACCTCTACCGGTTCTTGACTGAGAACATGCGAAGGATCTGGGACATACTTCTTGAGCATTGATACATGGAAGACGTTATGCATAGATGCTAACTCTGGCGGTAGGGCAAGCTTGTATGCTACTTTTCCAACCCTCTCTAGGATTTCAAAAGGTCCCGTATACCTTGGACTAAGCTTCCCTTTCTTTCCAAATCTCATTACTCCCTTCATAGGAGCTATCTTGATAAAAACTGCATCTCCAGTCTGAAATTCCAAAGGC
>CM046372.1:9996383-10025116 GCA_025413025.1 Ficus hispida | reverse complement strand
AATCCGGTTAAGGATTTTTATTGAAATTATGAGTTCTTATGCGTTATAAGACTAAAATGATTGCTTAGTCAAGCATGATACCTTTTTAGTGAAAAGGTATAAAAATGTGATGATTTTTATTTTGGTCAAAGTTTGACCAAAAGACGTCAAAGTTGACCATGAAGTCAAGTTGACCAAGAAGTCAACATTGGCCAAGAAAGGCAACATCGACTTAGAAAGGTCAAGGATTTGCCTAAAAGGTCAACGAGATGTCGAAACTTAAGTATGTGATGCAGTATAGGAAGTATACTGCGGAAAACCAATTTTTCAGATAAATGGTTTATGTTAGATTCAAAACCACCATAGAAAAATCAAGCACACTAAGTAGGAGATTAAAGGCCAAAGGGCTTGGAGCAAAAAGGAAAAGTTTCGTACAGCCCGTGGTTACGCAGATAAATTTTGGACTGAAGTTTAGAAAATTTTCCTGTGTATAAGAGAGCACAGTATTAAAAATACCTGTTTGGCATAAAAAGAATTGTCTACTAAGGGAAAAAGCCAAACAAAGCTTTTATGGTGAGATCACTTAGCTTTTAAATTATGACATCATTGGTGGATTTAGTTAAAATTGGAAAGAAAGTTGGAAAACTCTAGAATGGCTAGGTGGCCGGCCAACTAAGAGGATTTAAAAGAAAAATTGAAATTTTTGGAGGGTTTTTGGTGCAATTGAAGAGTTTGGCCTCACCTATAAATAGGTGGCCATTTGAACACTTTTGTTCACAAAAATTGGAAATCATAGCCAAACTTTGCCCAATTTCTTCCTCACAAAAACCAAACTTGAAAAAGCTTGGAAAATTAAGGAAATAGTCCTAGGAGAGTTCGGGTTTCATTAGGAAGTAAGTTAGAAAGTTGGAAAAAATTTTGGAACCAAGATTGGCCATAGTGGCCGGTTGTGTGGCATCTGCAAGGGGGAAGAAAAATTGAAGGGGAAAACAAGTAGGGAGGTGGCTGATTTTTATGTGAAGTGGCCGGAGTCTTGTTTGGAGTAGTTCCTAGGTGGCTGGAAAATTTTAGGCTCATTGGGAGGAGCTAAGGCCCGCTGCACCAAAGAGAAAGGAAGGGAGAAAAATTTGAGCCAAGCAAGCCTACCTATTGGATTAAGTAAGGTAAAATTCTCTTGAACCTTAAATCTTTCAATTCAAGTTTTAAATTGAAGATTTAAATGTATTTCAAGTTGGTTTGTAATGAGCATAAGCTCAATTTAATTTTCGAGCCCTAGCCTAGACTTAAGGGTGTATGTGCTTGATTAGTTTAGAATGGTTTTGAATGATGATTTGATTGCTAAGTTTCAATATGTTTATGTGCTGTTAATTTTTAGGCATTGAATGTTAGAATAATTGGTTGGTTATATGTCCCCTAAAAATCTGTCAACAGATTATGAATGGCATGTTAGGGTATTAGATTGATTTTATGTATGCTATGGTTGGTAGTGCTAGAAACAAGCCAACCCTAACCCTTGAAAATACAATTTTATTGTTGACTTGCATGGACGGGTTTAAGCTTCATGTAAGTTAATTTGGGACGGTAGAAAAACATTGCATGTTGATTTTAGGCTCCCGCTGAGTTCGGTTGAGGTAGTGTGCACGAATTAAGACGAGAAACCAAGAAAGGATCGAAAACTGCCAATTCGGGTTCAAACTGACCAGTTTTCTGGAAAGTCATTTTTGAGGCCCTTAGAGGCTGATTTTGGAAAAACTTAAAACATGAAAGTTGTAGAGTAGGGTTTTTCCTAGTGGACACCACAGACAGTTTTCAAAAATAAGGCTCTAATGGCCTTCGTTTTTGTGAAAATCCGAGCCTAACCGTGCCCAGACCCTATACACGGCCAGGTGAGTTTAACAGGTTAAAGGAGTGGGTTAGAGGCCAATTTGGGTCTCGAGTTCAAAATGAAAGTTTTAGGATTTTGAATGCTTTAAAACTTTTATGAAGAAAACTTTTTCAAATTCGGCTTTGATTTTTAAATAGAAACTGAGATTTCAAAACTGTGCAGTGAACAAGAAATTCATGCACAGAGTGTTTTAAAACAGTGCAGTAAAAGGATATTTCGGCACATCCACTGACTAATTCACAATGAGAAACTGTTCCAAAGGCATTTTCTATTTTTAATGGTTTTTATAAAGACCCTTGCATACGATTTCAAGTTTTATAAAGATTCTAAAGAAAAAGGGTTTTAAACCAAATTGAATGAGCAATAACCGGGAAGGTACCGAGTTATTGTTTTGGGCCCAAAGCCCAAGGGTTATCCAACGTAACCCAATAGAACGATAAGTAGGACTAAGTTGGGCCTAAAAACCAGAGTTACTCAAGAGTTACCCGATAGAAAGAATTTTCAAAGAAGCTTAGGCCCAAGGTTAGGTTTAAAGACCTAACACGGTTATAAAGACTGCTTAGCCAGGATTACTTTATGTGACCAATCTAAGTACGTTCTAAACCCTAGGGATATCCGCGATACTGAGAAAGTATCCGGCAATGTTTAAGAAAGGGGGGCATATAACTATGATTAGGGATGAATGTTGGTTTAATTACCAGCATTCTTCAAGAACAGAATTCTCACCCTATGTCCTCTGATATAGCAGGAGATAACCTGCTGCAGTATCCTGAATTGGATCAGCACCTCTCTGGATATAGTATTCGAGGTAAGTACAACTCCGCCTACAGCATAGGCTTTTGTTGTATACTTGCCAAGTATGTTTGATATTTACGATGAAATGATGTTATGTTTACGATATGACTATGTTAAGTTCATGAGCATGAGATTATGACATGATGTTAAGATATAAGCACAATTATGAATAGTGACATCACGAAGCATGTTCACTAATAAGAACAAGTATGAGTTCATAAAAAGTAAGTATGATGGCAAGCAAGCTTGCCTGTGTCGTACCGACCCGCGTTAGGTCGGGTTGGACTGTGGTTTGAGTTGGAAATGGACTGGCCGCCCCAACCAAATCATAGTTGCGCGCCCGGTACGTACACTCAAGATAAGGGGCCCATAAGTAAGATAAGTTAAGAATGCATAAGATGGCATAATAAGAGCATAATCGGTTCATGCATACATTATACGATGTCATGAAATGGTATGTTATGTATAAGTTAAGTATGATATGTATGATGATTTATGTTGTTGCGGTTATGTATGTTGTACTTGCTGAGCGAAAGCTCACGTGTCTTACGTCTATGCTGTAGGTAAGCAACCTACTGGCAACGGATGATACAAGATGGCGAGCGTGGTAGGGTGGACTGTGAAATGTGGGGTTATTAACCGCTACGCGTTTCGTTCTTATTATGTATATTATTTCGCATTCAAACAACATTTACATTATTATGCGTTTTATTTATTCCGCACCGTATAAAAAAAAATTCCGCTGCTTACGCTCATTGTTTAAGTATGTATGTATGTATGTATTTATGGTAACGGCCTGTGCTAGGCGGGTCGTTACAGAGTTGGTATCAGAGCAGTTCCCTGCTACCCAATTTCACAGTATGCCTGCCGTCGCCACCATCATTGTAAGTAATTTTATTTTATGAATAAGTAATTATTGATTATGTAATTATGTTATGTTAGACTCGCATTATGGATCCCGCTGGAGCAGATGGGGATCGACGTGCGGTGGCGTCATTTTACGAGTCGCGCCTGTTACTTTTTGATGGCACTAGACGGACGGTGTCGTTACCAGCGTGGCTATACGACATGTAGCAGATCTTCCATCTTTGCCATATTGAGGAGCGACTACAGGTCTCCTTAGCGAGCCGATGTCTAGCAGTGGATGTTCGGCTATGGTGGATGACTATTGGGGAGCGATCTTTGCCGAGTCGGACTTGGGCGCACTTCCGTGCATTGTTAGTTGCACGGTATGGACCGATTCTGGATGAGGGGGCAGGTGGACCCCATCGTGACCCGGCGATGTATCGACAGATGTATCATTCTCGATACCTCAGTTTCGCAGTCGTCTAGCATGCCTTCCCAGAGGAGTCTATGAGCCATTATTGTCGACGGTTCCAGGAGGAGATGTTGCCATATGTCCCTCAGGACTTGGCTAACTCGATGGCATTCGCACTTCAGACGTTTCGGGACGGACTGCCTCAGCAGATCCTGCAGTATGTCCCTATCCCAGCACCTGGCTCGACCGTGGAGCACTTGATAGCCGATATATTGGAGGCTGAGGCTGTGGTGCACGCCATGCAGGCCGCTGGGGTTGTGGATGATCAGCAGGCTCCAATCGATGATGCTGAGGACGGAGAGCCGATCTTTGAGGCTGGTCCGGCTGTTCCTGAGGATCAGGTTCCAGCAGATCCAGTACAGGAGATACAGCCCCAGGACGCCGAGGCTGATATGGCAGCCGACGATTTTGATCCGGATGACCTCATAGTCCTTCCAGAGGTTCAGCCAGAGGACCCCCTATCATCGACATATCCAGCGATGGTGAGGAGGATATGGAGCCCGGGCCAGAGTTTGAGCCGGAGGACTGGCAGGAGGAGGATTTTGATGAGGACCCCGAGGAGTTTCCATTCCACGACAGAGACGATGACTCAGATTCCAATGCGTCCTCCGTAGTTTCGATAGAGCACATAGATTAGGCTGACTATGTATATGTATTTTGCTTATATTTTATGACGATAGGCTTATACTGATGTATGATGGGAAAGTGTTAGACACTTCCATCTGAAATTTTGGCCCTATATGTACAGAAATCGTGTCAAAATGTATTTACAAGATTGTGAATATAATGTACTTTTTGTAAGAATGCAAAAAGAAAGTTCAAGTATGAAATATTATGATTTAATGATGAAAGGCATGTTACGAGTTATTATGTGCCATGATACGATGATAAAGTTATCATATGAAGAATTATGTTATGTATGACAATAAATGTATGAAAGAAGGGATATTTCTGGTATGATAATATCTTTTCTTATGTTTTAATAGGATCGAGAAAATGGTTCGTACACGCCGAGCAGTGCCTGAAAATCCGCCCGAGCCGGATCTCGCAACCATTGTTGCGAATTTGCAACGGCAGCTGCTGGAACAGCAGCAAGAGACAAATAGACTGCGAGAGCAGTTAATTCAGATGAACCAGAGACCTCGGGCTAATGAGGTTCCTCTTCAACCGAATAGGGTGCCTCCGATACCAGAAGTTCAACCGGAAGTACAACAAGAAGATCTACGAAATGTTGAGATTCCGGTAGTACCTGCTGGAGTTCCAGTAAACTTACCGCTAGTACGGGAAGATTTACTGTACGAGAGATTCAGGACGATGAAGGCACCTGAATTCGAAGGATTGATGGATCCAATAGCTGCAGATAATTGGTTGATCGATATCCAAGTCATCTTAGACTTCATGCGGCTATCGGAGCAGGAAAAGGTTCTTTGTGCTTCCTTCGCCCTCAAGAAAGACGCTAGACACTGGTGGATGACTGTTCAGATGCGGCGAGATGTTACCGCCATGAACTGGCAAGATTTTGTGACAGAGTTCCGCACCATGTACTACAACAGAGAGATTCTGGCAGCCCAACAGGACGAGTTCGCCAGCCTGAAACAGGGATCAATGACAGTAATGGAGGCTGTCAAGAAGTTCGAACAATTGGCCCGGTTATGCCCGGAACTGGTTCCCAACGAAACAGAAAAAGTTAGAAGAATGATGAAGATGTTCCGGACAGATATTGCCAAGCAAGTTAGCGCTGGCAGTAGCCCACCTACCCTGGTATCCAACTGCGTAAGTCGTGCGATAACAGCCGAATACTGGATAAACCAGGACAAGGAAGCAAGGGCTCAGATCTTCAGGGCTAAAAGAGATGAAAAGGCCGTGGTAAAGCCAACACAGCCCCGTCAGAACTTTGAAACGCCCCCGAAAGGACAAGTCAGTAACCCTACCCAAGGTTCCAAACCGTTTGGGAGGAACAAGAGAAAGGGAAATTTCTCGGGTCAGGGCCAACAAAAGAATTACCCTCAGAAGAGGAACAATAGAGAAAATGAGGGTAATAACACTGACTACCCGGCATGCACCAAGTGTGGAAGAAAACACCCGGGAATCTGCAGAATGGGGTCGAATGCCTGCTATTTGTGTGGCAAGGAAGGGGATTATGCAAAGAATTGCCATCTGAATAACCAAGGCCAGAATCCTCCATACCCGAGCCGGAATACGAGAAGTCAGTTGCATGCTGCCCAAACTAGGCTTGAAGGACCCTCAATCACACAAGGCAGATTGGAGGCTCCTGAACCTCAAGCCCGGATCTATGCTTACACCCGAGGTGATGCTGAAGCAGGGACTTCACACGTGGTGACAGGTCAGATCTCTATCGCCACTTATGATGCTATCGCGTTGTTTGATTCTGGTGCCACTCATTCATTTGTATCCTTGGAGTTCGCCCAGAAATTAGGAAGAGGTGTGTATAGTTTAGATCAGCCCTTCAAAACTTCTTTGCCTTCCGGAGAAATTTTGTGGTCCAATTTTTGGATACGAAATACTTCCGTGATGTTCTGTGGCAGAGAACTGTTTGTAGATCTCATTGCGATCAAGCTTCAGGATTTCGATGTGATCTTAGGGATGGACTTCTTGGGGAAATACAACGCCAAGATCGACTGCAAAAAGCGTTGTGTAACATTCAATCCATACGGAGAGGAGGAATTCAATTTCTTCGGGCAATCTCGGAACCCAGCCACTAAACTGGTTTCAGCAATGAAGGCTTGGAAAATGTTAGCTAATGGCTGCCAAGGATATTTAGCTAACATGGTGGATAAAGATTGTGAAGTAGAGTTGTCACCAGAAGATGTACCCATTATAAAGGAGTATGTGGATATCTTTCCGGAAGACTTACCAGGACTTCCACAGGAACGCGAGATTTCGTTTCGAAATCGAATTGTTGCCTGGAGCTGCACCAATATCGAAAGCGCCTTACCGAATGGCACCTGCCGAGCTTAGGGAACTGTAAGTGCAGTTACAAGAATTGCTGGACAAGGGATTCATCCGACAAAGTTACTCTCCATGGGGAGCACCGGTATTATTCGTAAAGAAGAAGGATGGATCACTACGAATGTGTATCGACTACCGTGAGCTTAACAAGATTACAATCAAGAACAATTATCCCCTTCCTAGGATTGACGATCTTTTCGATCAACTTAGGGGAGCGGTAGTATTTTCGAAAGTCGATCTACGATCAGGCTACCATCAGCTCAGGATCAAGGAGTCAGATATCTCCAAGACGGCTTTTCGAACACGATACGGGCACTATGAGTTTTTGGTCATGCCATTTGGGCTAACCAATGCCCCAGCCGCATTCATGGACCTTATGAACCGAGTATTCAAAGAGTACCTGGATAAGTTCGTCATTGTTTTTATTGATGACATTTTGATTTACTCAAGGTCCAAAGAAGAGCATGAGCATCACCTTAGGTTGGTGATGGAGACGTTAAGGCGAAATCAATTGTATGCCAAATTTACAAAGTGTGAATTTTGGCTGGAAAAAGTTCACTTTTTGGGTCATGTGGCGTCAAGGAAAGGAATTTCAGTGGACCCTGCTAAGGTAGAGGCGGTTAGTGCATGGCCAGCACCCAAAAATGTTACAGAAGTAAGGAGTTTCCTTGGATTAGCTGACTACTACCGAAGGTTTGTCGAGGGATTTTCCAAGATCGCTACACCCCTCACCACTCTTACCCGTAAGGAAAAGAAATTTGAATGGACTCAGAAATGTGAGGAGAATTTTCAAGAGCTCAAGAGGAGATTGACTAGTGCACCTGTGTTGATAATTCCTGATGTAGATGCAGGAAATTTTGTGATCTACAGTGACGCTTCTAAAAATGGATTAGGAGCTGTCTTAATGCAAAATGGGAAAGTAGTTGCCTATACATCCCGACAGTTGAAGATTCACGAAAGGAATTATCCTACGCATGACTTGGAGCTCGCGGCAGTGGTTTTCGCACTTAAGATCTGGAAACCGGCTCTGATACCAACTCTGTAACGACCCGCCTAGCACAGGCCGTTACCGTACATACATACATACATAACATACATACATACTTAGCATAAACAGCGGAAATTTTTTTATTTTTTTTATTTTTTTTTATACGGGGTGCATGAACGATAACGATATATAAATAACGATTGTATGAACAAAACAAAAAGCGATAATCGAACACCGGATAATATATAATGTACATAAGAGACAAAAACGCGTAGCGGCAGAATATCCCACTCACTTCACAGTTCACCCCGCCCCGCTCGCCATCTTGTATCAAAAGTTGCTGACAGGTTACTTACCTACAGCATAGACGTAAGACGTGAGCTTTCGCTCAGCAAGTACAACATAATTATCCGCAACAATTAATAATACGAAACGTAACTCAAATCTAACATAACACATTCTACCCTAATCATGCATGAGCCAATTATGTTTGATTATGCTTGCTTGGCTTTTCATAGCGTATCATACTTATCGTACTAAACATGCTTATCTTGCTTATCATGTTTATCATGCTTATGGGCCCCATAAGTGTACGTACCGGGCGCGCAACTATGGAGTGGTTGGGGCGGCCAGTCCATTTCCAACTCAATCCATAGTCCAACCCGACCTACGAGCGGGTCGGTACGACACAGGCAACTTGCTTGCCTTCATACTTATCTTTCATAATTTCTTAATCATTCTTATTTAGAGTTTGTGAACATGCTTCGTGATGTCACATATTCATAAAACATAATCTTATCATATCATAAATTCATCATACATCTTAATCATAACATAACATTTCATCATGGCATATTCATAACATATAACATTTCCTAAGCATATCAACTACCATAGCATTTATCACTCATACTTAGGCAAGTATTCAACTAAAGCCTATGCTGTAGGCGGAGTTGTACTTACCTTGAACTCTAAGTCCGATGCTATGCCGCTCCTGAACAGGTCGCAATAACAGATTATCACCTGTTATTACAAAGGACATAGCGTAAGGATTTCTGAAAATCCTACTTTTAAATTTGTTGGTTATCCCAACCAACATTCATTTTATTCTGCATTTATATGCCCCCATAATCTAACTTATATACATTAGGAACGGGTTACTAAAATAACCCTGTAGGTAACCCTCGAGACAAGGGCCCTATTCCATAATCTTAATTCATTATTGGGTTACGTTGGATAACCCTTGGGCTTCGGGCCCAAACCAATAACTCGGTGTCTTTTCCGGTTATTGCTCACCGAAACTTGGTTTAAAAATCCACTTTTGAAAACTTAAGGTTTTCTTTAAAATTCTTATGAGTGGGTTCTTTATAAAAATTATTGAAAGTCAATACTGCCTTTGGAGCAGCTTCTTTCTAAAACTTGCTAATGTACGTGCAGGAAAACCCAATTCCAACACTGTTTTTAGAAATCTTGAGCAGTAACCTTCCGATCACTGCACAGTTTTTGAAATACATTTTTATTTGAAAAACTGAATTCGAATTTGAAAAAATTTCCTTCAGCAAAGTTTTAAATCTCAAAACGTTCTAAAACTTTTATGTTTTGATCAAAATCCATTTCGGACTCTAACCCACTCGTTTTCTCCTTTTAAGTTCACCTGGCCGTGCATGAAGTCTGGGCACGGTCAGCTTGGTTTTCTATAAAAACAAAGGCCGTTGGAGCCTTATTTTTAAAAACTGTCCACGTTGTCTTATAGGAAAAACTGTTCTAAACAACTTTCATGTTTTACGTTTTTCGAAAATCGGCCTCTAAGGGCCTCAAAATTTGTTTTCCATAAAACCGGGTAACTGGAACCCGAAATGGCAGTTTCAAATCCTTCATTCGGTACTCGCCCTAAAAACGTGCACACTACCTCAACCGAACCAGCGGGAGCCTAAGTCAAACAAACAGCGCCTTTCTAACGTTAATTTTTCCTTAAACACAAATAAAAACTTAGCCATGCAAGCCATTATCTTATCTCAAATAATTAGGATGTGCAGATTTTTTTTTTCCAGCTTGCACAACATGTACCAAATCTGTTCATTACCTAATTATGCATTCAAGCTCATGACTAAACCTATTAGGAGCATATAAACTTAACCATACAACTAACATACAATCCACATACATCAAACATATTTAAAATCATACTATACTACTCTAGCACATTAAATCAAGCACATACCTACCTAGGGGCCGAAAATAAAATCCGAGCTTATGCTCATACAACCGATAACTTGTAATACAATTTAAACTTGCAAATTGAACCAAATTGAAAGCTGCAAGTTATGAGAAATTTTACCTTGATGAACCCTAAGTTTGATTAGGATTGGTCCAAACTTCTTTCTTCCTTGGCTCCTAGTACAGCCGGCTCCTCCCTAGGCTCACCCAGAATTTTTTTTTTTTCTGCCTTCGGCTGCTGCTGCCCACCAAGGTCAGCCACTAAATCCGGCCACTCCCTTAGACTTCCTTCAACTTTTTCTCACCCTTTTCCAGCCCACAAACAGCCGGCCAACAAGCTAACAAAGAGGTCCAAAATTTCCAGCACTCACTATCTTCCTCCTAGCTGAAAACCGAACTACACCCAAGGGTTCCTACACTTGGATTTCTGTTTTTGTTCTTGTTTTTCTCTTGGCTGTAAGGGACGGTTTTTGAGCTGTAAATTGGGCAGAATTTGGCTGAGATTTTTGAATTTTCTGAATAGGAATGGCCACCTATTTATAGAGGTTTGGCAACTTTGCTTAATTGCCAAAAACTCCATCAAAAATCAGCTTTTTACACCATTTTGGTGAGGTGGCCGGCCAGCCCATGCTTAGTTGGCACCTAATACTTTCCTAATTAAGCTTAATTCCATATTATGTCATTAATAATGGATAAGGTGATGTCATTAAGGCTTGTTTGGCTTAAAGCTTTAAAAGCAATCCATTTAAAGCCAAACAGACATCGTTAATACTGTGTTACTTCATACACAGTTTCATAAATTAAATTTCATTCCAAAATTTATCTGTCATAAAATGGACGATACGAAAAACTTTTCTTTTCGCTTTGAATCCTTTGGCCCTTAATAATCTATTTATGTGCTTGAATTTTTCTAAAGCGGGTTTACGTTTAATTCTAACTATTTTGTCCGTAAAAATTGATTTTCGCAGTACGAAACCTATACTGCTCAACATTCTTAAATTCCGTCACATAGTTGGCCTTTTTAGTCAATCTTTGACTCCTCGGGTCAACTTTGACTTTCATGGTCAACTTTGACCTTCATGGTCAACTTTGACTTTTTCGGTCAAACGTTGACTTTTTGTAAAATCATAGAGTTTGCTATCTTTTGAACCCAAAAGATCGTAGGCTTGACTAAGCGATCATATTTGAGTCTTATGACGCCATAAGAACTCATGAAAATTAATAAAAACCCTAAACCGGGCTTTTTCATAAATACCATTTCGGTACATATTAAATTTCTATACGAGAACTCAAAACGTTGAATTTTCTAGATCTTACAGACATCCAGGTGGAGAACTACAGAAGATAGAGCTTCCTGAATGGAAATGGGAGCAAATTACTATGGATTTCGTAGTAGGACTACCCAGAACCTCAAGTGGGAATGACTCGATTTGGGTTATTGTGGATAGATTAACCAAATCAGCCCACTTTATTGCGATTAAGGTCACCTTCTCAGTGGAGAAATTGGCTGAAATCTACGTATCCCAGATCGTCAGATTTTATGGAGTGCCAAAATCGATCATTTCGGACCGTGATTGACGCTTCACTTCACGATTTTGGACCAGTGTTCACAATGCTATGGGGTCGAAATTGAAGTTCAGTACGGCATTTCACCCCCAAACTGACGGTCAATCAGAACGAACCATCCAGACACTGGAGGATATGCTAAGGTCATGTGTGCTGGATTTCAAAGGAAACTGGGATCAGAAGCTGCTATTGATCGAATTCTCCTATAACAACAGTTATCATACTTCGATTGGTATGGCTCCATTTGAAGCATTGTATGGAAGAAAATGTCGATCGCCTATCCACTGGCAGGAAGTGGGGCAGAAGCAGCTGCAAACTACAGATTTTATCAAGAAGACCTCTGAGGATATTCAGATGATCAAGCAGAGGCTCGACATAGCTTTTAGCAGACAGAAAAGTTATGCCGATAAGCGTAGGAGGCCCTTGGAATTCCAAGTGGGAGATGCGGTGTTCATCAAGATTACTCCTATGAAAGGAGTAATGCGATTTGGTAAAAAGGGAAAGCTTAGTCCGAGGTATACTGGACCATTTGAGATTCTCAAACGGATAGGAAAAGTTGCCTATAAGCTTGCCCTACCGCCTGAGTTAGCTTCGATGCATAATGTTTTCCATGTGTCGATGTTAAAGAAGTATGTGCCAGACCCTTCCCATGTCCTTAGTCAGGAACCAGTGGAGGTTCATACGGACTTAACCTATGAAGAAAAGCCAGTTCGAATTCTAGATCGGGAAGAAAAGGTCTTAAGGAATAAAACCATTCCCATGGTTAAAGTATTGTGGCGAAACCACATGGTCGAAGAAGCAACCTGGGAGTTGGAAGATGAGATGAGAAAGAACTACCCTGATTCGTTTTAATTTTCGAGGACGAAAATTTTTAAGGGGGGTAGATTGTAATAACTAGAATTTTTCTATGTCACAATTTCTTGTATAGAAATTTAAACTGTACCATGACGGTAATTATAAAAGAATCCGGTTAAGGATTTTTATTGAAATTATGAGTTCTTATGCGTTATAAGACTAAAAAATGATTGCTTAGTCAAGCATGATACCTTTTTAGTGAAAAGGTATAAAAATGTGATGATTTTTATTTTGGTCAAAGTTTGACCAAAAGACGTCAAAGTTGACCATGAAAGTCAAAGTTGACAAAGAGAGTCAACATTGGCCAAGAAAGGCAACATCGACTTAGAAAGGTCAAGGATTTGCCTAAAAAGGTCAACGAGATGTCGAAACTTAAGTATGTGATGCAGTATAGGAAGTATACTGCGGAAAACCAATTTTTTTAGATAAAATGGTTTATGTTAGATTCAAAACCACCATAGAAAAATCAAGCACACTAAGTAGGAGATTAAAGGCCAAAGGGCTTGGAGCAAAAAGGAAAAGTTTCGTACAGCCCGTGGTTACGCAGATAAATTTTGGACTGAAGTTTAGAAAATTTTCCTGTGTATAAGAGAGCACAGTATTAAAAATACCTGTTTGGCATTAAAAAGAATTGTCTACTAAGGGAAAAAGCCAAACAAAGCTTTTATGGTGAGATCACTTAGCTTTTAAATTATGACATCATTGTTGGATTTAGTTAAAATTGGAAAGAAAGTTGGAAAACTCTAGAATGGCTAGGTGGCCGGCCAACTAAGAGGATTTAAAGGAAAAATTGAAATTTTTGGAGGGTTTTTGGTGCAATTTGAAGAGTTTGGCCTCACCTATAAATAGGTGGCCATTTGAACACTTTTGTTCACAAAAATTGGAAATCATAGCCAAACTTTGCCCAATTTCTTCCTCACAAAAACCGAACTTGAAAGCAGCCAAGAAAGAGAGAAAAAGCTTGGAAACTTAAGGAAATAGTCCTAGGAGAGTTTGGGTTTCATTAGGAAGTAAGTTAGAAAGTTGGAAAAAATTTTGGAACCAAGATTGGCCATAGTGGCCGGTTGTGTGGCAGCTGCAAGGGGGAAGAAAAATTGAAGGGGAAAACAAGTAGGGAGGTGGCTGATTTTTGTGTGAAGTGGCCGGAGTCTTGTTTGGAGTAGTTCCTAGGTGGCTGGAAAATTTTAGGCTCATTGGGAGGAGCTAAGGCCGGCTGCACCAAAGAGAAAGGAAGGGAGAAAAATTTGAGCCAAGCAAGCCTACCTATTGGATTAAGTAAGGTAAAATTCTCTTGAACCTTAAATCTTTCAATTCAAGTTTTAAATTGAAGATTTAAGTGTATTTCAAGTTGGTTTGTAATGAGCATAAGCTCAATTTAATTTCCGAGTCCTAGCCTAGACTTAAGGGTGTATGTGCTTGATTAGTTTAGAATGGTTTTGAATGATGGTTTGATTGCTAAGTTTCAATATGTTTACGTGCTGTTAATTTTTAGGCATTGAATGTTAGAATAATTGGTTGGTTATATGTCCCCTAAAAATCTGTCAACAGATTATGAATGGCATGTTAGGGTATTAGATTGATTTATGTATGCTATGGTTGGTAGTGCTAGAAACAAGCCAACCCTAACCCTTGAAAATACAATTTTATTGTTGACTTGCATGGACGGGTTTAAGCTTCATGTAAGTTAATTTGGGACGGTAGAAAAACGTTGCATGTTGATTTTAGGCTCCCGCTGAGTTCGGTTGAGGTAGTGTGCACGAATTAAGACGAGAAACCAAGAAAGGATCGAAAACTGCCAATTCGGGTTCAAACTGACCAGTTTTCTGGAAAGTCAGTTTTGAGGCCCTTAGAGGCTGATTTGGAAAAACTTAAAACATAAAAGTTGTACATTAGGGTTTTTCCTAGTGGACATCGTGGACAGTTTTCAAAAATAAGGCTCCAATGGCCTTCGTTTTTGTGAAAACCCGAGCCTGACCGTGCCCAGACCCTATACACGGCCAGGTGAGTTTAACAGGTTAAAGGAGTGGGTTAGAGGCCGATTTGGGTCTCGAGTTCAAAACAAAAGTTTTAGGATTTTGAATTCTTTAAAACTTTTATGAAGAAAACTTTTTCAAATTCGGCTTTGATTTTTAAATAGAAAATGAGATTTCAAAACTATGCAGTGAACAAGAAATTCCTGCACAGAGTGTTTTAAAACAGTGCAGGAAAAGGATATTTCTGCACATCCACTGACTAATTCACAATGAGAAACTGTTCCAAAGGCAGTTTCTATTTTTAATGGTTTTTATAAAGACCCTTGCATACGATTTCAAGTTTTATAAAGATTCTAAAGAAAAAGGGTTTTAAACCAAATTGAATGAGCAATAACCGGAAAGGTACCGAGTTATTGTTTTGGGCCCAAAGCCCAAGGGTTATCCAACGTAACCCAATAGAATGATAAGTAGGACTAAGTTGGGCCTAAAAACCAGGGTTACTCAAGAGTTACCCGATAGAAAGAATTTTCAAAGAAGCTTAGGCCCAAGGTTAGGTTTAAAGACCTAACACGGTTATAAAGACTGCTTAGCCAGGATTACTTTATGTGACCAATCTAAGTACGTTCTAAACCCTAGGGATATCCGCGATACTGAGAAAGTATCCGGCAATGTTTAAGAAAGGGGGGCATATAACTATGATTAGGGATAAATGTTGGTTTAATTACCAGCATTCTTCAAGAACAGAATTCTCACCTTATGTCCTCTGATATAGCAGGAGATAACCTGCTGCAGTATCCTGAATTGGATCAGCACCTCTCTGGATATAGTATTCGAGGTAAGTACAACTCCGCCTACAGCATAGGCTTTTGTTGTATACTTGCCAAGTATGTTTGATATTTACGATGAAATGATGTTATGTTTACGATATGACTATGTTAAGTTCATGAGCATGAGATTATGACATGATGTTAAGATATAAGCACAGTTATGAATAGTGACATCACGAAGCATGTTCACTAATAAGAACAAGTATGAGTTCATAAAAAGTAAGTATGATGGCAAGCAAGCTTGCCTGTGTCGTACCGACCCGCGTTAGGTCGGGTTGGACTGTGGTTTGAGTTGGAAATGGACTGGCCGCCCCAACCAAATCATAGTTGCGCGCCCGGTACGTACACTCAAGATAAGGGGCCCATAAGTAAGATAAGTTAAGAATGCATAAGATGGCATAATAAGAGCATAATCGGTTCATGCATACATTATGTGATGTCATGAAATGGTATGTTATGTATAAGTTAAGTATGATATGTATGATGATTTATGTTGTTGCGGTTATGTATGTTGTACTTGTTGAGCGAAAGCTCACGTGTCTTACGTCTATGCTGTAGGTAAGCAACCTACTGGCAACGGATGATACAAGATGGCGAGCGTGGCAGGGTGGACTGTGAAATGTTGGGTTATTAACCGCTACGCGTTTCGTTCTTATTATGTATATTATTTCGCATTCAAACAGCGTTTACATTATTATGCGTTTCATTTATTCAGCACCGTATAAAAAAAAATTCCGCTGCTTACGCTCATTGTTTAAGTATGTATGTATGTATGTATTTATGGTAACGGCCTGTGCTAGGCAGGTCGTTACACATATAATATAACTAAGGCTACTCATAAATGTTGGTTAGGATACCAACATTTAATGATTATGATTATGGTAAGATAAAAGATGTATAACTTTTATCTTACACCCTGTTTGGAAACAGGAGTATGAACTGTTGTCGTGCCATGTTTGGATGGTAAACCAAGAGCATAGGACGACAGATAAGTACAACTCCGCCTACAGCATGGGTAAAATATTTTTACATGACATGTTTTTCAAGAAATCATGTATTGATGTACATGATTTACATATGTTATATGTTATGGTGCTTACGTTATGATAGTTTACGTTATGATGTTTATGTTATGATGTTATGTTATGATGTGCTATGTTATGATGTAGTATGTTACGATGTATTATGTTATGATGTGTTATGTTACGATGTATTATGTTATGATGTATTATGTTATGATGTGTTATGTTACGATGTAGTATGTTATGATGTATTATGTTATGATGTGTTATGTTACGATGTATTATGTCATGAGGTTTTATGTTATGATTAATATTATGTTATGTTATAGGTTTTGATATAGCAACATCATACAGTATGCTCACTAATATTAAAACACATGGTAAGATTAAGTTTTTAAGTTATAAAATAAGACAAGTTAATGTTGTTGTGACGTACCGACTTGCCACGAGGGCGGGTTTAAACGGTATTGTCCATGATTTGAGTTGGTTTGGATTGGCTGTCCCAACTACTCCATGTTAAACAGTATAGTTCATGGTTTGAGTTGGAATTGGATTGGCCGCCCCAATCACTCTATGGTTACACGCCACAGTACGTACACTCATGTTATGTAAAGGGCCCAGAAACCAAATCAACATAATAAAGCATAATCGGTCCATGCATTCTTTTATTAAAATATTTTACAGATTGAATGTTGTACTTACTGGGCATAAGCTCATTACTTACGTTCATGCTATAGGTTAGCAACCTATCGGCAATACTTGATGCAAGGCTATGAAGGTTGGTGCAACATACTGTGAAATGTGGGATGGACACTGCCACGGGTTTTGAAAAATTATGTTATGTGAAATATGTTTTGAAAAATATGTTTGTAAAATGTGTTTTATGTTATGTTATGATATAATAAAGTGATAGTATGGACAAGGAATTATTTTCAAGAAGAAAACTATTTTTAAGAAATTGTTTTCAATAATAAGTTAAGGAAAAGCATTCAAGTATGATGGCAACAAGTTGCCTCGTGTAGTACCGACCCACATTAGGTTGGGTTGGTCCATGGTTTGAATATGATAGCTTTCAATATAGTAATGAAAGCTTAGTACTCGAGTGAGTATATATGAGTAAGTATGAGTATAAGTATGTATGAGGATAAGTTGAGTTTCAATAAAGTTTTAAGAAAAGTAAGAAAAGAAAAAAAATTTTTACTCTAGAGTTTTCAGTAAGTTTAAAGTATGTGAATTAAAAAGTAAGTTAAGGAAGTTAAGTAACGGCCCACGTTTACGTAGTCGGCCCTATGTAGACGGCCGAGGCATTACATGTTGTATGTTGGGCCTTGGGTCCAAGATTATTTAGGGTAACTTTAAATGATACCACTTTAATTGTTGGGTCTTAGTAGTCCAACAGGCTTTCTAAATTTTCACTCAAGTTGGGCCTATATCTAAGGTTACTCATAGTAACCCCATAGTGTAATGACCGACATTTTAGGAAATTATGACTTTCTTTTTAGGAATTTATGATGTTCTATGTAAGTACGTATGAAATGCCTGATCTGATTTTTATCAGAATTATGTGTGAGCCTTATAGCTTTATAAGACTCAATAGTAGATTGCTTAGTCAAGCGTATGACCTTTTGAGAAAAAGGTAGAATAAGATCTATGATTTTATGTTCGTCAAAGTTTGACCAAGAAAAGTCAAAAAGTATGATTTTGATGGTACTACAAGATAGCAAGAAGTATAGGAATTATACTGCAAAAAAACATCATCACAGATAAAATAGTAAGAATAAGATTCAAGACCACTATAGAAAAATCAAGCACATTATGTAGGACAATATGGGCTAGGTAGCCTTAAGTTATAAGAAAAGTTTTTATACAGTCCAATAAAACGCAGATAAATTCTGAACTACAGTTCAGTAAAACAATACTGTTATTGATAACAACAGTATTTGTAATATCTGCATTAGTATGAAAATGGACTGCATTCAAGAAGGAAAGCCAAACGACGTCTAAGAGGGCGGACACCTCATCATTGGATAATTCCATAAATTATTGGAATTTTAGAAATTAAGGAAAGAAATAACAAACTTGGCTCCCAGGTCACTCCAATGGCCGGCCACTCTGGGGTATATGAGCAAATATTTTTCTCATAAGGATTCATATGCAATTTTAGAAATAAAAATAAATCCAAAAAAGAAATTATTTTTCACCTATAAATAGGTGATGGGGGGTGGTTTTGGGTCAAATTTGTGATCCTTACCAAAACTCTTGCAAAATTTTCCCTCACTCTTTTTCTCTCCCATAGATGCCGAACCCAAGAAAGAAAGAGAAAGAGAAAAAAAAATAAGAGAAAGCGAGAGAGAGGGGCATGGTCGGATTTTTTAGGAGAAATCAAGCTAGAAGGAAAAGCTTGATTCAAAGCCTAGAACCAATCTCCAAGCTTGAAAGTAAATTCCTAAAGCCTTTAAGCTATTCAATTTAATCTTTATTTCAAGCTTTATGTGTATTTCTATGTGGGTATGTAAGAGCATAAGCGCATTCAATCTCTATGGTATTAGATTAGATTTGTGCTTGATTAAGATTAGGATTAATTAGTGGTCTTGATTTATGATGTTGTGTATGATTATGATTTTAATTTGCTAGAGCATGTATGATATATGTGAGTGCCCACAAAGTGTTTGTAGTATGTCCCCACACACTCAAGTTGTTGTATGTGATGTATGACTATGTGATATTGATGTATGGTGCTAGGAGAGTTAGTAAAAAACCTTAAAAAACCTTAGTTGGTGATTGGCACCAAATAGGTTTGTATGAATTATGCTACGAATTGACATGAATGCATGGTAAGGCAAACGTTAGATAATACACTGCATGCTTGACGCAGGCTCACGGTTGCGACCGTTTGAGGTAGTGTGAGCGTAATTTTACGTAAGAAGCAAGTGAAAGGAAAACTGCCAGTCTCGGGTCAAGACTGGGCAGTATTCTGGAAACAGTGTTTTGAGGCCCTTAGAGGCCGAATTTTGTGGCGACCAGCCCTTTCGTGGTCGTCACCATACTTATTTACTTTACTTACATACGAACATTTGAACTAATTTTTATTTTTTTATTTTTGCTTTTCAAAGCATCACTTAAATTAGGATGAAAACTTATACATAGATATACATACTTTGCTTCTTGCAATATCAAAACATAGTATTTAAGTACATAAGTACTAAATAAACTTAACATAATTTTAACAAAACGTGTGGTAGCTCCAAACCCTTAATTTCACAGTTTTTGCCATGCCACGCCCACTGCCTTACATCAGATATTGTTACAGGATTGCTTACCTACAGCATAAACGTAAGTCATGAGCTATTGCTCAGCAAGTACAACTATCGCACCGTAAATCATTTCATAAAAACCAATGCATGAACCTTTTATGCTTTCATTGTTCATTCATAAGTTAGCGTCGGTTTTGGGCCCCTTACATAACATAAGTGTATGTACCGTGGCGCGCTGCCATGGAGTGGTTGGGGCGGCCAGCCCTGTCCAACTCAAACCATGAACCAAACCCGACCTAACGCGGGTCGATACGACATAAGAAATCTATTCATCATCATCATCATCATACTTGAATCTTTTCATGATCATAAACAGTTTCTAACTTGAAACCGTATTCTTACAGATTACCATCTGTTTATCATCATACTTGAATCATTAACAGTTTCTAACTTGAAACCGTATTTTACTCATTACCGAGTGACTTATCATCAGTGGTTTTTCGAACAAAATCTGTGGACACTAGTTCTTTTTCCCGTGTCTCGTACCAATGGACTGGAGATCTACACTTTCTTCCGTACAGAGCTTCGTAAGGAGCCATTCCAATTGAAGCTTGGAAACTGCTTTTAGTCGACAAAAGAGCTATGCCGACAAACGTAGAAGGCCTCTAGAATTTCAAGTAGGAAACTTGGTTTTCCTCAAAATTGCTCCATTCAAGGGAGTTATGAGATTTGGAAAGAAGGGGAAATTAAGTCCACGATACATAGGGCCATTCGAAATACTGGAAAGAATTGGTAATGTGGCCTACAGGTTGAAATTGCCTCAAGAATTAGCATATGTACACAATGTATTTCATGTGTCAATGCTAAAGAAGTACATCTCGGATCCATCCCATGTACTAGACCACGAACCAATTGAGGTTCACGAGAATCTGACATATGAGGAGAAACCGGTTCAAATCTTAGCACGAGAAGAAAAGGTGTTAAGGAACAAGGTTATACCTTTAGTTAAGGTCCTATGGAGAAATCATGAGATTGAGGAGGCAACATGGGAACGCGAGGACGAGATGAAGAAAAGCTACCCCGAATTGTTCTAATTTTCGAGGACGAAAATCTTTAAGGAGGGTAGATTGTAATACCTGATTTCTATGTCTGAACGATTCAATGTATAAATTTACATTGAACCGTGAAGGAATTTATGGAAAAAGCCCAGTTAAGGGTTTTTAATTATGTTTTGTGAGTTTTATGGCTTTATAAGACTCAAAAATGGCTATGTATTTAAGAAAACGACCTTTTAGGTAATAAGGAACAAAATCATGAAATTTTGTAAAATGGTCAAAGTTTGACCAAAAAACGTCACGGTTGACCAAAAAGTCAACTATTGACCAAGAAAGTCAAAACTTGACAAGAAGGTCCCTAATTGACAAGAAGGTCGATGGTTGACCCGAAAAGTTCAAGAAAATGACTGTATGTTTAAATGTTTATCTGTATAAAATTACACCGGGTAAAACCCTGTTTTTACAGATAAAAAGTTATGCTTAAAATATAAGAACCACCCTAGAAAATCAAGCACATTAAGTTGAAGTATAGGGCAAAAGGGTTTTAAGAAATAAGGAAAAATTTCATACCGTCCATTTTTACACGGATGAATTTTGGACTGCAGTTCGGTAAACCAATACTGTGCATAAGTGAATCCAGTATTGAAAATACCTGTGATAACTTAAAAATGGACTGCTTAATAGCAAGAAAAAGAGAAAAATAGCCAAACAAGCTTAAGTCTTGCTTACCTCATTACCTTTTTGAATTTTGACATCATTAGTTGATTTAAGAAAAATTGGAAGAATTAGTTGTCTTCCACCTAGCTTGATGGCCGGCCACATGCCCCCCTAGAAGTCCAATTTCTGATTTTTTTGAGGACTAAATTGTGCAATTACAAGAAATTCACAAACTCTATAAATAGGGGGAGCATTGTTCACAATTTAAGATTGTTAGCCAAACTCTTGCATTTTTGCTCCACAAAATCCGAACTTTGAGTGGAAGAGAAAGGCAAGAAAAATTTGCAAAACCAAGAGTGTGTAGGGCTTAGGGGTGGTCCGATTCAAGTAAGAAACCAAGCAAAAAGTTGGAAAAAAATTTAGTGCCCATTTCCCTAGCAAGGCCGGTTCTAGGGGGGGAGGAAACAAACTTGATCCAAACCGGTTTTGGAGTTGGAGGCAGCCGGGTTTGGTGCAATTTGGTGGCTGAATTTAAGGCAAGAAAGGCAGCAAGTTTGCACTTGCCAATCACCAAAACAGCCGGTGATTTGAGGAGGAGGAAGGAAGTGGAAACCCGAGCTCAACGAGCCAAACCGAGTAAGGTAAAAACCTTAACCAATCAAGTTTCATTTAAATTTCATATGGAGAAATTTAAATGTATTTAAGCCATGGTTTGTAAGGGTATAAGCCCACTTTCAAGTTCTGCCCTAGCTTGTAATTTATGAGCATGTGCTTGGTTTGTTTAGGTTTAGGATTTGGTGGTTCAATTATGTGCATGTGTGCATGTTAGATGTTTGATTAAATGTTTAGGGTTTTTGTAAGATTATGAATGATGTTCATTTTGGCTTGCATGTTGAAATCTGAATGTTAGAAACGTCATGCATGTCTGATTTAGGCTCCCGCTGAGTTCGGTTGAGGTAGGGTGGACGTTCTAGGACGCAAACGAAATTTTAAACCGAAAACTGCCAACTCGGGTGGAAATTGGCCAGTTTCGGGGAAATCAGTTTTTGAGGCCTCTAGAGGGCGAAACAGGGGAAACTCAAAACATGAAAGTTTTTAAGTAGAGTTTTTCCTAGAGGACATTGTGGACAGTTTTGTAAAATGAGGCTCCAATGGCCTCGGTTTTTACCAAAAACCGTGCCTGAGTGCCCAGGACCCGTGCCTAAAGTGCCCAGGACCCGTGCACGGCCAGGACTAGTTCCACAGGGTTTTTTGACCACGAAAACGTCCGAACTGGGTTTTTCTTAAAACACAAAAGTTTTAGCATTTTTCAAGAGCAAGAACTTTCGTGAAGACAAGTTTTTCAAAATCAATCTGGATTTTTAAATAAAACCTGAACTATGAAAGCTGTGCAGAGAGCAAGAAATTCCTGCACAGGATTTTCTAAAAACTTGCAGAAAAACAGTATTTTTGCATCAACACTCCTGTTTTGACTATCAAAACTGTTTTAAAAGCAGTTTTCAGTCTTCAATAATTTTTATAAAGTCTTATTTTGAAAACCACGAATTTTGAAGTAAAACAAAAGATTTTCTAGCCAATTTTCCAAATTGGATTTTAAAAGTCAAAACATATTAACAAGACAATGACGAATGGTAATCGGGAAGGATACCCGAGTTACTAAAACTTAGGCTCGATAATAAGAATAATCTAATACCCAAGGTTACCTCAAGTAATCTAATGGGTCAAGACGGTTAACCATAATCTCTAGGGTTACGATTAGTAACCTAATAAATGATCAAGGTATGTAAGGAGAACATATAACTATGATGCTGGAAAGGTTACCAACGTTTTATAGGATCCTTATCCTATGTTCTTTCTAATAGCAGGAAGTAAACTGCAATTGAGATCAGGGTGGAAACAACAAAGCCTGGAATATAACGAATCAGGCAAGTATCGAACCTCACCTACAGTATGAAAATAGTAAATACTATTTTCATATATATTATGTTAAACTATACTAGTTACTTTACATGTTTAAATGTACATGCTATGTTGTATGATGTTATGTAATGCTATACGATGATGTGCTATGACATGTTACATATTATGCCATGTTTTCTAAAATGTCATGGTTTTAAAAATGTCATGATTTCAAGAATGCCATGATATGGGAAATGTTAAGTTTGAACATGATATAGTGACATCATGAAGCATGTTCACTAATGTTAAATCACATGGTAAAATAATCAAGTAAGGTGTCGTACCAACCTCCCGTGATCGTGGAGGATACATGTTTAACACCAATTGTGATATTAACCTCTCGTTGATGCGTGAGGGTCACGTTATGATTCCCAGAACTGTTAGGGCCTTGCAAACCCTAGCTTTATCTGGAGGCTGCGCGCTTTCGGTACGTACACTATGGGCCCACATGTTAAGACAAGATAAGTTAAGAGTTGAGTCTATAATGAAATATAAGACATTAAATCAATCATAAATGGTTCATGCATAAGCTACATGATGATGGACATGTTTTAAGATGTTTGAATTATTTCGTGAGATTATGTTTATACTTGCTGGGCGAAAGCTCACTCTTATATTTCATACTGTAGGTAAGAAGCCTGCAATTTAAGTGATGGGCTTTGCGGACGATGCGACGGGTGAAGGGCGGTGTGGGATACCACTACGCATAATTTTCCGCATCCAATTTTCAGAAAATATGTTAATATGACAAAAGTAAATGATGTTTTGTTATATGTAAAGAATTTGAAGACACGAGAAGGTATTTTCAGTTTGGTATATATGAGTGACAAGTTTTCTCTACAAGATAACTTATGAGAATATGTTTTAAAAAAAAAAAAAAATTTATTCTCAAATTTTTAAGCAAGTTAAGTACAAGTAGTATGGTGTCGACCCGGCTTGGGAAGTCGGGGCGTCACAGTGTAATACCTGATTTCTATGTCTGAACGATTCTATGTATAAATTTACATTGAACCGTGAAGGAATTTATGGAAAAAGCCCATTTAAGGGTTTTTAATTATGTTTTGTGAGTTTTATGGCTTTATAAGACTCAAAAATGACTATGTATTTAAGAAAACGACCTTTTAGGCAATAAGGAACAAAATCATGAAATTTTGTAAAATGGTCAAAGTTTGACCAAAAACGTCACGGTTGACCAAAAAGTCAACTATTGACCAAGAAAGTCAAAACTTGACAAGAAGGTCCCTAATTGACAAGAAGGTCGATGGTTGACCCGAAAAGTTCAAGAAAATGACTGTATGTTTAAATGTTTATCTGTATAAAATTGCACCGGGTAAAACCGTGTTTTTACAGATAAAAAGTTATGTTTAAGATATAAGAACAACCCTAGAAAATCAAGCACATTAAGTTGAAGTATAGGGCAAAAGGGTTTTAAGAAATAAGGAAAAATTTCATACCGTCCATTTTTACACGGATGAATTTTGGACTGCAGTTCGGTAAACCGATACTGTGCATAAGTGAATCCAGTATTGAAAATACCTGTGATAACTTAAAAATGGACTGCTTAATAGCAAGAAAAAGAGAAAAAGAGCCAAACAAGCTTAAGCCTTGCTTACCTCATTACCTTTTTGAATTTTGACATCATTAGTTGATTTAAGAAAAATTGGAAGAATTAGTTGTCTTCCACCTAGCTTGATGGCCGGCCACATGCCCCCCTAGAAGTCCAATTTCTGATTTTTTTGAGGACTAAATTGTGCAATTACAAGAAATTCACAAACTCTATAAATAGGGGGAGCATTGTTCACAATTTAAGATTGTTAGCCAAACTCTTGCATTTTTGCTCCACAAAATCCGAACTTTGAGTGGAAGAAAAAGGCAAGAAAAATTTGCAAAACCAAGAGTGTGTAGGGCTTAGGGGTGGTCGGATTCAAGTAAGAAACCAAGCAAAAAGTTGGAAAAAAATTTAGTGCCCATTTCCCTAGCAAGGCCGGTTCTAGGGGGGGGAGGAAACAAACTTGATCCAAACCGGTTTTGGAGTTGGAGGCAGCCGGGTTTGGTGCAATTTGGTGGCTGAATTTAAGGCAAGAAAGGCAGCAAGTTTGCACTTGCCAATCACCAAAACAGCCGGTGATTTGAGGAGGAGGAAGGAAGTGGAAACCCGAGCTCACCGAGCCAAACCGAGTAAGGTAAAAACCTTAACCAATCAAGTTTCATTTAAATTTCATATGGAGAAATTTAAATGTATTTAAGCCATGGTTTGTAAGGGTATAAGCCCACTTTCAAGTTCTGCCCTAGCTTGTAATTTATGAGCATGTGCTTGGTTTGTTTAGGTTTAGGATTTGGTGGTTCAATTATGTGCATGTGTGCATGTTAGATGTTTGATTAAATGTTTAGGGTTTTTGTAGGATTATGAATGATGTTCATTTTGGCTTGCATGTTGAAATCTGAACGTTAGAAACGTCATGCATGTCTGATTTAGGCTCCCGCTGAGTTTGGTGGAGGTAGGGTGGACGTTCTAGGACGCAAACGAAATTTTAAACCGAAAACTGCCAACTCGGGTGGAAATTGGCCAGTTTCGGGGAAATCAGTTTTTGAGGCCTCTAGAGGGCGAAACAGGGGAAACTCAAAACATGAAAGTTTTTAAGTAGAGTTTTTCCTAGAGGACAACGTGGACAGTTTTGTAAAATGAGGCTCCAATGGCCTCGGTTTTTACCAAAAACCGTGCCTGAGTGCCCAGGACCCGTGCCTAAAGTGCCCAGGACCCGTGCACGGCCAGGACTAGTTCCACAGTGTTTTTGACAATGAAACGTCCGAACTAGGTTTTATCCAAAACACTAAAGTTGTTTCAATGTGTAGAACTTTCGTGAAGACAAGTTTTTCAAAATCAATCTGGATTTTTAAATAAAACCTGAACTATGAAAACTGTGCAGAGAGCAAGAAATTCCTGCACAGGATTTTCTAAAAACATGCAGAAAAACTGTATTTTTGCATCAACACTCCTGTTTTGACTATCAAAACTGTTTTAAAAGCAGTTTTCAGTCTTCAATAATTTTTATAAAGTCTTATTTTGAAAACCACGAATTTTGAAGTAAAACAAAAGATTTTCTAGCCAATTTTCCAAATTGGATTTTAAAAGTCAAAACATATTAACAAGACAATGACGAATGGTAACCGGGAAGGATACCCGAGTTACTAAAACTTAGGCTCGATAATAAGAATAATCTAATACCCAAGGTTACCTCAAGTAATCTAATGGGTCAAGACGGTTAACCATAATCTCTAGGGTTACGATTAGTAACCTAATAAATGATCAAGGTATGTAAGGAGAACATATAACTATGATACTGGAAAGGTTACCAACGTTTTATAGGATCCTTATCCTATGTTCTTTCTAATAGCAGGAAGTAAACTGCAATTGAGATCAGGGTGGAAACAACAAAGCCTGGAATATAACGAATCAGGCAAGTATCGAACCTCACCTACAGTATGAAATAGTAAATACTATTTTCATATATATTATGTTAAACTATACTAGTTACTTTACATGTTTAAATGTACATGCTATGTTGTATGATGTTATGTAATGCTATACGATGATGTGCTATGACATGTTACATATTATGCCATGTTTTCTAAAATGTCATGGTTTTAAAAATGTCATGATTTCAAGAATGCCATGATATGGGAAATGTTAAGTTTGAACATGATATAGTGACATCATGAAGCATGTTCACTAATGTTAAATCACATGGTAAAATAATCAAGTAAGGTGTCGTACCAACCTCCCGTGATCGTGGAGGATACATGTTTAACACCAATTGTGATATTAACCTCTCGTTGATGCGTGAGGGTCACGTTATGATTCCCAGAACTGTTAGGGCCTTGCAAACCCTAGCTTTATCTGGAGGCTGCGCGCTTTCGGTACGTACACTATGGGCCCACATGTTAAGACAAGATAAGTTAAGGGTTGAGTCTATAATGAAACATAAGACATTAAATCAATCATAAATGGTTCATGCATAAGCTACATGATGATGGACATGTTTTAAGATGTTTGAATTATTTCGTGAGATTATGTTTATACTTGTTGGGCGAAAGCTCACTCTTATATTTCATACTGTAGGTAAGAAGCCTGCAATTTAAGTGATGGGCTTTGCGGATGATGCGACGGGTGAAGGGCGGTGTGGGATACCACTATGTATAATTTTCCGCATCCAATTTTCAGAAAATATGTTAATATGACAAAAGTAAATGATGTTTTGTTATATGTAAAGAATTTGAAGACACGAGAAGGTATTTTCAGTTTGGTATATATGAGTGACAAGTTTTCTCTACAAGATAACTTATGAGAATATGTTTTAAAAAAAAAAAATTTATTCTCAAATTTTTAAGCAAGTTAAGTACAAGTAGTATGGTGTCGACCCGGCTTGGGAAGTCGGGGCGTCACAGTTTGGTATCAGAGCGGTATCCTGCCAGCCTACTTCACTTCGCCTCACACCGCTTCTGCAACGGCTCAAGTAAGTTATGTTATTTTCTTATGATTAGAATTAAGATTTTATGTGCATAGTAAGCATCTTTTTTCAACGGCCATGCTGGAGAATGTTGGATACAGGGATGACGTTGGGTGGTATCTTGGCTTGGTAGTGGCAACTAGGTGACGTACGGAAATGATGGGAAAGTTTTATATCTTCCCCCAAATGTTATATGTACTCCTGTTGTGAAGGAGATACAAACAAGAACATGATGAATTCAGATATGTTCATGTTATGCTTTTATATGGAATGAAGATTATGGTTCTATATAAAAGGCTTGATTTCAAGAAGCTGAATTTATTTCCTTATTTCCGTACAGAACCATGCCGCCGAAGCGTAGAAGAGTACCAACCCAAGACATCGATCTCGCGGCTCAGTTGAATGAGCTAAGGCAGATGATGTTAGCACAACAGCAGGAGATAGGAGGACTTAGAGCTCAGATAGCTCAACAGAATCAAGGACCTCCTGATGCTAGGGTACCACCAGCACATATGAATCAGCCTGCGGCACCGGAAATTCCTGATGATGTTCCGATGATCCCAGAGAACCCCATAGCCCCTGAAGTACCTATTGCGCCTGCAGCTGTGCCACCAGCGCCTCTGGTTCGAGCTCCAGAAGAACTCTATGACAGATTTCGGAGCATGAAGGCACCGGAATTCGAGGGGTCTACAAACCCAATCGAGGCTGACAACTGGTTAATTGATCTCCAGGTCGCCCTAAATTTCCTCAGACTCAACGATCAGGAGAAAGTCCTTTGTGCATCATATATGTTACGAAAAGATGCTCGCCTCTGGTGGGAAACAGTTCAAATCCGGCGAGATGTTACTCAGATGACATGGGAGGACTTTGTGGAGGAGTTTAGGGAATGTATTTCAATACTGAAG
>CM046372.1:9961874-9996283 GCA_025413025.1 Ficus hispida | reverse complement strand
TCTGTTCTAAAAATGAGATTTTACAATCAAATTACCAAAGTGACCGATTAGGATAACGTAAAAATAAGTAAGGGCTTATAACTAAGGTTATGAAAGAATGTTGGTTATCTACCAATAGTTCTAACCCTTACTTTTATTTTATCTCAGAACGTTTTACGCGGAAGTGTCCCGGCGGAAATTGACTCCACTTTGGACACAGCTTTTACAGTCAAAGTAAGTACAACTCCGCCTGCAGCATAGGCTATTATGAATACTTGTATAAGTATGTTTGCTATTTGTGAGTTTACACGCTATATGATAAGTGCATAGAATATCCTAGGAATGCTATGATTTTATATGAATAATAAGTGTTATGATTTTATGAATGTATGTTATGATGAATGGAATGTCAAGTATGCTATGATGTATAGGAGCATGATTAGGGTTAAGATATGTTAAGTTTAATTGAGTGAAACATCATGATGCATGTTCACTAATTAACAAAAGAAAGATTAAGCTATGACGGCAAGCAAGCTTGCCTGTGTCGTACCGACCCGCGTTAGGTCGGGTTGAGCTATGGCAAGAGTAAGTCCATGGAGCGCGCCCGGTACGAACACTTATGATATGGGGCCCATAAGTAAAAGTAAGGTTAAGTTAAGAAAGTTATGAAGAGATAAGAGAGCATAAGGAAGCATAAACGGATCATGCATACGATATGTCAAGTTATGTTATGAAATGTTATGCCATGTTATGATTAAGTTATGTTATGAAATGTTATGCCATGTTATGATGAAGAAAGGTTATGAAATGGTATGCTATGTAATGGTATACAATGTTATGTTAGGTTAGATTATGCTGTGTTTTTAATATTGCGGTATTAATAGTTGTACTTGCTGAGCTTTCGCTCACTGTCTTACGTCTATGCTGTAGGTAAGCAACCTGCCAGTAATCAATGATACAAGATGGAAGGCGAGGTGTGCTGGACTGTGAAATGTGGGATTAATGCCGCCACACGTTTTGTTTATTATGTCAATATTTTACAAGCTTTGTTTATACCTACACAACGTTTTAATTATTCAGTATAATTATCTACGTAGGTGCGTATATATATATACGGCTTAAAAAAAAAAAAAAAAATATTTCCGCTGTTTTACGTATAAGTACGTAAGTATGTATGTATGTATGTACGGTAACGGCCTGAGCTAGGCGGGTCGTTACAGAGTTGGTATCAGAGCGGTTTCCTGCGACTAAATTTCACAGTCAGCCTGCCATCGCCGCCATCATTGTAAGTTATAATTTTATTTTCATATGTTAATATGAATTATGCGCTTATGTATGATTAGATTACGATTATGGACCCGGCACCTGTAGAGGAGGACCGGCGCGCGATTTCAGCATTTTATGAGTCACGGCCCCTTCTATTTGACGGCACCACCCGAACGGTAGCCTTATCAGTTTGGCTATACGATCTAGAGAGGATTTTCCACCTTTGCCATGTAGAGGCACACTGCACGTCTCCTGGCTAGTCGATGTTACAGCTGACGCGCGTTATGGTGGATGACGATCGGCGAGGGGACCCTACCGGACCGTACGTGGGCACATTTTCGTGTCTGCATGACTAACCGCTACGGACCAGTGCTGGACGATGGGGCGGATGAGCATTATCGAGATCCAGATATTTATCGGGAGATGCAGCACGAGCGATATTACATTATGGCCAATTACTGGCGAGCGTACCCCCACGAGCCGATGGACCATTACTGTCGGAGGTTCCAGCAGGCTATGTTGCCTCTCATCCCCATGGACATACCAAACCCAGGATTACGGTCTCTAGTGGTCCTGCGGAACGGACTACCTGCACAGATCCGTCAGCACACGCCTATACCGACGCAGCATATGACAGTGGCCCATATGATCGAGTTCATATTAGCTGCGGAGATTCTCGTACAGGATCCACAGGCCGATGCCCATGGAGTGGAGCCTGAGATACCAGGCGACGACGCGAGATGCCCGAGCCGGTTTACGAGCCGGAGCCGATATATGAGCCAGAGCCCGCTTATGAGCCCGACCCGGTCGACCAGGAGGATCCAATACCCGACCCGGTACAGGAGGCCGAGGATGATGGTTATGATGCCGATGAGGAGATGGATGCGCCCGAGGACCCTCCGATCATCGTCATATCTAGTGATGACGAGGACGATGACGAGGAGCCCGATCACGAGCCAGGGTTCGGAGGATGGCTCGACGAGGGAGATAATTTTGAGGAGGATCCCGAGGAGATCCCAGACGATGACGGAGAGGACGACTCTGATATCTCCACCGTTACGGTAGCAGAGTTAGATTAGGCTCAGATCACGTGTATATGTATATGTTTTGAGACTGATGTACTAGCTTATTTTATTTTGACGATAGGCTTGTACCTATGTATGATGGTAAAGTGGTAGACACTTCCATCTTAAATTTTTGATGATGTAGATACGATGTAAAGAAATCTTTTGACGATGTATATATGATGTATAGAACATGATGTACTTTTTGTATATATATATAAAAAGGCAGTTGAATGTGAGATATATGGAATCTCAATTATGCATGATATGATATGATATGATAAGTATGTACGATTATGGTATGACAATATTGTGACATATTGCATATTGTTACAATATGTTAAGATATGAATGCAAAGAAAGGATATTAATAGTTAATAATATCTTTTCTGATGATTTAAATAGGAAGATTAAGATGGTTCGTACGCGAAAGGGTGCACCAGTGAATCCACCTGCGCCGGATCTAGCGACCGTTGTAGCCAATTTACAACGGCAATTGTTAGAACAGCAACAAGAGACAAACCAGCTGAGAGAGCAGCTAGCTCAGTTACACCAGAGACCCCAGGTCAACGAGGTTCCCTTACCCGCGGAGCAAGCACCTCCAGTGGCACCTCCAGTGCCCAATGTTCCGCGACATGCTGAGGTACCAGTAGCACCTGCTGGGGTACCGGCAGATCCACCTCCGGCAAGAGAGGATTTGTTATATGAGAGGTTTAGGCGGATGAAAGCGCCTGAATTTGAGGGAACAACAGACCCAATAGCCGCAGATAACTGGTTGATAGACATCCAAGTTATCTTGGATTTTATGCGGCTCACCGAACAGGAAAAGGTTCTATGCGCCTCGTTTGCCCTTAAGAAGGACGCAAGACACTGGTGGATAACCGTTCAGATGCGTCGAAACGTCATGGCAATGAGTTGGCAAGAATTTGTGACTGAGTTTCGTAGTATGTACTACAACAGAGATATCCTTGCCACTCAACAGGATGAATTCACTAGTTTTAAGCAAGGGTCTATGACAGTGATTGAAGCCGTCAAGAGGTTTGAACAGTTAGCACGCTTGTGCCCGGAGCTGGTACCGAGTGAAACGGAAAAAGTCCGGAGAATGATGAAAATGTTCCGGACAGACATAGCCAAGCAGGTTAGTGCCGGAAGCGACCCACCTACCCTGGTGTCCGACTGCGTAAGCAGGGCGATAAGGGCAGAATATTGGATTAACCAGGACAAGGAAGCAAGGGCGCAGTTTTTCAAAGCCAAGAAGGAAGAAAAGGCCGTTACTAAGCAGACCCAGCCCCGTCAGAGTACTGAGACGAATCAGAAAGGCCCAAACAATAACCCTGCTCAAGGTTCCAAACAGTTTGGGAGGAACAAGAGGAAAGGAAATTTCTCGGGACAGGGCCAGCAACAAAATTTTCCTCAAAAGAAGAACAACAGGGGAACTGAGGGGAATAACTCTGACTTCTCGGTATGTACGAAGTGCGGGAGAAAACATCCGGGCGTCTGCAGAATGGGGACCAACGCATGCTACCTATGCGGAAAGGAGGGACATTTTGCAAAAAATTGCCACATGAACAATCAAGGCCAGAATCCTCCGCACCAAAATAGGAACACAAGCAGTCAGCTTCATGCAGCCCAGGTCAGACTAGAAGGACCTTCCATTGTCCAAGGTAGATTGGAAGCTCCTGAGCCTCAAGCCGAATCTACGCCTACACAAGGGGTGATGCGGAAGCAGGCACTTCACATGTGGTGACAGGTCAGATCTCTATCACCACTTATGAAGCAATTGCCCTGTTTGATTCTGGTGCCACACATTCTTTATATCAGTGGAGTTCGCCCAGAAATTAGGAAGAGGTGTGGATAGATTAAGCCAACCTTTTAAGACCTCCTTGCCATCCGGAGAGGTTTTGTGGTCCAATTTTTGGATACGAAATACCTCCGTGATTCTCTGTGGCAGAGAACTGTATGTAGATCTCATCGCAATCAAGCTGCAGGATTTCGATGTGATCTTAGGTATGGATTTCCTCAGCAAGTACAACGCTAAGATCGACTGTCGAAGGCGTTGTGTGATTTTCAACCCATATGGTGAGGAAGAATTCAGTTTCTACGGACAAGCTCGGAACTCAACAACCAAACTGGTTTCAGCTATGAAAGCTTGGAAGATGTTAGCTAATGGCTGTCAAGGGTATTTAGCTAACATGGTGGACAAAGAGCAGGAAATGAAGCTAACACCGGAAGATGTACCTGTTATCAGGGAGTATGTGGATATCTTTCCGGAAGAGTTACCAGGGCTTCCACCGGAACGCGAAATTTCTTTCGAAATTGAGCTAATGCCCGGAACTGCTCCAGTATCGAAGGCGCCTTACCGTATGGCACCTGCTGAGCTTAGGGAACTCCAAGTGCAACTGCAAGAACTGCTAGATAAAGGATTCATCCGACAGAGCTACTCTCCGTGGGGAGCACCTGTGCTATTCGTGAAAAAGAAAGATGGATCTTTACGTATGTGCATCGATTATCGCGAGCTGAACAAGATCACCATCAAGAACAAGTATCCTCTTCCGAGGATTGACGATTTGTTCGATCAACTCAGAGGAGCAAGAGTGTTTTCGAAAGTCGATCTACGATCTGGCTATCATCAGCTCAGAATCAGAGATTCAGATATCTCCAAAACGGCTTTTCGGACACGCTACGGACATTATGAATTTCTGGTTATGCCTTTTGGGCTAACCAATGCTCCAGCTGCTTTCATGGACCTGATGAACCGAGTGTTCAAGGAATATCTGGACATGTTCGTGATTGTCTTCATCGACGACATCCTAATCTATTCAAGGTCCCAGGAAGAGCACATACAACATCTTAGAATGGTGATGGAAATGTTGCGACGACATCAGCTCTACGCAAAGTTCACTAAATGTGAATTTTGGTTGGAGAAGGTGCATTTCTTAGGCCACGTGGTGTCACAAGAAGGGATTTCTGTGGACCCAGCTAAAGTGGAAGCAGTTAGCTTATGGCCAAGGCCTAAGAGCGTAACGGAAATAAGGAGTTTCCTCGGATTAGCCGGTTATTATCGCCGCTTTGTTGAGGGATTTTCTAAGATAGCAGCCCCTCTCACGACCCTTACGCGCAAAGGAAAGAAGTACGAATGGACTTCTAAATGCGAAGAGAATTTCCAAGAGCTTAAGAGGAAGCTGACAAGTGCGCCTGTCTTGATTATTCCAGAGGTCGAAGCAGGAAATTTCGTGATCTACAGCGATGCTTCTAAGACGGGACTAGGAGCAGTCCTAATGCAGCAAGGTAAAGTGGTCGCGTATGCTTCTCGACAACTGAAGGATCACGAGAAGAATTACCCGACGCACGATCTAGAGCTCGCTGCGGTGGTGTTCGCATTGAAGATCTGGAGGCACTACCTGTATGGGAATAGATGTGAGATTTTCACCGATCATCAAAGTCTCAAATACATCTTTACCCAGAAGGAGCTCAATATGAGGCAGCGAAGATGGCTTGAACTCGTAAAGGACTACGACTGCGAGATCCTCTACCATCCTGGCAAGGCAAACAAAGTAGCAGATGCCTTAAGCAGGAAGTCATCAGGCATGCTGATGTCCTTAGTACTGCTGCCCAAGCCGCTTCAAAAGGAAATCTCCGAATTCAACCTAGTGATGATAACGGGAAAGTTATCCGCTTTAACCCTCCAGTCCAATTTAATGGAGTCCATCAAGAACCTTCAAGGAAAGGATTCTCAGTTGATCAAGGCACAACTCTTTGGCGGGAAAAATAAGGAGTTTAGAACCTCTGCAGATGGCATGATCTACTTCAAAGAAAGGATCTGCATTCCTGATTTCAAGTTTTTGAAGGATCAGATACTAGCAGAGGCGCACATGACACCGTATTCAGTACATCCCGGAGCCTCTAAGATGTACAAGGATCTCCGAGAGAACTACTGGTGGCCAAATATGAAGAATCAGATAGCGAAGTTCGTATCCAAATGCTTGACTTGTCAGAAAGTTAAGGCAGAACACCGACATCCTGGAGGAGAATTGCAGAAAATAGAGCTCCCCGAATGGAAATGGGAGCAAATTACCATGGATTTTGTCGTGGGACTGCCAAGAACTTCAAGTGGGAATGACACGATTTGGGTTATTGTCGACCGATTAACCAAATCTGCCCACTTTATCGCTATCAAAGCCACTTATTCAGTGGAGAAGTTGGCCGAAGTCTATGTATCCCAGGTCGTTCGACTGCATGGTGTACCAAAATCGATCATCTCGGATCGAGACGGACGTTTCACTTCCCGATTTTGGGCAAGCGTACACAATGCTATGGGATCGAAACTGAAGTTCAGTACGGCTTTTCACCCCCAAACCGACGGTCAGTCAGAACGGACTATCCAAACACTAGAAGATATGCTAAGATCTTGTGTTCTGGATTTTCAAGGAAACTGGGATCAGAAGCTGTCTTTGATTGAATTTTCTTACAACAACAGTTATCATGCTTCGATTGGTATGGCTCCGTTCGAAGCACTATATGGAAGAAAATGTCGATCTCCTATTCACTGGCAAGAAGTTGGACAAAAGCAGCTTCAGACTACAGATTTCATCAGAAAGACTTCTGACGATATCAAAAAGATTAAGCAAAGGCTTGATATAGCTTTCAGTCGTCAGAAAAGCTATGCTGACAAGCGAAGAAGGCCTTTGGAATTTCAAACCGGAGATGCAGTCTTTATCAAGATAGCCCCTATGAAGGGAGTAATGAGATTTGGAAAGAAAGGGAAGCTTAGTCCAAGGTATACTGGACCTTTTGAAATCCTAGAGAGGATTGGAAAAGTAGCATACAAGCTTGCCCTGCCGCCAGAGTTAGCATCTATGCATAACGTCTTCCATGTATCGATGCTCAAGAAGTATGTACCAGATCCTTCACATGTTCTCAGTCAAGAACCGGTAGAGGTTCAAACAGACTTGACCTATGAAGAGAAGCCGGTACAAATCTTAGATCGAGAAGAGAAGGTTCTGAGAAATAAGACAATTCCCATGGTAAAGGTTTTATGGCGAAATCATAAAGTAGAAGAAGCCACTTGGGAATTAGAAAATGAAATGAGAAAGAACTACCCCGAATTGTTCTAATTTTCGAGGACGAAAATCTTTAAGGAGGGTAGATTGTAATACCTGATTTTTCATGTCTGAACGATTCTATGTATAAAATGTACATTGAACCGTAAAGGTATTTATGGAAAAAGCCCAGTTAAGGGTTTTTAATTATGTTTTGTGAGTTTTATGGCTTTATAAGACTCAAAAATGGTTATGTATTTAAGAAAATGACCTTTTTAGGTAATATGGAGCAAAATCTTGAAATTTTGTAAAAAGTCAAAGTTTGACCAAAAACCGTCGCGGTTGACCAAAAGTCAACTGTTGACCATGGAAGTCAAAACTTGACAAAAAGGTCCCTAATTGACAAGAAAGTCGATGGTTGACCCGAAAAGTTTAAGAAATGACTTTATGTTTAGATATTGATCTGTATAAATTGCACCGGGTAAACCCGTGCCTTTTTGCAGATAAAAAGTTATGTTTAAGACATGAGAACCACCTTAGAAAATCAAGCACATTAAGTTGAAGCTTAGGGCAAAAGAGTTTGATGAAATAAGAAAAAATTTCATACCGTCCAGTATTACACGGATGAATTTTGGACTGCAGTTCGGTAAATCAATACTGTGCATAAGTGAATCCAGTATTGAAAATACCTGTGGTAACTTAAATATGGACTGCTTATTAGCAAAAGAGCCAAACAAGCTTAGACTTTGGCTTACCTCATGTAACTTTTTGATTATTACATCATTAGTTGAATTAAGGAAAATGGAAGAAATGAGTTGTCTTCCACCACCCTTAATGGCCGGCCACATACCCCCCTCCAATGTCCAATTTTCTGATTTTTTGAGGGCTAAAGTGTGCAAATATGAGAAGTTTCCAACCTCTATAAATAGGGGTGGCCTTTGTTCACAATTAAAGAGAAAACTTAGCCAAACTCTTGCATTTTTTCTTCACACAAATCCGGACTTAAGGGAGAAGAGAAAGGCAAGAAAAATTTGCAAAACTTAGAGTGTGGAGGGCTTAGAGTGGTCGGGTTCAAGGTGGAAACCAAGCCAAAAAAGTTGGAAAAAAATTTGGTGCCATTTCCCTAGTAAGGCCGGATCTAGGGGGGGAAGAACCAAGCGTGATCCAAACCGGTTTTGGAGTTGTAGGCAACCGGATTTGGTGCAATTTGGTGGCTGAACTTTGGGCAAGAAAGGCAGCAAGTTGACACTTGCTATTCACCAAAACAGCCGGTGATTGAGGAGGAGGAAGGAAGCCGAATCTTAGCTCCCCGAGCCTAACCGAGTAAGGTAAAAACCTTAACCGATCAAGTTTTCATTTAAATTTCATATGGTGAAATTTAAATGTATTTAAGCCATGGTTTGTAAGGGTATAAGCCCACTTTTAAATTCTGCTCTAGTTGGTAAATTATGTGCATGTGCTTGATTTGTTTAAGCCTAGGGTTTGGTGGTTCATTTTTGTGCATATTGTGCTTATTAAGTGTTTGATTGAATGCTTAGGGTTTTGTAGGATTATGATTTACGTTTAATTTGGCTTGCATGTTGAAAATTGAACGTTAGAAACGTTATGCATGTCTGATTTAGGCTCCCGATGAGTTCGGTTGAGGTAGGGTGGACGTTTTAGGACGAACACGAAATTTTAAACCGAAAACTGTCAACTCGGGTGGAAATGACCAGTTTCGGGAAAAATAGTTTTTGAGGCCCTTAGAGGCCGAATCAGGGGAAACTCAAAACATGAAAGTTTTTAAGTAGAGTTTTTCCTAGAGGACAACGCGGACCGTTTTGTAAAATGAGGCTCCAATGGCCTTGGTTTTTACCAAAACCCGTGCCTTAGTGCCCAGGACCCGTGCCTTATGTGCCCAGGACCCGTGTACGGCCGGGACTTGTTCCACGGGATTTTTGACCACGAAAACGTCCGAACTGGGTTTTGCCCAAAACACGAAAGTTGTAGAACTTTTCGATGTCTAAAACTTTCGTGAAGACAAGTTTTCCAGAATCAGTCTTGATTTTAAGATGAAAATGGATTTCGGAAAACTGTACAGGGATTATGGAAAACTCTGTACAGGATTTTTAAATTGACACAGAAAAAGTGTAATTTCACAATTTCACTGTAAATTGACATTGTGAAACTGTTCCAAAGGCAGTTTCTAATAGTCAATAATTTTATAAATCTCAGTTTAAGATTTTCAGTTTTAAAGTTTAACAAAAAGGATTTTTAAACCAAAGATAGGGATTTCTGTTCTAAAAATGAGATTTTACAATCAAAGTTACCAAAGTGACCGATTAGGATAACGTAAAAATAAGTAAGGGCTTATAACTAAGGTTATGAAAGAATGTTGGTTATCTACCAACAGTTCTAACCCTTACTTTTATTTTATCTCAGAACGTTTTACGCGGAAGTGTCCCGGCGGAAATTGACTCCACTTTGGACACAGCTTTTACAGTCAAAGTAAGTACAACTCCGCCTGCAGCATAGGCTTATTATGAATACTTGTATAAGTATGTTTGCTATTTGTGAGTGTTACACGCTATATGATAAGTGCCATAGAATATCCTAGGAATGCTATGATTTTATATGAATAATAAGTGTTATGATTTTATGAATGTATGTTATGATGAATGGAATGTCAAGTATGCTATGATGTATAGGAGCATGATTAGGGTTAAGATATGTTAAGTTTAATTGAGTGAAACATCATGATGCATGTTCACTAATTAACAAAAGAAAGATTAAGCTATGACGGCAAGCAAGCTTGCCTGTGTCGTACCGACCCGCGTTAGGTCGGGTTGAGCTATGGCAAGAGTAAGTCCATGGAGCGCGCCCGGTACGAACACTTATGATATGGGGCCCATAAGTAAAAGTAAGGTTAAGTTAAGAAAGTTATGAAGAGATAAGAGAGCATAAGGAAGCATAAACGGATCATGCATACGATATGTCAAGTTATGTTATGAAATGTTATGCCATGTTATGATTAAGTTATGTTATGAAATGTTATGCCATGTTATGATGAAGAAAGGTTATGAAATGGTATGCTATGTAATGGTATACAATGTTATGTTAGGTTAGATTATGCTGTGTTTTTAATATTGCGGTATTAATAGTTGTACTTGCTGAGCTTTCGCTCACTGTCTTACGTCTATGCTGTAGGTAAGCAACCTGCCAGTAATCAATGATACAAGATGGAAGGCGAGGTGTGCTGGACTGTGAAATGTGGGATTAATGCCGCCACACGTTTTGTTTATTATGTCAATATTTTACAAGCTTTGTTTATACCTACACAACGTTTTAATTATTCAGTATAATTATCTACGTAGGTGCGTATATATATACGGCTTAAAAAAAAAAAAAAAATATTTCCGCTGTTTTACGTATAAGTACGTAAGTATGTATGTATGTATGTACGGTAACGGCCTGAGCTAGGCGGGTCGTTACAGGTTTGGTCCATGGTTTAAGTTGGATCTGGTTGGCTGCCCCATCCACTCGATGGCTGCGTGCCGCGATACGTACACTCATGTTATGTAAGGACCCAGGATTATGAAAGCATAAGACATCATAACGAAATCATAATTGGTTCATGCATTGTTCCATTATGAAATGTTTTGCGGGAAAATAGTTGTACTTATTGAGCGAAAGCTCACAACTTACGTTTATGCTGTAGGTAAGCTTCCTACTGGCATTATTTGATGCAAGGTGGTGAGGCATTGGCAGGGCTGTCTGTGAAACGTGGGATGGAAACCGCTACGCGTTTTGAAATAAATTTTTATGTTATTAACTAAGTAAAAGTTAATTTACGTTACGACGGTTTTGAAAAGTATATATGGATTATACAAGTATGTGTATTATAAATAAGTACATAGTAAAGTTTTAACTTGAGTTTTTAAAAAGAAAGAAAAAAAATATATGTACGTTATTTCCGCATGATTTAAGTAAGTATGTTAAGTTAATATGTATGGTAAGTACTGTAACGGCCTACGTAAGAGCGGGTCGTTACAGAGTTGGTATCAGAGCCGGGATCCTGCCTTCCAGTTTCACAGTCTGCCTACCAGCGCCACCGTCATTGTAAGTAGGAGTTAATTTATGTACGCATATGTCTTATGTAGTTATGATACGATAGATTATAGGATATAAATCCGAGACGAGTAGACGAGGATCGTGATGCTGCTATTCGATTTATGAGACAATTTCTCTGTTATTAGATGGAATTCGCATGACGATGTCATTAGCAGCATGCTTATACGATAGGGAGAAGATATTTAGAATATGCCATATAAAGGCATATGTTCAGGTTCCGTTGGCCAACCGATGTTTGGCAAGGGACATTAGATTATGGTAAAAGATATTAAGGGAGCGAGCTATGTTAGAAGAGTCATGGACTAAGTTCCGTACTCTTATAATTGCTCGTTAAGGACTTTCGCCCGATAAAGACGCCGACGTACCCTATATGACCCCGAGATCTACAACGACATGTACCTCGGGTGATATCTTGGCTATGCTATGGATTGGCGTGCCTACCCAAATAAGTCTTTGGGATACTATGGTAGAAAATTCCAGGATAAGAGGTTGCCATACATTCCGTAAGATCTAAGTGATCCGGAACTACAAGCATTGTACCTTCTTACAGAAGGGTGACTTTCCAAGATTAGGACATTTGTTCCGGCACCTATGACAGGGATGACCATGGAAAGTAAGATAAATGATATCATTAAGGCAAAGATAATAGCCTATATATTACAAGTGGATGCCTTAGTTGATGATATCATGAAGGTGCCTATTGGAAATGTTGGCATCCCTGAGCCACTATTTGAGGAAGGTCCCTTTTTGGTCAAGGACCCTATTCCCTCTGTTCGACTTCAAGAGATCCCGCCATAGGAGGCAGAAGTCGACGCGAAAGTAAAAGGAATGGATCTTGCAGATTTTATGGCTAATCCTGTGGATCAACCCGAGTACCCTCCAGTGATCATCATCAATAGTGATGATGATGAAGGAGATGTCGAGGAGAAAATTGAAGAAATATGGGAAAAATAAGAAAAAGGGTATGGAAGGAAGAGATAAAGGACTTTGAGGACGACCCGGTGAAGATTTTATTCGATAAGGGATATTGGAACGTAGACTTCGACGCTTCCTACATTATCACGACCGAGTAGATAGAATAGATATAGGATCGACTTCTAGTAGTTTATTCTTTTGACGTTAGGATTATATGCATGTAAGATGGTAAAGTGATAGCCACTTTCATCTTAGTTTTGACCATGAATGAATAGTAAGTACAATGTAATAGACATGTACATTGTGCATTACTATGAAAGTATGATGTGCTTTTTGTAAGTATACAAAAAGACAAGTTCAAGTATGAAGTGTATATAGTGACAATATGATATGATATGATGATGTCATGCTATGATAAGCATGATAATGTTAAGTTATGCTACGATAAGTATGAGCATGTTATGCTATGCAACGATAAGTATGAGCATGTTATGATATGTTACGATAAGTACGATGATGTTACGCTATGACGTGATAAGTATGACGACATCATGATATGATACTTTAAGTCATGATATGATAAGTTATGAATGAAAGAAAAGATATTAGGAGTATGATAATATCTTTTCTTAATAGGAATTAGAATATGGTACGTACTCGTGCTAGAGCAAACCAAGATCAGCAAGAGCCGGATCTTGCAAATGTTGTAGCTACGCTACAACACCAGTTGCTTGAATAAGCAACAAGCGACGAATAGACGTCATGAGTAGATAGCTCGTATGAACCAAGTATCCCAGTAGTAGCCCAAGTACCTGTGGTTCCATGGGATGCTGAAGGCCCGTTAGCACCCATAAGAATACAAGTGAACCCGCCTTTAGTTCGGGAAGACTTATAGTATGAACGGTTTAGGAGAATGAAGGCGCTTGAGTTTGAGGGATCTACCGATCCTATATCCGTCAATATTTAGATTGATTGACATCCAAGCGAATTTGGATTTAGTAAGACTTACGGAGTAAGAGAAGGTTCTCTATGCCTCCTTCGTGCTGAAGAAGGACGTAAGGCACTGATGGATGACCGTACAGATACGTAGAGATGTTATGGCAATGAGTTGGCAGGATTTTGTAGTCAAATTTAGCACGATGTACTACATTGGAAAAATCCTGGCAGCTCAACAAGATAAGTTACCAGTTTTAAGTAAGGAACGATGACGGTACTAGAAACTGTTAAAAAATTCGAACAGCTAGTTCACTTATGTTCGGAGCTAGTAAGGAATGAAAATGTTAAACATATATTGCCAAGCAAGTTAGTGCAAGTAGTAGCCCTCCAACCCTGGTATCCAACTGTATAAGTTGGGCGATATGAGCTAAGTACTGGATTAACCAAGATATGGAAGCCAGGACTCAATATTTTAAGACTAAAAAGGAAGATAAGGCTATGGAAAAGCAGCTGCAGCCCCAACAAGTTTTAGAGTCATACTCAAAGGGACAAACCAGTAACTCTGTTCAAGGTTCCAAACCGTTTTGGAGGCACAAAAGAAAGGGGAATGTTACTGGTCAGGGGCAGCAGCAAGATTACCCTCAAAAGAAGAGCGATAAAGGGAATGAGGATAATAATAATGACCGTCCAATGTGCACTAAATGCGGGATGAAGCACCTGGGAGTATGTAGATTGGGGACCAATGCTTGCTACCTTTGTGGCAAGGAAGGTCATTACGCTGGGAGTTGCACCTTCAACAATCTGAACCAGACTTCCCAGTACCCGAATAGGAATGCGGGCAGTCAGCTGCATGCGGTGCAAGCCAAGATCGAGGATACTTCGAACACACCAGGGAGGCTAGAGGCTTGTGGACCCTAAGCTAGGATTTATGCCTACACTAAGGGGGACGCCGAGGCCGGAACTTCTCATGTAGTAACCGATTAGATTTTTGTCACCGCTCGTAACGCTATCACCGTTTTTGATTCTGGTGCTACTCATTCATTCGTATCGATAGAGTTACCCAGAAATTAGGACTAAGAGTTAGTAGTTTAGAGTAATCTATTAAAATATTTCTCTGATCGTGAGGAAATTTTCTATCTGACTACTGGATACGAAGTGCTCCAATAGTCATTTGTAACAGAAAATTTGTATATGGATGTTGTTGCGATCAAGCTTCAAAATTTTGTTGTGATCCTAGGAATGGATTTCCTTGGCAAAGTACAACGCTAAGGTTGATTGTCGAAAGCGTTGTATTTAAGGGAAAGTTTAGTTTATACGATCAATCTCGGAGCTCAGTGACTAAGCTAGTCACGACAATAAAGCTTGGAAGATGTTAGCTAATGGATACCAAGGATATTTAATTAACATGGTTTACAAAGATCAAGAGGTGGAGCTAACATCATAGAATGTCCCTATTATAAAGAAATACGTGGACATTTTTCCAAAGTATTTACCCGGATTTTTGCTAGAGCGAAAAAATCTCTTTTGAGATAAAATTGTTGCCTAGGATGGCACCAATATTGAAAGCACCTTACCATACGGCACTAGCCGAGTTTAAGGAACTTTAAGTGCAGTTACAAGAACTGCTAGGTAAGGGGTCTATTTGACAAAGTCATTGTCCGTAAGAAGTGCCAATCCTGTTCATTAAGGAAAAAGGATGAATTGTTGCGAAGATGCATCGATTATCATGAGCAGAACAGGGTTATAATTAAGAATAAGTATCCCGTTCTAAGAAGTTATGATCTTGTTGATCAACTCAAGCAAGTAATAGTATTTTCAAAAGTCGATCTGTGATCGGGATACTATCTGTAATATCCGAAATTTTGATGACTCTAGATTTCCTTAGAAACAAGGAAAACCTAAGTCTGGATCAAGATTGGAATGGAATAACAGTATAAGTTTGAGTTCTCATTTAACCAGTTACGAGACTCAATAATAGACTACTTAGCCAAGTATAAGGCGTTTTAAGGAAAATGGCGTGATGAAATTTCATAATTTCATGATGGTCAAAGTTTGACCAAGAAAGTCAAAGTTGACCAAAAAGTCAAAGGTTGACCCGGAAGGTCAAATAGATGAAGGTGCTGAGATACGGCAAAGCAGTATGGATAATATACTGCGAAAACCTTCATTACGGACGAATAAGTAAGCATAAGCTATGAGACCACCCTAGAAAAATCAAGCACACCAAGTTAGATACGAAGGGCAAGAAAGGTTTTAAGAAACAAGAAAAATTTGATAAAGTTCATTTTTACACAGATAAATTTTGGACTGTAATACAGTATAAAACTACTGTGTTTAAGCAAACACAGTATTAGAAATATCTGTGTAGCAGAAAAATGGACTGAATATTAAGGAAAAGCCAAACGGGGCTTAATATGGATGACATCATCCTATCTTTAATTTATGACATCATAATTGGATTAAATAAGCTTGGAAAGAAAACCAAGAACTCTCTAGAACAAGATGACATTGCCGGCCACCTCAGGGACAAAAATGCCAAAATTTTCACTTTTGGGGCAAAAGTGCAAATTTTGGAAAATTGATGATGTAAGCGAAGTGATGTCATCAAGATGATGTCATCAAGGTGAGATAAGCTTGGCTTGTTCACCAAGAAAGCAACCGGCCACCTAGGGGGCATTTTTGTAAGAATTTTCACTTTTGGGGCAAAAGTGCAAATTTTGGAAATTTGGTGATGTAAGCAATGAGGTAAGCGATGATGTAAGCCATGATGTCATCCCTTGATTGCTCTCCAAGTCTTGGCCGGCCACCTTGACACCTAGCATGCCAATTGCATTATTTCCTCTAAGTTTAGGGGCTAAAATGCAAATTTTGGAAAGTTTGCATTTGCCTATAAATAGGTGCCCATTTTATTCAAAAAAATCAGAAAATTGAGCCAAGTTCTGCCCATTTTTCTGCTCCAAAACCGTCCCTTAGCAGCCAAAGGAAAACAAGAACCAAAAACAAAAATCCAAGAGACAATCCCTTAGGGAGAGTTCGGATTTTGTGAGGAAGAAACGAAAGAGTGGAAAAAAAATTGGAAACCCATTTTGTGGCTTGAATGACCGGTTGTGGTGAGCAAGAAAAAGCAGAGAAAAGTGTTAGGAATTAGGGGGAAGGGCCGGATCTTGTAAGGACAGCCACCAAGGGGCCAAAAAGTTTTGGTGCCCATTGGAGGAGCATGGCCGGCTAGGCTATAGGCAACCACGGGTAGATCCATTTTCTTGGATCTTGAGGTAATCCTCTCCACCCTCTAATGTTTAGTTCAAGTTTAAGTGTATTTCCAGTATTGAATGTAAGAGCATAAGCTCACCTTTTAGTGCTTGATTATGCTTGATTAGGGTCTCAAGGTCTCTAGTTTATGGTTTTGATGCATGTTTTCAAATATGTCTACTAAGTGTTTGTTATAAGTCCCCATAGGTTTTAGAATGAATGTATGGTTATATGCATGATGGATTGGAACATTAGAAACGATTGCATGTGTGACTTTAGGCTCCCGCTGTGGTCGGTTGAGGTAGCGTGCACGTTTTAGGACGTAAAACGAAATTAAGAACCGAAACTGCCAGTCTCGGGTCAAGACTGGGCAGTGTTCTGGAAATGGTATTTTGAGGCCCTTAGAGGCCGAATTTGAAGAAACTCAAAACTACAAAGTTGTAGATAAGGGTTTTTCCTAGAGGGAAGTGAGAACCGTTTATCAAAATAAGGCTCCAATGGTCTCTGTTTTTACAAAAATCCGTGGCTGGTCTGCCCAGGCCCAGTTTACAGGATCAGCCAGTTTCAAACAAAAACTGGTGCAAATACAAGCAGAAATGGATTTTTCTCAAAACACGAAAGTTTTAGGATTTTTCAAGATCTAAAACTTTCGTGAAGACAAGTTTTTCAAAATCGGAATGGATTTTTAAACTGACACGGATTTCTAAAGAGTGTGCAGGAAACAAGAAATTCCTGCACAGGATTTTCTAAAACAATACAGGAAAACTGTATTTTTGCACCAACACCAATGTGTTGACTGTGGAAAACTACTCCAAAGGCAGTTTTCGACAGTTAATAATTTTTATAAACCTTTCTCAAAGAATTACAATTTTTCAAAGTTAAACTAGAATTTTTGAACAAAGAGAACTAAGTTTTTCCAAAGCAAAGAGAAAAACAAGTTTTTGGATTCAAAAGTTATCTTACTTTTGGTAACAAAACAATGATGGACGGTAACCGGGAAGGATACCCGAGTTACGGGATGGAGTCCAAAGCCCAAAGTTGACTTAGGATAATTGTACTAAGTTTGACTACCTCAAGGGTTACTCAAGGTAACCCAACAAGGTATAAAAATTGGGTTTGATCCTAAAACCCAAAAGATTATAAATGACAAGGCATAGGTTAGGATGATAACCTAACACTATTCATGTTTGTATTGGGCCGGATGCCCTAAGGTTACTCTAAGTAACCAAACAAGTTATCATGAGGTAATAAATTAATATAGGAGGGACATATGACTAGGGTTACTATTAAAGGTTGGTTAAGGATACCAACATTGTATGAAAAGATTTACGGTAAGATAGGCTAATCCTTATCTTACACCCTAATTGAAACAGGAATAGAACCTGTCGATGTACCTTGACGGAACATTAGGTCAAGTTTCAAGAGCATAGGAAACCAGGTAAGTACAGACCTCACCTGCAGTATGGAAAATAGTAAAAGCTATTTTCAAGTATACATGTTATGCTATGCTATGCTATGCTATGCCATGTTATGATATGCTATGCTATGCCATGTTATGCTATGTTATGATATGTGATGCCGTGCGATGATATGCTATGACATGTAATGCCATGTTTTCTAAAATATCATGGTTTTAAAAAAATGCCACGTTATGGCAAATGTTAAGAATGATGTGACATGGTGACATCATGAAGCATGTTCACTAATATTGAACCACATGGTAAGATAAATCAAGTAAGGTGTCGTACCAACCTCCCGTGATCGAGGAGGCTACATGTTCAAAACCAGTTGTGACATTTACCTCTCGTTGATGCGTGAGGGTCACGTTATAATTCCCAGAACTGTTAGGGCCTTGCAAACCCTAGCTTTGTCTGGAGGCTGCGCGCTTTTGGTACGGACACTAGGGGCCCACATGTAATCAAGATAATGAGTTAAAAGTGCCTAAAAGATTTATAATTGGACATAATCGGATCATGCATAAACTACATGATGATTGATATGTTACTTGATGTTTGAAAAGATTTTTGTGAGATCATGTTTGTACTTGCTGGGCGAAAGCTCATTTGTATATTTCATACTGTAGGTAAGACGCCTGCAGCATTACTTGATGGGCCATGGAGACGATGCAGCAAGTGAAGGGCGGTGTGGGATACCACTACGTAATATTTTCCGCAAATGTTTTTAAGTATGATGTTGTATATGGATGTGATGTAATGTTTCCAAGGTCCGATTTAAAAGGTCATGGTAACCTTATAATCGGCATAACAAGTAAAAGGGATAGACATGATGAAGTTTACCCGTCAGTACAAGTTAATTCAAGTTGAGTTTCGAATTATGAGTTTTAAAATAAAATTTAAAGTTTTAAAGTTTAAAGAAAAAAAAAATTTATCCTGAAATTTTTTCGATAAAACAAAGATTTAAGTTTAGCAAGTTTGGTAACGGCCCACGTTTACGTATTCGGCCCTACGTAGATTTTGGGGGCGTTACAGTTTGGTATCAGAGCGGTATCCTGCCAGCCTACTTTACTTTGCTTCGTATCGTTTCTGCAAGTGCCCAAGTAAGTTAAGTTATTTTCCTTTATTAGAATTAGCTAAGATATTGCTTATATAAGGAGGATACCTCATCGATGGTCACATAAGGTTGATACCTATGATACATTTAATTTTATGGGATGCATTTCCGCGATCCTAAAATTACCATGATAAGTATGTGATGGACAAGCTTATGATGTGAGATGAAGAGATCATGATAAGTTATGATGTTTCCAAGATAGGACATGATAAGTTATGAAGGACAGAATGGGTATTAGAAATGTGAGGAATAAGGGACTGGAATTAAAAGATGGTTCGCCGTTCGTACGAACGAACCAAATGTTTGCAAGGGCCTAATCTTACAACTGTAGTAATTAAGTTATGATCGTTAGAATAGCAATAAGAAATGAATAGGCTTTGAGATCGTATAGCCTATCACTTCATCTCGGGTATAGTGATATTAAGGAATTTTTCCTTCTAAGGAATGGATCAATACCATGGAAGTTAAGTTTCCTGATTGTGAAACTTTTACCCCATAAGAGTATTATTAGATACGGGGAAAAATTTTGATGATGCCTTAGTTTGGGGGTAGCAACTAGGCATTATGCCAATATGAGTTGGATGCTACCAACGACAATTTATTAGGCTAAGATAATAATGATGATGACTATGAGTCTGTCAATGAAGTTAATGAGGTAGAGATTGATAGCAACAATTTTGAAGTCGACACACAATGATTTGACTAAGGTCGACTATGTACAATCCTTTAAGTAAGGAAAATTATGCAATGATGGGAAGTTTTAGATATTCCTTAGAATTATGATTATGCCTTTGTGCTATGAAGGAAGTGCTGAAGGCACAAGAGAAAGTTCTACTGGCTAACAAGCAGCTAGTTGATTCAATGATACCTTTCAATGCATCACTCGAACAGTAATATGTTTCAATAATACTATTTATTATTGTTTTCCATGATTCACTTGGAAAAAGATTCCAAGAAATTATTTTTATGTATGGTGCTTGATCTTATGCTTATTAGAACCAACCCATGTTATGAAAGGGCCATCATATTATGGTCATCATGTTATGTAAGGGCCAAATCCTTGAGGAATAAAGTTCCAAGAAAGGGGCCATCATGAAAAGTAAAGGGCCGAAAACCTTGAGGAACAAAGTTCCAAGAAAGGGGCCATCATGAAAAGAAAAAGGGTTCTAATAGCACAAGATTAACATTGTACCAGAGGGTCCTCAGCTACAGCTAAATTGAAAGAAAAATATTTTCAATATGATATATTCACTGAGCCCTCAATTACAGTTAAAGAAAAGTATCTTAAATATAAGATACAATATACTTTTCAAGCATGGAAAAGCTATATGATATAATATGCTTTTCAAATATAGCAAGTTATATGAAATACTTGCTCAGTTTTTCATGTAAATAGTTCTTGTGATGCAGTATGAAAGGAAAGTATGAGGACATGAAAACATAAGAGTATGAGGATATGAATTATGAGGATATAGAAAGAAGATTATGGTTCTATATAAGAGACATGATCCCATTAAGATGTTAAAATGGGAACATGAACAAGTTATTCAATCTAAAGTAACTTGTGAAGAATTGATGGTGGATTGAAGAAAAGCCATTTAGGATTATACGAATTTTCGAGGACGAAAATCTTTTAAGAAGGGTAGAATGTAATATCCGAAATTTTGATGACTCTAGATTTCCTTAGAAACAAGGAAAACCTAAGTCTGGATCAAGATTGGAATGGAATAACAGTATAAGTTTGAGTTCTCATTTAACCAGTTACGAGACTCAATAATAGACTACTTAGCCAAGTATAAGGCGTTTTAAGGAAAATGGCGTGATGAAATTTCATAATTTCATGATGGTCAAAGTTTGACCAAGAAAGTCAAAGTTGACCAAAAAGTCAAAGGTTGACCCGAAAGGTCAAATAGATGAAGGTGCTGAGATACGGCAAAGCAGTATGGATAATATACTGCGAAAACCTTCATTACGGACGAATAAGTAAGCATAAGCTATGAGACCACCCTAGAAAAATCAAGCACACCAAGTTAGATACGAAGGGCAAGAAAGGTTTTAAGAAACAAGAAAAATTTGATAAAGTTCATTTTTACACAGATAAATTTTGGACTGTAGTACAGTATAAAAATACTGTGTTTAAGCAAACACAGTATTAGAAATATCTGTGTAGCAGAAAAATGGACTGAATATTAAGGAAAAGCCAAACGGGGCTTAATATGGATGACATCATCCTATCTTTAATTTATGACATCATAATTGGATTAAATAAGCTTGGAAAGAAAACCAAGAACTCTCTAGAACAAGATGACATGGCCGGCCACCTCAGGGACAAAAATGCCAAAATTTTCACTTTTGGGGCAAAAGTGCAAATTTTGGAAAATTGATGATGTAAGCGAAGTGATGTCATCAAGATGATGTCATCAAGGTGAGATAAGCTTGGCTTGTTCACCAAGAAAGCAACCGGCCACCTAGGGGGCATTTTTGTAAGAATTTTCGCTTTTGGGGCAAAAGTGCAAATTTTGGAAATTTGGTGATGTAAGCAATGAGGTAAGCGATGATGTAAGCCATGATGTCATCCCTTGATTGCTCTCCAAGTCTTGGCCGGCCACCTTGACACCTAGCATGCCAATTGCATTATTTCCTCTAAGTTTAGGGGCTAAAATGCAAATTTTGGAAAGTTTGCATTTGCCTATAAATAGGTGCCCATTTTATTCAAAAAAATCAGAAAATTGAGCCAAGTTCTGCCCATTTTTTTGCTCCAAAACCGTCCCTTAGCAGCCAAAGGAAAACAAGAACCAAAAACAAAAATCCAAGAGACAATCCCTTAGGGAGAGTTCGGATTTTGTGAGGAAGAAAAGAAAGAGTGGAAAACAAATTGGAAACCCATTTTGTGGCTTGAATGACCGGTTGTGGTGAGCAAGAAAAAGCAGAGAAAAGTGTTAGGAATTAGGGGGAAGGGCCGGATCTTGTAAGGACAGCCACCAAGGGGCCAAAAAGTTTTGGTGCCCATTGGAGGAGCATGGCCGGCTAGGCTATAGGCAACCACGGGTAGATCCATTTTCTTGGATCTTGAGGTAATCCTCTCCACCCTCTAATGTTTAGTTCAAGTTTAAGTGTATTTCCAGTATTGAATGTAAGAGCATAAGCTCACCTTTTAGTGCTTGATTATGCTTGATTAGGGTCTCAAGGTCTCTAGTTTATGGTTTTGATGCATGTTTTCAAATATGTCTACTAAGTGTTTGTTATAAGTCCCCATAGGTTTTAGAATGAATGTATGGTTATATGCATGATGGATTGGAACGTTAGAAACGATTGCATGTGTGACTTTAGGCTCCCGCTGTGGTCGGTTGAGGTAGCGTGCACGTTTTAGGACGTAAAACGAAATTAAGAACCGAAACTACCAGTCTCGGGTCAAGACTGGGCAGTGTTCTGGAAATGGTATTTTGAGGCCCTTAGAGGCCGAATTTGAAGAAACTCAAAACTACAAAGTTGTAGATAAGGGTTTTTCCTAGAGGGAAGCGCGAACCGTTTATCAAAATAAGGCTCCAATGGTCTCTGTTTTTACAAAAATCCGTGGCTGGTCTGCCCAGGCCCAGTTTACAGGATCAGCCAGTTTCAAACAAAAACTGGTGCAAATACAAGCAGAAATGGATTTTTCTCAAAACACGAAAGTTTTAGGATTTTTCAAGATCTAAAACTTTCGTGAAGACAAGTTTTTCAAAATCGGAATGGATTTTTAAACTGACACGGATTTCTAAAGAGTGTGCAGGAAACAAGAAATTCCTGCACAGGATTTTCTAAAACAATACAGGAAAACTGTATTTTTGCACCAACACCAATGTGTTGACTGTGGAAAACTACTCCAAAGGCAGTTTTCGACAGTTAATAATTTTTATAAACCTTTCTCAAAGAATTACAATTTTTCAAAGTTAAACTAGAATTTTTGAACAAAGAGAACTAAGTTTTTCCAAAGCAAAGAGAAAAACAAGTTTTTGGATTCAAAAGTTATCTTACTTTTGGTAACAAAACAATGATGGACGGTAACCGGGAAGGATACCCGAGTTACGGGATGGAGTCCAAAGCCCAAAGTTGACTTAGGATAATTGTACTAAGTTTGACTACCTCAAGGGTTACTCAAGGTAACCAAACAAGGTATAAAAATTGGGTTTGATCCTAAAACCCAAAAGATTATAAATGACAAGGCATAGGTTAGGATGATAACCTAACACTATTCATGTTTGTATTGGGCCGGATGCCCTAAGGTTACTCTAAGTAACCAAACAAGTTATCATGAGGTAATAAAATTAATATAGGAGGGACATATGACTAGGGTTACTATTAAAGGTTGGTTAAGGATACCAACATTGTATGAAAAGATTTACGGTAAGATAGGCTAATCCTTATCTTACACCCTAATTGAAACAGGAATAGAACCTGTCGATGTACCTTGACGGAACATTAGGTCAAGTTTCAAGAGCATAGGAAACCAGGTAAGTACAGACCTCACCTGCAGTATGGAAAATAGTAAAAGCTATTTTCAAGTATACATGTTATGCTATGCTATGCTATGCTATGCCATGTTATGATATGCTATGCTATGCCATGTTATGCTATGTTATGATATGTGATGCCGTGCGATGATATGCTATGACATGTAATGCCATGTTTTCTAAAAATATCATGGTTTTAAAAAAATGCCACGTTATGGCAAATGTTAAGAATGATGTGACATGGTGACATCATGAAGCATGTTCACTAATATTGAACCACATGGTAAGATGAATCAAGTAAGGTGTCGTACCAACCTCCCGTGATCGAGGAGGCTACATGTTCAAAACTAGTTGTGACATTTACCTCTCGTTGATGCGTGAGGGTCACGTTATAATTCCCAGAACTGTTAGGGCCTTGCAAACCCTAGCTTTGTCTGGAGGCTGCGCGCTTTTGGTACGGACACTAGGGGCCCACATGTAATCAAGATAATGAGTTAAAAGTGCCTAAAAGATTTATAATTGGACATAATCGGATCATGCATAAACTACATGATGATTGATATGTTACTTGATGTTTGAAAAGATTTTTGTGAGATCATGTTTGTACTTGCTGGGCGAAAGCTCATTTGTATATTTCATACTGTAGGTAAGACGCCTGCAGCATTACTTGATGGGCCATGGAGACGATGCAGCAAGTGAAGGGCGGTGTGGGATACCACTACGTAATATTTTCCGCAAATGTTTTTAAGTATGATGTTGTATATGGATGTGATGTAATGTTTCCAAGGTCCGATTTAAAAGGTCATGGTAACCTTATAATCGGCATAACAAGTAAAAGGGATAGACATGATGAAGTTTACCCGTCAGTACAAGTTAATTCAAGTTGAGTTTCGAATTATGAGTTTTAAAATAAAATTTAAAGTTTTAAAGTTTAAAGAAAAAAAAAAATTTATCCTGAAATTTTTTCGATAAAACAAAGATTTAAGTTTAGCAAGTTTGGTAACGGCCCACGTTTACGTATTCGGCCCTACGTAGATTTTGGGGGCGTTACACTATCAGCTCAGGATTTAGAAAATGGATGTTTTAAGACGGTTTTTAGAATACGATATGGGCATTACAAGTTTTTAATTATGCCATTGGGACTGTTAAATGCCCAGTCATTTTTATGGACCTTATGAACCAAGTGTTCATGAAGTATCTTGATAAGTTTATTATAATCTTTATTGATGATATTTAAGTTTACTCAAGATCCGAAGAGGGACATGAGTATCATCTTAGGACGGTATTGGAGACGTTAAGAAGGAATCAACCTTCTGCCAATATTCACAAAGTGTGAATTTTGGATAGGAAAGGTTCATTCTTGTTAAGACATATGGTGACCAAAGAAGAGAATTTTGTAAGTTTTAATGACGCCTCTAAGGTTGGACTTGGGGCTGTCCTGATACAAAAAGGAAAGGTGGTTGCCTATGCTGTAACGACCCGCCTAGCACAGGCCGTTACCGTACATACATACATACATACTTACGTACTTATACGTAAAACAGCGGAATATATATATTTTTTTTAAGCCGTATAAATATATATACGCTCCTACGTAAATAATTATACTGAATAATTAAAACGTTGTGTAGGTATAAATAAAGCTTGTAAAATATTGACATAATAAACAAAACGTGTGGCGGCATTATTCCCACATTTCACAGTCCAGCACACCTCGCCTTCCATCTTGTATCATTGGTTGCTGGCAGGCTGCTTACCTACAGCATAGACGTAAGACAGTGAGTGAAAGCTCAGCAAGTACAACTATTAATACCGCAACATTAAAAACACAGCATAATCTAACCTAACATAACATTGTATAACATAACATAGCATATCATTTCATAACCTTTCTTAATCATAACATGGCATAACATTTCATAACCTTTCTTAATCATGGCATAACATCTCTTAACATAACTTGACATATCGTATGCATGATCCGTTTATGCTTCCTTATGCTCTCTTATCTCTTCATAACTTTCTTAACTTAACCTTACTTTTGGGCCCCATAACATGAGTGTTCGTACCGGGCGCGCTCTATGGACTTACTCTTGCCATAGCTCAACCCGACCTGACGCGGGTCGGTACGACACAGGCAATTGCTTGCCATCATAACTTAATCTTTCATTTGTTAATTAGTGAACATGCATCGTGATGTTTCACTCAATTAATCTTAACATAACTTAACCCTAATCATGCTTCTATAGACCATAGCATACAAAACATACGTTCATAACATAGAATCATAACATACCAAACATACGTTCATAAAATCATAGCATTCCTAAGCTAATCTATAACACTGAGCATGTAACATGTAGCATTCATAACTAGCAATCATACTTAGGCAAGTATTCACAACAAGCCTATGCTGTAGGCGGAGTTGTACTTACCTCGTTCGTAAATGCGGTGTCCAATCGTGGAGTTAGGTTCCGCTGGGACACCTCGTCGTGCAACGTTCTGAAATTAAATAAAAGTAAGGGTTAGAACTGTTGGTAGTATAACCAACATTCTTTTATAACCTTAGTTATAAGCCCTTACTTATTTTTACGTTATCTTAACTGGTTACTTTGGTAACCCTATTCGGGTAGTTTTTTTAACTTTGGTTTTAAAATCTTATTTTTAGGAATTGAAAACCTTAATTTTTGGTATATAAACCCTTTTGTTTAATTTTAAGGATTGAAAATCTTAAAACGAGACTTATAAATTTATTGACTATTGGAAACTGCCTTTGGAACAGTTTCTCAATGTCCATTTGCAGTGAAACTGCAAAAATATGCATTTTCTGTGTCAACTTTGTAAATCCTGTACAGGATTTCCATAATTCCTGTACAGTTCTCCGAAATTCATTTTCATCTTAAAATCCAGACTGAATCTGTAAAACTTGTCTTCATGAAAGTTGTAAAAATTTAAAAACTCTACAACTTTTATGTTTTGGGTAAAACCCAGTTCTGGCGTTTTCGTGGTCAAAACCCCTGAGGAACTTGTCCTGGCCGTGCTCGGGTCCTGGACACCTTAGGCACGGGTTTTGGTAAAAACCGAGACCATTGGAGCCTCATTTTACAAAACTGTCCACGTTGTCCTCTAGGAAAAACTCTACTTAAAAACTTTCATGTTTTGAGTTTCCCCTGATTCAGCCTCTAGAAGCCTCAAAAATTGTTTTTCCCGAAACTGGCCAATTTCTACCCGAGTTGGCAGTTTTCGGTTTAAAATTTCGTTTACGTCCTAAAACGTTCACCCTACCTCAACCGAACTCAGCGGGAGCCTAAAACAGACATGCATAACGTTTCTAACGTTCGGTTTCCAACATGCAAGCCAAATTTACGTTCATCCATAACATATAAAAATCCTAGGCATTCACACAAACACCTAGCATGCACATAATCAACCACCAAGCCCTAAACCTAAACAAATCAAGCACAATGCTCATAAATTACAAGCTAAGGCAGAATTTAAAAGTGGGCTTAAACCCTTACAAACCATAGCTTAAATACATTTAAATTTCTCCATATGAAATTTAAATGAAAGCTTGCTCGGTTAAGGTTTTTACCTTACTCGGTTTGGCTTGGTTAGCTCGGGTTTCCACTTCCTTCCTCCTCCTCAATTCACCGGCTGTTTTGGTGATTGGCAAGTGCAAACTTGCTGCCTTCCTTGCCCCAAATCCAGCCACCAAATTGCACCAAATCCGGCTGCCTCCAACTCCAAAACCGGTTTGGATCAAGCTTGGTTTCTCCCCCCCTAGAACCGGCCTTGCTAGGGAAAATGGGCACCAAATTTTTTTCCAACTTTTTGCTTGGTTACTAACCTAAATCCGACCACCCTAAGGCCTCCCACACACTTGGTTTGCAAAAATTTCTTGCCTTTCTCTTCCTCTCAAAGTTCGGATTTTGTGGAACAAAATTGCAAGAGTTTGGCTAACAATGCTAAATTGTGAACAATGCTCCCCCTATTTATAGAGGTTGGAAATTTCTCTTAATTGCACAATTTAGTCCTCAAAAAATCAGAAATTGGACTTTGAAGGGGGCATGTGGCCGGCCATTAGCTAAGGTGGAAGACAACTAATTCTTCCAATTTTTCTTAAATCACTTAATGATGTCATAATCAAAAAGTTAATGAGGTAAGCTTATCTTAGGCTTGTTTGGCTCTTCTTGCTATGTGCAGCCCATTTTTAAGTTAATTCAGGTATTTCCAATGCTGGATTTACTTAAACTCAGTATTGGTTTACCGAAATGCAGTCCAAAATTTACCGGCGTAAAAATGGACGGTATAGAATTTTTCTTATTTCGTAAAACCCTTTTGCCCTATACTTGAACTCAATGTACTTGATTTTCTAGGGTGGTTCTTAAGTCTTAAACATTTCTTATTATCTGAAAAACCGGTTTTCGTCCGGTACAATTTCCATACGGTTTCTTAATAAATCGTACAGACTCGAAGCATCATTTCTTGAACTTTTTGGATCAACCATCGACTTTCTTGTCGATTAGTGACCTTTTTGTCAAATTTTGACTTTCTTGGTCAACAGTTGACTTTTTGGTCAACCGTGACGTTTTTCGGTCAAAGTTTGACTTTTCAAGAAATTTTGCCATATTGCTCCTTTTGACTTAAAAGGTTGTTTTCTTAATTAATTAATCCTGTTTGAGTCTTATATAACCATAAAACTCACAAAACATAATTAAAAACCCTTAACTGGGCTTTTTCCATAAATGCATTTACGGTTCAATGTAAGTTCTATACAAAGAATCGTTCAGTCATAAAAATCAGGTATTACAATCTACCCCCCTTAAAGATTTTCGTCCTCGAAAATTAGAACAAACCGGGGTAGCCCTTTCTCATTTCGCTTTCTAATTCCCAGGTGGCTTCTTCTACTTTATGGTTCTTCCATAATACCTTCACCATGGGAATTGTCTTATTCCTTAGAACCTTCTCTTCTTGGTCTAGGATTCGCACAGGCTTCTCTTCATAGGTTAAGTCAGTTTGAACCTCTACTGGTTCTTGACTGAGCACATGCGAAGGATCTGACACATACTTCTTGAGCATCGATACATGGAAGACATTATGCATGGATGCTAACTCCGGCGGCAGGGCAAGCTTATAGGCTACTTTTCCAACCCTTTCCAGGATTTCAAATGGTCCAGTATACCTTGGACTAAGCTTCCCTTTCTTTCCGAATCTCATTACACCTTTCATCGGAGCTATCTTGATGAAAACCGCATCTCCGATCTGAAATTCCAAAGGCCTTCTTCGTTTATCCGCATAGCTTTTCTGACGACTGAAAGCTATGTCAAGCCTTTGTTTAATCTTCTTAATATCGTCAGAAGTCTTTCTGATGAAGTCCATGGTCTGAAGCTACTTCTGTCCAACTTCTTGCCAGTGAATAGGGGATCGACATTTTCTTCCGTACAGTGCTTCGAATGGAGCCATACCAATCGAAGCATGATAACTATTGTTGTAGGAAAATTCGATCAAAGATAGCTTCTGATCCCAGTTTCCTTGAAAATCCAGCACGCATGCTCTCATCATGTCTTCTAGTGTCTGGATGGTCCGTTCTGACTGACCGTCGGTTTGGGGGTGAAAAGCCGTACTGAACTTCAATTTCGACCCCATAGCATTGTGTACGCTTGCCCAAAATCGGGAAGTGAAACGTCCGTCTCGATCCGAGATGATCGATTTTGGTACACCATGCAGTCGAACGACCTGGGATACATAGACTTCGGCCAACTTCTCCACTGAATAAGTGGCTTTGATAGCGATAAAGTGGGCAGATTTGGTTAATCGGTCGATAATAACCCAAATCGTGTCATTCCCACTTGAAGTTCTTGGCAGTCCCACGACAAAATCCATGGTAATTTGCTCCCATTTCCATTCGGGGAGCTCTATTTTCTGCAACTCTCCTCCAGGATGTCGGTGTTCTGCCTTAACTTTCTGACAAGTTAAGCATTTGGACACGAACTTCGCTATCTGATTCTTCATATTTGGCCACCAGTAGTTCTCTCGGAGATCCTTGTACATCTTAGAGGCTCCGGGATGTACTGAATACGGTGTCATGTGCGCCTCTGCTAGTATCTGATCCTTCAAAAACTTGAAATCAGGAATGCAGATCCTTTCTTTGAAGTAGATCATGCCATCTGCAGAGGTTCTAAATTCCTTATTTTTCCCGCCAAAGAGTTGTGCCTTGATCAACAGAGAATCCTTTCCTTGAAGGTTCTTGATGGACTCCATCAAATTGGACTGGAGGGTTAAGGCGGATAACTTTCCCGTTATCATCTCAAGGTTGAAGTCAGAGATTTCCTTTTGAAGCGGCTTGGGCAGCAGTACCAAAGACATCAGCACGCCAGATGACTTCCTGCTTAAGGCGTCTGCTACTTTGTTCGCCTTGCCAGGATGGTAAAGGATCTCGCAGTCGTAGTCCTTTACGAGTTCAAGCCATCTTCGCTGCCTCATATTGAGCTCCTTCTGGGTAAAGATGTATTTGAGACTTTGGTGATCGGTGAAAATCTCACATCTATTCCCATACAGGTAGTGCCTCCAAATCTTCAATGCGAACACCACCGCAGCGAGCTCTAGATCGTGCGTCGGGTAATTCTTCTCGTGATCCTTCAGTTGTCGAGAAGCATACGCGACCACTTTACCTTGCTGCATTAGGACTGCTCCTAGTCCCGTCTTAGAAGCGTCGCTGTAGATCACGAAATTTCCTGCTTCAACATCTGGAATAATCAAAACAGGCGCACTTGTCAGCTTCCTCTTAAGCTCTTGGAAATTCTCTTCGCATTTAGAAGTCCATTCGTACTTCTTTCCTTTGCGCGTAAGGGTCGTGAGAGGGGCTGCTATCTTAGAAAATCCTTCAACAAAGCGGCGATAATAACCGGCTAATCCGAGGAAACTCCTTATTTCCGTTACGCTCGTGGGTCTTGACCATAAGCTAACTGCTTCTACCTTGGCTGGGTCCACAGAAATCCCTTCTTGTGACACCACGTGGCCTAAGAAATGCACCTTTTCGAGCCAAAATTCACATTTTGTGAACTTTGCGTAGAGCTGATGTCGTCGTAACATTTCCATCACCATCCTTAAATGCTGCACATGTTCTTCCCGGGACCTTGAATAGATTAGGATATCGTCGATGAAGACAATGACGAACTTGTCCAGATATTCCTTGAACACTCGGTTCATCAGGTCCATGAAAGCAGCTGGAGCATTGGTTAACCCAAAAGGCATAACCAAAAATTCGTAGTGTCCGTAGTGTGTCCGAAAAGCCGTCTTGGAAATATCTGAATCTCTGATTCTGAGCTGATGATAGCCAGATCGTAGATCGACTTTGAAAACACTCTTGTTCCTCTGAGTTGATCGAACAAATCGTCAATCCTTGGAAGAGGATACTTGTTCTTGATGGTGATCTTGTTCAGCTCGCGATAATCGATGCACATACGTAGAGATCCATCCTTTTTCTTCACGAATAACACAGGTGCTCCCCATGGAGAGTAACTCTGTCGGATGAACCCCTTATCAAGCAGTTCTTGTAGCTGCAATTGGAGTTCCCTAAGTTCAGCAGGTGCCATACGATAAAGCGCCTTCGATACTGGAGCAGCTACGGGCAATAGCTCAATTTCGAATGAAATTTCGCGTTCCGGCGGAAGCCCTGGTAGCTCTTCTGGGAAGATATCTACATACTCCCTGATAACGGGTACGTCTTCCGGTGTCCACTTCACTTCTTGCTCCTTGTCAACATGTTAGCTAAATACCCTTGACAGCCATTAGCTAACATTTTCCACGCCTTCATAGCTGAAACCAATCGGGTTGCTGAGCTACGAGGTTGTCCGTAGAAGCTGAATTCTTCCTCGCCATATGGGTTGAAAATCACACAACGCTTCCGACAGTCGATCTTAGCGTTGTATTTCCCAAGAAAATCCATCCCCAAGATCACATCGAAATCCTGTAGCTTGATTGCGATGAGATCTACGTACAGCTCTCTGCCACAAATAATCACGGAGGTATTTCGTATCCAACAGTTGGACCACAAAACTTCTCCAGATGGCAAGGAGGTTTTAAAAGGTTGGCTTAATCTATCCACACCTCTTCCTAATTTCTGGGCGAACTCCAATGATATAAATGAATGAGTGGCACCAAAATCAAACAGGGCAATTGCTTCATAAGTGGTGATAGAGATCTGACCTGTCACCACATGTGAAGTGCCTGCTTCCGCATCTCCCCTTGTATAGGCGTAGATTCGGGCTTGAGGCTCAGGAGCTTCCAATCTTCCTTGGCCTATGGAAGGTCCTTCTAGTCTAGTCTGGGCCGCATGAAGCTGACTGTTTGGGTTCCTGTTCTGGTACGGAGGGTTCTGGCCTTGCTTATTCATATTGCAGTTCTTTGCAAAATGTCCCTCCTTTCCGCACAGATAGCACTCATTAGTCCCCATTCTGCAAACGCCCGGATGTTTTCTGCCGCACTTTGTACATACCGGGTAGTCAGAGTTATTACCCTCATTTCCTCTATTATTCTCTTCTGAGGGAAATTTTGTTGCTGGCCCTGTCCAGAAAAATTTCCCTTTCTCTTGTTCCTCCCAAACTGTTTGGAACTTTGAGCAGGGTTATTATTCTGACCTTTCTGATTGGCCTCAGCACTCTGACGGGGCTGGGTCTGCTTAGTAACGGCCTTTTCTTCCTTCTTGGCCTTGTAAAACTGCGTTCTTGCTTCCTTGTCCTGGTTGATCCAGTATTCAGCTCGTATTGCTCTGCTCACGCAGTCGGATACCAGGGTAGGTGGGCTGCTTCCGGCACTAACTTGCTTGGATATGTCGGTCCGGAACATCTTCATCATTCTCCGAACCTTCTCTGTCTCGTTCGGTACCAGCTCCGGGCACAAGCGCGCTAGCTGTTCGAACTTCTTAACGGCTTCCATCACCGTCATAGACCCTTGCTTGAAGCTGGTGAATTCGTCCTGTTGAGCGGCAAGGACTTCTCTGTTGTAGTACATACTACGAAACTCAGTCACAAAATCCTGCCAGCTCATTGCCATGACGTTCCTACGCATCTGAACGGTTATCCACCAGTGTCTCGCGTCCTTCTTAAGAGCAAAAGAAGCACATAAGACTTTCTCCTGTTCAGTAAGCCGCATAAAGTCTAGGATAACTTGGATGTCTATCAACCAGTTGTCTGCGGCTATTGGGTCTGTTGTTCCCTAAAATTCAGGCGCTTTCATCCGCCTAAACCTCTCATATAACAAATCCTCTCTTGCCAGAGGTGGATCTGCCGGTACCCCAGCAGGTGCTACTGGTACCTCAGCATGTCGCGGAACATTGGGCACTGGAGGTGCCACTGGAGGTGCTTGCTCCGCGGGTAAGGGAACCTCGTTGACCTGGGGTCTCTGGTGTAACTGAGCTAGCTGCTCTCTCAGCTGGTTTGTCTCTTGTTGCTGCTCGAGCAACTGTCGTTGTAAATTGGCTACAACGGTTGCTAGATCTGGCGCAGGTGGATTCACTGGTGCAGCCTTGCGCGTGCGAACCGTTTTTAAATTCCTATTTAAATCATAAGAAAAGATATTACTAACCATTAATATCCTTTCTTTGCATTCATATCTTAACATATTATATCACAATATTGTCATATCATAATATAATATACTTATCATATCGTATCATAAACATTCATATCATATCATTCATAACTTGCTATTTCATATATTTTCTTGTAAACTGTCTTTTTGTAAACTCACAAAAAGTACATCATATTTACTTAACTTGTAATTACTTTTCTTTACATCATACATATCATACTTACATTATCACATTTACATATCTTATACATATACAAAGTCAAAACTTTGAGATGGAAGTGTCTACCACTTTACCATCGTACAAAAGTACAAGCCTAATATCAAAATAAAATAAGCTAGTACATCAGTCTCTAAACATATACATATACACGTGATCTTAGCCTAATCTAACTCTGCTACCGTAACGGTGGAGATATCGGAGTCGTCCTCTCCGTCATCGCCTGGGATCTCCTCGGGATCCTCCTCAAAATTATCTCCCTCGTCGGGCCATCCTACGAATCCTGGCTCGTCATCGTCATCATCCTCATCGAGCCATCCTCCGAATCCTGGCTCGTGATCGGGCTCCTCGTCATCGTCCTCGTCATCACTAGATATGACGATGATCGGAGGGTCCTCGGGCGCATCAGCATCCATGTCCTCATCAGCATCATAACCATCATCCTCGGCCTCCTGTACCGGGTCGGGTATTGGATCCTCCTGGTCGACCGGGTCGGGCTCATAAGCGGGCTCTGGCTCATATATCGGCTCCGGCTCGTAAACCGGCTCCGGCATCTCGGCGTCATCGACTGGTACCTCATGCTCTGCTACGTGAGCATCGGCCTGCAAATCCTGTGCGATGACCTCCGCAGCTAAAATGTACCCGATCATATGGGCCACTGTCATAATCTGCGTCGGTATGGGCGTGTGCTGACGGATCTGTGCAGGTAGTCCGTCCCGCAGAATCACTATAGACTGAAATCCTGAATGCGGTATGTCCAACGGAATGTGAGGCAACATAGCCTCCTGGAATCTCCGACAATAGTGATCCATCGGCTCATGTGGATAGGCTCGGCAGTCATCGACCATCATGTAATACCGCTCGTGCTGCATATCCCGATAAATCTCGGGATCTCGATAATGCTCGTCTATCCCATCGTCCAGCACCGGTCCATAGCGGTTAGTCATGCAGACACGAAAATGTGCCCACGTACGAGCAGGTA
>CM046372.1:9871578-9961774 GCA_025413025.1 Ficus hispida | reverse complement strand
TTTGACCTATCGGGTCAACTTTGACTTTCTTAGTCAACTGTGACTTTCTTGGTCAACATTGACTTTCGTTGACTTTCTTGGTCAAGCTTTGACCAACATAAAATCATAACATTTTTGTACGTTTTTACTAAAAAGGTCACGTGCTTAACTAAGCAATCATTTTTGAGTCTTATAAACTCATAAGAACTCATAAAATTCAATAAAAATCCTTAACCGGATTCTTTCATAAATACCATCATGGTACAATTTAAATTTCTATACAAGAATTGTAATGTTGTAAAATTCTAGTCATTACAGGCACGAGACGTACGGTTCCTGTGGCAGCCTAGTTATATGATATGGAGTTGATTTTCTACATCTGTCACATAGAGGCCCGGTTACAGGTCTCTTTAGCTAGCCGATGTTTCGCCGTGGATGCCAGGATATGGTGGATTACTATAGGCGAGCCACAGCTACCTAGTCGCACATGGGCTCATTTCCGTGCGGCTGTGAGCGCCAGGTACGGACCGTTGCTAGGAGAGGGAGCGGGCGACTTACTACGGGATCCTGAGATCTATCAGGATATGCACTATACCCACTACCTTAGTTATGTCGCTGACTGGCACGCATACCCTCAAGAGACCATGAGTCATTATTGCCGACTTTTTCAGGAGTCGATGATGCCTTTCATTCCTCAGGAGCTACATAGTCCCGAGCTTCAGGCATTAGTGATCCTTAAGAACGGATTGCCGATTCAGATCCGTCAGTACGTCCCCATGCCTGCGTGTAACGCCCCGACCGTCCACGTAGGGCCGACTACGCAGACGTAGGCCGTTACCTTACTTAACTTAATTCTTCATTCAAAAAGTTTAAACTGACTGAAGATTTATGAGTAAATTTTTTTTTTCTTTTTTTCTTGCTTACATAAAACTTAAATTATCCTCATACATATTCATAAGTATCACTCGAGTACCGAGCTTTCATAATCATATTGAAAGCTAACATAATCATACCGTGGACCAATCCGACCTAATGCGGTTCGGTACAACACGAGGCAACTTGTTGCCATCATCCTTAAAAACCATTCCTTAACTCGTTCTTGAAAACAATTTCTTAAAAATAGTTTTCTTCTTGAAAACAGTTCCTTATCCATACAATCACATAACATAAAACACATCTTTCAAATTTATTTTTCAAAACATATTTTACATAGCATAAATTCAAAACCCGTGGCGGTGTCCATCCCACATTTCACAGCCTGTAGCGCCAGCCTTCACAGCCTTGCATCAAGTATTGCCGATAGGTTGCTAACCTACAGCATGAACGTAAGTAATGAGCTTATGCCCAGTAAGTACAACGTGCAATCCGCAAAACATTTTAACAAAAGAATGCATTGACCGATTATGCTTTCTTGTGAATCAATTAAACTTTCATATATTATCTTGATTATATTTCCTTACATGTCATGTGTGCACGTACCGTGGTCCATAGCTATGGAGTGGCGGGAGGCAGCCAATACAAACCAACTCAAACCATGAAATAAACTGTTTAACATGGAGTGATTGGGGCAGCCAATCCAACTCAGCCCAAACCATAGACTAAACCATTTAAACCCGCCATTATGGCAAGTCGGTATGACATAATGACCTTAGCTTGTCTTAACATGTGTTCTTACCATGTAGTTATATTAGTGAACATGCTACATGATGTCACTATATTAAAACATAACATAACATAAACCATAACATAAACAACGTAACATAATTCTTCATAACATAACTATCGTAACATATCCATTATAACATACATCATCGTAACATAAACATCGTAACGTAACATAAACATCATACGTAAGCATCGTAACATAAACATCATACGTAAGCATCATAACATAACTTATGCATATCAATGCCTGAATTCTTGAAAAACATGTTATAAAAACATTTTTGCCCATGCTGTAGGCGGAGTTATACTTACTTGTCGTCCTATACTCTTGGTTAATCGTCCGAATCATGGCACGACAACAGTTCATACTCCTGTTTCCAAACAGGGTGTAAGATAAAAGTCATACACCTTTTATCTTACCATAAATCATAATCATTAAATGTTGGTGTCCTAACCAACATTTATGAGTAGCCTTAGTTATATTATATGTTCCCACCTATAACAACTTACGATAACTTGTTTGGTTACTTGCCGTAACCCTAGGGTTCATGGCCCAACATACTTAAACAATATCATACTAGGTTACTTCTGGTAACCTTGGGTACTAAGCCCAACCATTTTTAAATAGTACTAGGTTACTAATCTTATTAGGCCCAACCCACTATCTCGAGTATCTCATGTGGTTACTATAAGTAACCTAACTTATTTGGCCCAATAAAATTAGGTAACCTCTCCGGTTACTATCTGTCTTATAGTTGTCACCATAGGACCGACGTATTTCAATTATTCTTGACAAACCTTTGTCAAGTTTTCTTTAAAAATCCTTATGAAAACCGTATTTTCATAAAATCTTAACATTTAAGCAAAGCAGTTAAAAACTGTCAAGCTCTGAAAACAATATTCAAAAACAGTTTCTTAAACTTTGGTTATCAGTGCATGTGCAGGAATTTCCTGCTTATGCACTGTTTTTCTGAAAATCCTGTGCTGGAATTTCTGTTTCCTATACAGTTTTGAGAATCAAATTGTACTTTAAAATATGTTCATAATTTGATAAAACTTTCTTCATGAAAGTTTAAGATCTTGAGAAACCCTAAAACTTTCATGTTTTGAGGAAAACCCAGTTCGGACTTTATCATGCCCTTATTCCTTGTTGAACTCACCTGGCCGTGCATAAATCCTGGGCACGGTCAGGCTCGGATTTTCATAAAAACCGAGGCTTTTGGAGCCTTATTTTGGAAAACAGTCTGGGTTACCCATTAGAAAAAACCATTCTCTACAACTTTGTAGTTTTGAGTTTCTTCAAATTCGGCCTCTAAGGGCCTCAAATTTCCATTTCTAGAACGCTGCCCAGTCTTGACCCGAGACTGGCAGTTTTGGTTCTTAAATTCGTTTCTCGTCCTAAAACGCGCACACTACCTCAACCGACCACAGCGGGAGCCTAAGATCACACATGCAATCGTTTCTAACGTTCCATTCCTGTAACGCCCCGAACCGTCACGCAGGGGTGAACTGCGCAGACGTGGGCCGTTACATTACTTGCTTAACTTACTTCTTAATTTAAAAAGCTTAAACTGACTGAAAATTTCGGAGTAAAATTTTTTTTTCTTTTCTTGTTTACATAAAACTTAACTTATCCTCATACATATTCATAAGTACTCACTCGAGTACCGAGCTTTCATAATCATATTGAAAGCTAACATAATCATACCGTGGACCAATCTGACCTAATGCGGTTCGGTACAACACGAGGCAACTTGCTTGCCGTCATCCTTAAAAACCATTCCTTAACTCGTTCTTGAAAACAATTTCTTAAAAATAGTTTTCTTCTTGAAAACAGTTCCTTATCCATACTATCACATAACAAAAACCACATCTTTAAAATATATTTTTCAAAACATATTTTACATAACATAATTTCAAAACCCGTGGCGGTGTCCATCCCACATTTCACAGTCTGTAGCGCCAGCCTTCACAGCCTTGCATCAAGTATTGCCGGTAGGTTGCTAACCTACAGCATGAACGTAAGTAATGAGCTTATGCCCAGTAAGTACAACATTCAATCTGCAAAACATTTTAACAAAAGAATACATTGACCGATTATGCTTTCTTGTCAATCAATTAAACTTTCATATATTATCTTGATTGTATTTCCTTATATGTCATGTGTGCACGTACCGTGGTCCAAAGCTATGGAGTGGTGGGAGGCAGCCAATCCAAACCAACTCAACCCATGAAACAAACTGTTTTACATGGACTGATTGGGGGTAGCCCCAAACCATAGATTAAACCATTTAAACCCGCCACTAAGGCAAGTCGGTACGACACAATGACCTTAGCTTGTCTTAAAATGTGTTCTTACCATGTAGTTTATATTAGTGAACATGCTACATGATGTCACTATATTAAAACATAACATAACATAAACCATAACAGAAACACCGTAACATAATTCTTCATAACATAACTATCGTAACATATCCATCGTAACATACATCATCGTAACATAAACATCGTAACGTAACATTAACATCATACGTAAGCATCGTAACATAAACATCATACGTAAGCATCGTAACATAAATATCATACGTAAGCATCATAACATAACTTATCCATATCAATGCATGAATTCTTGAAAAACATGTTATAAAAACATTTTTGCCCATGCTGTAGGCGGAGTTATATTTACTTGTCGTCCTATGCTCTTAGTTAATCGTCCGAATCATGGCACGACAACAGTTCATACTCCTGTTTCCAAACAGGGCGTAAGATAAGAGCCATAGACATTCTATCTTATCATAATTCATAATCGTTAAATGTTGGTGTCCTAACCAACATTTATGAGTAGCCTTAGTTATATTATATGTTCCCTCCTATAACAACTTACGATAACTTGTTTGGTTACTTGCCGTAACCCTAGGGTTCATGGCCCAACATACTTAAACAATATCATACTAGGTTACTTCTGGTAACCTTGGGTACTAAGCCCAACCATTCTTAAATAGTATTAGGTTACTAATCTTATTAGGCCCAACCCACTATCTCGGGTATCTCATGTGGTTACTATAAGTAACCTAACTTATTTGGCCTAATAAAATTAGGTAACCTCTCCGGTTACTATCTGTCCTATAGTTGCCACCATAGGACCGGCATATTTCAATTATTCTTGACAAACCTTTGTCAAGTTTTCCTTAAAAATCCTTATGAAAACCGTATTTTCATAAAATCTTAACATTTAAGCAAAGACAGTTAAAAACTGTCAAGCTCTGAAAACAATCTTTAAAAACAGTTTCTTAAACTTTGGTTATCAGTGCATGTGCAGGAATTTCCTGCTTATGCACTGTTTTTCTGAAAATCCTGTGCTGGAATTTCTATTTCCTGCACAGTTTTGAGAATCAAATTGTACTTTAAAATCTGTTCAGAATTTGATAAAACTTTCTTCATAAAAGTTGTATATCTCGGATAATACTACAACTTTCATGTTTTGAGAAAAATCTAGTTCGGAATTTATCATGCCCTTATTCCTTGTTGAACTCACCTGGCCGTGCATAAATCCTGGGGACGGTCAGGCTCGGATTTTCATAAAAACCGAGGCCTTTGGAGCCTTATTTTGAAAAACGGTTTACGTTGTCCTCTAGAAAAAACCATTATCTACAACTTTGTAGTTTTGAGTTTCTTCAAATTTGGCCTCTAAGGACCTCAAATTCCCATTTCCAGAATGCTGCCCAGTCTTGACCCGAGACTGGCAGTTTTGGTTCTTAAATCTGTTTCTCATCCTAAAACACGCACACTACCTCAACCGACCACAGCGGGAGCCTAAGATCACACATGCAATCGTTTCTAACGTTCCATTCCATCAATCACATATCATACATTCAATCTTAAACCTATGGGAACATATAACAAACACATGGTAGGCAAACTCAAAAACCCATAAGCACATCATCAAACATGCACCAAAATATAAACTAGAGACCACCACCCTAATCATGCACATGCTAGAAAACTTAACTAGAGCATTGGCATAAATAGTGAGCTTATGCTCTTACATCCAATGCTGGAAATACATTTAAACTTCCAATTTAAAACTCAATCGAAGAGCTTATGATTAAAGGAGATTACCTTGATTGAACGCAAGGCTAGGCTAGGAGTTTGGTTCATTTTTCTACCCTTTCTCCTTGGCTGCCTATAACCGGTTTTTCTCCTTCAATGAGCACTAAAACTTTTTGGTCATTTGGTGGTTCTTCCTACAAAATCCGGCTATCCTAATACCACTTTTCTGCACTTTTCTCTTTTCTTTCTCTTCCTCTCCCATCGCCGGCCACTTGGCCTCCAATGGGTACCAATTTTTTCCTCAACTTTTTCTTTGATTTCCTACTTGAAAATCCGAACACTCTAGCTCACTTTTCTTTCTTTTCTTTCTCTTCTATGGCTCGGCCTTTTTGTGGAGAGGCGAGGGAAAATTTTGCCATAGTTTAGCTAAGGTTACAAAACTTACTTCAAATTTGTGAACCAACATCACCTATTTATAGGTGAAAATCATAGTTTCTAGAATTGCATATAAGGGTCTAAGATCAAAATATTTGCTCATTGCACCTCCTAGGTGGCCGGCCATAGTGAATCCTTGGTGGGCAAGTTACTTGCTCACCAAGTTTTGCTTACATCACCTAATGACATCACTTTGATGACATCACTTGCTTACATCACCTTGATGACATCACATTGATGACATCACCTTGATAACATCATCAAGCCAAATACTTGTTCTCCAAGCACACAAAGAACCAGCCATTAGGAATCCTTGGTGGGCAAGTTTCTTGCTCACCAAGTTTGGCTTACATCACCCCTGTGACATCATTCGCTTACATCATTTTGACGACATCATCTTGATGACATCATCAAGCCAATTTCTTGCTCACCAAGCATTAGAAAATCCGGCCATGTATGTGTGGAAGATAAGGAAAAATCTTTCCAAGCTTATCCTATCTTAATTCCTTGTTCCAATGTAACTAGGCTTGTAACCAATTTTTGGCCTACTTGAAACCTTGGTTAGGAATTTCCATAATTCTATAATTACATACTTATCCATCATTACTAACTTTTCTTAAATTTACACTTTGGCCCCTATGGACAAAATATTTACAATTTAGTCCCTGTAGGTCGCCAACTATGGCGGAGCCACTTGGTTTCCATTTCGTGCATAATTATCCACTTAATTCTAAAAATCCAATAATATAATCCTGCAGTCCATTTCCTTACCATTTACATAATATCAATACTGTTTTTCACCAAAACAGTATTGTCATACTGGACTACAGTCCAGAATTCATCTGCATAATTATTGGACTGCGTATCGGATTTTCTTAGGACTTAAAACTATTTAGACCTTATCGCTCTACAAATTGTGCCTGATTTTTCTACGGTGGTCTCATAGCTTATTATTACTTAATTGTCCTTAAATGACGGTTTTCTGCAGTATAATTTCCATACTGATTATCACACTGCAGTACCGCCTCAGTCAAACATAAAGTTAACTTGGTCAAACTTTGACCGGCATAAAATCATAAATTCTCATTTTGCCCTTTTTCCTCAAAAGGCCACATGCTTGACTTAAGCAAACTATTGTTGAGTCTCGTAGCTAATTAAACGAGAACTCACACATAAACTGATATTCTGCTCAGATCATGAGCTTCATATCGACATACAAGTTTCAAACTTGAGATTTTCCTTGTCTAAAGGGAAATCATAGGTTCATCAGAATTCCGGGTATTACATTCTACCCTCCTTAAATAAATTTTCGTCCTCGAAAATTCGAATCATTCTAAGTGGCTTTTCTTAAAATCCACTATCGATTCATAATAACTTGTTCATGTTCCCATTTTCAACTTTGATGGGATCATGCCTCTTATCTAGAACCATATTCTTATCTTCATATCATGTCATCATACTTTCATACATTCTTACTTCATACTATCTTACTTTCATACTACATACATTCTTACTTACATACATTCATGCTTACGTACTTGCATACTTCCTTACTTACATACATTCATACTTACATACTTACATATTTTCATGCTATCATATTCTCCTTTCATATTGCATCACAAGAACTATCTTCATAAAAATTTGAGCAAGTATATCATATAACTTGCCATGTTTAAAAAACATTTCTTATCATATAACTTTTCATACATGAAAAGCGTTTCATACTTTATAATTTTTTTCCACACTTGGAAAACATATCTTAAAATAGCTTATTTCTTGAACCTTGATCTTATGCTATTAGAACCCTTTACTTATCATAATGGCCCCTTTCTTGGAACTCATCCCATTCTTGGAACTTGTCCCTCAAGGATTCGGCCTATGACCCCTATCTTGGGACTTGTCCCTCAAGGATTCGGTCATTTAACGAACATAACGGCTCCTATCTGGGAACCTTTACTGTTCATAACAGCCCCTATAATGGAATTCTTCCTCAAGGATTCGGCTGTATTACATAAAATGAGGGATTCTTTCAAGCATGAGCTTAAGATTTAAGCATCTTTTATAAAAATATTTCCTTTGAATTCTTTCAAAGTTAATAATGGAGAAAGCTTGATATTGTTCGAGTGATGCAATACTTATATCATATCGACTAGCTGCTTGCTAGCTAATAGAATGGTAGAAGCTTCTCTCATTGCTTCTAACATTTTCTTCATAACTCAAAATCATTATCCTTAGGAATGTCTAAAACTTCCCATTATTTCATAATTTCCCTTACTAAGGGATCATATCCTTAATTTCCTCGTCATACTGATAGCCATCATTCAACTTCTTATTTGTGCATTGCCTTGATATTACCACCAGTCAAGGCACTAACAAACATCTTTCCATACCTATTATCATTCTTATGGGAGCATAAGTTTCACAACCACGAAACTTATATTCTATAGCATCTAGCTTATTTCTTAAAATGAAAACTTTCAGATTATCACCCTACTGAGGTAAGGCGATAGGCTATCTGATCTCGAAGCCTATTCATTTCTTATTGCTACTCTAGCATTTATCATCATGACTTGGCTATCATAGTTGCAAGATGAGGCTCTTGCAGAAATTGGTTCGGTTGTACCAGTAACGAACCATTTTCTAGTTTCTAATTCTAATTCTCAACATGTCTATCACTCATTCCTTCATTCATATCTTAACATATCTGTAACGCCCCGAACCGTCACGCGTAGGGGCGTCCTACAGCGCAGACGTGGGCCGTTACATTACTTGCTTAACTTACTTCTTAATTTAAAAAACTTAAACTGCGGAAAATTCGGAGTAAAAAATTTTTTCTTTTCTTACTTTGAACTTAACTTATCTTCATGCATAATCATATGTACTCACTCGAGTACCGAGCTTTCATAATCATATTGAAAGCTAACATAATCATACCGTGGACCAATCCGACCTAATGCGGTTTGGTACAACACGAGGCAACTTGTTGCCATCATCCTTAAAAACCATTCCTTAACTCGTTCTTGAAAACAATTTCTTAAAAATAGTTTTCTTCTTGAAAACAGTTCCTTATCCATACAATCACATAACATAAAACACATCTTTCAAATTTATTTTTCAAACATATTTTACATAGCATAAATTCAAAACCCGTGACGGTGTCCATCCCACATTTCACAGCCTGTAGCGCCAGCCTTCACAGCCTTGCATCAAGTATTGCCGATAGGTTGCTAACCTACACCATGAACGTAAGTAATGAGCTTATGCCCAGTAAGTACAACGTGCAATCCGCAAAACATTTTAACAAAAGAATGCATTGACCGATTATGCTTTCTTGTGAATCAATTAAACTTTCATATATTATCTTGATTATATTTCCTTACATGTCATGTGTGCACGTACCGTGGTCCATAGCTATGGAGTGGCGGGAGGCAGCCAATCCAAACCAACTCAAACCATGAAATAAACTGTTTAACATGGAGTGATAGGGGCAGCCAATCCAACTCAGCCCAAACCATAGACTAAACCATTTAAACCCGCCATTATGGCAAGTCGGTACGACACAATGACCTTAGCTTGTCTTAACATGTGTTCTTACCATGTAGTTTATATTAGTGAACATGCTACATGATGTCACTATATTAAAACATAACATAACATAAACCATAACATAAACAACGTAACATAATTCTTCATAACATAACTATCGTAACATATCCATTATAACATACATCATCGTAGCATAAACATCGTAACGTAACATAAACATCATACGTAAGCATCATAACATAACTTATGCATATCAATGCCTGAATTCTTGAAAAACATGTTATAAAAACATTCTTGCCCATGCTGTAGGCGGAGTTATACTTACTTGTCGTCCTATACTCTTGGTTAATCGTCCGAATCATGGCACGACAACAGTTCATACTCCTGTTTCCAAACAGGGTGTAAGATAAAAGTCATACACCTTTTATCTTACCATAAATCATAATCATTAAATGTTGGTGTCCTAACCAACATTTATGAGTAGCCTTAGTTATATTATATAACTTACGATAACTTGTTTGGTTACTTGCCGTAACCCTAGGGTTCATGGCCCAACATACTTAAACAATATCATACTAGGTTACTTCTGGTAACCTTGGGTACTAAGCCCAACCATTTTTAAATAGTACTAGGTTACTAATCTTATTAGGCCCAACCCACTATCTCGAGTATCTCATGTGGTTACTATAAGTAACCTAACTTATTTGGCCCAATAAAATTAGGTAACCTCTCCGGTTACTATCTGTCTTATAGTTGTCACCATAGGACCCGGCGTATTTCAATTATTCTTGACAAACCTTTGTCAAGTTTTCTTTAAAAATCCTTATCAAAACCGTATTTTCATAAAAAAATCTTAACATTTAAGCAAAGCAGTTAAAAACTGTCAAGCTCTGAAAACAATATTCAAAAACAGTTTCTTAAACTTTGGTTATCAGTGCATGTGCAGGAATTTCCTGCTTATGCACTGTTTTTCTGAAAATCCTATGCTGGAATTTCTGTTTCCTGTACAGTTTTGAGAATCAAATTGTACTTTAAAATATGTTCATAATTTGATAAAACTTTCTTCATGAAAGTTTCAGATCTTGAGAAACCCTAAAACTTTCATGTTTTGAGGAAAACCCAGTTCGGACTTTATCATGCCCTTATTCCTTGTTGAACTCACCTGGCCGTGCATAATTCCTGGGCACGGTCAGGCTCGGATTTTCATAAAAACCGAGGCTTTTGGAGCCTTATTTTGGAAAACAGTCTGGGTTGCCCACTAGAAAAACCATTCTCTACAACTTTGTAGTTTTGAGTTTCTTCAAATTCGCCTCTAAGGGCCTCAAATTTCCATTTCTAGAACGCTGCCCAGTCTTGACCCGAGACTGGCAGTTTTGGTTCTTAAATTCGTTTCTCGTCCTAAAACGCGCACACTACCTCAACCGACCACAGCGGGAGCCTAAGATCACACATGCAATCGTTTCTAACGTTCCATTCCTGTAACGCCCCGAACCGTCACGCAGGGGTGGACTGCGCAGACGTGGGCCGTTACATTACTTGCTTAACTTACTTCTTAATTTAAAAAGCTTAAACTGACTGAAAATTTCGGAGTAAAATTTTTTTTTTCTTTTCTTGTTTACATAAAACTTAACTTATCCTCATACATATTCATAAGTACTCACTCGAGTACCGAGCTTTCATAATCATATTGAAAGCTAACATAATCATACCGTGGACCAATCTGACCTAATGCGGTTCGGTACAACACGAGGCAACTTGCTTGCCATCATCCTTAAAAACCATTCCTTAACTCGTTCTTGAAAACAATTTCTTAAAAATAGTTTTCTTCTTGAAAACAGTTCCTTATCCATACAATCACATAACAAAAACCACATCTTTAAAATATATTTTTCAAAACATATTTTACATAACATAATTTCAAAACCCGTGGCGGTGTCCATCCCACATTTCACAGTCTGTAGCGCCAGCCTTCACAGCCTTGCATCAAGTATTGCCGGTAGGTTGCTAACCTACAGCATGAATGTAAGTAATGAGCTTATGCCCAGTAAGTACAACGTTCAATCTGCAAAACATTTTAACAAAAGAATACATTGACCGATTATGCTTTCTTGTGAATCAATTAAACTTTCATATATTATCTTGATTATATTTCCTTATATGTCATGTGTGCACGTACCGTGGTCCATAGCTATGGAGTGGTGGGAGGCAGCCAATCCAAACCAACTCAACCCATGAAACAAACTGTTTTACATGGACTGATTGGGGCAGCCAATCCAGCTCAGCCCAAACCATAGATTAAACCATTTAAACCCGCCACTAAGGCAAGTCGGTACGACACAATGACCTTAGCTTGTCTTAAAATGTGTTCTTACCATGTAGTTTATATTAGTGAACATGCTGCATGATGTCACTATATTAAAACATAACATAACATAAACCATAACAGAAACACCGTAACATAAATCTTCATAACATAACTATCGTAACATATCCATCGTAACATACATCATCGTAACATAAACATCGTAACGTAACATTAACATCATACGTAAGCATCGTAACATAAACATCATACGTAAGCATCGTAACATAAATATCATACGTAAGCATCATAACATAACTTATCCATATCAATGCATGAATTCTTGAAAATCATGTTATAAAAACATTTTTGCCCATGCTGTAGGCGGAGTTCTACTTACTTGTCGTCCTATACTCTTGGTTAATCGTCCGAATCATGGCACGACAACAGTTCATACTCCTGTTTCCAAACAGGGTGTAAGATAAAAGTCATACACCTTTTATCTTACCATAAATCATAATCATTAAATGTTGGTGTCCTAACCAACATTTATGAGTAGCCTTAGTTATATTATATGTTCCCACCTATAACAACTTACGATAACTTGTTTGGTTACTTGCCGTAACCCTAGGGTTCATGGCCCAACATACTTAAACAATATCATACTAGGTTACTTCTGGTAACCTTGGGTACTAAGCCCAACCATTTTTAAATAGTACTAGGTTACTAATCTTATTAGGCCCAACCCACTATCTCGAGTATCTCATGTGGTTACTATAAGTAACCTAACTTATTTGGCCCAATAAAATTAGGTAACCTCTCCGGTTACTATCTGTCTTATAGTTGTCACCATAGGATCCGGCGTATTTCAATTATTCTTGACAAACCTTTGTCAAGTTTTCTTTAAAAATCCTTATGAAAACCGTATTTTCATAAAATCTTAACATTTAAGCAAAGCAGTTAAAAACTGTCAAGCTCTGAAAACAATATTCAAAAACAGTTTCTTAAACTTTGGTTATCAGTGCATGTGCAGGAATTTCCTGCTTATGCACTGTTTTTCTGAAAATCCTGTGCTGGAATTTCTGTTTCCTGTACAGTTTTGAGAATCAAATTGTACTTTAAAATATGTTCATAATTTGATAAAACTTTCTTCATGAAAGTTTCAGATCTTGAGAAACCCTAAAACTTTCATGTTTTGAGGAAAACCCAGTTCGGACTTTATCATGCCCTTATTTCTTGTTGAACTCACCTGGCCGTGCATAAATCCTGGGCACGGTCAGGCTCGGATTTTCATAAAAACCGAGGCTTTTGGGGCCTTATTTTGGAAAACAGTCTGCGCTACCCACTAGAAAAAACCATTCTCTACAACTTTGTAGTTTTGAGTTTCTTCAAATTCGGCCTCTAAGGGCCTGAAATTTCCATTTCTAGAACGCTGCCCAGTCTTGACCCGAGACTGGCAGTTTTGGTTCTTAAATTCGTTTCTCGTCCTAAAACGCGCACACTACCTCAACCGACCACAGCGGGAGCCTAAGATCACACATGCAATCGTTTCTAACGTTCCATTCCTGTAACGCCCCGAACCGTCACGCAGGGGTGGACTGCGCAGACGTGGGCCGTTACATTACTTGCTTAACTTACTTCTTAATTTAAAAAGCTTAAACTGACTGAAAATTTCGGAGTAAAATTTTTTTTCTTTTCTTGTTTACATAAAACTTAACTTATCCTCATACATATTCATAAGTACTCACTCGAGTACCGAGCTTTCATAATCATATTGAAAGCTAACATAATCATACCGTGGACCAATCTGACCTAATGCGGTTCGGTACAACACGAGGCAACTTGTTGCCATCATCCTTAAAAACCATTCCTTAACTCGTTCTTGAAAACAATTTCTTAAAAATAGTTTTCTTCTTGAAAACAGTTCCTTATCCATACTATCACATAACAAAAACACATCTTTAAATATATTTTTCAAAACATATTTTACATAACATAATTTCAAAACCCGTGGCGGTGTCCATCCCACATTTCACAGTCTGTAGCGCCAGCCTTCACAGCCTTGCATCAAGTATTGCCGGTAGGTTGCTAACCTACAGCATGAACGTAAGTAATGAGCTTATGCCCAGTAAGTACAACATTCAATCTGCAAAACATTTTAACAAAAGAATACATTGACCGATTATGCTTTCTTGTGAATCAATTAAACTTTCATATATTATCTTGATTATATTTCCTTACATGTCATGTGTGCACGTACCGTGGTCCATAGCTATGGAGTGGGGGAGGCAGCCAATCCAAACCAACTCAACCATGAAACAAACTGTTTAACATGGACTGATTGGGGCAGCCAATCCAGCTCAGCCCAAACCATAGATTAAACCATTTAAACCCGCCACTAGGCAAGTCGGTACGACACAATGACCTTAGTTGTCTTAAAATGTGTTCTTACCATGTAGTTTATATTAGTGAACATGCTGCATGATGTCACTATATTAAAACATAACATAACATAAACCATAACAAAACACCGTAACATAATTCTTCATAACATAACTATCGTAACATATCCATCGTAACATACATCATCGTAACATAAACATCGTAACGTAACATAAACATCATACGTAAGCATCGTAACATAAACATCATACGTAAGCATCGTAACATAAACATCATACGTAAGCATCATAACATAACTTATGCATATCAATGCATGAATTCTTGAAAAACATGTTATAAAAACATTTTTGCCCATGCTGTAGGCGGAGTTATACTTACTTGTCGTCCTATGCTCTTGGTTTATCGTCCGAATCATGGCACGACAACAGTTCCTACTCCTGTTTCCAAACAGGCGTAAGATAAGAGCCATTGCATTCTATCTTATCATAATTCATAATCGTTAAATGTTGGTGTCCTAACCAACATTTATGAGTAGCCTTAGTTATATTATATGTTCGCTCCTATAACAACTTACGATAACTTGTTTGGTTACTTGCCGTAACCCTAGGGTCATGGCCCAACATACTTAAACAATATCATACTAGGTTACTTCTGGTAACCTTGGGTACTAAGCCCAACCATTCTTAAATAGTATTAGGTTACTAATCTTATTAGGCCCAACCCACTATCTCAGGTATCTCATGTGGTTACTATAAGTAACCTAACTTATTTGGCCCAATAAAATTAGTAACCTCTCCGGTTACTATCTGTCCTATAGTTGTCACCATAGACCCGGCGTATTTCAATTATTCTTGACAAACCTTTGTCAAGTTTTCTTTAAAAATCCTTATGAAAACCGTATTTTCATAAAATCTTAACATTTAAGCAAAGACAGTTAAAAACTGTCAAGCTCTGAAAACAATCTTTAAAAATAGTTTCTTAAACTTTGGTTATCAGTGCATGTGCAGGAATTCCTGCTTATGCACTGTTTTTCTGAAAATCCTGTGCTGGAATTTCTGTTTCCTGCATAGTTTTGAGAATCAAATTGTACTTTAAAATCAGTTCTGAATTTGATAAAACTTTCTTCATAAAAGTTGTAGATCTCGGATAATACTACAACTTTCATGTTTTGAGGAAAATCCAGTTTGGAATTTATCATGCCCTTATTCCTTGTTGAACTCACCTGGCCGTGCTTAAATCCTGGGCACGGTCAGGCTCGGATTTTCATAAAAACCGAGGCCTTTGGAGCCTTATTTTGAAAAACGGTGCACCTTGCCCTCTAGGAAAAACATTATCTACAACTTTTAGTTTTGAGTTTCTTCAAATTCGGCCTCTAAGGGCCTCAAATTACCATTTCCAAATGCTGCCCAGTCTTGACACGAGACTGGCAGTTTTGGTTCTTAAATCCGTTTCTCGTCCTAAAACGCGCACACTACCTCAACCGACCACAGCGGGAGCCTAAGATCACACATGCAATCGTTTCTAATGTTCCATTCCATCAATCACATAATCATACATTCAATCTTAAACCTATGGGAACATATAACAAACACATGGTAGGCAAACTCAAAAACCCATAAGCACATCATCAAACATGCACCAAAATATAAACTAGAGACCACCACCCTAATCATGCACATGCTAGAAAACTTAACTAGAGCATTGACATAAATAGTGAGCTTATGCTCTTACAATCCAACTCGGAAATACACTTAAATTTCCAATGTAAATGCTCAATTTAAAAGCTTAGGACCAAAGGAATTTACCTTGATGAACACAAGGCTAGGCTAGGAGTGTGGTTCATTTTTCTGCCCTATCTCCTTGGCTGCCTATAACCGGTTTTGCTCCTTCAATGAGCACTAAAACTTTTTGGTCATTTGTGGTTCTTCCTACAAAATCCGGTTATCTTAAAAACCATTTTTCTGCACTTTTCTCTTTTCTTTCTCTTCCTCTCCCATGGCCGGCCATTTGGCCTCCAATGGGTACCAATTTTTCTCAACTTTTTCTTTGATTTCCTACTTGAAAATCCGAACACTCTAGCTCACTTTTCTTTCTTTTCTTTCTCTTCTATGGCTCGGCCTTTAAGGGTGAGGGTGAGGGAAAATTTTGCCATAGTTTTGTTAAGGCTACAAAACTTGCTCAAAAATTGTGAAACAACATCACCTATTTATAGGTGAAAATCATAGTTTCTAGAATTGCATGTAAGGGTCTAAGAGCAAAATATTTGCTCAAAACTCCTCCTAGGTGGCCGGCCATAGTGAATTCTTGGTGGGCAAGTTACTTGCTCACCAAGTTTTGCTTACATCACCTAATGACATCACTTTGATGACATCACTTGCTTACATCACCTTGATGACATCATCTTGATGACATCACCTTGATGACATCATCAAGCCAAATACTTGCTCTCCAAGCATACAAAGAACCGGCCATATGGAAGCCTTGGTGGGCAAGTTACTTGCTCATCAAGTTTCGCTTACATCACCCTACTACATCATCATGATGACATCACCTTGCTACATCACCTTGATGACATCACCTTGCTACATCACCTTGATGACATCATCCTTGCCAATGGCTTGCTCTCCAAGCCACAAACAACCGGCCATACAAGTGGAAAATCAACAAAAATATCTTTCCAAGCTTATCTCTAACTTAATTCCTTGTTCCAATGTAACTAGGCTTGTAACCAATTTTTAGCCTAGTTGGAGTCTTGATTAGGAATTTCCATAATTCTATAATTACATACTTATCCATCATTACTAACTTTTCTTAAATTTGCACTTTGGCCCCTATGGACAAAATATTTACAATTTAGTCCCTGTTGGTCGCCAACTATGGTGGAGCCACTTGGCTTCCATTTCGTGCATAATTATCCACTTGATTCTAAAAATCCAATAATATAATCCTGCAGTCCATTTCCTTACCATCTTACATAATATCAGTACTGTTTTTAACCAAAAACAGTATTGTCACACTGGACTACAGTCCAGAATTCCTTTGCGTAAAAAAATTGGACTGCGTATCGGATTTTCTTAGGACTTAAAACTATTTAGTCCTTAATGCTCTAAAATTTGTGTTTGATTTTTCTACAGTGGTCTCATAGCTTATTCTTACTTAATTGTCCGTAAATGACGGTTTTCTGCAGTATAATTTCCATACTGATTATCACACTGCAGTACCGCCTCAGTCAAACATAGAGTCAACTTGGTCAAACTTTGACCGGCATAAAATCATAAATTCCCATTTTGCCATTTTTCCTCAAAAGGCCACATGCTTGACTTAAGCAAACTATTGTTGAGTCTCGTAGCTAATTAAACGAGAACTCACACATAAACTGATATTCTGCTCAGATCATGAGCTTCATATCGACGTACAAGTTTCAAACTTGAGATTCTCCTTGTCTAAAAGGAAATTATAGGTTCATTAGAATTCCGGGTATTACATCTGGACATAGTAAACAAGGTAAGTACAACTCCGCCTACAGCATAAGCTTTTGTTGTATACTTGCCCAAGTATGTTTGATGTATATGATGTAATGAGGTTATGTTTATGATATAATTATGTTAAGTTCATGATTATGAGATTAAGGTATGATGTTAAGATATGAGCATGATTTATGAATAGTGACATCACGAAGCATGTTCACTAATAAGATCAAGTATGAGTTCATGAAAAACAAGAAAGATGGCAAGCAAGCTTGTCTGTGTCGTACCGACCCGGGTTAGGTTGGGTTGGACTGTGGTTTGAGTTGGAAATGAACTGGCCGCCCCAACCAAATCATAGTTGCTCGCCCGGTACGTACACTCATGATAAGGGGCCCATAAGTAAGATAAGTTAAGAATGAATAAGATGGCATAATAAAAGCATAATCGGTTCATGCATATATTATGCGATGTCATGTATGTTATGATGAGTTCAGTATGATATGTATGAGTTAAATATGATATGTATGCTATGAGGAGTTAAGTATGATATGTATGCTATGATGAGTTAAGTATGATATGTATGATGATTTATGTTTGTGTAATTGTTGCGGTTATGTATGTTGTACTTGCTGAGCGAAAGCTCATGTGTCTTACATCTATGCTGTAGGTAAGCAACCTACGGGCAACTGATGATGCAAGATGGCGAGCGTGGCAGGGCAAGCTGTGAAATGTGGGATTAATAGCCGCTACGCTTTTCGTTGTTTTTATGTATATTAATTCGTATTTAAACATCGTTTATATTAGTATGTGTTTCGTTATTCGTGCCGTATATAAAAAAAAAATTTCCGCTGCTTATGCTCAATATGTAAGTATGTATGTATGTATGTATGGTAACGGCCTGTGCTAGGCGGGTCGTTACACTTTTATGCTTTCATTCTTCTTTCTTAAGTCAGCGTTGGTTTTGGGCACTTACATAACATAAGTGTACGTACCATGGCGCACTGCCATGGAGTGGTTTGGGCGGCCAGCCCTGTCCAACTCAAACCATGAACCAAACCTGACCTAGCGTGGGTCGATACGACACAAAGCAATCTGCTTATCATCATACTTGAAATCATTTCATAATTATCAATAGTTTCTAACTTGAAACCATATTCTTATTCATTACCGAATGACTTATCATTAATGAGCATACTTCGTGATGCTATATCATCATAACATATATCAGCAGTACATCAATATAAACTGGTGATGTCATAATATCATAGCATACATCATAAGCATATCAACCTAAACTTATAATATCATCAAATCATAACATACATTGTAAGCATACCACATAAACATTCATCATAGCATATCAACTTAAACTTGAAAACATACTAGCAATAACTCTTCATCGTATACATATCATCATAAACTTAAAAACTTACAATAACAAACATTTTTGTTTATGCTGTAGGCGGAGTTGTACTTACCAGTTACACTAAATCTTGAATTTAGTGCTCCACCTAAACAGGTTCTTTTCCTGTTTTCAAGGAAGATCATAGGATAAGAATCATCCTATCATGATGTTATAATTAACCTAGTTACTAACTTATTTCATTGCAGTGGTATCCAAAACATAACATAAACTTGAAAACTTAACTTTCTTTTTAAACTTATAATAAACTTGAAAACATAAATCATACATACTTACATAATCAATGCATAAATCATATGCATCACGTCATCAAGGTATAAATCATATGCATCACCTCATCAAGGCATAAATCATATGCACTATGTCATCATACATGAGCTTATCACATAAGCAGTAAAAACATTTTCCGTCTATACTGTAGGCAGAGTTGTACTTACCGGTTATGCTAAGCCTTGGGATTTGTCATTCCGATAGGCTACCTCAATAGGTTACCTTCCTGTTTTCCAAAAAGGAAGTAAGATAAGAATCATCTTATCTTACCTTTGTAAGATCTAGAAATTTCAACGTCATGATTTCTCGTTTAGAAATGTAATTTGTACCATAATGGTAATTATGAAAAAGCCCGGCTTAGGGTTTTTATTAAATTTCATGAGTTCTTATGGCTTCGTAAGACTCAAATATGATTGCTTAGTCAAGCCTATGATCTTTTGTGTTCAAAAGATAGAAAAATTCTATGATTTATAGAAAGTCAACATTGACCGAAAAAGTCAAAGTTGACCATGAAGGTCAAAGTTGACCATGAAAGTCAAAGTTGACCCAAGAAGTCAAAGATTGGCTAAAAAGGTCAACTATATGACGGAACTTAAGTATGTTAAGCAGTATAGGTCATATACTGAGAAAAATCATTTTTACGGATAAAATAGTTAGAATTAAATCTAAAACCACCATAGAAAAATCAAGCACATTAAATAGGTTTTTAAGGGCCAAAGGACTCGAAACAAAAAGAGAAGTTTTCGTACAGTCCATTTTAAGACAGATAAATTTTGGACTGTAATTAAATATATAATACTGTGTATTAAGTAACACAGTATTAGTAATATCTGTTTTGGAAAACAATGGACTGATTTTTAAGGAATTAAGGCAAACAAGCCTTAAATAAGGATGACATAATCTAAGCTCCTAATTATGACATCATTAAGGATTTAACCAAAATTTGGAAAGTATTATTTCCTTGTTCACCAAGGATGGCCGGCCACCTAGCATGCCAAAAGTGCAAAAAATTGGTTTTTGGAGGACTATTTTGCAATTAAGCAAAGTCCAAAAACCTCTATAAATAGGTGCTGATTTTATTAAAAAAAAAATCAGAAAACCAAGCCAAATTCTGCCCATTTCTCTGTCCAAAGCCGAACCCAAATCTGCCAAAGGAAAATAAGAACCAAAAACAAAAATGCAGGAGACAATCCCTTAGGGAGAGTTCGGATTTCAGCTAGGAGGAAAAAAAAAGGTGCTGGAAAATTTGGAACCCTTTTGTTTGGCATGTTGGCCGGTTGTGGGTGAGCTGAAAAGGAAGAGAAAAAGCTGAAGGAGTGGTCGGATTTTGGTGGGGGAAACAGCAACCGAAGGACAGAAATTTTTCGGGTAACTCCAAGGAGGAGGCCGGTTGTGTTAGGAGCAAGGGAGGAGCAGAAATTTTGGACCAAACCCTAACCAATCTTAGGGTTCACTAAGGTAATCCTCCCATGGCCTTATTCTCCTCAATTTGATTTCAATTTGAAGTTTATTTGTATTACAAATCAGAAATTGTAAGAGCATAAGGTCTAAGTTATTTTCGGCCCTAGTTAGATTATGTGCTTGATTTAGTATTTAAGGGTGGTTTGATGTTTTTATGTATGGTATGATTCTAATATGCTTGCTTGATGTATGTGGATTGTATGCTAGCTGATTTTCAAGATTATATGCCCCTAATAGGTTAACGTATGGGTTAGAATGAATGATTAGGTCAAATGGCAGATTTGGTGTAAATTAGGCAAGTTGGAATTTTTCTGCAAACCCTATTTATTTGGGGAAAGAATAATGGTTTGCATGGCTGAGTTTTAATTTGTGTTTAAAAAGAAATTTACGTTAGAAAGGCGCTGTATGATTGGCTGTAGGCTCCCGCTGAGTTCGGTTGAGGTAGTATGCTCGTTTTAGGACCGGAAACGATGAAGAGATAGAAAACTGCCAATTCGGGTTCATTCTGCCCAGTTTTCTGGAAACCCAAATTTGAGGCAGTTAGAGGCCGAATCTTGCAAAACCTAAAACATGAAAGTTGTAGAGTAAGATTTTTCCTAGAGGGCTGTGCAGACAGTTTTCAAAAATAAGGCTCCAACGGCCTTCGTTTTTATGAAAACCCGAGCCTGACTTTGCCCAGTTTTTATGCACGGCCAGGTGACTTGAACATGGTAAATGAATGAGTTAAGTTCCGAACTGAGTTTTGAGCAAAACATGTAAGTTTTAGGATTTTCTAATATCTAAAACTTTCATGAAGAAAAGTTTTTCAGATTCGGTCTGGATTTCTAATTAAAAAATTAGAGTTTTAAAACTGTGTAGGAAACCGGAAATTCCTGCACAGGATTTTCTAAAACAAAACAGGAAAACTGTTCCAAAGGCAGTTATTAGTGTTTAATCGTTTTTGTAGTTTAAAACCCAATGTTTTGAACACTAAAACTATTTCAATGACAGTTTTCAGCCTTTAACATTTTATAAAACCTAATCATATGATTTCAAGGATTTTTAAAGAAAAACCCTAAGTTTTCAAAAGTAGTTTTAAAAACAAAATTCAGTGAGCAATAACCGGAAAAAGATGCCGAGTTATTGGTTTGGGCCCGAAGCCCAAGGGTTATCCAACGTAACCCAATAAGAGATTAAGACTACGGATCAGGGCCCTTGGCTCAAGGGTTACCTATGGGGTTATTTTTAATAACCCATTAATAATGTTTCAAGACAGTTAGGTGAGGGCATATAACGAAGAATAAAAGGAATATTGGTAAAGGTTACCAACAATTTAAAAGTTAGGATTTCAGAATCCTGACACGATGTCCTTTGTCATAGCAGGAAATAATCTGCTATCTCGCCCCGAGCAGGAGCGCCTTATCAGTGGACGTTTAGTTTGAGGTAAGTACAACTCCGCCTACAGCATAGGCTTTTGTTGAATACTTACCCAAGTATGATCGATGATTGTTATATTATGTGTTATGATTTATATTAGGTTATGTCTATGAGATGTCATGTGAATGTCTTACGATTTGGTTATGCTATGATGTATGATATGTCTATGATGCATGAAGTTACGATATGATTTATATCTTATGAATTTGTGACATCACGAGGCATGTTCACTAATTCTAAATAAGAGTAAGATAAGATAAGAAATTATGGCAAGCAAGTTGCCTGTGTCGTGCCGACCCGCTCATAGGTCGGGTTGGACTATGGTTTGAGTTGGAAATGGACTGGCCGCCCCAACCACTCCATAGTTGCGCGCCCGGTACGTACACTTATGGGGCCCATAAGCAAGATAAGCATGTATGGTAAGATAAGTTATGAATGAAATAAGCAAGCATAATGAAGCATAATTGGCTCATGCATGATTAAGATTGAATTTGTTATGTTAGATAAATATGTTATGTTAGATGAATATATTATGTTAGAAGAATGTGTTATGTTAGATGAATGTGTTACGTTAGATTGAATACGTTAAGTTGAATTGATTATGTTATGCTTGATTGAATTCTGTTTTGTATTATTATTTGTTGCAGATAATTATTGTAATACCTGATTTTTATGACTGAACGATTCTTTGTATAGAACTTACATTGAACCGTAAATGCATTTATGGAAAAAGCCCAGTTAAGGGTTTTTAATTATGTTTTGTGAGTTTTATGGTTATATAAGACTCAAACAGGATTAATTAATTAAGAAAACAACCTTTTAAGTCAAAATGAGCAATATGGCAAAATTTCTTCAAAAGTCAAACTTTGATCAAAAAACGTCACGGTTGACCAAAAAGTCAACTGTTGACCAAGAAAGTCAAAATTTGACAAAAAGGTCACTAATCGACAAGAAAGTCGATGGTTGATCCAAAAAGTTCAAGAAATGATGCTTCGAGTCTGTACGATTTATTAAGAAACCGTATGGAAATTGTACCGGACGAAAACCGGTTTTTCAGATAATAAGAAATGTTTAAGACTTAAGAACCACCCTAGAAAATCAAGTACATTGAGTTCAAGTATAGGGCAAAAGGGTTTTACGAAATAAGAAAAATTCTATACCGTCCATTTTTACGCCGGTAAATTTTGGACTGCATTTCGATAAACCAATACTGAGTTTAAGTAAATCCAGTATTGGAAATACCTGAATTAACTTAAAAGTGGGCTGCACATAGCAAGAAGAGCCAAACAAGCCTAAGATAAGCTTACCTCATTAACTTTTTGATTATGACATCATTAAGTTAATTTAAGAAAAAAATTTGGAAATTAGTTGTCTTCCACCCCTTTGTTGGCCGGCCACATGTCCCTCCATTTGTGGGATTTGTTGCTTCTTGAGGGGCCAAAATCTAATTTCAAAAAAGTTTCTCAACCTCTATAAATAGAGGTGGGCATTGTTCACAAATTTGGATGTGTAGCCAAACTCTTGCAATTTTGTTCCACAAAAAATCCGAACTTTGTGTGAAAGAGAGAGACAAGAAAAATTTGCAAAACCAAGTGTGTGGGAGGCCTTAGGGTGGTCGGATTTAGGTTAGTAACCAAGCAAAAAGTTGGAGAAAATTTTGGAACCCAAATCCTTAGCCAAGGCCGGTTGTAGGGGGGAGAACCAAGCCAAGAATCCAAACCGGGTTTTGGAGCAATTGGCTGGAAATTTTGGTGCAAGTTGGTGACCGGACTTCAAGGGAAAGAAGGCTGGAAATTTCGGACCCTTTTAGCCAAGCAAGACCAGCGGCTGTTGGTTAGGAAAAAAGGAGGAAACCGAGCCCACCTTGAGCCAAGAAAGTGAGGTAAAACCCTAACCGATTCAAGCTTTCATTTAAATTTCGTGTGGAGAAATTTAAATGTATTTAGCTATGGTTTGTAAGGGTATAAGCCACTTTTAAGTTCTGCCCTGTTTTACAAGTTATAAGCATGTGCTTGATTTGTTTAGGTTTAGGGCTTGGTGGTTGATTATGTGCATGCTAGGTGTTTGTGTGAATGCCTAGGATTTTTATATGTTATGGATGAACGTAAATTTGGCTTGCATGTTGGAACCCGAACGTTAGAAACATTATACATGTCTGTTTTAGGCTCCCGCTGAGTTCGGTTGAGGTAGGGTGAACGTTTTAGGACGTAAACGAAATTTTAAACCGAAAACTGCCAACTCGGGTAGAAATTGGCCAGTTTCGGGAAAAACAGTTTTTGAGGCTTCTAAAGGCCGAATCAGGGGAAACTCAAAACATGAAAGTTTTTAAGTAGAGTTTTTCCAAGAGGACAGCGTGGACAGTTTTGTAAAATGAGGCTCCAATGGCCTCGGTTTTTACCAAAACCCGTGCCTAAGGTGTCCAGGACCCGAGCACGGCCAGGACAAGTTCCTCAGGGGTTTTGACCACGAAAACGCCAGAACTGGGTTTTACCCAAAACATAAAAGTTGTAGAGTTTTTAAATGTTTACAACTTTCATGAAGACAAGTTTTACAGATTCAATCTGGATTTTAAGATGAAAATGAATTTCGGAGAACTGTACAGGAATTATGGAAATCCTGTACAGGATTTACAAAGTTGACACAGAAAATGCATATTTTTGCAGTTTCACTGCAAATGGACATTGAGGAACTGTTCCAAAGGCAGTTTCCAATAGTCAATAAATTTATAAGTCTCGTTTTAAGATTTTCAATCCTTAAAATTAAACAAAAGGGTTTATATACAAAAAATTAAGGTTTTCATTTCCTAAAAATAAGATTTTAAAACCAAAGTTAAAAACTACCCGAATAGGGTTACCAAAGTAACCAGTTAGGATAACGTAAAAATAAGTAAGGGCTTATAACTAAGGTTATAAAAGAATGTTGGTTATACTACCAACAGTTCTAACCCTTACTTTTATTTAATTTCAGAACGTTGCACGACGAGGTGTCCCAACGGAACCTAACTCCACGATTGGACACCGCATTTACGAACGAGGTAAGTACAACTCCGCCTACAGCATAGGCTTGTTGTGAATACTTGCCTAAGTATGATTGCTAGTTATGAATGCTACATGTTACATGCTCAGTGTTATAGATTAGCTTAGGAATGCTATGATTCTATGTTATGAACGTATGTTTTGTATGCTATGGTCTATAGAAGCATGATTAGGGTTAAGTTATGTTAAGATTAATTGAGTGAAACATCACGATGCATGTTCACTAATTAACAAATAAAAGATTAAGTTATGATGGCAAGCAATTGCCTGTGTCGTACCGACCCGCGTCAGGTCGGGTTGAGCTATGGCAAGAGTAAGTCCATAGAGCGCGCCCGGTACGAACACTCATGTTATGGGGCCCAAAAGTAAGGTTAAGTTAAGAAAGTTATGAAGAGATAAGAGAGCATAAGGAAGCATAAACGGATCATGCATACGATATGTCAAGTTATGTTATGAAATGTTATGTCATGTTATGATTAAGAAAGGTTATGAAATGTTATACCATGTTATGATTAAGAAAGGTTATGAAATGTTATGCCATGTTATGATTAAGAAAGGTTATGAAATGGTATGCTATGTTATGTTATACAATGTTATGTTAGGTTAGATTATGCTGTGTTTTTAATATTGCGGTATTAATAGTTGTACTTGCTGAGCTTTCGCTCACTGTCTTACGTCTATGCTGTAGGTAAGCAGCCTGCCAGCAACCAATGATACAAGATGGAAGGCGAGGTGTGCTGGACTGTGAAATGTGGGAATAATGCTGCCACACGTTTTGTTTATTATGTCAATATTTTACAAGCTTTATTTATACCTACACAACGTTTTAATTATTCAGTATAATTATTTACGTAGGTGCGTATATATATTTATACGGCTTATAAAAAAAATATATTCCGCTGTTTTACGTATAAGTACGTAAGTATGTATGTATGTATGTACGGTAACGGCCTGTGCTAGGCGGGTCGTTACAGAGTTGGTATCAGAGCGGTTTCCTGCGACTAAATTTCACTGTCAGCCTGCCATCGCCTCCATCATTGTAAGTTAAAATTTTATTTTCATATGTTAATAATTATTATGCGAATATGTATGATTAGATTTACGATTATGGATCCGGAGCCCGTAGAAGAGGACCGACGCGCGGTTTCAGCGTTTTACGAGTCACGGCCTCTACTATTCGATGGAACACCCCGGACGGTGGCATTATCGGTCTGGTTCTACGATCTGGAGATGATTTTCCTCCTTTGCCACATAGAGCCACATCTACATGTTTCATTGGCTAGTCGATGTTTGGCAGCCGATGCACGGTTATGGTGGATAACGATCGGCGAGGGGACGTTACCTGCTCGTACGTGGGCACATTTTCGTGTCTGCATGACTAACCGCTATGGACCGGTGCTGGACGATGGCATAGACGAGCATTATCGAGATCCTGAGATTTATCGGGATATGCAGCACGAGCGGTATTACATGATGGTCGATGACTGGCGAGCCTATCCACATGAGCCGATGGATCACTATTGCCGGAGATTCCAGGAGGCTATGTTGCCTCACATTCCGTTGGACATACCGCATTCAGGATTACAGTCTATAGTGATTCTGCGGGACGGACTACCTGCACAGATCCGTCAGCACACGCCCATACTGACGCAGATTATGACAGTGGCCCATATGATCGGGTACATTTTAGCTGCGGAGGTCATCGCACAGGATTTGCAGGCCGATGCTCATGTAGCAGAGCATGAGGTACCAGTCGATGACGCCGAGATGCCCGAGCCGGTTTACGAGCCGGAGCCGATATATGAGCCATAGCCCGCTTATGAGCCCGACCCGGTCGACCAGGAGGATCCAATACCCGACCCGGTACAGGAGGCCGAGGATGATGGTTATGATGCTGATGAGGACATGGATGCTGATGCGCCCGAGGACCCTCCGATCATCGTCATATCTAGTGATGACGAGGAGCCCGATCTGTAACGCCCCGAACCGTCACGCGTAGGGGCGTCCTACTGCGCAGAGTGGGCCGTTACCTTACTTACTTACTTTAAAAAGTTTTTAACTTGCGGAAAATTCGGAGTAAAATTTTTTTCTTTTCTTTTCTTACTCTGAACATAACTTATTCACATACATAATCATATGTACTCACTCGAGTACCAAGCTTTCATACTCATATCGAAAGCTAACATATTCATATCGTGGACCAAACCCAACCTAGTGTGGGTCGGTACAACACGAGGCAACTTGCTTGCCATCATCCTAGAAAACCATTCCATAATTTGTTCTTGAAAACAATTTCTTAAAAATAGTTTTCTTCTTGAAAATCATCACTTGTTCATACTATCTCAACATATCATAAAACACATTTTTTTTTCAAATACATTTTTCAAAACATATTTTACATAACATAATTTTACAAAACGCGTGGCAGTGTCCATCCCACATTTCACAGTCTATAGCGCCAGTCCTCACAGTCTTGCATCAAGGATTGCCGGTAGGTAGGTAACCTACAGCATGAACGTAAGTAATGAGCTAATGCTCAGTAAGCACAACATTCAGTCCGCAAAACATTTTTTCATAAAAAGAATGCATAACCAATTATGCTTTCTTGTGAATCAATTAAACTTTTCTATCATTATCTTGATTCTATTTGCTTACATGTCATGTGTGCACGTATCGTGGTCCATAGCTATGGAGTGGCTGGAGGCAGGCAATCCAATCCAACTCAAACCATGAAACAAACTGTTTAACATGGAGTAATTGGGGCAGCCAATCCAATTCAACCCAAACCATAGACTAAACCGTTTAAACCCGCCATCGTAGCAAGTCGGTACGACACAATGACATTAGTTTGTCTTAAAATGTATTCTTACCATGTAGTTAAATATTAGTGAACATGCTACGTGATGTCACTATATTAAACGTATAACATAACTTAACATAAACCATAACATAAACATAGTAACATGAACCTCATAACATAGTATCATATCATCATAACATAACCTCATAACATAGCATCATAGCATAAACATAACCTCATAACATAACATCATAGCTTAAACATAACCTCATAACATGACATCATAGCTTAAACATAACCTCATAACATAACATCATCGCATCATAACATAAACTTCATAACGTAAGTACCATAACATAAATCATGCGTATCAACGTATGAAAAACATGTTTTAAAAACATTTTGCCCATGCTGTAGGCGGAGTTGTACTTACCTTTAGTCCTATGCTCTTGGTTTATCGTCCAAACGTGGCACGACAACAGTTCGTACTCCTGTTTCCAAACAGGACGTAAGATAAGAGCCATACACATTCTAGCTTACCATAAATCATGATCATTAAATGTTGGTATCCTAACCAACATTTATGAGTAGCCTTGGTTATATTGTATGTTCCCCCTAAAACATCACATGATAACTTGCTCGGTTACTTTCCGTAACCCTAGGGCCCAAGGCCCAACATACTTAAACAATAACTAATTAGGTTACTTCAAGTAACCTTGGCCCAACCATACATGAATAATATTAGGTTGCTAATGTTATTAAGGCCCAACCCGCTATCTCGGGTATCTCAAGTGGTTACTATGAGTAACCTAACTTATTGGCCCAATAAAATTAGGTAACCTTCCCGGTTACTATTTGTCCTATAGTTGGTTACCATAGGACTCGGCGTATTTTAATTATTCTCGACAAACCTTTGTCAAGTTTTTCTTAATGAAAACCGTATTTTCATCAAATCTTAACATTTAAGCAAAGACAGTTAAAAACTGTCAAGCTCTGAAAACAATCTTTGAAAACAGTTTCTTAAACTTAGGTTATCAGTGCATGTGCAGGAATATCCTGCTTATGCACTGTTTTTCTGAAAATCCTGTGCTGGAATTTCTGTTTCCTGCACAGTTTTGGGAATCAAATTGTACTTTAAAATCTGTTCGTAATTTGATAAAACTTTCTTCATAAAAGTTGTAGATCTCGGATAATACTACAACTTTCATGTTTTGAGGAAAACCCAGTTCTGCTTGGATTCTTGTCAGTTTTAATTTGAACTTACTGGACGTGTAGACTAGGTCTGGACAGATTAGCCTCGGATTTTCATAAAAACGGAGGCCATTGGAGCCTTATTTTGAAAAACGGTCCATGAGGCCCTCTAGGAAAAACCCTTATCTACAACTTTGTAGTTTTGAGTTTCTTCAAATTCGGCCTCTAAGGGCCTCAAAATACCATTTCCAGAACACTGACCAGTCTTGACCCGAGACTGGCAGTTTCGGTTCATAATTTCGTTTTACGTCCTAAAACGTGCACGCTACCTCAACCGACCACAGCGGGAGCCTAAAGTCACACATGCAATCGTTTCTAACATTCCAATGCATCATACATTCAATCATACATTCACTTTTAATTCTATGGGAACATACAACAAACACTTAGTAGGCAAACTCAAAAACCCATAAACATGCATAAAAAATGTAAGCTAGAGACCATCACCCTAATCAAGCATAATCAAGAAAACTTAACTAGAGCATGAACATAAATAGGTGAGCTTACGCTCTTACAATCCAACTCGGAAATACACTTAAAATTCCAAATTTAAAGCTTAAACGAAAAGCTTAGGATCAAAGGGATTTTACCTTGATGAACACAAGGCTAGGCTAGGAGATTGGTTCGATTTCTGCCCTATCTCCTTGGCTGTCCATAACCGGTTTTGCTCCTCTAATTAGGACCAAAACTTATTGGTCATTGGGTGGTTCATCCTACAACATTCGGCTGCCCTAGAACCCAATTTTCTGCATTTTTCTCTTTTCTCTTTCTTTTCCTCCCATGGCCGGCCACTTGGCCTCCAATGGGTAACAAAGTTTTTCTCCACTTTTTCTTGATTTCCTACTTGAAAAATCCGAACCTCTAGCTCACTTTTCTTTCCAATTTCTCTCTTCTATGGCTCGGCCTCTAGGGTGCAATGTGTGGGAGAATTTTGCCATAGTTTGGCTAAGGCTACAAGACTTGCTCTAAAATTGTGAACTAACATCACCTATTTATAGGTGAAAATCCAAGTTTCTACAATTGCATAAAGGGGCCTAAGAGCAAAATATTTGCTCATTGGACCTCCTAGGTGGCCGGCCATTATGGTTCCTTGGTGGGCAAGTTTGCTTGCTCACCAAGTTTTGCTTATGTCACCCATGACATCACTATGATGACATCACCTTGATGACATCACACGCTTACATCATCTTGATGACATCATCGCTTACCTCATCTTGATGACATCATCTTGGTGACATCACCTTGGTGACATCATCAAGCCAAATACTTGTTCAACAAGCACCTAAAATTCCGGCCATTTGGAAGCCTTGGTGGGCAAGTTTACTTGCTCACCAAGTTTCGCTTACATCACCCTCGTGACATCATCCGCTTACATCACGTTGATGACATCATGTTGATGACATCATCTAGCTAAATACTTGCTCACCAAGCCAAGTAAAAATCCGGCCATTTGAATGGAAATCAACCAAAAATCTTTTCAAGCTAATCTTAGCTTAAATCCTTGTTCCAATGTAACTAAGCTTGTAACAAATTCTTGGCCTAGTTGGAACCTTGGTTAGGAAATTCCATAACTCTAGAATTACATACTAATCCATCATTACTAACTTTTCTAAAATTGCACTTTGGCCCCTACGGACAAAATATTTGCAATTTAGTCCCTGTGGGTTGCCAACTATGGCGGAGCCACTTAGCTTCCATTTCGTGCATAATTATTCACTGGACACTAAAAATCCAATAATCATGATCCTGCAATCCATTTCCTTACTAACTTATATAATATCAATACTGTTTTTCACCAAAACAGTATTGTCATACTGGACTACAGTCCAGAATTCATTTGCATAAAAATTGGACTGCATATCGGATTTTCTTAGGACTTAAAACTATTTAGTCCTTATCGCTCTAAAAATCGTGCTTGATTTTTCTACGGTGGTCTCATAGCTTATTCTTACTTATTCGTTCGTAATGACGGTTTTCTGCAGTATAATTTTCATTCTGATTAATCCTACTGCAGTACCGTCTCAGTCAAACATAAAGTCAACCTGGTCAACTTTGACCGGCATAAAATCATAAATTACCATTTTGCCCTTTTTCCTCAAAAGGCCACATGCTTGACTTAAGCAAACTATTGTTGAGTCTCGTAGCTAATTAAACGAGAACTCATACATAAACTGATATTCTGCTCAGATCATGAGCTTCATATCGACATACAAGTTTCAAACTTGGGATTTTCCTTGTCTAAAAGGAAATCGTAGGTTCATCGAAATTCGGGGCCTTACACGATCACAAGCCAGGATTCAGAGGATGGCTCGATGAGGATGATGACGATGACGGGCCAGTGTTAGTAGGATGGCCCGACGAGGGAGATAATTTTGAGGAGGATCCCGAGGAGATCCCAGACGATGACGGAGAGGACGACTCCGATATCTCCACCGTTACGGTAGCAGAGTTAGATTAGGCTCAGATCACGTGTATATGTATATGTTTTGAGACTGATGTACTAGCTTATTTTATTTTGATAATAGGCTTGTACTTTTGTACGATGGTAAAGTGGTAGACACTTCCATCTCAAAGTTTTGACTTTGTATATGTATAAGATATGTAAATGTGATAATGTAAGTATGATATGTATGATGTAAAGAAAAGTAATTACAAGTTAAGTAAATATGATGTACTTTTTGTGAGTTTACAAAAAGACAGTTTACAAGAAAAATATATGAAATAGCAAGTTATGAATGATATGATATGAATGTGATGAATGTTTATGATACGATATGATAAGTATATTATATTATGATATGACAATATTGTGATATAATATGTTAAGATATGAATGCAAAGAAAGGATATTAATAGTTAGTAATATCTTTTCTTATGATTTAAATAGGAATTTAAAAATGGTTCGCACGCGAAAAGCTGCACCAGTAAACCCACTTGCGCCAGATCTAGCAACCGTTGTAGCGAATTTACAACGACAGTTGCTCGAGCAGCAACAAGAGACAAACCAGCTGAGAGAGCAGCTAGCTCAGTTACACCAGAGACCCCAGGTCAACGAGGTTCCCTTACCCGCGGAGCAAGCACCTCCAGTGGCACCTCCAGTGCCCAATGTTCCGCGACATGCTGAGGTACCAGTAGCACCTGCTGGGGTACCGGCAGATCCACCTCCGGCAAGAGAGGATTTGTTATATGAGAGGTTTAGGTGGATGAAAGCGCCTGAATTTGAGGGAACAACAGACCCAATAGCCGCAGACAACTGGTTGATAGATATCCAAGTTATCCTAGACTTTATGCGGCTTACTGAACAGGAGAAAGTCTTATGTGCTTCTTTTGCTCTTAAGAAGGACGCGAGACACTGGTGGATAACCGTTCAGATGCGTAGGATTTTGTGACTGAGTTTCGTAGTATGTACTACAACAGAGAAGTCCTTGCCGCTCAACAGGACGAATTCACCAGCTTCAAGCAAGGGTCTATGACGGTGATGGAAGCCGTTAAGAAGTTCGAACAGCTAGCGCGCTTGTGCCCGGAGCTGGTACCGAACGAGACAGAGAAGGTTCGGAGAATGATGAAGATGTTCCGGACCGACATATCCAAGCAAGTTAGTGCAGGAAGCAGCCCACCTACCCTGGTATCCGACTGCGTAAGCAGAGCAATACGAGCTGAATACTGGATCAACCAGGACAAGGAAGCAAGGGCGCAGTTTTACAAGGCCAAGAAGGAAGAAAAGGCCGTTACTAAGCAGACCCAGCCCCGTCAGAGTGCTGAGGCCAATCAGAAAGGTCAGAATAATAACCCTGCTCAAAGTTCCAAACAGTTTGGGAGGAACAAGAGAAAGGGAAATTTTTCTGGACAGGGCCAGCAACAAAATTACTCTCAGAAGAGGAATAATAGAGGAAATGAGGGTAATAACTCTGACTACCCGGTATGTACAAAGTGCGGCAGAAAACATCCGGGCGTTTGCAGAATGGGGACTAATGAGTGCTATCTGTGCGGAAAGGAGGGACATTTTGCGAAGAACTGCAATATGAATAAGCAAGGCCAGAACCCTCCGTACCAGAACAGGAACCCAAACAGTCAGCTTCATGCGGCCCAGACTAGACTAGAAGGACCTTCCATAGGCCAAGGAAGATTGGAAGCTCCTGAGCCTCAAGCCCGAATCTACGCCTATACAAGGGGAGATGCGGAAACAGGCACTTCACATGTGGTGACAGGTCAGATCTCTATCACCACTTATGAAGCAATTGCCCTGTTTGATTCTGGTGCCACTCATTCATTTATATCATTGGAGTTCGCCCAGAAATTAGGAAGAGGTGTGGATAGATTAAGCCAACCTTTTAAAACCTCCTTGCCATCCGGAGAAGTTTTGTGGTCCAACTGTTGGATACGAAATACCTCCGTGATTATTTGTGGCAGAGAGCTGTACGTAGATCTCGTCGCAATCAAGCTACAGGATTTCGATGTGATCTTAGGGATGGATTTTCTTGGGAAATACAACGCTAAGATCGACTGTCGGAAGCGTTGTGTGATTTTCAACCCATATGGCGAGGAAGAATTCAGCTTCTACGGACAACCTCGTAGCTCAGCAACCCGATTGGTTTCAGCTATGAAGGCGTGGAAGATGTTAGCTAATGGCTGTCAAGGGTATTTAGCTAACATATTGGACAAGGAGCAAGAAGTGAAGTGGACACCGGAAGACGTACCCGTTATCAGGGAGTATGTGGATATCTTCCCAGAAGAGCTACCAGGGCTTCCGCCGGAACGCGAAATTTCATTCGAAATTGAGCTATTGCCCGGAGCTGCTCCAGTATCGAAGGCGCCTTATCGTATGGCACCTGCTGAACTTAGGGAACTCCAGTTGCAGCTACAAGAACTGCTTGATAAGGGGTTCATCCGACAGAGTTACTCTCCATGGGGAGCACCTGTGTTATTCGTGAAGAAAAAGGATGGATCTCTACGTATGTGCATCGATTATCGCGAGCTGAACAAGATCACCATCAAGAACAAGTATCCTCTTCCAAGGATTGACGATTTGTTCGATCAACTCAGAGGAGCAAGAGTGTTTTCGAAAGTCGATCTACGATCTGGCTATCATCAGCTCAGAATCAGAGATTCAGATATTTCTAAGACGGCTTTTCGGACACGCTACGGACACTACGAATTTTTGGTTATGCCTTTTGGGTTAATCAATGCTCCAGCTGCTTTCATGGACCTGATGAACCGAGTGTTCAAGGAATATCTGGACAAGTTCGTCATTGTCTTCATCGACGATATCCTGATCTATTCAAGGTCCCGGGAAGAACATGTGCAGCATTTAAGGATGGTGATGGAAATGTTACGACGACATCAGCTCTACGCAAAGTTCACAAAATGTGAATTTTGGCTCGAAAAGGTGCATTTCTTAGGCCACGTGGTGTCACAAGAAGGGATTTCTGTGGACCCAGCCAAGGTAGAAGCAGTTAGCTTATGGTCAAGACCCACGAGCGTAACGGAAATAAGGAGTTTCCTCGGATTAGCCGGTTATTATCGCCGCTTTGTTGAAGGATTTTCTAAGATAGCAGCCCCTCTCACGACCCTTACGCGCAAAGGAAAGAAGTACGAATGGACTTCTAAATGCGAAGAGAATTTCCAAGAGCTTAAGAGGAAGCTGACAAGTGCGCCTGTTTTGATTATTCCAGATGTTGAAGCAGGAAATTTCGTGATCTACAGCGACGCTTCTAAGACGGGACTAGGAGCAGTCCTAATGCAGTAAGGTAAAGTGGTCGCGTATGCTTCTCGACAACTGAAGGATCACGAGAAGAATTACCCGACGCACGATCTAGAGCTCGCTGCGGTGGTGTTCGCATTGAAGATCTGGAGGCACTACCTGTATGGGAATAGATGTGAGATTTTCACCGATCACCAAAGTCTCAAATACATCTTTACCCAGAAGGAGCTCAATATGAGGCAGCGAAGATGGCTTGAACTCGTAAAGGACTACGACTGCGAGATCCTTTACCATCCTGGCAAGGCGAACAAAGTAGCAGACGCCTTAAGCAGGAAGTCATCTGGCGTGCTGATGTCTTTGGTACTGCTGCCCAAGCCGCTTCAAAAGGAAATCTCTGACTTCAACCTTGAGATGATAACGGGAAAGTTATCTGCCTTAACCCTCCAGTCCAATTTAATGGAGTCCATCAAGAACCTTCAAGGAAAGGATTCTCTGTTGATCAAGGCACAACTCTTTGGCGGGAAAAATAAGGAGTTTAGAACCTCTGCAGATGGCATGATCTACTTCAAAGAAAGGATCTGCATTCCTGATTTCAAGTTTTTGAAGGATCAGATACTAGCAGAGGCACACATGACACCGTATTCAGTACATCCCGGAGCCTCTAAGATGTACAAGGATCTCCGAGAGAACTACTGGTGGCCAAATATGAAGAATCAGATAGCGAAGTTCGTGTCCAAATGCTTAACTTGTCAGAAAGTTAAGGCAGAACACCGACATCCTGGAGGAGAGTTGCAGAAAATAGAGCTCCCCGAATGGAAATGGGAGCAAATTACCATGGATTTTGTCGTGGGACTGCCAAGAACTTCAAGTGGGAATGACACGATTTGGGTTATTGTCGACCGATTAACCAAATCTGCCCACTTTATCGCTATCAAAGCCACTTATTCAGTGGAGAAGTTGGCGAAGTCTATGTATCCCAGGTCGTTCGACTGCATGGTGTACCAAAATCGATCATCTCGGATCGAGACGGACGTTTCACTTCCCGATTTTGGGCAAGCGTACACAATGCTATGGGGTCGAAACTGAAGTTCAGTACGGCTTTTCACCCCCAAACCGACGGTCAGTCAGAACGGACCATCCAGACACTAGAAGACATGATGAGATCATGCGTGCTGGATTTTCAAGGAAACTGGGATCAGAAGCTGTCTTTGATCGAATTTTCCTACAACAATAGTTATCATGCTTCGATTGGTATGGCTCCATTCGAAGCACTGTACGGAAGAAAATGTCGATCCCCTATTCACTGGCAAGAAGTTGGACAGAAGCAGCTTCAGACCACGGACTTCATCAGAAAGACTTCTGACGATATTAAGAAGATTAAACAAAGGCTTGACATAGCTTTCAGTCGTCAGAAAAGCTATGCGGATAAACGAAGAAGGCCTTTGGAATTTCAGATCGGAGATGCGGTTTTCATCAAGATAGCTCCGATGAAAGGTGTAATGAGATTCGGAAAGAAAGGGAAGCTTAGTCCAAGGTATACTGGACCATTTGAAATCCTGGAAAGGGTTGGAAAAGTGGCCTATAAGCTTGCCCTGCCGCGGAGTTAGCATCCATGCATAATGTCTTCCATGTATCGATGCTCAAGAAGTATGTGTCAGATCCTTCACATGTGCTCAGTCAAGAACCAGTAGAGGTTCAAACTGACTTAACCTATGAAGAGAAGCCTGTGCGAATCCTAGACCAAGAAGAGAAGGTTCTAAGGAATAAGACAATTCCCATGGTGAAGGTATTATGGAAGAACCATAAAGTAGAAGAAGCCACCTGGGAATTAGAAAGCGAAATGAGAAAGTACTACCCCGGTTTGTTCTAATTTTCGAGGACGAAAATCTTTAAGGGGGGTAGATTGTAATACCTGATTTTTATGACTGAACGATTCTTTGTATAGAACTTACATTGAACCGTAAATGCATTTATGGAAAAAGCCCAGTTAAGGGTTTTTAATTATGTTTTGTGAGTTTTATGGTTATATAAGACTCAAACAGGATTAATTAATTAAGAAAACAACCTTTTAAGTCAAAAGGAGCAATATGGCAAAATTTCTTGAAAAGTCAAACTTTGACCAAAAAACGTCACAGTTGACCAAAAAGTCAACTGTTGACCAAGAAAGTCAAAATTTGACAAAAAGGTCACTAATCGACAAGAAAGTCGATGGTTGATCCAAAAAGTTCAAGAAATGATGCTTCGAGTCTGTACGATTTATTAAGAAACCGTATGGAAATTGTACCGGACGAAAACCGGTTTTTCAGATAATAAGAAATGTTTAAGACTTAAGAACCACCCTAGAAAATCAAGTACATTGAGTTCAAGTATAGGGCAAAAGGGTTTTACGAAATAAGAAAAATTCTATACCGTCCATTTTTACGCCGGTAAATTTTGGACTGCATTTCGGTAAACCAATACTGAGTTTAAGTAAATCCAGTATTGGAAATACCTGAATTAACTTAAAAGTGGGCTGCACATAGCAAGAAGAGCCAAACAAGCCTAAGATAAGCTTACCTCATTAACTTTTTGATTATGACATCATTAAGTTAATTTAAGAAAAAAATTTGGAAATTAGTTGTCTTCCACCCCCTTTGTTGGCCGGCCACATGTCCCCCCATTTGTGGGATTTGTTGCTTCTTGAGGGGCCAAAATCTAATTTCAAAAAGTTTCTCAACCTCTATAAATAGAGGTGGGCATTGTTCACAAATTTGGATGTGTAGCCAAACTCTTGCAATTTTGTTCCACAAAAATCCGAACTTGTGTGAAAGAGAGAGAGAAGAAAAATTTGCAAAACCAAGTGTGTGGGAGGCCTTAGGGTGGTCGGATTTAGGTTAGTAACCAAGCAAAAAGTTGGAGAAAATTTTGGAACCCAAATCCTTAGCCAAGGCCGGTTGTAGGGGGGAGAACCAAGCCAAGAATCCAAACCGGGTTTTGGAGCAATTGGCTGGAAATTTTGGTGCAAGTTGGTGACCGGACTTCAAGGGAAAGAAGGCTGGAAATTTCGGACCCTTTTAGCCAAGCAAAACCAGCGGCTGTTGGTTAAGAAAAAGGGAGGAAACCGAGCCCACCTTGAGCCAAGAAAGTGAGGTAAAATCCTAACCGATTCAAGCTTTCATTTAAATTTCGTGTGAAGAAATTTAAATGTATTTAAGCTATGGTTTGTAAGGGTATAAGCACTTTTAAGTTCTGCCTGTTTTCAAGTATAAGCATGTGCTTGATTTGTTTAGGTTTAGGGTTGGTGGTTGATTATGTGCATGTAGGTGTTTGTGTGAATGCCTAGGATTTTTATATGTTATGGATGAACGTAAATTTGGCTTGCATGTTGGAAACCGAACGTTAGAAACATTATGCATGTCTGTTTTAGGCTCCCGCTGAGTTCGGTTGAGGTAGGGTGAACGTTTTAGGACGTAAACGAAATTTTAAACCGAAAACTGCCAACTCGGGTAGAAATTGGCCAGTTTCGGGAAAAACAGTTTTTGAGGCTTCTAGAGGCCGAATCAGGGGAAACTCAAAACATGAAAGTTTTTAAGTAGAGTTTTTCCTAGAGGACAACGCGGACAGTTTTGTAAAATGAGGCTCCAATGGCCTCGGTTTTTACCAAAACCCGTGCCTAAGGTGTCCAGGACCCGAGCACGGCCAGGACAAGTTCCTCAGGGGTTTTGACCACGAAAACGCCAGAACTGGGTTTTACCCAAAACATAAAAGTTGTAGAGTTTTTAAATGTTTACAACTTTCATGAAGACAAGTTTTACAGATTCAGTCTGGATTTTAAGATGAAAATGAATTTCGGAGAACTGTACAGGAATTATGGAAATCCTGTACAGGATTTACAAAGTTGACACAGAAAATGCATATTTTTGCAGTTTCACTGCAAATGGACATTGAGAAACTGTTCCAAAGGCAGTTTCCAATAGTCAATAAATTTATAAGTCTCGTTTTAAGATTTTCAATCCTTAAAAATAAACAAAAGGGTTTATATACAAAAAAATTAAGGTTTTCATTTCCTAAAAATAAGATTTTAAAACCAAAGTTAAAAACTACCCGAATAGGGTTACCAAAGTAACCAGTTAGGATAACGTAAAAATAAGTAAGGGCTTATAACTAAGGTTATAAAAGAATGTTGGTTATACTACCAACAGTTCTAACCCTTACTTTTATTTCAGAACGTTACACGACGAGGTGTCCCAGCGGAACCTAACTCCACGATTGGACACCGCATTTACGAACGAGGTAAGTACAACTCCGCCTACAGCATAGGCTTGTTGTGAATACTTGCCTAAGTATGATTGCTAGTTATGAATGCTACATGTTACATGCTCAGTGTTATAGATTAGATTAGGAATGCTATGATTCTATGTTATGAACGTATGTTTTGTATGCTATGGTCTATAGAAGCATGATTAGGGTTAAGTTATGTTAAGATTAATTGAGTGAAACATCACGATGCATGTTCACTAATTAACAAATAAAAGATTAAGTTATGATGGCAAGCAATTGCCTGTGTCGTACCGACCCGCGTCAGGTCGGGTTGAGCTATGGCAAGAGTAAGTCCATAGAGCGCGCCCGGTACGAACACTCATGTTATGGGGCCCAAAAGTAAGGTTAAGTTAAGAAAGTTATGAAGAGATAAGAGAGCATAAGGAAGCATAAACGGATCATGCATACGATATGTCAAGTTATGTTATGAGATGTTATGCCATGTTATGATTAAGAAAGGTTATGAAATGTTATGCCATGTTATGATTAAGGAAGGTTATGAAATGTTATGCCATGTTATGATTAAGAAAGGTTATGAAATGGTATGCTATGTTATGTTATACAATGTTATGTTAGGTTAGATTATGCTGTGTTTTTAATATTGCGGTATTAATAGTTGTACTTGCTGAGCTTTCGCTCACTGTCTTACGTCTATGCTGTAGGTAAGCAGCCTGCCAGCAACCAATGATACAAGATGGAAGGCGAGGTGTGCTGGACTGTGAAATGTGGGAATAATGCCGCCACACGTTTTGTTTATTATGTTAATATTTTACAAGCTTTATTTATACCTACACAACGTTTTAATTATTCAGTATAATTATTTACGTAGGTGCGTATATATATTTATATGACTTATAAAAAAATATATATATATTCCGCTGTTTTACGTATAAGTACGTAAGTATGTATGTATGTATGTACGGTAACGGCCTGTGCTTACTCATTTTCTAGGGCCAGCCATGGCCGGCCAGCACACTAGGATTGCTGGAAAAAAATAAAAATTCTTGGAGGACTAGATGGCAAAGTAAGAACAAGAATTCATCTATAAATAGGTGAAGGCAAAATCTGTAGGTTTCTTTTAGTTAACCTTACAGCCATCAAGCACCTCTTTTACCCCTTAAGAGCCGAATAAAAAGTGAGAGGGAAAGCTGTAGACAGATTGGTTTTCGGTTGGTGTTGGTCTAGTGAAAAAGAAAACCTCCGAAACCCTAAGCTAGAATTCATTTTGTGAAGCTTGAGGTAAACTTTTTAACCTCTAGTTTTCATTCACGTTTTTTATAAGAAGATTGTGAGTGTGATGTTATGTATAAGCATGAGTTTATGAAAAGCAGATTCAAGTACTATGCTTTATGTGTAGTTGATAGTTTTCGGTTTCGATATGCTAGTTTCGAAATAGGATTTTTATGCATGTTTAAGATTTTTGTTTTACAAAAGTTATATGAGTAAGATCTGGATGTATGATTATGAAATGGTTAGGTAACGCCTGCATGCTTGATATAGGCTCACGGGGTATCCGTTTGAGGTAGTGTGCACGTTAGTTACCTTAAAAACCAAACCGAACAAAAAACTGCCAGTTTCAGGTCAAACTGGACAGTAAATTTGGAAAGTGAATTTTGAGGCCCTTAGAGGCCGAATCTTTAAAAAGTCAAAACTACAAAGTTGTAGAGAAGGGAAAATCCTAGGGGTGATCGTGAACAGTTTTTGAAAATAAGGCCTCTAAAACCTTCGTTTTTATAAAAACCCGAGACCAAATTTTAGGGTAATGAAAATAGTCGAAGAATTTTCAAAGGTAGAAACAAGCATTTTTAAGTCAGATTTGAGTTTTGAGTTAAAAACACAAGTTATGAATGAAAGAAGCAAGCATAATGAAGCAAACCCTAACCAATCTTAGGGTTTATTAAGGTAAAATCTCCCCTAAGTTTTCAGCTTTCAATTTGGTTCAATTTGGAAGTTATTTTGTATTACCAGCTGAGTATGTAAGAGCATAAGCTCTAAGTTATTTTTTTCGGCCCTAGTTAGATTAGGTTATGTGCTTGGTTAGCTCTAAGGGTGGTTTGGTGTTTATTAGCATTTTGTGATTTTAATATGCTTGCTTGATTTATGTTAATTGCATGCTAGCTGATGTTCAAGTTTTATATGCCCCTAATAAGTTAAGGTATGTGTTAGAATGCATGATTAGGTTAATTGGCAGAATTGGTGTATATTAGTCAAGCTGGATTTTTTTTCTGCAAACCCTAATTATTTGGGATATGATAATGGTTTGCATGGCTGAGTTTTTATTTGTGTTTGAAGAGAATTTGACGTTAGAAAGGCGCTGTATGTTTGACTTAGGCTCCCGCTGGTTCGGTTGAGGTAGTGTGCACGTTTTTAGGGCGAGTAACAAATGAGAATAAGGAAACTGCCATTTCGGGTTCAAGTTACCCTGTTTTCTGGAAAGCAAATTTTGAGGCCCTTAGAGGCCGATTTTCGAAAAACGTAAAACATGAAAGTTGTTGAGAACAGTTTTTCCTATAAGACAACGTGGACAGTTTTTAAAAATAAGGCTCCAACGGCCTTCGTTTTTTATGGAAAACCGAGCCTGACTGTGCTCAGTTTTTATGCACGGCCAGGAGACTTAAACCGGGTAAATGAATGAGTTACGTTCCGAACTGGGTTTTGTAAAAAACATGAAAGTTTTAGAATTTTCTAAGATCTAAAACTTTCATGAAGAAAAGTTTTTCAGATTCGGTCTGGATTTCTAATTAAAAATTGGAGTTTTAAAAACTGTGTAGAAAATTGGAATTCCTGCACAGAATTTTCTAAAACAAAATAGAAAAACTGTTGCAAAGGCAGTTATTAGTGTTTGATTGTTTTTGGTGGTTTAAAACCCAATGTTTTAAATACTAAAACTGTTTCAAGGACAGTTTTCCGCCTTTAATATTTTATAAAACCAAATCATATGATTTTAAGGATTTTTTTTAAAGAAAAACCCTAAGTTTTCAAAAGTAGTTTAAAAACAAAATTCGGTGAGCAATAACCGTAAAAAGATGCCGAGTTATTGGTTTGGGCCCGAAGTCCAAGGGTTATCCAACGTAACCCAATAAGAGATTAAGACTATGGATCAGGGCCCTTGACTCAAGGGTTACCTATAGGGTTATTTTTAATAACCCATTAAGAATGTTTTCAAGACGGTTAGGTAGGGGCATATAACAAAGAATAAATGGAACATTGGTACAAATTACCAACAATTTAAAAGTTAGGATTTCAGAATCCTGACACGATGTCCTTTGTCATAGCAGGAAATAATCTGCTATCTCGCCCCGAGCAGGAGCGGCTTATCAGTGGACGTTTAGTTTGAGGTAAGTACAACTCCGCCTACAGCATAGGCTTTAGTTGTATACTTACTCAAGTATGATTTATGAATACTATAATAGATGCTGCGACGTATGTTAGATATGATTGATATTAGGTTATGTTATGAGATGTTATGTGAATGCTTTATGAAATGATTATGCTATGACGTATGAAATGTTTAAAATGCATGAAGACACGATATGATTTATGTCTTAGGAATTTGTGACATCACGAGGCATGATCACTAATTCTAAATAAGAATAAGATAAGATAAGAAATTATGGCAAGCAAGTTGCCTGTGTCGTCCCGACCCGCTCATAGGTCGGGTTGGACTATGGTTTGAGTTGGAAATGGACTGGCCGCCCCAACCAAATCATAGTTGCGCGCCCGGTACGTACACTTATGGGGCTCATAAGCAAGATAAGTAAGATAAGCAAGTATGATAAGACAAGTTATGAATGAAAGAAGCAAGCATAATTGGCTCATGCATGATTTAGATAGAATATGTTATTTTAGATAGATTATGTTATGTTATGATTAGATAGAAAATGTTATGTCATGATTAAATGTGTTATGTTAGATTGAATATGTTAGGTTGAATGGATTATGTTATGTTTGATTAAATTCTGTTTTGTATCGTTATTTGTTGCGGATAATTATGTTGTACTTACTGAGCGAAAGCTCACGTGTCTTACGTCTATGCTGTAGGTAAGCAACCTGTCAGCAATTTTTGATACAAGATGGCGAGCGGGGCAGGGTGAACTGTGAAGTGATGTGGGATATTTTTGCCGCTACGCATTTTGTTTCTTATGTACATTATTTAATATCCGATCTTCGTATATCGCTTTTCGTTTCGAACGCACCGTTTTTATATAACGCCCTTCGTTCGTATATATCGTTTGTCGTTTGTACGTCCAGTATAAAAAAAAAAAAAATTTCCGCTGTGTATGCTAAGCATGTATGTATGTATGTATGTACGGTAACGGCCTGTGCTAGGCAGGTCGTTACACATGGGCTCCTGCGGGTAGGCGTGCCACACTGCTGAAAAACTGAGGTATCGGGTATGATACATATCCCGATACATCGCAGGATTGCGATGAGGTACACCGGCACCCTCGTCCGGTAGCGGTCCAAAACGTGCGACTAATAATGCACGGAAATGCGCCCAAGTACAACTCGGCATCGATCCCTCTCCTACTGTCATCCACCATAGCCGTGCGTCTACTGCCAGACACCGGCTGGCTAACGAAACCTGTAGTCGCTCCTCTATATGACATAGACGGAAAATCAGCTCCATGTCGTATAGCCATGCTGCTAACGACACTGTCCGTCTCGTCCCATCAAAAATCATCGGACGCGACTCATAAAAAGACGTCACAGCACGTGATCCTCGTCTGCTCCAGCGAGATCCATAACGTCGTATCTATCATAACATAATCACGTAATAATTATTTATTCATAAAATAAAATTACTTACAATGATGGCGGTGACGGCAGGCATACTGTGAAATTGGGTAGCAGGGAACCGCTCTGATACCAACTCTGTAACAACCCGCCTAGCACAGGCCGTTACCATACATACATACATACATGCGTACTTATTTATTTGGCATAACGTAAGCAGCGGAAATTTTTTTTTTTATGCGAATACTTGAAATACATATATAAGGATGTTGCATACGAAATAATTTACATAACAAAAATCAAAACGCGAAGCGGTTATAATCCCCACATTTCACTGCTTGCCCTGCCCCGCTCGCCACCTTGCACCATCAATTGCCTGTAGGTTGCTTACCTACAGCATAGACGTAAGTCACGTGAGCTTTCGCTCAGCAAGTACAACATATACATATCCGCGACAATAAACATAATCATAGATTATTATCACTTCACATATCATGGCATTTCATACATAGCATACTCAACTCATCGTATCATAACATGACTTATAATAACATACATAACATCGCATAATATATGCATGAACCAATTATGCTCTTATTATGCCATCGTATTCATTCTTAACTTATCTTACTTATGGGCCCCTTATCATGAGTATACGTACCGGGCGCGCAACTATGATTTGGTTGGGGCGGCCAGTCCATTTCCAACTCAAACCACAGTCCAACCCGACCTAACGCGGGTCTGTACGATACAGGCAAGCTTGCTTGCCATCATACTTACTTTTCATGAACTCATACTTGTTCTTATTAGTGAACATGCTTCATGATGTCACTATTCATAATTATGCTCATATCTTAACATCATGCCATAATCTCATACTCATGAACTTAACATAGTCATATCGTAAACATAACATCATTCCATCATAAACATCAAACATACTTGGCAAGTATACAACAAAAGCCTATGCTGTAGGCGGAGTTGTACTTACCTTGAGTACTATATCCCGAGACTTGTTGATCCACTTCAGGATACTTCAGCAGGCTATTTCCTGCTATATCAGAGGACATAGAGTAAGAATTATGTTCTTACAGAATGTTGGTAATCAAACCAACATTCATACCTATTTGTGGTTATATGTCCCCCCCTCCTTAATACAATGCCGGATACTTTCTCAGTATCACAGATAACCCTATGGTTTAGAACATACTTAGGTTGGTCACATAAAGTAACCTTGGCTAAACAGCCTTTCATAACTGTGTTAGGTTATTAAACCTAACCTTGGGCCTAAGCTTGTTTGAAAATTCATTCCATCGGGTTACTCTTGAGTAACCCTGGTTTTTAGGCCCAACTTAGTCCTTTTCACTATTATATTGGGTTACGTTGGATAACCCTTGGGCTTAGGGCCCAAACCAGTAACTCGGAATCTTTCCCGGTTATGGTTCACTCAACTCGATTAAAATTCTTTCTTTACTTCGGAAAAACTTAGGGTTTTAAGATCATTTTATTAAAAACTTAGAATCTGATGAGCGGGTCTTTGTAAAAATCATTAAAAACAGAAACTGCCTTTGGAACAGTTTCTCACTGAGAATTAGTCAGTGGATGTGCAGAAATGTCCTTTTCCTGCACTGTTTTAGAAGTCCTTGTGCAGGAATTTCTTGTTCACTGCACAGTTTTGAAATCTAATTTTCTATTTAAAAATTAAAGCCGAATTTAAAAAAGTTTTCTTCATGAAAGTTTTAAAACATTCAAAATCCTAAAACTTTTGTTTTGAACTCGAGACCCAAATCAGTCTCTAACCCACTCCTTTAACCTGTTAAACTCACCTAGCCGTGTATAGGGTCTGGGCGCGGTCAGGCTCGGGTTTTCACAAAAACGAAGGCCATTGGAGCCTTATTTTTGAAAACTGTCCACGATGTCCCATAGGAAAAACCCTTATCTACAACTTTTGTGTTTTACATTTTTCCAAAATCAGCCTCTAAGGACCTCAAAACTGGCTTTCCAGAGAACTGGCCAGCTTGAACCTGAATTGGCAGTTTTCGTTCTTTTCTTGGTTTCTCGTCCTAATTCGTGCACACTACCTCAACCGAACTCAGCGGGAGCCTAGAATCAACGTTTTAACTCACATGAAACTCAAACCCGTCCATGCAAGTTAAACAATAAACTGCATTATTAGGGTTAGGGTTGGCTTGTTCTAGTTTCTATCAACCATAGCATACACCATTCAATCTAGCACCCTAGCATGCCATTAACATTCTGTTGGGCAGATTTGGGGAAACATATAACCTACTAAATATCCTAGCATGCAATCATAATAATCAGCACATAAAAACTCATAATTAACATCAATCAAACATAGCTTAAAATACTAAATCAAACCAACCTTAACTAATCTAATCAAGCACACACTAAAAATCTGACCTAGGGCAGAAATTAGATTGAGCTTATGCTCATTACAAATCAGCTTGTAATACATTTAAATCTCTAATTTAGAACTTAAATTGAGAGTTTTAAGGGCCAAAAGAATTTTTACCTTACTTATTCCAAATGTGGGTTTGCTTGGCTCAAAATTTCTCTCTTCCTTTCTCCTTGGTGCAGCCGGCCTTAGCTCCTCCCAATGAGCCCAAAATTTTCCAGCCACCTAGGGACTGCTCCAACCAAGATTCCGGCCACTTTACACAAAAATCAGCCACCTCCCTACTTGTTTTCCCCTTCAATTTTTCTTCCCAATTTTTCTTCCCCCTTGCAGCTGCCACACAACCGGCCACCAATGGCCAAATGGTCTCCAAAATTTTTCTAACTTCTTGGCTTGCTTCCTAGTGAATGCCTAATACTCCTAAGACCAATTCCTTGATTTTCCAAGCTTTTTCTTTCTCTTTGGCAGCTCACTCAAGTTCGGATTTTTGGGCAGAAAATTGACCAAAGTTTGACTAGTTTTTCTAATTTTTGTGAATAGGAAGCACCCCTATTTATAGACAATTTTGAACTTTCCAAAATTGCAAAATAGTCCTTCAAAGTTCACCATTTTGCACTTTAGGGGGGTGAGGTGGCCGGCCAAGGGGTTCTAGAACCATCCATAATTCTTTCCAAATTTGCATTAAATCCTTAAAATGATGTCTTAAATCAAAAGTTAAATGACATCATCATTAAGGCCTTATTTGGCCTAATTCTTGATTAGATAGTGTCTTTCAATACTAAACAGATATTGTTGATACTGTGGTCATCAATTCACAGTACCGACTATTAATCTACAGTCCAAAATTTATCTATCTAATAATGGACTATACGAAAAATTTTCTTTTCGCTTCGAGCCTTTTGGCCTTTAATCTCCTACTTAGTGTACTTGATTTTTCTATGGTGGTTTTGAATCTAACTTAAACTATTTTATCTGAAAAATTGGTTTTCCGCAGTATACTTCCTATACTATTTACTATTTTTCGATATCGTCAAAAAATTGATCTTTCTAGTCAATCTTTGACTTTCTTGGGTCCATGTTGCCTATCCTGTCAACATGGACTCTCTTGGTCAACTTTGACGGTTTTTAGTCAAACTTTGAGTTTTCTGGTCAAACTTTGACTTTCGTAAAATCATAGCGTTTTTATACCTTTTTCCTCAAAAGGTCGTATGCTTAATTAAGCAATCATTTTTAGTCTTATAAAAGCATAAGAACTCACAATTCTGAATAAAAACCCTAAACCGGGCTTTTCATAAATACCTTCATGGTACAGTTTAAATTTCTATACAAGAAATTGTGACGTTGTAAAATTCTAGTTATTACAGTATCCGGCTTTATTTTAAGAAAGGGGGGGTGGCATATAACTATTACTAGGTATGAATGTTGGTTTGATTACCAACATTCTGTAAGAACATAATTCTTACCCTATGTCCTTTGATAGCAGGAGATAGCCTGCTGGAGTATCCTGAACCGAATTAACACATCTCGGTACATAGTAAACAAGGTAAGTACAACTCCGCCTACAGCATAGGCTTTTGTTGTATACTTGCCCCAAGTATGTTTGGTGTTTATGATGAAATGATGTTATGTTTACGATATGACTATGTTAAGTTCATGATTATGAGATTATGGTATGATGTTAAGTTATGAGCATGATTTATGTATAGTGACATCATGAAGCATGTTCACTAATAAGAACAAGTATGAGTTCATGAAAAGTAAGTATGATGGCAAGCAAGTTTGCCTGTGTCGTACCGACCCTCGTTAGGTCGGGTTGGACTGTGGTTTGAGTTGGAAATGGACTGGCCGCCCCAACCAAATCATAGTTGCGCGCCCGGTACGTACACGTATGATAAGGGGCCCATAAGTAAGATAAGTTAAGAATGAATAAGATGGCATAATAAGAGCATAATTGGTTCATGCATATATTATGCAATGTTATGACATGATATGTATGTTATGATATGTATGCTATGGGAAGTTATGTATGACATGTATGACATGCTATGTTTATGTAAGGCTATGATGAGTTATGTTTATGCTTAATTGTTGCGGATTTATATGTTGTACTTGCTGAGCGAAAGCTCACGTGTCTTACGTCTATGCTGTAGGTAAGCAACCTACGGGCAACTGATGATACAAGATGGTGGGCGTGGCGGAGCAAGCTATGAAATGTGGGATTTATAACCGCTACGCGTTTCGATTTTATTTTATATATTATTCCGCATTCGAATAGCATTTATATTATTATGCGTTTTATTTATTCCGCACTGTATAAAAAAAAATTTCCGCTGCTTATGTTAAATAAGTAAGTATGTATGTGTATGTATGTATGTATGGTAACGGCCTGTGCTAGGCGGGTCGTTACAGAGATGGTATCAGAGCGGTTCCCTACTACCCAATTTCACAGTATGCCTGCCGTCGCCACCATCATTGTAAGTGATTTTATTTTTATGAGTAAATAATTACTAAATGATTATGATAGATACGGCGTTATGGATCCCGCTGGAGCAGACGAGGATCGATGTGCTGTGACGTCTTTCTACGAGTCGCATCCGCTGATTTTTGATGGGACGAGACGGACAGTGTCGTTAGCAGCATGGCTATATGACATGGAGCTGATTTTCCGTCTATGTCATATAGAGGAGCGACTACAGGTTTCGTTAGCCAGTCGGTGTCTTGCTGTAGACGCTCGACTATGGTGGATGACGATAGGAGAGGGATCGATGCTGAGTCGTACCTGGGCGCATTTCCATGCGTTGTTAGTCGCACGTTTCGGACCGCTACCGGACGAGAGTGCCGGGTAACCTCATCGTGATCCTGCGATGTATCGGGATATGTATCATGCCCGATACCTTAGTTTTTCAGTAGTGTGGCACGCCTACCCGCAGGAGCCCATGAGCCACTACTGCAGGCGGTTTCAGGAGGAGCTGTTGCCTTACGTCCCCCGGGACTTGGCTAACCCGGGGATGATTTCACTACAGACTTTCCGAGACGGTTTGCCTCCGCAGATCCGCCAGTACATTCCCATGCCGTTGCCTGAGACGACGGTGGGGAACATGATAGAGGATATTATGGGGGCCGAGGCCATGGTACAGGCTATGCAGGCCGCTGGGGTTGCAAAGGGTCATCAGGCACCGATCGACGACGCTGGGATGAGATAGCCGTTTTTCGGGCCTGGTCCAGTTTTTCCCGAGGACCCGATTCCAGCCGAGCCAATACAGGCGGTGCCGCCCCAGGACACAGAGGCTGACGAGGTTGGGGGTGATTTCGACCCCGATGATAATATAGTTGCTCCGGAGGATCAGCCGGAAGACCCCCCGATCATCGATATTTCTAGCGATGATGAGGAGGACGTGGAGCCGGAGCCAGAGCATGAGGACTGGTTCGCGGATGATGAGGAGGATATGGAGCCAGGACCAGAGTTTGAGCATGAGGACTGGCTAGAGGAGGATTTTGACGAGGACCCTGTATAGATTAGGCTAACCGTGTATATATTTTTTTTTTGACGTTAGACTGATATGTACTAGCTTATGTTTTTTTGATGATAGGCTTGTACTATTGCATGATGGGAAAGTGTTAGACACTTCCATCCGAAATTTTGACCCTATATGTACAGAAATCGTATCAAAATGTATTTACAATATTGTGAATATAATGTACTTTTTGTGAGAATACAAAAAGGAAAGTTCAAGTATGAAATATTATGATATGATGATGAAAGGCATGTTACGAGTTGTTATATGCCATGATACGATGATAAAGTTATGATATGAAGTATTATGTTATGTTATGACGAGAAATGTATGAAAGAAGGGATATTCCTGGTATGATAATATCTTTTCTTATGTTTTGATAGGATCTAGAGAAAATGGTTCGTACACGCCGAGCAGTACCTGAAAATCCGCCAGAGCCGGATCTCGCAACCATTGTTGCAAATTTGCAACGGCAGCTACTGGAACAGCAGCAAGAGACAAATAGACTGCGAGAGCAGTTAATTCAGATGAACCAGAGACCTTGGGCTGATGAGGTTCCTCTTCAACAGAATAGGGTGCCTCCGGTACCAGGAGTCCAACCGGAAGTACAACAAGAAGATCTACGGAATGTTGAGATTCAGGTAGCACCTGTTGGAGTTCCAGTATACTTACCACCAGTACGAGAGGATTTACTGTATGAGAGATTCAGGAAAATGAAGGCACCTGAATTCGAAGGATTGATGGATCCGATAGCTGCGGATAATTGGTTGATTAATATCCAAGTCATCTTGGACTTCATGAGGCTGTCGGAACAGGAAAAGGTTCTTTGTGCTTCCTTCACCCTTAAGAAAGACGCCAGACATTGGTGGAAGACTGTTCAGATGCGGCGAGATGTTACCACCATGAGCTGGCAAGATTTTGTGACAGAGTTCCGCACCATGTAATACAATAGGGAATTCTGGCAGCCCAGCAGGATGATTTCGCCAGCCTAAAACAGGGATCAATGACAGTAATGGAGGCTGTCAAGAAGTTTGAACAGTTGGCCCGGTTGTGTCCGGAACTGGTTCCCAATGAAACATAAAAAGTTAGAAGAATGATGAAGATGTTCCGGACAGATATTGCCAAGCAAGTTAGCGCTGGCAGTAGCCCACCTACCCTGGTATCCGACTGCGTAAGTCGTGCGATAAGAGCCGAATACTGGATAAACCAGGACAAGGAAGCAAGGGCTCAGATCTTCAGGGCAAAGAGGGATGAAAAGGCCATGGTAAAGCCGACACAGCCCCGTCAGAACTTTGAAACGCCCCCGAAAGGACAAGTCAGTAACCCTGCCCAAGGTTCCAAACAGTTTGGGAGGAACAAGAGAAAAGGATATTTCTCGGGTCAGGGACAACAAAAGAATTACCCTAAAAAAAGGAATAATAGAGGAAATGAGGGTAATAACACTGACTGCCCGGCATGCGCCAAGTGTGGAAGGAAACACCCGGGAATCTGTTGAATGGGGTCGAATGCCTGCTACCTGTGTGGCAAGGAGGGGCATTATGCAAAGAATTGCCATCTAAACAACCAAGGCCAGAATCCTCCGTACCCGAGCCGAAATGCGAACAGTCGGTTGCATGCAATCCAAACTAGGCTTGAAGGACCCTCAATCACACAAGGAAGATTGGAGGCTCCTGAACCTCAAGCCAGGATCTATGCTTACACCAGGGGTGATGCTGAAGCTGGAACTTCACATGTGGTGACAGGTCAGATTTCTATCGCCACCTATGATGCTATCGCCTTGTTTGATTCTGGAGCTACTCACTCATTTGTATCTCTGGAGTTCGCCCAGAAGTTAGGAGGAGGTGTGGATAGTTTAGATCAACCCTTCAAAACCTCTTTGCCGTCCGGAGAGATTTTGTGGTCCAATTATTGGATACGAAATGCTTCCGTGACTATCTGTGGCCGAGAATTGTTTGTAGATCTCATCGCGATCAAGCTGCAGGATTTCGATGTGATCTTAGGAATGGATTTCTTAGGCAAATACAACGCCAAGATCGACTGCAGAAAGCGTTGTGTAACATTCAATCCATACGGAAAGGAGGAGTTCAATTTCTACGGGCAATCTCGGAATTCAGCAACTAAACTGGTTTCAGCGATGAAGGCTTGGAAAATGTTAGCTAATGGCTGCCAACGATATTTAGCTAACATGGTGGATAAAGATTGTGAAGTGGAATTGGCACCGGAAGATGTTCCCATTATAAAGGAATATGTGGATATCTTTCCGGAAGACTTACCAGGACTTCCGCCGGAACGCGAGATTTCGTTCGAAATCGAATTGCTGCCTGGAGCTGCACCGATATCGAAAGCGCCTTATCGTATGGCATCTGCTGAGCTTAGGGAACTGCAAGTGCAGTTACAAGAATTGCTGGACAAGGGATTCATCCGACAAAGTTACTCTCTATGGGGAGCACCAGTGTTGTTCGTAAAGAAGAAGGATGGATCACTACGAATGTGTATCGACTACCGTGAGCTTAACAAGATTACGATCAAGAACAAGTATCCCCTTCCGAGGATTGACGATCTTTTCGATCAACTTAGGGGAGCGGTAGTATTTTTGAAAGTCGATCTACGGTCAGGTTATCATCAGCTCAGGATTAAGGAGGCAGATATCTCCAAGACGGCTTTTCGAACACGTTATGGGCATTATGAGTTTTTGGTCATGCCATTTGGATTAACCAATGCCCCTGCTGCGTTCATGGACCTTATGAACCGAGTATTCAAGGAGTACCTGGATAAGTTCGTCATTGTTTTTATTGACGATATTTTGATATACTCAAGGTCCAAAGAGGAGCACGAGCATCACCTTAGGTTAGTGATGGAGACGCTAAGACGAAACCAGTTATACGCCAAATTCTCAAAATGCGAATTGTGGCTGGAAAAAGTCCACTTTTTGGGTCATGTGGTATCAAAGGAAGGAATTTCAGTGGACCCTGCTAAGGTAGAGGCGGTTAGTGCATGGCCAGCACCCAAGAATGTTACGGAAATAAGAAGTTTCCTTGGACTAGCTGGCTACTACTGAAGGTTCGTCGAGGGATTTTCCAAGATCGCTACACCCCTCACCGCTCTTACCCGTAAGGAAAAGAAATTCGAATGGACTCAGAAATGTGAGGGGAATTTCTAAGAGCTCAAGAGGAGGTTGACAAGTGTGCCTGTGTTGACAATTCCTGATGTAGATGCAGGAAATTTCGTGATCTACAGTGACGCTTCTAAGAATGGATTAGGAGCCGTCTTGATGCAAAATGGGAAGGTAGTTGCCTACGCATCTCGACAGTTGAAGATTCACGAAAGGAATTATCCCACGCACGATTTGGAGCTCGCGGCAGTAGTTTTAGCACTTAAGATATGGAGACACTATCTGTATGGGAATAAATGTGAAATCTACACCGATCACCAGAGCCTCAAATACATTTTTACTCAGAAGGAGCTCAACATGAGACAACGTAGATGGCTAGAACTTCTAAAGGATTATGATTGTGAGATCCTTTACCACCCTGGAAAGGCTAACAGGGTAGCAGATGCCTTAAGTAGGAAATCTGTAGGCATGCTGATGTCTATTGGACTGTTTCCTAAGCCACTACTAAAGGAGATTTCTGAGTTCAACTTGGAACTGTTAACGGGGAAATTGTCGGTTCTGTCCCTCCAGTCCAATCTCTTAGAGACCATTAAGTCGCATCAATGAAAGGATTCCTCTTTGCTGAAAGCACAACTCTTTGGTGGAAAGAACAAGGAGTTTAAGGTCTCTGAAGATGGTGCTATCTATTTCAAAGGAAGGATTTGTGTTCCTGACTTTGAGTTTCTTAAGGACCAGATCTTGTCTGAGGCACACAAGACGCCGTATTCAGTACATCCAGGAGCATCCAAGATGTATAAAGACCTCCGAGAGAGTTATTGGTGGCCCAATATGAAGAATGAGGTAGCAGAATTTGTGTCGAAATGCCTGACTTGTCAGAAAGTTAAGGCTGAACATCGACATCCGGGTGGAGAACTACAGAAGATAGAGCTTCCTGAATGGAAATGGGAGCAAATTACTATGGATTTCGTAGTAGGGCTACCCAGAACTTCAAGTGGGAATGACTCAATTTGGGTTATTGTGGATAGATTAACCAAATCAGCCCACTTTATTGCGACTAAGGTCACCTTCTCAGTGGAAAAATTGGCTGAAATCTACGTATCCCAGATCGTCAGATTTCATGGAGTAACAAAATCGATCATCTTGGACCGTGATGGACGTTTCACTTCTCGATTTTGGACTAGTGTTCACAATGCTATGGGGTCGAAATTGAAGTTCAGTACGGCATTTCACCCACAAACTGACGGCCAATCAGAACGAACCATCCAGACACTAGAGGATATGCTAAGGTCATGTGTGCTGGATTTCAAAGGAAACTGGGATCAGAAGCTGCCATTGATCGAGTTTTCATATAACAACAGTTATCATGCTTCGATTGGTATGGCTCCATTTGAAGCATTATATGGAAGAAAATGTCGATCTCCTATCCACTGGCAGGAAGTGGGGCAGAAGCAGCTACAAACCACTGATTTTATCAAAAAGACCTCGGAGGATATTCAGATGATCAAGCAGAGGCTCGACATAGCTTTTAGCAGACAGAAAAGTTATGCCGATAAACGTAGGAGGCCTTTGGAATTCCAAGTGGGAGATGCGGTGTTCATCAAGATTACTCCTATGAAAGGAGTAATGCGATTTGGTAAAAAAGGGAAGCTTAGTCCGAGATACACGGGACCATTTGAGATTCTCGAACGGATTGGAAAAGTAGCCTATAAGCTTGCCCTACCGCCAGAATTAGCTTCGATGCATAATGTTTTCCACGTATCGATGCTAAAGAAGTATATGCCAGACCCTTCCCATGTGCTTAGTCAAGAACCAGTGGAGGTTCAAACGGACTTGACATATGAAGAAAAGCCAGTTCAGATTCTGGATCGGGAAGAGAAGGTCTTAAGGAATAAAACCATTCCCATGGTTAAAGTATTGTGCCGAAACCACATGGTCGAAGAAGCAACCTGGGAGTTGGAAGATGAGATGAGAAAGAACTACCCTGATTTGTTTTAATTTTCGAGGTCGAAAATTTTTAAGGGGCGTAGATTGTAATAACTAGAATTTTACAACGTCACAATTTCTTAGAAATTTAAACTGTACCACGAAGGTATTTATGAAAAGCCCGGTTTAGGGTTTTTATTCAGAATTGTGAGTTCTTATGCTTTTATAAGACTCAAAAATGATTGCTTAGTTAAGCATACAACCTTTTGAGGAAAAAGGTATAAAAACGCTATGATTTCGCGATAGTCAAAGTTTGACCAGAAAAGTCAAAGTTTGACCAAAAACCGTCAAAGTTGACCAAGAGAGTCAACGTTGACAGAATAGGCAACATTGACCCAAGAAAGTCAAAGATTGACTAGAAATATCAATCATTTGACGATATCGAAAAATGGTAAGCAGTATGAGATAAATACTGCGAAAAACCATTTTTTTTCAAATCAGATAATATGAATAAGTTTTAAAACCACCATAGAAAAATCAAGCACATTAAGTAGGAGATTAAAGGCCAAAAGGCTCGAAACGAAAAGAGAATTTTTCGTATAGTCCATTATTAGACAGATAAATTTTGGACTGCAGTTTAATAGTCGGTACTGTGAATTAATGACCACAGTATCAACAATATCTGTTTTAGTATTAAAAGAGACTGTCTAATCAAGAATTAGGCCAAATAAGGCCTTAATGATGATGTCACTTAACTTTTGATTTATGACATCATTTTATGGATTTAATACAAAATTGGAAAGAAAGTTGGATGGTTCTAGAATTGAGAGGAGGAGCTAAGGCCGGCTGTACCAAGGAGAGAGGAAGAGAAAAAAAAATTTAGATCAAGCAAACCCGTTCTTGAATTGAGCAAGGTAAAAACTTCTCTTGAACCCTAAGCTCTCAATTCAAGTTTTAAATTAAAGATTTAAATGTATTACAAGCTGATTTGTAATGAGCATAAGCTCAATTTAATTTCTGCCTTAGGTCAGATTTTTTTTAGTATGTGCTTTATTAGTTAAGGGTGGTTTTGATTGATGTTAATTATGAGTTTTTATGTGCTTATTAGTATGATTGCATGCTAAGATATTTAGTAGGTTATATATTCCCCCAAATCTGCCCAACAGAATATTAATGGCATGCTAGGGTGTTAGAATGGATTGTGTATGCTATGGTTGGTAGAAACTAGAAACAAGCCAACCCTAACCCTTAAAAATGCAGTTTTATTGTTTGACTTGCATGGACGGGTTTGAGCTTCATGTGAGTTAAAACGGGACGTTAGAAAAGCGTTGTATGTTGATTCTAGGCTCCCGCTGAGTTCGGTTGAGGTAGTGTGCACGAATTAGGACGAGAAACCAAGAAACAAACAAAAACTGCCAATTCGGGTTCAAGCTGGCCAGTGTTCTGGAAAGCCAGTTTTGAGGCCCTTAGAGGCTGATTTTGGAAAAACCTAAAACACGAAAGTTGTAGGGAAGGGGTTTTCTTGTAGGAAAATGTGGACAGTTTTCAAAAATAAGGCTCCAATGGCCTTCGTTTTTATAAAAACCCGAGCCTGACCGTGCCCAGACCCTATACACGGCCAGGTGAGTTCAACAGGTTAAAGGAGTGGGTTAGAGACCGATTTGGGTCTCCTGTTAAACACAAAAGTTTTAGATTTTTCAAGCATTAAAACTTCTATGAAGAAAACTTTTCAAATTCGACTTTGATTTTTAAATATAAAATTGGTTTTCAAAACTGTGCAGTGAATAGGAAATTCCTGCACAGGGATTTCTAAAACAGTGCAGGAAAAGGACATTTCTGCACATACACTGACTAATTCTCAGTGAGAAACTGTTCCAAAGGCAGTTTCTGTTTTTAATGGTTTTTACAAAAAAACCCGCTCATCAGATTCTAAGTTTTTATAAAATGATCTTAAAACCCTAAGTTTTTCCAAAGTAAAGAAAGAATTTTTAATCGAGTTAAGTGAACCATAACCGGAAAAGGTACCGAGTTATTGGTTTGGGCCCGAAGCCCAAGGGTTATCCAACGTAACCCAATAAAAGAGTGAGAATGACTAGTTGGGCCTAAAAACTCGGGTTATCTGAAATAACCAATTGAGTTGTATTTTAGAAGGCGTAGGCCCAAGATTTAAGAATAGTAGTCCAATGCTACTTTGGATGGCTGTTTAGCCAAGGTTACTTTATGTGACCAATCAAAGTACACATTAAGTGTAGTAAACCCTAAACCCTAAGATTGACCAGGATACTGGGTAAGTATCCGGCTTTGTTTTAAGAAAGAGGGGGGGGGGGGCATATAACTATGACTAGGTATGAATGTTGGTTTGATTACCAACATTCTGTAAGAACATAATTCTTACCCTGTGTCCTTTGATAGCAGGAGATAGCCTGCTGGAGTATCCTGAACTGGATCAACACATCTCGGGACATAGTAAACAAGGTAAGTACAACTCCGCCTACAGCATAGGCTGTTGTTGTATAATTGCCCATGTATGTTTGGTGTTTATGATGAAATGATGTTATGTTTACGATATGACTATGTTAAGTTCATGATTATGAGATTATGGTATGATGTTAAGTTATGAGCATGATTTATGTATAGTGACATCATGAAGCATGTTCACTAATAAGAACAAGTATGAGTTTATGAAAAGTAAGTATGATGGCAAGCAAGCTTGCCTGTGTCGTACCGACCCGCGTTACGTCGGGTTGGACTGTGGTTTGAGTTGGAAATGGACTGGCCGCCCCAACCAAATCATAGTTGCGCGCCCGGTACGTACACTTATGATAAGGAGCCCATAAGTAAGATAAGTTAAGAATGAATAAGATGGCATAATAAGAGCATAATTGGTTCATGCATATATTATGCAATGTTATGACATGATATGTATGTTATGATATGTATGCTATGGGAAGTTATGTATGACATGTATGACATGCTATGTTTATGTAAGGCTATGATGAGTTATGTTTATGCTTAATTGTTGCGGATTTATATGTTGTACTTGCTGAGCGAAAGCTCACGTGTCTTATGTCTATGCTGTAGGTAAGCAACCTACGGGCAACTGATGATACAAGATGGTGGGCGTGGCGGAGCAAGCTGTGAAATGTGGGATTTATAACCGCTACGCGTTTCGATTTTATTTTGTATATTATTCCGCATTCGAATAGCATTTATATTATTATGCGTTTTATTTATTCCGTATCGTATTAAAAAAAAATTCCGCTGCTTATGTTAAATAAGCAAGTATGTATGTGTATGTATGTATGTATGGTAACGGCCTGTGCTAGGCGGGTCGTTACATAATCAATGCATAAATCATATGCATCACGTCATCAAGGCATAAATCATATGCACTATATCATACATACATAAGCTTAACATCACATAAGCAGTAAAAACATTTTCCGTCTATACTGTAGGCGGAGTTGTACTTATCGGTTATGCTAATCCCTGGGGTTTGTCGTTCCAATAGGTTACCTCAATAAGTTACCTTCCTGTTTTCTAAAAAGGAAGTAAGATAAGAATCATTCTATCTTACCTTAACTTCTTTTATTAAATGTTGGTAAGGATACCAACATTTAATAGTAACCCTAGATATATGTCTCCCTCATAGGCTGAATAATATCCTTGTTGGTTACTAAGTGTAACCCTAGGGCACATGCCCAATGGCAATCAAACAGTATCCTGTTTGATCACCTAACTAATTGTGGGCTCAAGGCCCAATGACCTTAGCATCCTATTAGGCTACTATGAGTAACCTTAGGTATGGGCTCATCTTGGGTGAATATTTAAAAAGCCTGTTGGGCTACTAAGGCCCAACAATTAAAGTGGTATCTATTAGGGTTACCTTAAGAAACCTTGGACTCAAGGCCCATCAGATACCATTTCTTAATTTGGCCCAATTAAATTTGGTAACCTATGTAACTACTTTAGGTTACCATTTTGCTTACTTATTTCTTTTCTTACTAAACTGGGTTTGATTATCAAGGTAAAACTGTCTTTAAATAAAACTATTTAGGTTTTGATGGTATTTATAGAAAACAGTCAAATTGTTAGTGCATGTGCAGGAATTTTCCTGTGCATGTACTGTTTTGAAATTCCTGAATCAGAACTTATTATACTGATTCAGTTTTACTTTGAAATCTGTTTGGATTTTGAAAACATTTTCTTCACGAAAGTTTTAGATATTGAAAAACCCTATAACTTTTGTATTTTGGTCAAAACCCAGTTCTAGCTTTAACTTACACTTTTTCCATGTTGAATTTGCCTGGCCGTGTACATAGGTCTGGGTGGTCCAGGCACGGGTTTTTGTAAAAACAAAGGCCTTTTTAGCCTTATTTTCAAAAACTGTCTGGTTTCCTCCTAGAATTTTCAATTTCCTACAACTTTGCAGTTTTGAATTTGTAACGACCCACCTAGCACAGGCCGTTACTATACATACATACATACTTAACGTATACAGCGGAAATATATATTTTTTTTTATACGGGGTGTATGAATAATAACGATATATAAATAGCGAATGTATGAACAAAACAAAAAGTGATAATCGAACACCGGATAATATATAATGTACATAAGAAACAAAACACGTAGCGGCAGAATATCCCACTCACTTCACAGTTCACCCTGCCCTGCTCGCCATCTCGTATCAAAATTTGCTGACAGGTTGCTTACCTACAGCATAGACGTAAGACGTGAGCTTTCGCTCAGCAAGTACAACATAATTATCCGCAACAAATAACAATACAAAACATAACTCAAATCTAACATAACACATTCTACCCTATTCATGCATGAGCCAATTATGCTTGATTATGCTTGCTTGGTATCTCATGGCTTATCATACTTATCGTACTTAACATGCTTTTCTTGCTTATCATGTTTATCATGCTTATGGGCCCCATAAGTGTACGTACCGGGCGCGCAACTATGGAGTGGTTGGGGCGGCCAGTCCATTTCCAACTCAATCCATAGTCCAACCCGACCTGCGAGCGGGTCGGTACGACACACGCAACTTGCTTGCCTTCATACTTATCTTTCATAATTTCTTAATCATTCTTATTTAGAGTTAGTGAACATGCTTCGTGATGTCACATATTCATAAAACATAATCTTATCATATCATAAATTCATCATACATCTTAGTCATAACATAACATTTCATCATGGCATATTCATAACATATACATTTCCTAAGCATATCACATCAACTACCATAGCATTTATCACTCATACTTAGGCAAGTATTCAACTAAAGCCTATGCTGTAGGCGGAGTTGTACTTACCTCGAATTCTAAGTCCGATGCTACGCCGCTCCTGAATAGGTTGCAATAACAGATTATCACATGTTATTACAAAGGACATAGCGTCAGGATTCTGAAATCCTAACTTTTTAAACTGTTGGTTATCTCAACCAACATTCATTTTATCTGCGTTATATGCCCCCATATGATTAACTTGAAAACATAAGGAACGGGTTACTATAAATAACCCTATAGGTAACTCTCGAGACGAGGGTCCTATTTCATAGTCTTAGTTCCTTATTGGGGTTACGTTGGATAACCCTTGGGCTTCGGGCCCAAACCAATAACTCGGTATCTTTTTCCGGTTATTGCTCATCGAAACTTAGTTTAGAAACCGCTTTTGAAAACTTAGAGTTTTCTTTAAAATCCTTATGAGTGGGTTCATTGTAAAAATCTTTAAAAGTCAAAACTGTCTTTGGAACAGCTTTTTACTGTAATTTTGTTAACATATGTGCAGGAATGCCTAATTCTAACACTTGTTTTTAGAGACCCTGAGCAGTAACCTACCGATCACTGCACAGTTTTTGAAATACATTTTTGTTTGAAAAACTGAGTTCGAATTTGAAAAAGTTTCCTGCATCAAAGTTTTAAATCTTAAAAAGCTCTAAAACTTTCATGTTTTGATCAAAATCGATTTCGGACTTTAACCCACTCGTTTTCCCTTTTTAAATTCACCTGGCCGTGCATGAAGTCTGGGCACGGTCAGGCTCGGATTTCTCTGAAAACGAAGGCCGTTGGAGCCTTATTTTTAAAAACTGTCCACGCTGTCTTATAGGAAAAACTGTTCGCAACAAATTTCATGTTTTACGTTTTTCGAAAATCGGCCTCTAAGGGCCTCAAAATTTGCTTTCCAGAAAACAGGGTAACTTGAACCCGAATGGCCAGTTTTCTACCTCCTAATCGTTTTCGGTCCTAAAACGAGCACACTACCTCAACCGAACTCAGCGGGAGCCTAAGTCAGTCATACAGCGCCTTTCTAATGTCAATTTCTTTTTAAACACAAATTAAAACTCATCCATGCAACCCATTATTCTTTCCCCAAATAATAAAGGTTGCAGAAAATTCAATCTTGCACAATTACACCAAATCTACCATTAACCTAATCATGCATTCTAACTCCTATCTTAACTTATTAGGGGCATATAATCTTGAAAATCAGCTAGCATACAATCCACATACATCAAGCAAGCATACTTAAATCATACCATATTTAAAATCAGCAACCACCCTTAATCTACAAATCAAGCACATAACCTAAACTAGGGCCGAAAAAATAACTTAGAGCTTATGCTCTTACAACCAACAACTTGAAATACAAAATAACTTCCAAATTGAACCAAAATGAAAGCTGAAAGCTGTGGAAGATTTTACCTTAATGAACCCTAAAGTTGGTTAGGGTTTGGTCCAAAGTTTCTTCCCCCTTGGCTCCTAGACACAACCGGCCTCTCCCTAAGCTCACCCAAAATTTTTCTGGTCCTTGGCTGCTGCACCACACAGATTCCAGCCACCAATTCCAGCACTCCCTAAGGCCTTCCAACAATTTTTCTCACCCTTTTTCCAGCACACACACACACGGCCAGCTTGCCAAACAAGGCTCCAAAATTTCCAGCACTTTTTCTTTCCTCCTAGCTGAAAACCGAACTCACCCTAGTGGATTCTCTCTTGAATTTTTGCTTTTGTTCTTGTTTCTTTCTTGGCTGCTAAGGGTCGGTTTTGGGCAGAGAAAAATGGGCAGAGTATGGTTGAGTTTTTCTGATTTTTTTTTAATAGAATGGCCACCTATTTATAGAGGTTTTGGAGCTTTGTTAAATTGCAAGTTTAGTCCCTCAAAAACTAACATTTTACACTAAAAGGGGGGTGAGGTGGCCGGCCAACTCATGGTCTAGAAGCTCCAAAATACTTTCCTAATTTAGCTTAAATCCAAATGATGTCGTAAATAATGGATAAGGTGATGTCATTCTCCCTTAAGGCTTGTTTGGCTTTAAACCTTGATAAGCAATCCATTTTTAGCCAAACAGTCATTGCTAATACTGTGTTACTTAATACACAGTATCATAAATTAAATTTTATTCCAAAATTTATCTGTCATAAATTGGACGGTACGAAAAACTTTTCTTTCCGCTTCAAGTCCTTTGGCCCTTAATAATCTATTTAATGTGCTTGATTTTTCTATGGTGGTTTTAGATTTAATTCTAACTATTTTATCCGTAAAAACGGTTTTTCTCAGTATATAACCTCTACTGCTTAACATACTTAAGTTCCGTCACATAGTTGACCTTTTTAGTCAATCTTTGACTTCTCGGGTCAACTTTGACTTTCATGGTCAACTTTGACTTTTTTCAGTCAAACGTTGACTTTCAATAAAATCATAAAATTTTCTATCTTTTGGACACAAAAGATCATGGGCTTGACTAAGCGATCGTATTTGAGTCTTACGAAGCCATAAGAACTCATGAAATTTAATCAAAAACCCTGAGCCGTGATTTTTCATAGATACCATTACGGTACAATTTAAATTTCTATACAAGAAATCTTAGCGATGAAAATTCTAGATCTTACAATCTACCCTCCTTAAAAATTTTCGTCCTCGAAAATTAGAACAAACCAGGGTAGTTCTTTCTCATATCATCTTCCAATTCCCATGTTGCCTCCTCAACCTTATGGTTTCGCCACAACACTTTAACCATGGGAATGGTTTTATTCCTTAGGACCTTCTCTTCCCGATCCAGAATTCGAACTGGCTTCTCCTCGTAAGTTAAGTCCGTTTGAACCTCTACTGGTTCCTGACTAAGTACATGGGAAGGGTCCGGTATATACTTCTTTAGTATCGAGACATGAAAAACATTATGCATCGAAGCTAATTCTGGCGGTAGAGCAAGCTTATAGGCTACTTTTCCAATCCTTTCAAGGATCTCAAACGGTCCCGTATATCTTAGGCTAAGCTTCCCTTTCTTTCCAAACCGCATTACTCCCTTCATAGGATCAACCTTGATGAAAACAGCATCACCCACTTGAAATTCTAAAGGCCTCCTACGTTTATCGGCATAGCTTTTCTGTCTGCTAAAAGCTATGTCGAGCCTTTGTTTGATCTTCTTGATATCTTCGGAGGTCTTTCTGATGAAGTCTGTGGTTTGCAGCTGTTTCTGACCAACTTCCTGCCAATGGATAGGAGATCGACATTTCCTTCCATACAATGCTTCGAATGGAGCCATACCGATCGAAGCATGATAGCTGTTGTTATAGGAGAATTCGATCAAAGGCAGCTTCTGGTCCCAATTGCCCTTGAAATCTAGTACACATGACCTCAGCATGTCCTCCAGTGTCTGGATAGTTCGCTCTGACTGACCATCCGTTTGGGGATGAAATGCCGTACTGAACTTCAATTTCGTCCCCATAGCGTTGTGAACACTGCTCCAAAATCGAGAGGTGAATCGTCCATCACGATCTGAAATGATCGACTTTGGAACTCCATGAAATCTGACGATCTGAAAAACGAAGATTTCAGCTAATTTCTCCACTGAAAAGGTGGCCTTAATGGCAATAAAGTGGGCTGATTTGGTTAACCTATCCACGATGACCCAAATCATGTCATTCCCACTTGACGTCCTGGGTAATCCTACTATGAAATCCATAGTAATTTGCTCCCATTTCCATTCAGGAAGCTCTATCTTCTGCAGTTCTCCACCAGGATGTCGGTGCTCAGCCTTAACTTTCTGACAAGTTAGGCATTTCGACACGAATTCAGCTATCTCATTCTTCATACTGGGCCACCAATAATTCTCGCGGAGGTCTTTGTACATCTTGGAAGCTCCTGGATGTACTGAGTACGGCGTCATATGTGCTTCGGACAAAATCTGATTCTTCAAGACCTCGAAGTTGGGAACGCAAATCCTCTCCTTGAAGTAGATGACGCCATCTGTAGAGGTTTTGAACTCATCACTTTTTCTGCCAAAAAGTTGAGTTTTCAGCAAAAAGGAATCCTTTTCTTGGTGTGACTTGATGGATTCCAACAATTCAGACTGAATAGTCAGAGAAGATAATTTCCCCGTTATCATTTCCAAGTTAAACTCAGAAATTTCCCTTTGTAGTGGCTTAGGAAACGCCTCGATAGACATCAGCATGCCTACGGATTTCCTACTTAAGGCGTCTGCTACCTTGTTTGCCTTGCCAGGGTGGTAAAGGATTTCGCAGTCATAGTCCTTTACGAGCTCCAGCCATCTACGCTGTCTCATGTTGAGCTCTTTTTGAGTGAAAATGTACTTGAGGCTCTGATGATCGGTATAGATCGCACATTTGTTTCCGTACAAATAGTGCCTCCAAATCTTGAGTGCGAAAACTATTGCCGCAAGCTCCAAATCATGAGTAGGATAATTTCTTTCATGATCTTTCAGTTGACGGGATGCGTAGGCCACTACCTTCCCGTTTTGCATCAGAACAGCTCCTAATCCGCTTTTTGATGCATCGCTGTAGATGACGAAATTCCCTGTCTCTACATCAGGAATTATTAGCACAGGTGCGCTGGTTAGCCTCCTCTTGAGCTCCTGGAAATTTTCCTCACATTTCTGAGTCCATTCAAAACTCTTCCCTTTTCTGGTAAGGGCGGTAAGGGGTGCAGCAATCTTGGAGAATCCTTCAACAAACCGTCGATAATATCCTGCTAGTCCAAGAAAGCTCCTCATCTCCGTGACATTCTTAGGTGCTGGCCACGTACTGACCGCTTCCACCTTTGCAGGGTCCACAGAAATCCCTTCCTTTAGCACTACATGGCCCAAGAAATGCACTTTTTCCAGCCAAAATTCACACTTTGTGAATTTGGCATATAGCTGATTCCTTCTCAACGTTTCCATCACCAATCCAAGGTGATGCTCATGCTCTTCATTGGACCTTGAGTAGATTAAAATATCATCAATAAAAACGATGACGAACTTGTCCAGGTATTCCTTGAATACTCGATTCATAAGGTCCATGAACGCGGCTGGGGCATTGGTTAGTCCAAATGGCATAACCAAAAACTCATAATGCCCATAACGAGTTCGAAAAGCTGTCTTGGAGATATCGGACTCCTTGATCTTCAGCTGGTGATAGCCTGAGCGCAGATCGACCTTTGAAAATACTACTGCTCCTCTGCGTTGATCGAACAGATCATCAATCCTTGGTAGAGGATACTTGTTCTTGATCGTTATCTTATTTAGCTCTCGGTAATCAATGCACATGCGCAAAGATCCATCTTTCTTTTTCACGAATAACACCGGGGCTCCCCATGGAGAGTAGCTTTGTCGAATAAATCCCTTGTTAAGCAGTTCCTGCAACTGCACTTGAAGTTCCCTAAGCTCGGCAGGTGCCATTCGGTAGGGCGCTTTTGATATCGGTGCGGTTCCAGGCAATAGCTCGATCTCAAACGATATTTCACGCTCCGGAGGAAGTCCTGGCAGTTCCTCCGGAAAGACATCCACATATTCCTTTATAATGGGAATATCTTTCGGTCTCAACTCTAACTCCCGATCTTTGTCCACCATGTTAGCTAAATATCCTTGACAACCATTAGCTAACATTTTCCAAGCCTTCATTGCCGAAATCAGTCTGGTGGCTGAGTGGTGAGTCTGTCCGTAGAAGGTAAATTCTTCCTCGCTGTAGGGGTTGAACGTGACGCAACGTTTCCGACAGTCAATCCGTGCGTTGTACCTTCCTAAGAAATCCATCCCTAAGATCACATCGAAATCTTGGAGCTTGATTGCGATGAGATCTACAAACAATTCTCTATTACAGAGAATGACAGAAGCATCACGAATCCAGAAATTTGACCACAAAAATTCTCCGGATGGCAAAGAGGTTTTGAAAGGCTGATCTAAAACATCCACACCTCTTCCTAACTTCTGGATGAACTCCAGAGACACAAAAGAATGCGTAGCACCAGAATCAAATAGAGCAACAGCATCAAGAGTGGCGATAGAAATCTGACCGGTCACCACATGCGAAGTCCCTGCTTCTGCATCTCCCCTCGTATAGGCATAGATTCTGGCCTGGGGTTCAGGGGCTTCTAATCTTCCCTGCGTGATTGAGGGTCCCTCTAGCCTCGCCTGGACTGCATGAAGTTGGCTGTTGGAGTTCCGGTTCGGATAGGAAGGGTTCTGGCCTTGATTGTTTAGAGTGCAATTCCTCGCATAATGCCCTTCTTTGCCGCAAAGAAAGCAAGCATTAGATCCCATTCTGCACGTCCCCGAGTGTTTCTTCCCACATTTCGCGCACATCGGGTATTCAGTACGGTTTCCCTCATTTCCTCCAGAAATCCTCTCTGAGGGAAATTCCTTTGTGGTCCTTGACTAGAGAAATTTCCCTTCCTCTTGAACCTCCCAAATTGCTTGGAGCCTTGGGCCTGGCTACCCATCTGACCCTTCTGATTCAACTCCAGACCTTGCCGGGGTGGCATTGGCTTAACTATGGCTTTCTCTTCCTTCCTGGCCTTAAAAATATGAGCCCTAGCCTCCCTATCCTGGTTAATCCAGTATTCTGCTCTTAGGGTTCAACTCACACAGTCAGACACTAGAGTAGGTGGGCTACTGCCAGCACTCACTTGTCTGGCGATGTCGGTACGAAACATTTTCATCATTCGCCTAACCTTCTCGGTCTCACTGGGTACCAATTCAGGGCATAGCCGTGCCAGTTGTTCGAACTTCTTGACTGCTTCCATCACAGTCATCGATCCTTGTTCAGATTGGAGAACTCGTCCTGCTGAGCTGCGAGGATCTCCCTATTATAAAACATGTTGCGAAACTCCATGACAAAATCTTGCCAGTTCATGGTCGCAACGTCACGCCTCATCTGCACGGTCATCCACCAGTGCCTTGCGTCCTTTTTCAGAGCGAAGGAAGCACAGAGCACCTTCTCTTGCTCCGAGAGCCTCATGAAATCCAAGATAACTTGGATGTCTATCAACCAATTATCCGCGGAGATTGGATCCATTAGTCCATCAAATTCCGGCGCCTTCATCCTTCTAAACTGCTCATAAAGCAAATCTTCCCGCACCGGTTGTAGATTTGCTGGGTTCCCAATGGGTGCTAATGGAACTTCTTGTCGGACCTCCAGTTGGACTTCGGGTACCTAGGGTACTACCGGGGGTACTCTGTCGTGATGCGGAGGAACTTCGTGCACACGCGGTTTATCATTTATCTGAGCCAATTGCTCTCGCAGTCTTTCCGTTTCACGTTGCTACTCCAGCAACTGCCGTTGTAAATTTGCTACAATGGTCGCGATATCAGGCTCAGGAAGGTTTACTGGTACCGCCTTACGAGTGCGCACCATTTTCAAATTCCTTTATAAGACATAAGAAAAGATATTACCATAATGTCAATATCCTATCTTTCATGCATATAATATTCTATAACACTATCATACTTTGTGTCCAATCACAAACATAGCCGATCATAGTCATATCATCGTATACATATTTCATACATATCGTATCATTCATACATTAACATAACATAACATAATTCCATAATTTCATCGTAACATAACATTTCATTCATAAACTTGTCTTTTGCATTTGTACAAAAAGAACATCATATTTACAATATCGTATATGCATATCAGATACATCATACCTGCTCAAAAATTTCAGATGGAAGTGTCTACCACTTTACCATCATACATATGTGTACAAGCCTATCATCCAAAAAAGAATAAGCTAGTACATATCAGTCTAGCATCAAAAGATATACATACAGTCTATCTAATCTATGTGCTCAGAAGTGACCACCGACGATACGTCAGAATCGGACTCTCCCTCTCCGTCAGCCAACGGAATCTCCTCTGGATCCTCTAAATCCTCCTCATAGTCCAGCCAACTTGCGTGCCCTAACTCAGGGTCTGGCTCCTCATCATCCTCATCATCACTCGATATGTCGATGATAAGTGGATCCTCCGGTGGGTCCTCCGGAATAATGATGAGATCATCAGGGTCAAAGTCCTCGGCTGCTAAATCAGCCTCGGCCTCCTGATATGGCACCTCCGGTACTGGGGCTGCGGGAATCGGATCCTCGGGAACAACGGGACCCGGCTCATAAATCGGCTCTGCCATCTCGGCGTCCCTGCTGAGCCTCTGCCAAATCGGGGCTGGCATATCGTGAAGGTTAGCCTCGACTCCCAAAATAGCCTCAATCATGTGTCCAACTGACAAGCCGAGCATAGGTTCAGGAACGTACTGCCGGATCTGAATAGGCAATCCGTTCCTAAGAATAACTAAGGCCTGCAGCTCGGGACTCTGTAGATACTGAGGAATGTATGGCAGCATCGACTCCTGGAATCGTCGGCAATAATGGGCCATCGTCTCCTGAGGATACGCGTGCCAGTCAGCTACGTAGCTGAGGTAACGAGTGTGGTGCATGTCCTCATAGATCTCAAAATCACGAAGAAGATCGCCTGCTCCCTCGCCTAACATCGGCCCGTAACGAGCCATCACTACCGTATGAAAATGCGGCCACGTGCGGTTCGGCAACTGACGCTCTCCTAGAGTGATCCACCAAATCCGAGCGTCGACAGCAAAACACCGGCTAGCCAAAGAAACCTACAACCGGGCCTCAATATGACAGATATGGAAGATCAACTCCATATCATACAACCACGCTGCCACAGGTACTGTGCGTCTCGTGCCGTCAAACATAAGCGGACACGACTGAAAGAATGACCTCGTCGCCTCTCGGTCCGCGTCGACTTGGTCCGGGTCCATATCGTCGAGTCTATCATAATATAGGTGCATAATAATTATTTACTATTTGAAATTAAACTCAACTTACAATGACGGTGGCGATGGCAGGCAGACTGTGAAGTGGGATAGCAGGAAACCGCTCTGATACCAACTCTGTAACGACCCACCTAGCACAGGCCGTTACTATACATACATACATACTTAACGTACACAGCGGAAATATTTTTTTTTTTTTTTATACGGGGTGTATGAACAATAACGATATATAAATAGCAAATGTATGAACAAAACAAAAAGCGATAATCGAACACCGGATAATATATAATGTACATAAGAGACAAAACACGTAGCGGCAGAATATCCCACTCACTTCACAGTTCACCTTGCCCCGCTCGCCATCTCGTATCAAAATTTGCTGACAGGTTGCTTACCTACAGCATAGACGTAAGACGTGAGCTTTCGCTCAGCAAGTACAACATAATTATCCGCAACAAATAACAATACAAAACATAACTCAAATCTAACATAACACATTCTACCATATTCATGCATGAGCCAATTATGCTTGATTATGCTTGCTTGGTATCTCATGGCTTATCATACTTATCGTACTTAACATGCTTATCTTGCTTATCATGTTTATCATGCTTATGGGCCCCATAAGTGTACGTACCGGGCGCGCAACTATGGAGTGGTTGGGGCGGCCAGTCCATTTCCAACTCAATCCATAGTCCAACCCGACCTGCGAGCGGGTCGGTACGACACAGGCAACTTGCTTGCCTTCATACTTATCTTTCATAATTTCTTAATCATTCTTATTTAGAGTTAGTGAACATGCTTCGTGATGTCACATATTCATAAAACATAATCTTATCATATCATAAATTCATCATACATCTTAGTCATAACATAACATTTCATCATGGCATATTCATAACATATACATTTCCTAAGCATATCACATCAACTACCATAGCATTTATCACTCATACTTAGGCAAGTATTCAACTAAAGCCTATGCTGTAGGCGGAGTTGTACTTACCTCGAATTCTAAGTCCGATGCTACGCCGCTCCTGAACAGGTTGCAATAACAGATTATCACCTGTTATTACAAAGGACATAGCGTCAGGATTCTGAAATCCTAACTTTTTAAACTGTTGGTTATCTCAACCAACATTCATTTTATCTGCGTTATATGCCCCCATATGATTAACTTGAAAACATAAGGAACGGGTTACTATAAATAACCCTATAGGTAACCCTCGAGACAAGGGTCCTATTCCATAGTCTTAGTTCCTTATTGGGGTTACGTTGGATAACCCTTGGGCTTCGGGCCCAAACCAATAACTCGGTATCTTTTTCCGGTTATTGCTCATCGAAACTTAGTTTAGAAACCGCTTTTGAAAACTTAGAGTTTTCTTTAAAATCCTTATGAGTGGGTTCATTGTAAAAATCTTTAAAAGTCAAAACTGTCTTTGGAACAGCTTTTTACTGTAATTTTGTTAACATATGTGCAGGAATGCCTAATTCTAACACTTGTTTTTAGAGACCCTTAGCAGTAACCTACCGATCACTGCACAGTTTTTGAAATACATTTTTGTTTGAAAAACTGAGTTCGAATTTGAAAAAGTTTCCTTCATCAAAGTTTTAAATCTTAAAAAGCTCTAAAACTTTCATGTTTTGATCAAAATCGATTTCGGACTTTAACCCACTCGTTTTCTCTTTTTAAATTCACCTGGCCGTGCATGAAGTCTGGGCACGGTCAGGCTCGGATTTCTCTGAAAACGAAGGCCGTTGGAGCCTTATTTTTAAAAACTGTCCATGCTGTCTTATAGGAAAAACTGTTCGCAACAAATTTCATGTTTTACGTTTTTCGAAAATCGGCCTCTAAGGGCCTCAAAATTTGCTTTCCAGAAAACAGGGTAACTTGAACCCGAATGGCCAGTTTTCTACCTCCTAATCGTTTTCGGTCCTAAAACGAGCACACTACCTCAACCGAACTCAGCGGGAGCCTAAGTCAGTCATACAGCGCCTTTCTAACGTCAACTTCTTTTTAAACACAAATTAAAACTCATCCATGCAACCCATTATTCTTTCCCCAAATAATAAAGGTTGCAGAAAATTCAATCTTGCACAATTACACCAAATCTACCATTAACCTAATCATGCATTCTAACTCCTATCTTAACTTATTAGGGGCATATAATCTTGAAAATCAGCTAGCATACAATCCACATACATCAAGCAAGCATACTTAAATCATACCATATTTAAAATCAGCAACCACCCTTAATCTACAAATCAAGCACATAACCTAAACTAGGGCCGAAAAAATAACTTAGAGCTTATGCTCTTACAACCAACAACTTGAAATACAAAATAACTTCCAAATTGAACCAAAATGAAAGCTGAAAGCTGTGGAAGATTTTACCTTAATGAACCCTAAAGTTGGTTAGGGTTTGGTCCAAAGTTTCTTCCCCCTTGGCTCCTAGACACAACAGGCCTCTCCCTAAGCTCACCCAGAAATTTTTTCTGGTCCTTGGCTGCTGCACCACACAGATTCCAGCCACCAATTCCAGCACTCCCTAAGGCCTTCCAACAATTTTTCTCACCCTTTTTCCAGCACACACACACACACGGCCAGCTTGCCAAACAAGGCTCCAAAATTTCCAGCACTCTTTTCTTTCCTCCTAGCTGAAAACCGAACTCACCCTAGTGGATTCTCTCTTGAATTTTTGCTTTTGTTCTTGTTTCTTTCTTGGCTGCTAAGGGTCGGTTTTGGGCAGAGAAAAATGGGCAGAGTATGGTTGAGTTTTTCTGATTTTTTTTAATAGAATGGCCACCTATTTATAGAGGTTTTGGAGCTTTGTTAAATTGCAAGTTTAGTCCCTTAAAAACTAACATTTTACACTAAAAGGGGGGGTGAGGTGGCCGGCCAACTCATGGTCTAGAAGCCTCCAAAATACTTTCCTAATTTAGCTTAAATCCAAATGATGTCATAAATAATGGATAAGGTGATGTCATTCTCCCTTAAGGCTTGTTTGGCTTTAAACCTTGATAAGCAATCCATTTTTAGCCAAACAGTCATTGCTAATACTGTGTTACTTAATACACAGTATCATAAATTAAATTTTTATTCCAAAATTTATCTGTCATAAATTGGACGGTACGAAAAACTTTTCTTTCCGCTTCAAGTCCTTTGGCCCTTAATAATCTATTTAATGTGCTTGATTTTTCTATGGTGGTTTTAAATTTAATTCTAACTATTTTATCCGTAAAAACGGTTTTTCTCAGTATATAACCTCTACTGCTTAACATACTTAAGTTCCGTCACATAGTTGACCTTTTTAGTCAATCTTTGACTTCTCGGGTAAATTTTGACTTTCATGGTCAACTTTGACTTTTTTCGATCAAACGTCGACTTTCAATAAAATCATAAAATTTTCTATCTTTTGGACACAAAAGATCATGGGCTTGACTAAGCGATCGTATTTGAGTCTTACGAAGCCATAAGAACTCATGAAATTTAATCAAAAACCCTGAGCCGGGATTTTTCATAGATACCATTACGGTACAATTTAAATTTCTATACAAGAAATCTTAGCGATGAAAATTCTAGATCTTACAGAATTTTCTCAGATTCGGCCTCTAAAGGCCTCAAAACACCGTTTCCAAATCACTGCCTAGTTTTCACCCGAACTAGCAGTTTTGGTTTCGGTTCGCTCTCACGTAAAAATTACGTACACCCTTCCTCAAATGTTCGCAATCGTGAGTCTACATCAAGCATGCAGTATGTAATCTAATGTTCTCTTACTCGTTCATTCAATCACATCCATACAATTTTCGATCAAACCCGTTTGGTGATATTCACCAAACTTGGTTTTTCTATGGTTCTCTAGGGTTTTCTTGAACCCTAGTTCAACATACAAGCATTCAATACCATTATCAGCCATTCAACAAAAATCATAAGCCTATGGGGACATACATCAAACACTAGTGGTCACACATATCATCTACTTAATTTCTAAAGCATACATTCCAATACAAGCATCAAATCATAGCATAAGCTCACTAAAACCTAAATCAAGCACATTCTAATTAAACCAAGCAAGCAAGGACATAATTAGGGAGCTTAAGCTCTTACAACATAAGCTGGAAATACACTGTAGATGGCTCAAAAAACAGAATATAGAGGCTTAGGAAATTGAGGGTTTACCTCTAAACCGAAGAGAAAATCTTTGGCTTGAGTTCCAAAAACGGTTTTCTAGCTTTTTACTGTTGGAAAAAACGGATCCGATATCGGAGTTACGGCGCAGCGGAAGTTTTAAAATTTTTTTTATGCCGTTTCGAAAAGAATCTCATGATGCATATAACAATAAATTAAATTCATGATCAAGCGTACCTTATTTCTCGGATTCCGGAATCACTAGAGCGTTTGACCAACGTGTCTTCTCTACTATTCTCGAGTTCCACGTCTCAGAGTGTGTGTGGGCACACGTTCTATGAATCCAATTGATCGGTAATGCTTTCCGAAGTCTAGATCCCTCCTTCTCAATTCCGATGTTCCTCGTTGAGAATACGATCCAACTTCTTTCTTCAAAACTACAAAACAGGAACCGGTTAACCTCCTATGAAAATTATACTCGGTTTAACCTTCCTCACAATTTTGAATCAATGGAATTTTCTCTCTTTTTCTTTCTCACAAGATAGCCGAATTTTTGTGAAGTAGAAGAAACCCAAATTATGTTTTCTTTCACTCACAAAAACGTTTTCCCCTTTGAAAATTATCAAAAATTAGTTTCTCAAGAATTCCTAGCCTTTATATAGAAGTCTAATCCTTTTCAAAATTTAATTCATTCTTGAAAAATAATTAATAATTATTTTTCTGGATAAATTTTGAACCAAAAGATCATACAACTTTAGGGCTAGATTCATTGAACCTAGAAACGTTTTTTCAAGAGGAAATCTCCTCCAAAAAATTCGGCCACTTTAGGATAAATCTAGATTGGTGGTTCAAATTTTAAATCAAGAATCTAGACTAGTGAAAATATCCTAGTCCTATCTAGATTCAAATTTCTTTTAAACCCTTTTTGAATTTAAATAAGATTCACTCGTTTGAATTAATATTTTCCACAAACATCAACCATATTAATTAATTTAAATAAATGGAATATTTGAATTTTTTCTTCCTCAAAAATCCGTGCACCATATTTAAAGAAAAAAAAATTCATCAAATAATCTCCATTATTTAAATCAATTAATAATTTAATGTTAGGAATATATTTGAACAATTTTGAAACAAAATTTTCTTCTCTCCACCTATCTAAAACCGTGCACCTCTTTTAGATTAGGAGAGAAAAATTTTGTTTTCCAAAATTAAATAATTCAAACACAATCTTATTTCCAAAATTCAAATTAACCAATCACATGTTGACAAATCATATTATTTGTCTACACAAATCGTACATGTCCAATCCTTTTCCGGATTGCATGTTAGAGAGTACATGTCTTAATAGACATTACAAAATTTCATTTAAATTTACCGATCTCATTAGGAACAAATCCCGAGATGCTATTTGGAACTATATGAGCTAATAGAGGGACCCGATGGAAATATGTAAAGAGGCTCCTATAATTGTGAAAAATTAATCCCAGATTAATTATTCATCAATTATCAACTCCAAAACTATTCCACTAAAAGTTTGAAGCTGAACTCCTGTTTACATACCGTATTACAAAAGCTCTCTCACACAGTGCTTCTTCCATGATTTATTCATCGCTTGTTTAATCCCCATATGTTATCCATGATTGAATTTAGGACTTTTTCCGTTTTACCTTTTCAATCATTTTAACTTAAAGTTCCATTATTCTCATTGAAAGAACCACCAATTATAAAACCATACAATTGGTAAACCATCAGAGAACACAAAGTAAACCGATGGCCAAGATCTTGTTATACTATCTTTCAATCCACGAATAATGCCTTTAAGTAGATAACATGTACTATCGTTAAGATAGCTATGGATTCCATATCTATGAATCTTGATTTCTCTATCCATAAGTCATGCACCCAAAACACAAGTATATTGACCATAAATTAACAGTGTCTCACCTGTAGTGCATTAAAGTACATAAGTCATGGATACGAACTCAAGTAATCATTTCAGGATTAAGATTAATACATAATGATAATCAAAGCTTCATTGATTCTTATAAACGGAATTATTAAACCGAATCAATTAACACTTTAGGTCCAATCCAATGTCATACCTCAATACTGGTATACATTAAAGTTTCCACTCGGAACCAATCCGATGGTCAAGACAAACCATCCCTCCAAGGAAGTAGACAACTTGTACAATCTTATCATGAATAAGATCCCCAAATCTTATTCCATCGATTGCGGACTATTTATTTTGACTGTTATCAAATTACCATGTCTTCTATGTATACCCCGTACACATATGGTAATCTGATATATTACTAACAGTCAAGGAGTATTTTATGTTTGCTCAAACATACAATCAACAAATGAAAGTAAATAGGACACAACTTATTAAACATGAATAGCCTCCTCTTATTAATATCGAAATGTCATATTTACAGAAAATCCCTAATATTGATTTTCTATCCTTAGGGCACATATAGATCCCAACATTTACTCACTAAAAATTCCGACCATACACCTTGGTTTTGCTGTCTATGGGGTTCGGCTAGGCAGAGAAAGGGAGAAGAGAAATGGCAAGAGTTTGGGGAGGTTTTCAAATAAAATGGACTAAAAAAAATCCATCCCATCACACCTATTTATAGGTGTAAATTCAATTTCTTTCTTGAATTATTTTTATTCATTAATTTGCACTCCAAGCCTTGCAAAAATTTTATTTGCTCAAAAGCCCCCAAGGGTGGCCGGCCCCTTGGTAAAAACTGTAATAACTAGAATTTTTCTATGTTACAATTTCTTGTATAGAAATTTGAATTGTACCGTGAAGGTAGTTATGCAAAAGCCCGGTTTAGGGTTTTTATTGAAATTTGTGAGTTCTTATGCGTTATAAGACTCAAAAATGATTGCTTAGTGAAGCATGATACCTTTTGAGTGAAAAGGTATAAAAACGTGATAATTTTTATTTTGGTCAAAGTTTGACCAAAAGACGTCAAAGTTGACCACAAAAGTCAAAGTTGACCAAGAGAGTCAACATTGGCAAGAAAGGCAACATCGACTAAGAGAAGTCAAGGATTGCCTAAAAAGGTCAACTAGATATCGAAACGTAAGTTTGTGATGCAGTATGAGGTATATACTACGAAAAGCCGTTTTTACAACGCAGATAGTAAGAATAAGTTTTAAAACCATCATAGAAAAATCAAGCACATTAAGTAGGATAGTAAAGGCCAAAGGGCTTGGAGCAAAAAGGAAAAGTTTCGTACAGTCTATCCTTGCGCAGATAAATTTTGGACTGTAATATAGAAGCTTGTACTGTGTATAAGAGAGCACAGTATTAAAAATACCTGTTTGGCATTAAAAAGGATTATCTACTAAGGGAAAAAGCCCAAACAAAGCTTTATGGATGAGATCACTTAGCTTTATTATTATGACATCATTCCATAATTAAAGAAATTATGGAAAGTAATATGGAATGCTCTAGAATTGCTAGGTGGCCGGCCAACTAAGGGGACTTGGTGCAAAAATTGAAATTTTTGGAGGGTTTTTGGAGGAATTTGAAGAGTTATCCTCCTCCTATAAATAGTAGACCCATTTGAAAGTTTTGGCTCACAAAAATTGGAAATCATAGCCAAACTTTGCCCAATTTCTTCCTCACAAAAACCGTACTTGAAAGCAGCCAAGAAAGAGAGAAAAAGCTTGGAAACTTAAGGAAATAGTCCTAGGAGAGTTCGGGTTTCATTAGGAAGTAAGTTAGAAAGTGGGAAAAAAATTTGGAAGCCAATTGGCCATTGGTGGCCGGCTGTAAGGCAGCAGCAAGTTAGAGGAAAAAGTGAGAAGGAAATCTGTTGGTGAGTGGCTGATATGGTGTTGAGTGGCTGGAGAAGTGTAGGAGCAACCCCTAGGTGGCTGGAAAAAAATTTCTGGTGCTCATTGAAGGAGCAAGGCCGGCTGTACCAAGGAGGAAGTAAAGGAAAAATTTTGGAGCCAAGCAAGCCTACGCATTGGATTAAGTAAGGTAAAAATCCTCTTGAACCTTAAATCTTTCAATTCAAGTTTTAAACTGAAGATTTAAGTGTATTTCAAGTTGGTTTGTAATGAGCATAAGCTCAATTAATTTCCGAGCCCTAGCCTAGATTTAAGGGTGTATGTGCTTGATTAGTTTAGTATGGTTTTGAATGATGGTTTGATTGCTAGTTTGAATATGTTTATATGCTGTTAATTTTTAGGCATTGAATGTTAGAAAGATTAGTTGGTTATATGTCCCCTAAAAATCTGTCAACAGATTATGAATGACATGTTAGGGTATTAGATTGAATTATTAATGTCATGGTTGGATTTAGGATAAAACCATGCAAACCCTAACCTTAATTGATGCAAATTGTTGTTTGACTTGCATGATCATGTGGGGTTCGTGTAAGTTAAATTGGTACGGTAGAAAAAAGTTGCATGATGATCCTAGGCTCCCGCTGTGGGTGGTTGAGGTAGTGTGCACGATTTAGGAAGAAAACATGAAAGTTGTAGAGTAGGGGTTTTTCCTAGTGGACAACGTGGACAGTTTTTCAAAATAAGGCTCCAACGGCCTTCGTTTTTAACAAAACCCGAGCCTGACCATGCCCAGACCCTATGCACGGCCAGGTAAGTTCAACAGGAAAAATGAATAGGTTACAGGCCGATCTGGGTCTCGAGTTAAACACAAGAGTTGTAGGGTTTTTCATGATTTAAAACTTTCATGAAGAAAACTTTTTCAAATTCGGCTTTGATTTTTAAATAGAAAATTGGATTTCAAAACTGTGCAGTGAACAAGAAATTCCTGCACAGAGTTTTCTAAAACTGTGCAGGAAAAGGACATTTCTGCACATACCCTGACAAATTTATTACAAGAAACTGTTCCAAAGGCAGTTTCCATTTTTAATGGTTTTTATAAAGACCCATGCATACGATTTCAAGTTTTATAAAGATTCTAAAGAAAAAGTGAGTTTAAAACCACAAGTTTTCCAAAGTAGAGAAAAAGGGTTTTAAACCAAATTGAATGAGCAATAACCGGGAAGGTACCGAGTTATTGGTTTGGGCCCAAAGCCCAAGGGTTATCCAACGTAACCCAATAGAACGATAAGTATGACTAAGTTGGGCCTAAAAACCAGGGTTACTCAAGAGTAACCCAATGGAAAGAATTTTCAAGGAAGCTTAGGCCCAAGGTTAGGTTTAAAGACCTAACACAGTTATAAAGGCTGCTTAGCCAAAGTTACTTTATGTGATCAATCTAAGTACGTTCTAAACCCTAGGGTTATCCGCGATACTGAGAAAGTATCCGGCAATGTTTAAGAAGGGGGGCATATAACTATGATTAGAGATGAATGTTGGTTGATTACCAGCATTCAATAAGAACAGAATTCTTACCCTATGTCCTCTGATATAGCAGGAGATAGCCTGCTGCGGTATCTTGAATTGGATCGGCACCCCTCTGGACATAGTATTCGAGGTAAGTACAACTCCGCCTACAGCATAGGCTTACTGTTGAATACTTACCCAAGTATGTTTGATGTTTATGATGAAATGATGTTATGTTTACGATATGACTATGTTAAGTTCATGAGTATGAGATTATGGCATGATGTTAAGATAGGAGCATAATTTATGAATAGTGACATCATGAAGCATGTTCACTAATAAGAACAAGTATGAGTTCATGAAATGTAAGTATGATGGCAAGCGAGCTTGCCTGTGTCGTACCGACCCGCGTTAGGTCGGGTTGGACTGTGGTTTGAGTTGGAAATGGACTGGCCGCCCCAACCAAATCATAGTTGCGCGCCCGGTACGTACACTCAAGATAAGGGGCCCATAAGTAAGATAAGTTAAGAACGCATAAGATGGCATAATAAGAGCATAATCGTTTCATGCATATATTATGCGATGTCATGAAATGGTATGTATGTTATGATGATTTAAGTATATTATGCATGAGTTAAGTATGTATGTATGCTATGAGGAATTAAGTATGATATGTATGATGATTTATGTTGTTGCGATTATGTATGTTGTACTTGCTGAGAGAAAGCTCATGTGTCTTACGTCTATGCTGTAGGTAAGCAACCAACTGGCAACGGATGATACAAGATGGCGAGCGTGGCGGGGTGGACTGTGAAATGTGGGATTATTAACCGCTACGCGTTTCATTCTTATTATGTATATTATTCCGCATTCGAACAGCGTTTATATTATTATGCCTTTCATTTATTCCGCACAGTATAAAAAAAAATTTCCGCTGCTTACGCTCATTGTTTAAGTATGTATGTGTATGTATGTATGTATGGTAATGGCCTGTGCTAGGCGGGTCGTTACAGAGTTGGTATCAGAGCGGTTCCCTGCTACCCAATTTCACAGTATGCCTGCCGTCGCCGCCATCATTATAAGTGATTTTATTTTTTTTGAGTAATTAATAATTATGTAATTATGATATGTTAGATTCGACGTTATGGATCCCGCGCAAGTGTACGAGGATCGACGAGCAGTAGCGTCGTTTTATGAGTCGCACCCCATGATTTTTGACGGCACGAGGCGGACGGTGTCGTTAGCAGCATGGCTTTATGACATGGAGCAGATATTCCGTCTTTGTCATATCGAGGAGCGACTACAGGTCCCCTTAGCCAGCCGATGTCTAGCAGTGGATGTTCGGCTATGGTGGATGACTATTGGGGAGAGATCGATGCCGAGTCGGACTTGGGCGCATTTCCGTACATTATTAGTTGCATGGTACGGACCGATATTGGATGAGGGGGCAGGTGGACCCCATCGTGACCCGGCGATGTATCGATAGATGTATCATGCTCGATACTTCAGTTTTGCAGTAGTCTGGCATGCCTTCCCAGAGGAGCCCATGAGCCATTATTGTCGGCGATTTCAGGAGGAGATGTTGCCATATGTCCCGCAGGACTTGGCTAACTCGATGGCATTCGCACTCCAGACGTTTTGGGACGGACTGCCTCAGCAGATCCTGCAGTATGTCCCTATGCCGGTACCTGGCTCGACTGTGGAGCACTTGATAGCCGATATATTAGAGGCTGAGGCTGTGATGCACACCATGCAGGCCGCTGGGGTTGCGGATGATCAGCAGGCTCCAGTCGATGATGCTGAGGACGGAGAGCCGGTTTTTGAGGCTGGTCCAGCTGCTCCTGAGGATCAGGTTCCAGCAGATCCAGTACAGGAGATGCAGCCCCAGGACGCCGAGGCTGATATGGCAGCTGATGATTTTGATCCGGATGACCTCATAGTCCTTCCGGAGGTTCCGCCAGAGGACCCCCCTATCATCGACATTTCGAGCGATGATGAGGAGGATATGGAGCCAGGGCCCGAGTTTGAGCCTGAGGACTGGCTAGAGGAGGATTTTGACGAGGACCCCGAGGAGATTCCGTTTCACGACGGAGATGATGACTCAGACTCCGATGCGTCCTCCGTAGTTTCGATCGAGCCCGTAGAGTAGGCTAACCATGTATATGTATTTTGCTTTTATTTCACGACTGATATGTACTAGCTTATATTTTTATGACTATAGGCTTGTACTATTGTATGATGAGAAAGTGTTAGACACTTCCATCAGAGATTTTGACCCTATATGTACAGAAATCGTATCAAAGTGTATTTACAAAATTGTAAATAACAAGTACTTTTTGTAAGAACACAAAAAGCCAGTTTAAGTATGAATGGATATGATACGATTATGAAAAGCATGTTACGAGTTATTATGTGCTATAGTATGATGATTATGTTATGTTATGTTATGACGTATTATATTGCAATTATGAAAGATAACGCGTGAAAGAAGGGATATTGCTAGTATGATAATATCTTTTCTTATGATTTGATAGGAAATAGAAAATGGTACGTACGCGTCGAGCAGTGCCTGCAAATCCGCCAGAGCAGGATCTCGCAACCATAGTAGCAAATTTGCAACGACAGCTGCTGGAACAGCAGCTAGAAACAAATAGATTGCGAGAATAGTTAGTTCAGTTGAACCAGAGACCTCGAGCTGAGGAGGTTCCTCTTCAACAAGATAGGGTACCTCCAGTACCAGAAGTTCAACCGGAGGTGCAACAAGAGATTCCACGGAATTTTGGAGTTCCTTTAGAACCGGCTGCAGTTCCAGTGAATCTGCCAGTGTGGGAAGATCTATTGTACGAGAGATTCAGGCGAATGAAGGCGCCTGAATTTGAAGGACAGATGGACCCGATTGCAGCGGATAATTGGCTGATCGACATCCAGGTCATTCTGGATTTCATGAGGTTATCAGAACAGGAAAAGGTTCTCTGTGCTTCCTTTGCACTTAGGAAGGACGCCAGGCATTGGTGGAGGACTGTACAGATGCGTCGCGATGTTACCACCATGAGCTGGCAAGACTTCGTGATGGAATTCCGCACTATGTTCTACAACAGAGAAATCCTGGCAGCTCAACAGGATGAGTTTGCTAGCTTAAAACAAGGGTCAATGACAGTGATGGAGGCTGTCAAGAAATTTGAACAGTTGGCTCGATTATGCCCAGAACTGGTTCCTAATGAGACGGAAAAGGTTAGAAGGATGATGAAGATGTTCCGAACTGACATTGCCAAGCAAGTTAGTGCTGGCAGTAGCCCACCTACCCTGGTATCCGACTGTGTGAGTCGGGCGATAAGAGCCGAATATTGGATAAACCAGGATAAGGAAGCAAGGGCTCAGATTTTCAAGAGAAAAAGGGAGGAAAAAGCCATGGTTAAGCAGATTCAGCCTCGTCAGAGATTTGAAGTACCCCAGAAAGGACAAGTTAGTGGCCCTGGACAAGGTTCCAAACATTTTGGGAGGAACAAGAGAAAGGGAAGTTTCTCTGGTCAGGGGCAACAAAAGAATTACCCTCAGAAGAAGAACAACGGAGGAAATGAGGGTAATAACACTGACTACCCCGCGTGTGCTAAGTGTGGAAGGAAACACCCGGGAGTTTGTAGAATGGGGTCGAATGCCTGCTTCCTGTGCGGCAAGGAGGGGCATTATGCAAAGAATTGCCATCTGAACAACCAAGGCCAGAATCCTCCGTACCCAAGCCGAAACGCGAACAGTCAGTTGCATGCAGTCCAAACCAGGCTTGAAGGACCCTCAATCACACAAGGTAGATTGGAGGCTCCTGAACCTCAAGCCAGGATCTATGCTTACACCAGGGGTGATGCTGAAGCTGGGACTTCACATGTGGTGACAGGTCAAATTTCTATCGCCACTTACGATGCTATCGCCTTGTTTGATTCTGGTGCTACTCACTCATTTGTATCCTTGGAGTTCGCTCAGAAATTAGGAAGAGGTGTGGATAGTCTAGACCAACCCTTCAAAACCTCTTTGCCGTCCGGAGAGATTTTGTGGTCCAATTTTTGGATACGAAATACTTCCGTGACTATCTGTGGCCGAGAATTGTTTATAGATCTCATCGCGATCAAGCTTCAGGATTTCGATGTGATCTTAGGGATGGACTTCTTGGGTAAATACAACGCAAGGATCGACTGCCGAAAGCGCTGTGTAACGTTCAACCCGTACGAAGAAGAGGAGTTTAGTTTCTACGGGCAATCTCGGAATTCTGCAACTAAACTGGTTTCAGCATTGAAGGCTTGGAAAATGTTAGCTAATGGCTGCCAAGGATATTTAGCTAACATGGTGGATAAAGATTGTGAGGTGGAGTTGACACCGGAAGATGTTCCCATCATAAAGGAATATGTGGATATCTTTCCGAAGGATTTACCAGGACTTCCACCGGAACGCGAAATTTCATTCGAAATCGAATTGCTGCCTGGAGCTGCACAGGTATCAAAAGCGCCTTACCGTATGGCACCTGCCGAGCTTAGGGAACTGCAAGTGCAGTTACAAGAACTGCTGGACAAAGGATTCATCCGACAAAGTTACTCTCCATGGGGAGCACCGGTATTGTTTGTCAAGAAGAAGGATGGATCACTACGTATGTGTATCAACTACCGTGAGCTGAATAAGATTACGATAAAGAACAAGTATCCCCTTCCGAGGATTGACGATCTTTCGATCAACTCAGGGGAGCGGTAGTGTTTTCGAAAGTCGACTTACGGTCAGGCTATCATCAGCTCAGGATCAAGGAGTCAGACGTCTCCAAGACAGCTTTTCGTACACGTTGCGGGCATTATGAGTTTTTGGTTATGCCCTTTGGTCTAACCAATGCCCCAGCTGCATTCATGGACCTGATGAATCGAGTATTCAAGGAGTATTTGGATAAGTTCGTCATTGTTTTTATTGACGATATTTTGATATACTCAAGGTCCAAAAAGGAACACAAACATCACCTTAGGTTGGTGATGGAGACGTTCAGACGAAATCAGTTGTATGCCAAATTCACAAAATGTGAATTTTGGCTGGAAAAAGTCCACTTTTTGGGTCATGTAGTATAAAAGGAGGGAATTTCAGTGGACCCTGTTAAGGTAGAGGCGGTTAGTGCATGGCCAGCACCCAAGAATGTTACGGAAATAAGAAGTTTCCTTGGACTAGCTGGCTACTACCGACGGTTCGTTGAGGGATTTTCCAAGATCGCTACACCCCTCACCACTCTTACCCGCAAGGAAAAGAAATTCGAATGGACTTAGAAATGCGAGGAGAATTTCCAAGAGCTCAAGAGGAAGTTAACAAGCGCACCCGTGTTGATAATTCCTGATGTAGATGTAGGAAATTTCATGATCTACAGCGATGCTTCTAAGAATGGATTAGAAGCCGCCCTGATGCAAAACGGGAAGGTAGTTGCCTACGCATCTCGACAGTTGAAGATTCACGAAAGGAACTATCCTACGCACGACTTGGAGCTCGCGGCTGTAGTTTTCGCACTTAAGATTTGGAGGCACTATTTGTATGGAAATAAGTGTGAAATCTACACTGATTATCACAGCCTCAAGTATATTTTTACTCAGAAAGAGCTCAACATGAGACAACGTAGATGGCTGGAACTTGTAAAGGATTATGATTGTGAGATCCTTTACCACCCTGGAAAGGCGAACAGAGTAGCAGATGCCTTAAGCAGGAAATCAGTAGGCATGCTGATGTCTATTGGGATGTTTCCTAAGCCACTACAAAAGTAGATTTCTGAGTTCAATTTGGAACTGATAACGGGAAGATTGTCTGCTCTGTCCCTCCAGTCCAATCTTCTAGAGACCATTAAGTCGCAACAAGGAAATGATTCCTCTTTGCTGAGGGCGCAACTCTTTGATGAAAAGAACAAGGAGTTTAAGATCTCTGAAGATGGTGCTATTTATTTCAAAGGAAGGATTTGTGTTCCTGACTTTGAGTTTCTTAAGGACCAGATCTTGTCTGAGGCACACAAGACGCCGTATTCAGTGCATCCAGGAGCTTCCAAGATGTATAAAGATCTCCGAGAAAGTTATTGGTGGCCCAATATGAAGAAGGAGGTAGCAGAATATGTATCGAAATGCCTAACTTGTCAGAAAGTTAAGGTGAACATCGACATCCAAGTGGAGAACTGCAGAAAATAGAGCTTCCTGAATGGAAATGGGAGCAAATTACTATGGACTTCGTGGTAGGGCTACCAAGGACTACAAGTGGGAATGACTCGATTTGGGTTATTGTGGATAGATTAACCAAATCAGCCCACTTTATTGCGATTAAGGTCACCTTCTAAGTGGAGAAATTGGCTGAAATCTACGTATCCCAGATCGTCAGATTTCATGGAGTACCAAAATCGATCATTTCGGACCGGGATGGACGCTTAACTTCTCGATTTTGGACCAGTGTTCACAATGCTATGGGGTCGAAATTGAAGTTCAGTACGGCATTTCACCCCCAAACTGACGGTCAATCAGAACGAACCATCCAGACACTAGAAGATATGCTAAGGTCATGTGTGCTGGATTTCAAAGGAAACTGGGATCAGAAGCTGCCTCTGATCGAATTTTCATATAACAATAGTTATTATGCTTCGATTGGTATGGCTCCATTTGAAGCATTATATGGAAGAAAATGTCGATCTCCTATCCATTGGCAGGAAGTGGGGCAGAAGCAGCTACAAACTACCGATTTCATCAAAAGGACCTCTGAGGACATTCAGAAGATCAAGCAGAGACTCGACATAGCTTTAAGTAGACAGAAAAGCTATGCCGACAAACGTAGGAGGCCCTTGGAGTTCCAAGTGGGAGATGCAGTCTTCATCAAGATTGCTCCTATGAAAGGAGTAATGCGATTTGGTAAAAAGGGGAAGCTTAGTCCGAGATACACAGGACCATTTGAGATTCTCGAAAGGATTGGAAAAGTAGCCTATAAGCTTACCCTACCGCCAGAATTAGCCTCGATGCATAATGTTTTCCATGTGTCGACGCTAAAGAAGTACATATCGGATCCTTCCCATGTACTTAGTCAAGAACCAGTAGAGGTTCAAATGGACTTAACATATGAAGAAAAGCCAGTTCAAATTCTGGATCGGGAAGAGAAGGTCCTGAGGAATAAAACCATTCCCATTGTGAAAGTTCTTTGGCGAAACCACAAGGTTGAAGAAGCAACCTGGGAGTTGGAAGATGAGATGAGAAGAAACTACCCCAGTTTGTTCTAATTTTCGAGGATGAAAATTTTTAAGGCGGGTAGATTGTAATAACTAGAATTTTTCTATGTTATAATTTCTTGTATAGAAATTTGAATTGTACCGTGAAGGTAGTTATGCAAAAGCCCGATTTAGGGTTTTTATTGAAATTTGTGAGTTCTTATGCTTTATAAGACTCAAAAATGATTGCTTAGTCAAGCATGAAACCTTTTGAGTGAAAAGGTATCAAAACGTGATAATTTTTATTTTGGTCAAAGTTTGATCAAAAGACGTCAAAGTTGACCACAAAAGTCGAAGTTGACCAAGAGAGTCAACATTGGCCAAGAAAGGCAACATCGACTAAGAGAAGTCAAGGATTGCCTAAAAAGGTCAACTAGATGTCGAAACGTAAGTATATGATGCAGTATGAGGTATATACTACGAAAAGCCGTTTTTACAACGCAGATAGTAAGAATAAGTTTTAAAACCATCATAGAAAAATCAAGCACATTAAGTAGGATAGTAAAGGCCAAAGGGCTTGGAGCAAAAAGGAAAAGTTTCGTACAGTCTATCCTTACGCAGATAAATTTTGGACTGTAATATAGAAGTTTGTACTGTGTATAAGAGAGCACAGTATTAAAAATACCTGTTTGGCATTAAAAAAGATTATCTACTAAGGGAAAAAGCCCAAACAAAGCTTTATGGATGAGATCACTTAGCTTTATTATTATGACATCATTCCATAATTAAAGAAATTATGGAAAGTAATATGGAATGCTCTAGAATTGCTAGGTGGCCTGCCAACTAAGGGGACTTGGTGCAAAAATTGAAATTTTTGGAGGGTTTTTGGAGCAATTTGAAGAGTTCTCCTCCTCCTATAAATAGTAGACCCATTTGAAAGTTTTGGCTCACAAAAATTGGAAATCATAGCCAAACTTTGCCCAATTTCTTCCTCACAAAAACCGAACTTGAAAGCAGCCAAGAAAGAGAGAAAAAGCTTGGAAACTTAAGGAAATAGTCTTAGGAGAGTTCGGGTTTCATTAGGAAGTAAGTTAGAAAGTGGGAAAAAAATTTGGAAGCCAATTGACCATTGGTGGCCGGCTGTAAGGCAGCAGCAAGTTAGAGGAAAAAGTGAGAAGGAAATCTGTTGGTGAGTGGCTGATTTGGTGTTGAGTGGCCGGAGAAGTGTAGAAGCAACCCCTAGGTGGCTGGAAAAAAATTTCTGGTGCTCAATGAAGGAGCAAGGCCGGCTGTACCAAGGAGGAAGTAAAGGAAAAATTTTGGAGCCAAGCAAGCCTACCCATTGGATTAAGTAAGGTAAAAATCCTCTTGAACCTTAAATCTTTCAATTCAAGTTTTAAATTGAAGATTTAAGTGTATTTCAAGTTGGTTTGTAATGAGCATAAGCTCAATTAATTTCCGAGCCCTAGCCTAGATTTAAGGGTGTATGTGCTTGATTAGTTTAGTGTGGTTTTGAATGATGGCTTGATTGCTAGTTTGAATATGTTTATATGCTGTTAATTTTTAGGCTTTGAATGTTAGAAAGGTTAGTTGGTTATATGTCCCCTAAAAATGTAACGCCCCGAACCGTCACGCGTAGGGGCGTCCTACTGCGCAGACGTGGGCCGTTACATTACTTGCTTAACTTAATTCTTACTTTAAAAATAACTTTAAAGTTGCGGAAAATTCGGAGTAAAATTTTCTTTTTTTCTTTTCTTTTATTACTCTACCTTGAACATAACTTATCTTCATACATAATCATATGTACTCACTCGAGTACCGAGCTTTCATAATCATATTGAAAGCTAATCATAAGTATACCGTGGACCAATCCGACCTAATGCGGTTCGGTACAACACGAGGCAACTTGTTGCCATCATCCTTGAAAACCATTCTTTAACTCGTTCTTGAAAACAATTTCTTAAAAATAGTTTTCTTCTTGAAAACGTTTCTTATCCATACTCTCACATAACATAAAACACATCTTTCAAATATATTTTTCAAAACATATTTTACATAACATAAATTCAAAACACGTGGCGGTGTCCATCCCACATTTCACAGCCTGTAGCACCAGCCTTCACAGCTTTGCATCACGTATCGCGGTAGGTTGCTTAACCTACAGCATGAACGTAAGTAATGAGCTAAGCTCAGTAAGCACAACGTGCAATCCGCAAAACATTTTTCATAAAAGAATGCATGACCAATTATGCTTTCTTGTGAATCAATTTAACTTTTCTAACATTATCTTGATTCTATTTGCTTATATGTCATGTGTGCACGTATCGTGGTCCATAGCTATGGAGTGGTTGAAGGCAGGCAATCCAATCCAACTCAAACCATGAAACAAACTGTTTAACATGGAGTAATTGGGGCAGCCAATCCAATTCAACCCAAACCATAGACTAAACCGTTTAACCCGCCATCGTAGCAAGTCGGTACGACACAATGACATTAGTTTGTCTTAAAATGTATTCTTACCATATAGTTAAATATTAGTGAACATGCTACGTGATGTCACTATATTAAACGTATAACATAACTTAACATAAACCATAACATAAACATAATAACATGAACCTCATAACATAGTATCATAACATCATAACATAACCTCATAACATAGCATCATAGCATAAACATAACCTCATAACATAACATCATAGCTTAAACATAACCTCATAACATAACATCATAGCTTAAACATAACCTCATAACATAACATCATAGCTTAAACATAACTCATAACATGACATCATCGCATCATAACATAAACTTCATAACGTAAGTACCATAACATAATCATGCGTATCAAGTATGAAAAACATGTTTTAAAAACATTTTGCCCATGCTGTAGGCGGAGTTGTACTTACCTTTAGTCCTATGCTCTTGGTCATCGTCCAAATGTGACACGACAACAGTTCCTGCTCCTGTTTCCAAACAGGACGTAAGATAAGATCTATACACATTCTACCATACCATAATTCATAATCGTTAAATGTTGGTGTCCTAACCAACATTTGTGAGTAGCCTTAGTTATATTATATGTTCCCCCTAAAACATCACATGATAACTTGCTCGGTTACTTTCCGTAACCCTAGGGCCCAAGGCCCAACATACTTAAACAATAACTAATAGGTTACTTCAGGTAACCTTGGGTACTAAGCCCAACCATACATGAATAATATTGGGTTGCTAACGTTATTAAGGCCCAACCCGCTATCTCGGGTATCTCAAGTGGTTACTATGAGTAACCTAACTTATTGGCCCAATAAAATTAGGTAACCTTCCCGGTTACTATTTGTCCTATAGTTGGTTACCATAGGATCGGCGTATTTAATTATTTCTTGACAACCTTTGTCAAGTTTTCTTTAAAATCCTTACGAAAACCGTATTTTCATAAATCTTAACATTTAAGCATAGACAGTTAAAAACTAAAAACTGTCAAGCTCTGAAAAACATCTTTAAAAACAGTTTCTTAACTTTGGTTATCAGTGCATGTGCAGGAATTTCCTGCTTATGCACTGTTTTTTTTTCTAAAGATCCGTGCTTGAATTTCTGTTTCCTGCACAGTTTGGGAATCAAATTGTACTTTAAAATCTGTTCGTAATTTGATAAAAACTTTCTTCATAAAGTATAGATCTCGGATAATACTACAACTTTCATGTTTTGAGGAAACCCAGTTCTGCTTGGATTCTTGTCAGTTTTAATTTGAAACTTACTGGACGTGTAGACTAGGTCTGGGCAGATTAGCCTCGGATTTTCGTAAAAACGGAGGCCATTGGAGCCTCATTTTGAAAAACGGTCCGCGTTACCCTCTAGGAAAAACCCTTATCTACAACTTTGTAGTTTTGAGTTTCTTCAAATTCGGCCTCTAAGGGCCTCAAAATACCATTTCCAGAACACTGCCCAGTCTTGACCCGAGACTGGCAGTTTCGGTTCATAATTTCGTTTTACGTCCTAAAACGTGCACGCTACCTCAACCGACCACAGCGGGAGCCTAAAGTCACATGCAATCGTTTCTAACGTTCCATTCCATCAATCATATAATCATACATTCAATCATAAACCTATGGGAACATACAACAAACACATGGTAGGCAAACTCAAAAAACCCATAAACATGCATCAAAAATGTAAGCTAGAGACCACCACCCTAATCAAGCATAATCAAGAAAACTTAACTAGAGCATGAGCATAAATAGGTGAGCTTACGCTCTTACATCCAA
>CM046372.1:9830453-9871478 GCA_025413025.1 Ficus hispida | reverse complement strand
GCAACTCTGACCACTGGCAATCATAGCCCATAAACTCATCTGGATAAACGCGCTAAGCTGCAACATAACTGACGTATCGTCTTCATATCGTGCAGCCACTCAGCAAATGTAGCCACTTCTTGAGTCCCATCGAAGATGCGTGACTCCGTTCCTTCGGATGCTAATGATGTCTTGCGGTTCTCTCCAAGTGTACCCGGGTTTTAAACCAGGTTCAAATCTTTACTATTCTAATACTATGACTTCTCATAGCTACTTGTTACTCTAACTAAACTAGAGTAAGAAAACTTACTTGCAAAACTGTGGCTTTGGCGGCAGAACTGTGAAATTGGATGGCAGAAAAACTTGCTCTGATACCATCTCTGTAACGCCCCGAACCGTCACGCGTAGGGGCGTCCTACTGCGCAGACGTGGGCCGTTACATTACTTGCTTAACTTAATTCTTACTTTAAAAATAACTTTAAAGTTGCGGAAAATTCGGAGTAAAATTTTTCTTTTTTTCTTTTCTTTTATTACTCTACCTTGAACATAACTTATCTTCATACATAATCATATGTACTCACTCGAGTACCGAGCTTTCATAATCATATTGAAAGCTAATCATAAGTATACCGTGGACCAATCCGACCTAATGCGGTTCGGTACAACACGAGGCAACTTGTTGCCATCATCCTTGAAAACCATTCTTTAAACTCGTTCTTGAAAACAATTTCTTAAAAATAGTTTTCTTCTTGAAAACGTTTTCTTATCCATACTCTCACATAACATAAAACACATCTTTCAAATATATTTTTCAAAACATATTTTACATAACATAAATTCAAAACACGTGGCGGTGTCCATCCCACATTTCACAGCCTGTAGCACCAGCCTTCACAGCTTTGCATCACGTATCGCCGGTAGGTTGCTTAACCTACAGCATGAACGTAAGTAATGAGCTAAAGCTCAGTAAGCACAACGTGCAATCCGCAAAACATTTTCATAAAAGAATGCATGACCCAATTATGCTTTCTTGTGAATCAATTTAACTTTTCTAACATTATCTTGATTCTATTTGCTTATATGTCATGTGTGCACGTATCGTGGTCCATAGCTATGGAGTGGTTGAAGGCAGGCAATCCAATCCAACTCAAACCATGAAACAAACTGTTTAACATGGAGTAATTGGGGCAGCCAATCCAATTCAACCCAAACCATAGACTAAACCGTTTAAACCCACCATCGTAGCAAGTCGGTACGACACAATGACATTAGTTTGTCTTAAAATGTATTCTTACCATATAGTTAAATATTAGTGAACATGCTACGTGATGTCACTATATTAAACGTATAACATAACTTAACATAAACCATAACATAAACATAATAACATGAACCTCATAACATAGTATCATAACATCATAACATAACCTCATAACATAGCATCATAGCATAAACATAACCTCATAACATAACATCATAGCTTAAACATAACCTCATAACATAACATCATAGCTTAAACATAACCTCATAACATAACATCATAGCTTAAACATAACCTCATAACATGACATCATCGCATCATAACATAAACTTCATAACGTAAGTACCATAACATAAATCATGCGTATCAACGTATGAAAAACATGTTTTAAAAACATTTTGCCCATGCTGTAGGCGGAGTTGTACTTACCTTTAGTCCTATGCTCTTGGTTCATCGTCCAAATGTGACACGACAACAGTTCCTGCTCCTGTTTCCAAACAGGACGTAAGATAAGATCTATACACATTCTACCATACCATAATTCATAATCGTTAAATGTTGGTGTCCTAACCAACATTTGTGAGTAGCCTTAGTTATATTATATGTTCCCCCTAAAACATCACATGATAACTTGCTCGGTTACTTTCCGTAACCCTAGGGCCCAAGGCCCAACATACTTAAACAATAACTAATTAGGTTACTTCAGGTAACCTTGGGTACTAAGCCCAACCATACATGAATAATATTGGGTTGCTAACGTTATTAAGGCCCAACCCGCTATCTCGGGTATCTCAAGTGGTTACTATGAGTAACCTAACTTATTGGCCCAATAAAATTAGGTAACCTTCCCGGTTACTATTTGTCCTATAGTTGGTTACCATAGGATCCGGCGTATTTTAATTATTTCTTGACAAACCTTTGTCAAGTTTTCTTTAAAAATCCTTACGAAAACCGTATTTTCATAAAATCTTAACATTTAAGCATAGACAGTTAAAAACTAAAAACTGTCAAGCTCTGAAAACAATCTTTAAAAACAGTTTCTTAACTTTGGTTATCAGTGCATGTGCAGGAATTTCCTGCTTATGCACTGTTTTTTTTTCTAAAGATCCTGTGCTTGAATTTCTGTTTCCTGCACAGTTTTGGGAATCAAATTGTACTTTAAAATCTGTTCGTAATTTGATAAAACTTTCTTCATAAAAGTTATAGATCTCGGATAATACTACAACTTTCATGTTTTGAGGAAAACCCAGTTCTGCTTGGATTCTTGTCAGTTTTAATTTGAAACTTACTGGACGTGTAGACTAGGTCTGGGCAGATTAGTCTCGGATTTTCGTAAAAACGGAGGCCATTGGAGCCTCATTTTGAAAAACGGTCCACGTTACCCTCTAGGAAAAACCCTTATCTACAACTTTGTAGTTTTGAGTTTCTTCAAATTCGGCCTCTAAGGGCCTCAAAATACCATTTCCAGAACACTGCCCAGTCTTGACCCGAGACTGGCAGTTTCGGTTCATAATTTCGTTTTACGTCCTAAAACGTGCACGCTACCTCAACCGAACACAGCGGGAGCCTAAAGATCATTCATGCAGCGTTTCTAACGTTCCATTCCATCAATCATATAAACATACATTCAATCATAAACCTATGGGAACATACAACAAACACATGGTAGGCAAACTCAAAAACCCATAAACATGCATCAAAAATGTAAGCTAGAGACCACCACCCTAATCAAGCATAATCAAGAAAACTTAACTAGAGCATGAGCATAAATAGGTGAGCTTACGCTCTTACATCCAATGCTGGAAATACACATAAATTTCCCAAATTTAAAGCTTAAACGAAAGCTTAGGATCAAAGGGATTTTACCTTGCTTAACCCTATGAATGATTAGTGTTTGGAGTCCGAAAATTCACTCCCCCTCGGTTCCTAGAGCAACCGGCCACACCTAGCCATGGCTCCAAAAATTTTTCTCCTCTTCCTAGCACTAACACAGCCGGCCCTCATCCTCTCCAATGGGTACCAAATTTTCAGCTTTGGCTTACAAAAATCCGAACACTCCTAGTGAATTCTCTCTTGGATTTTTGTTTTTGATCTATTCTTTCTTGGTTGCCTTGGGTTTGGTTTTTGAGCAGCAATTTTGGCATAGTTTGGGCAAGTTTTCCAATATTTTTGAAGCTGAAAACCGCCCCCCTTGGATGGCTATTTATAGCTGAAAATTCAATTAATTTTTTTGGATTTATTTTTAATCCAAATTTTGCTTAGATGCCCTTGGAACAAGAATATTTGCACAAAATTTGCACAAATACCCTCCAAAATGGCCGGCCACATCTAGCTAGGTGTTATCTAATGATTTTCCAATTTTTCTTTAATTAATTATGATGTCATAAATTGTGGATAAGGTGATGTCATCAAGGTGATGTCACCATAAGGCCTTGTTTGGCCTTTCCTTTAAAATGCAGTCCATTTTTATGCTACACAGATATTTCTAATACTGTTATTAACTAATAACAGTATTTTACACTGTACTACAGTCCAAAATTTATCTGTGTAAAAATGAACAGTATAAAATTTTTCTTATTTCTTGGAACCTTTCTTGCCCTTCATACTATACTTAGTGTGCTTGATTTTTCTACGGTGGTCTCATAGCTTATGCTTGCTACATTGTCCATAATGAAGGTTTGCCGCAGTATAATTCCATACTGCTTTGCCGTATCTCAGCACCTTCATCTATTTGACCTTCCTGGTCAACCTTTTGACTTTTCGGTCAATTTTGACTTTTTCGGTCAAAATTTTACCAGCATGAAATCATAGAATTTTCCTTCTCTTTTTACTCAAGGGTAGCATTAATAACTAAGCAAACTGCTTATTGAGTCTCATAACTAATTAAACGAGAACTCAAACATATACTGATATTTAACTCAGATCGTGAGTTTCATATCGACATACAAGATTCTAACTTGAAATTTTCCTTGTCTAAAAGGAAATCATAGGTTCATTGAAATTTCGGGTATTACAAAAAATCTGTCAACAGATTATGAATGACATGTTAGGGTATTAGATTGAATTATTAATGGCATGGTTGGATTTAGGATAAAACCATGCACACCCTAACCTTAATTGATGCAAATTGTTGTTTGACTTGCATGATCATGTGGGGTTCGTGTAAGTTAAATTGGGACGGTAGAAAAATGTTGCATTATGATCCTAGGCTCCCACCGTGGGCGGTTGAGGTAGTGTGCACGATTTAGGAAGAAAAAAATTTATGAAGATAGAAAACTGCCAATTCGGGTTCAAACTGGCCAATTTTTTGGAAAGCCAGTTTTGAGGCCCTTAGAGGCTGATTTTGGAAAAACTTAAAACATGAAAGTTGTAGAGTAGGGTTTTTCCTAGTGGACAGCGTGAACATTTTTTCAAAATAAAGCTCCAACGGCCTTCGTTTTTAACAAAACCCGAGCCTGACCATGCCCAGACCCTATGCACGGCCAGGTAAGTTCAACCGGAAAAATGAATGGGTTAGAGGCCGATCTGGGTCTCGAGTTAAACACAAGAGTTGTAGGGTTTTTCATGCTTTAAAACTTTCATGAAGTAAACTTTTTCAAATTAGGCTTTGATTTTTAAATATAAAATTGGATTTCAAAACTGTGCAGTTAACAAGAAATTCCTGCATAGAGTTTTCTAAAACTGTGCAGGAAAAGGACATTTCTGCACATACCCTGACAAATTTATTACAAGAAACTGTTCCAAAGGTAGTTTCTATTTTTAATGGTTTTTATAAAGACCCATGCATACGATTTCAAGTTTTATAAAGATTCTAAAGAAAAAGTGAGTTTAAAACCACAAGTTTTCCAAAGTAGAGAAAAAGGGTTTTAAACCAAATTGAATGAGCAATAAACGGGAAGGTACCGAGTTATTGGTTTGGGCCCAAAGCCCAAGGGTTATCCAACATAACCCAATAGACCGATAAGTATGACTAAGTTGGGCCTAAAAACCAGGGTTACTCAAGAGTAACCCAATGGAAAGAATTTTCAAGGAAGCTTAGGCCCAAGGTTAGGTTTAAAGACCTAACACAGTTATAAAGGCTGCTTAGCCAAAGTTACTTTATGTGATCAATCTAAGTACGTTCTAAACCCTAGGGTTATCCGCGATACTGAGAAAGTATCCGGCAATGTTTAAGAAGGGGGGCATATAACTATGATTAGAGATGAATGTTGGTTGATTACCAGCATTCAATAAGAACAGAATTCTTACCCTATGTCCTCTGATATAGCAGGAGATAGCCTGCTGCGGTATCCTGAATTGGATCGGCACCCCTCTGGACATAGTATTCGAGGTAAGTACAACTCCGCCTACAGCATAGGCTTACTGTTGAATACTTACCCAAGTAAGTTTGATGTTTATGATGAAATGATGTTATGTTTACGATATGACTATGTTAAGTTCATGAGTATGAGATTATGGCATGATGTTAAGATAGAAGCATAATTTATGAATAGTGACATCATGAAGCATGTTTACTAATAAGAACAAGTATGAGTTCATGAAAAGTAAATATGATGGCAAGCGAGCTTGCCTGTGTCGTACCGACCCGCGTTAGGTCGGGTTGGACTGTGGTTTGAGTTGGAAATGGACTAGCCGCCCCAACCAAATCATAGTTGCGCGCCCGGTACGTACACTCAAGATAAGGGGCCCATAAGTAAGATGAGTTAAGAACGCATAAGATGGCATAATAAGAGCATAATCGGTTCATGCATATATTATGCGATGTCATGAAATGGTATGTATGTTATGATGAGTTAAGTATATTATGCATGAGTTAAGTATGTATGTATGTTATGAGGAATTAAGTATGATATGTATGATGATTTATGTTGTTGCGGTTATGTATGTTGTACTTGCTGAGCGAAAGCTCACGTGTCTTACAACTTTGCAGTTTCCTCCTAGCATTTTCAATTTCATACAACTTTGCATTTTTGAGTTTTCTCAAATTCGGCCTCTAAAGCCCTCAAAATATCGTTTCCAAATCACTGTTCAATTTTCACCCGAACTGGCAGTTTTGGTTTCGGTTCGTTCTAACGTAAAAATTATGCACACCCTACCTCAAATAGTTGCAACCGAGGGACTACGTCAAGCATGCAGCGTATAATCTAACGTTCTCATACTCATTCATTCAATCTCATACATTTAATTATTTCATCAAACCCGTTTGGTGATTTGCACCAAACTAGGGTTTTCTAGGGTTTTCTTGAACCCTAGTTCAACATACAAGCATACCAATTCCATATTCAGCCATTCATCATCAGTTTAAGCATATGAGACATATATCAAACACTTAATGGTCACACATATCATCTACATAATTTCTAGAGCATACATACCAAAACATATATCAAATCATAGCATAAACTTTTGAAAACTTAAATCAAGCATATTCTAAGCGAATCAACCAAAGCAAGGACATAATTAAGGTGCTTAAGCTCTTACAATCAAAACTGAAATACACTTAAATGGCTCCAAAAACCGAAATCAAAAGGCTTAGGAGATAGAGAGGTTACCTCTAAACCGTAGAGACAAAGACTAGCTTGAGTTCCTAAAATTATTTTCTAGCTTTTCCTCACTAAAAATCCGACCACTACTATTGGATTTTTGCTATCTTAGGGTTCAGCTAGGAGAGAGAAAAGAAGGAGAGAAAATGGTAAAAGTTTGGGGAAGTTTTCAAATAAAATGAACTAAAAAAAATCCCCCCATCACACCTATTTATAGGTGAATTTTGATTTTCTTTCTTGAATTATTTTTATTCCTTAAATTGCACTCCAAGCCTTACAAAAATTTTATTTGCTCAAAAGCCCCCATGTGGTGGCCGGCCACTAGTGATGGAAATGGTTCAAGAATGTTCTTGAAATACTTTCCAAATTTTCAAAAATTCTAAAAATAACATAATTATCTTGTGATGAGGTGTCCTTCACCTAGGGCTCCGCTTGGCTTTAAATCTTAAAAGCAATTTATTTTCATTCTAATACAAATATAACAAATACTGTTTTTAACTAAAACAGTAATGTCATACTAAACTGCAGTCCAGAATTTATCTACAAAAAACTGGACTGTGTTTAGGTTTTTCTTAGGACTTAAAGCTAATTAGTCCTTAATGTCCTAAATATTGTGCTTGATTTTTCTAACATAATCCCGTACCTTAAACTTGCTTATCTATCCACAATGACGGTTTTTCGTAGTATAATTTTTATACTACCTGTTATACAACAATACCATCATATTTTGACTTTTCTGATCAAACTTTGACCAACATAAAATCATAAATTCCTATCATACCTTAAATCATTCTGGTCAAACCTTGACCGGAATACAATCATACATAAATCCTAATTCTGATAACTCAGATCAGGTAATTTCATATATTTATACATAATACAAATTTTGATTCCTTGAGAGATAAGAAATCATAATTTGTAACAAAGTCGGTTATTACAATCTTCCCCCCTTAAAAATTTTCGTCCTCGAAAATTAGAATAAGTGGGGATAATTTGCTCTCATATCCTCTTCCAGTTCCCATGTTGCTTCTTCAACATTGTGGTTTCACCACAATACTTTAACCATGGGAATTGTCCTATTTCGTAAGACCTTATCTTCCCGATCTAGAATCCGAACTGGTTTCTCCTCGTATGTCAAGTCGGTTTGAACCTCGATCGGTTCTTGACTTAGCACATGGGAAGGGTCAGGTACATACTTCTTTAACATCGAAACATGGAAAATGTTATGCACAGAAGCTAATTCTAGCTGCAAGGCAAGCTTATAACTACTTTGCCAATCCTTTCAAGGATTTTGAATGGCCTTGTGTATCTAGGACTAAGTTTTCCCTTCTTGCCAAATCTCGTAATTCCCTTTATAGGCGCAATCTTAAGGAAAACATAGTCTCCAACTTGGAATTCTAAGGGCCTTCGACGTTTGTCGGCATAGCTTTTCTGGCGACTAAATGCTATGTCGAGTCTTTGCTTAATCTTCTTAATATCCTTTGAAGTCTTTTGGATAAAATCCGTGATTTGAACCTGCTTCTGTCCAACTTCTTGCCAATGAATAGGAGATCGACATTTTCTTCCGTATAACACCTCGAATAGAGCCATACCAATGGAGGCATGATAACTATTGTTGTAAGAAAATTCGATTAAAGGTAGCTTATGATCCCAGCTTCCTTTGAAATCCAAAATGCATGACCTTAACATATCCTCCAGCATTTGGATAGTTCATTCTGATTGTCCATCCGTCTAGGGGTGAAACGCTGTACTGAACTTTAATTTCGATCCCATAGCCGTATGAACACTTTTCCAAAATCGAGAGGTAAAGTGCCCATCCCGATCGAAAATGATGGATCTTGGCACTCCATGCAACCTAAAAATCTGGGATACGAAAATTTCAGTCAATTTCTCAATTGAAAAGGTAGCTTTGATAGCAATGAAGTGGGCTTATTTGGTTAATCTATCCATAATTACCCAAATCACATCATTCCCACTTGCAGTCCTAGGTAAACCTACTACAAAATCTATAGTCGTTTGTTCCCATTTCCATTCTGGGAGCTCAATCTTTTGAAGATCTCCACCTGGTTGCCGATGTTCAGCCTTAACTTTTTGACAAGTTAGGCACTTTGACACAAAGTCAGCGATTTCGTTCTTCATATTCAGCCACCAATAGTTTTCTCTAAGATCCTTATACATCTTGGAAGCTCCAGGATATACCGAATATGGCATCTTATGCGCTTTGGACATGATTTGCTTCTGAAGAATTTCAAAGTTAGGAACGCAGATCCTTCTTTTGAAATAAACTACCCCATCCTCAGAGGTCCTAAATTCCTTATTCTTTCCGCCAAAGATTTACGCCTTTAGCAAAACAGAATCTTTCCCTTAATGACCCTTAATGGACTCTAAGAGATTAGACTAGAGAGTCAAAACAGACAGCTTTCTTGTTATCATGTCTATGTTAAAATCAGAAATTTCCTTCTGAAGTGGCTTGGGCAACGTTCCTAAAGATATTAGCATACCGGATGACTTCCTACTTAGTACATCTGCTACTTTATTCACTTTACCAGGGTGGTAAAGGATCTCGCAATCGTAGTTCTTCATGAGTTCAAGCCATCTTTGTTGCCACATATTATGCTCTTTCTGGGTAAAGATGTGTTTGAGACTTTGATGATCGGTGAAAATCTCACATCTATTCCCATACAAATAATGTCTCCAGATCTTTAGCGCAAAGACCACCGCTAATGTTAGGCTCCCACTGTGGTCGGTTGAGGTAGTGTGTGCGATTAGGACGCAAAACCAAGTTGAACAAGAGAAACTGCCAGATTCGGGTCTAAGCTGACCAATTTTCTGAAAACCCGAATTTGAGGCTCTTAGAGGCCGAATCTGGTAAAACTTAAAACATGAAAGTTGTAGAGTAGGGTTTTTCCTAGTGGAGTTGCATAATTCAATCTAAATTAACCATGCAACCTATTTAACCATTCTAGATCAACTTTAATCCTATTAGGGGACATACAACCCTATCAAGCATATATCATATAAACCACATAAATCAAGCAAGCATCAAATAAATCATACAAAACTTAATAAATCCAAACCACCCTTAGATCTAATCTTGGCCCCTTATCATGAGTGTACGTACCGGGCGTGCAACTATGATTTGGTTAGGGCGGCCAGTCCATTTCCAACTCAAACCACAGTCCAACCCGACCTAACGCGGGTCGGTACGACACAGGCAAGCTTGCTTGCCATCATACTTGCTTTTCATTATCTCATACTTGATCTTATTAGTGAACATGCTTCGTGATGTCACTATACATAATTCATGCTTATATCTTGACATTATACCTTTTTCTCATAATCATGAACTTAACATAGTCATATCGTAAACATAGCATCATCACATCATATACACCAAACATACTTGGGCAAGTATACAACAAAAGCCTATGCTGTAGGCGGAGTTGTACTTACCTTGATCACTATGTCCAGAGATGTGTTGATCCAGGTCAGGATACCTCAGCAGGCTATCTCCTGCTATATCAAAGGACATAGGGTAAGAATTCTGTTCTTACAGAATGTTGGTAATCAAACCAACATTCATACCTAGTTGTAGTTATATGCCCCATTCCTAAAACAATGCCGGATACTTTCTCAGTATCACGGATAACCCTAGGGTTTAGGGTTAGCATACTTAGAGCGTACTTTGATTGGTCACATAAAGTAACGTTGGCTAAACAGCCTTCCATAACTGTGTTAGGTTTTTAAACCTAACCTTGGGCCTAAGCTTTCTTAAAAATTCATCCCATTAGGTTACTCTTGAGTAACCCTGGTTTTTAGGCCCAACTAGTCATACTTATCGTTCTATTGGGTTACGTTGGATAACCCTTGGGCTTTGGGCCCAAACCAATAACTCGGTATCTTCCCGGTTATTGCTCATTCAACTTGGTTTAGAAACCCTTTTTCATAACTCACTCTAGCACCCTAGCATATCATTTAATTTCTGTTGGACAGATTTGGGGACATATAACATTATCTATCAACCAGCCCTATTAATCACATAACATAGGCATAATCAAAACTCATAATCAAACCACCTTTAATGCCTAATCAAGCACATAACCATAAATCTAATCTAGGCTTGAAAATTAAATTGAGCTTATGCTCTTACAAACCCACTTGAAAATACACTTAAATCTTCAATTGAAAGCTTGAATTGAAAGCTTAGGGTCCAAGAGAATTTTACCTTACTCAATTCAAGAGTGGGTTTGCTTGGCTCCAAACCTTTTTCTCCTTTCTCCTTGGTACCACAACCGGCCTCCCTAGCAATGGCTCCAAAAATTTCCAGCCACTTGGTTCCAACAGCAACCGGCCTTGCTCTACCAAATGAGCACCAAAATTTTCAGCCACTTGGTTCCAACAAGCAACCCGCCTTCCCTAGTAATGGCTCCAAAAATTTTTGTGTGTCTCTTGGTTGTGTTAGCCACTAGATCCGGCCACTCCCCCTAGCTCTCAACCACTTTTCTCTCCCTTTTTCCAGCTCACCCACAACCGGCCCCTTTGGCCAAAATGGGTCTCCAAAATTTTTTCCAACTTTTTGGCTTGCTTCCTAGTGAAATCCGAACACCCTAGAACACTTTTCCTTTGATTTTTCAAACTTTTTCTCTCTTTCTTGGCTGCTCTTAAGTTCGGATTTTGAGAGGGAGTTTTGGCATAATTTAGTTGCTTTTCTCAATTTTTGTGAACAAAAAATGTTCAAATGGCCACCTATTTATAGGTGAATGAAAACTCTTCCATTTAGCTCAAAAGCCCTTGAAAACTTTAAAAATTGCTCAAAAGCCCTCTTAGTTGGCCGGCCACCTTGCATACTAGAAGCTTCCAAGTTTCTTTCCAAATTTGATTAATTCCAATATGATGTCATAATGCTTGGATAAGATGACATCATCAATATTAAGGCTTGTTTGCCTTGTTTCCTTAATAGACAGTCCTCTTTAAGGCCAAAACAAATATTGTTGATACTGTGGTCATTATTCCACAGTACTGACTGCTAAACTGCAGTCCAAAATTTATCTGTCTAATAATGGACTGTACGAAAAAATTCTCTTTTCGCTTAAAACTCTTTGACTCTTAATAACCTATTTAATGTGCTTGATTTTTTTTTTCTATGGTGGTTTTAAAAATAACTTGATCCATTTTATCTGAAAAAATGATTTTTCGTAGTATTCTTCCTATACTGCTCATCATACTTTATTACCGTCACATAGTTGACTTTTCCAGTCAATCTTTGACCTATCGGGTTAACTTTGACTTCCTTAGTCAACTTTGACTTTCTTGGTCAACTTTGACTTTTCTTAATCAAGCTTTGACTAACATAAAATCATAACATTTTTATACCTTTTTTACTAAAAAGGTTACATGCTTAACTAAGCAAACATTTTTTAGTCTTATAAAATCATAAGAACTCACAATTCTCAATAAAAATCCTTAACCGGATTTTTTCATAAATACCATCATGGTACAGTTTAAATTTCTATACAAGAAATTGTAACATTGTAAAATTATAGTTATTACAATCTATCCCCCTTAAAAATTTTCGTCCTCGAAAATCAGAACAAACTGGGGTAGTTCTTTCTCATCCCATCTTCCAATTCCCAAGTCGTTTCTTCAACCATGTGGTTTCGCCACAACACTTTAACCATGGGAATGGTTTTGTTCCTTAAGACCTTTTCTTCCCGATCCAGAATTTGAACTGGCTTTTCTTCATAAATCAAGTCCGTTTGAACCTCCACTGGTTCTTGACTAAGCACATGGGAAGGGTCTGGGATGTACTTCTTTAGCATCGACACATGGAAAAATTATGCATCGAAGCTAATTCTGGCGGTAGGGCAAGCTTATAGGCTACTTTTCCAATCCTTTCAAGGATTTCAAATGGTCCCGTGTATCTCGGACTAAGCTTCCCTTTTTTACCAAATCGCATTACTCCTTTCATAGGAGTAATCTTGATGAACACCGCATCTCGCACTTGGAATTCCAAAGGCCTCCTACGTTTATCGGCATAACTTTTCTGTCTACTAAAAGCTATGTCGAGCCTCTGCTTGATCATCTGAATATCCTCCGAGGTCTTTTTGATAAAATCAGTGGTTTGTAGCCGCTTCTGGCCCACTTCCTGCCAGTGGATAGGTGATCGACATTTTCTTCCATATAATGCTTCAAATGAAGCCATACCAATCGAAGCATGATAACTGTTGTTATATGAAAATTCGATCAATGGCAGCTTCTGATCCCAGTTTCCTTTGAAATCCAGCACACATGACCTTAGCATATCTTCCAGTGTCTGGATGGTTCGTTCCGATTGACCATCAGTTTGGGGGTGAAATGCCGTACTGAACTTCAATTTCGACCCCATAGCATTGTGAACACTAGTCCAAAATCGAGAGGTGAAGCATCCATCGCGGTCTGAGATGATCGATTTTGGTACTCCATGAAATCTGACGATCTGGGACACATAGATTTCAGCTAATTTCTCCACTGAGAAGGTGACCTTAATCGCAATAAACTGGGCTGATTTGGTTAATCTATCCACAATAACCCAAATCGAGTCATTCCCACTTGAAGTTCTGGGTAGCCCTACTACGAAATCCATAGTAATTTGCTCCCATTTCCATTCAGGAAGCTCTATCTTCTGTAGCTCTCCGCTAGAATGTCGATGTTCAGCCTTAACTTTCTGACAAGTTAGGCATTTCGATACATATTATGCTACCTCATTCTTCATAGTGGGCAACCAATAACTCTCTCGGAGGTCTTTGTACATCTTAAAAGCTCCTGGATGTACTGAATACGGCGTCTTATGTGCCTCAGATAAGATCTGGTCCTTAAGAAACTCAAAGTCAGGAATACAAATCCTTCCTTTGAAATATATAGCACCATCTTCAGAGACCTTAAACTCATTGTTCTTTCCACCAAAGAGTTGTGCTTTCAGCAAAGAGGAATCCTTTCCTTGATGCGACTTAATGGTCTCTCAGAGATTGGACTGGAGGGATAGAACAGACAATTTCTCCGTTATCAATTCCAAGTTGAACTCAGAAATCTCCCTTTGTAGTGGCTTAGGAAACATTCCAATAGATATCAGCATGCCTACGGATTTCCTGCTTAAGGCATCTGCTACCCTGTTGGCCTTTCCAGGGTGGTAAAGGATCTCACAATCATAATCCTTTACAAGTTCCAGCCATCTACGTTGTCTCATGTTGAGTTCTTTCTGAGTAAAAATATACTTGAGGCTCTAGTGATCGGTGTAGATTTCACACTTGTTCCCATACAAATAGTGTCTCCAAATCTTAAGTGCGAAAACTACTGCCGCGAGCTCCAAATCATGTGTAGGATAATTCCTTTCGTGGATCTTCAGCTGTCGAGATGCATAAGCGACTACTTTCCCATTTTGCATCAGAACGGCTCCTAATCCATTCTTAGAAGCATCACTGTAGATCTTCCTACACAGGATTTTCTAAAACAAAACAGAAAAACTGTATTTTTCACCAACCCCAATGTTTTGATTGCTAAAACTGTTCCAATGGCAGTTTTCAGCCCTTAACAATTTATAAAACCTACTCATAAGATTTCAACGATTTTTGAAAGAAAAATCTAAGTTTCCTAAAAAAACAAAGCAAGAAGGGATTTTTAACCAAGTTATTGGTTTGGGCCCAAAGCCCAAGGGTTATCCAATGTAACCCAATAAAGGACCAAGTCATTTGATTACAACCCTTATCTCGAGGGTTACTTACAGGGTTACAAATAGTAACCCGTTTGCGATATTTTCAAGGTAATATTGTGGGGACATATAACTAGGAAGTAAAGTAAATGTTGGTTGATTACCAACAGTTTAAGAATAGGATTTACAGAATCCTTACCCTATGTCCTTTGTAATAGCAGGAGATAATCTGCTATTGCGCCCCGATCTGGAACAGCTCAGCATCGGACATAGGAGACAAGGTAAGTACAACTTCGCCTACAACATAGGCTTTTGTTGTATACTTGCCCAAGTATGAATGATATAGATGGGATGTGACTGTATGTTAGATTTATCTGATATTAGGAAAATGCTTATGAGATGTGATGCAACGATGTTATGTGCTATGATTTTAGTATGACATGATGTATGATATGTCTATGATGCATTAAGTTATGTTATGAAGCATGATATGATTATATCTCATGAATATGTGACATCACGAAGCATGTTCACTAATTCTAAAGAAGAGTAAGATCAAACATGAGTTTATGAAAGACAAGTATGATGGCAAGTAAGTTGTCTGTGTCGTACCAACCCGCTTGCAGGTCGGGTTGGACTATGGTTTGAGTTGGAAATGGACTGGCCGCCCCAACCACTCCATAGTTGCGCGCCCGGTACGTACACTTATGTAAGGGGCCTATAAGTAAGACAAGTAACATAAGCAAGCTAAGCAAGTTAAGTATGACAAGCTATGAATGAACAAGTAAGCATAATGAACATAAAAGAATATAATCATTGTCATATAAACCACATGATCATATTATTACTAATTAAGAGCACGTAATATAATGATAAAATCCGTAATACAAATAACGTATGATGAAATATAATTGTTTAAATGACAATGTCATTATCATAAGACCAAAAAATAAAACAAGCCCAAGAATAATTACCATCCAAATTACTTTCCAAATTTTGCTTAAATCCATAATGATGTCATAATTTGTGGATAAGGTGATGTCATCTACCTTAGGGCTTGTTTGCCTTTGTGTCTTGATAAACAGTCTAACTTTGAGCCAAAACAGACATTGCAAATACTGTGTTCATTAATCCACAGTATTGGATACTGTTTTGCAGTCCAAAATTTATCTGCCTTAAAATGGACTGTACGAAAACTTTTCTTTTTGCTTCAAGCCCTTTGGCCCTTAATAATGTGCTTGATTTTTCTATGGTGATTTTAAATCAAATTCTAACTATTTTACTCATAAAAACAGTTTTCGCAGTATATTTCCTATACTGCTTAACATACTTCATTCCCATCACATATTTGACTTTTCGGGTTAACTTTGACTTTCTTGGTCAACTTTGACCTTCTTGATCAACCTTGACTTTCTTGGTCAACTTTGACCTTCTTGGTCAACTTTGACTTTCTATAAAATCATAGAATTTTTCTATCTTTTTAACTCAAAAGATCGTGTGCTTAGCAAAGCAATCATTTTTGAGTCTTATGGTTTATAAGAACTCATAAAATTCAATAAAAACCCCAAGCCGGGCTTTTTCATAAATACCAATAATGGCATAATTCAAATTTCTATACACGAAATCGAAACGTTGAAATTTCTAGTTCTTACAATCTACCCCCCTTAAAATTTTCGTCCTCGAAAATTAGAACAAACTAGGGTAGTTCTTCCTCATCTCATCTTCCAATTCCCAGGTTGCTTCTTCAACCTTGTGGTTTTGCCACAATACTTTAACCAGGGGAATGGTTTTATTCCTTAAGACCTTCTCTTCCCGATCCAAAATTCGAACTGGCTTTTCTTCATAAGTCAAGTCCGTTTGAACCTCCACTGGTTCCTGACTAAGCACATGGGAAGGGTCTGGGATATACTTCTTTAGCATCGATACATGAAAAACATTATGCATCGAAGCTAATTCCGGTGGTAGAGCAAGCTTATAGGCTACTTTTCCAATTCACTCGAGAATCTCAAATGGTCCTGTATACCTCGGATTAAGCTTCCCCTTTTTGCCAAATCACATTACTCCTTTCATAGGAGCAATCTTGATGAAAACAGCGTTGCCAACTTGGAATTCTAGAGGCCTCCTATGTTTATCGGTATAGCTTTTCTGTCTGCTAAAAGCTATGTCAAGTCTTTGCTTGATCTTCTTGATATCTTCAGAGGTCTTTTTAATGAAGTCCGTGGTTTGAAGCTGTTTCTGTCCAACTTCCTGCCAATGGATAGGAGATCGACACTTCCTTCCATATAGTGCTTCAAATGGAGCCATACCAATCGAAGCATGATAACTGTTGTTGTAAGAGAATTCGATCAATGGCAGCTTCTGATCCCAGTTTCCTTTGAAATCCAGCACACATGACCTCAGCATGTCTTCCAGCGTCTGGATGGTCCGTTCCGATTGACCGTCAGTTTGGGGGTGAAATGCCGTACTGAACTTCAATTTCGACCCATGGCATTGTGAACACTAATCCAAAATCGAGAGGTGAAATGTCCATCACGATCCGAGATGATCGATTTTGGCACTCCATGAAATCTGACGATCTGGGATACGAAAATTTCGGCCAATTTCTCCACTGAAAAGGTAGCCTTAATTGTAATAAAGTGAGCTGATTTGGTTAATCTATCCACGATAACCCAAATCATGTCATTCCCACTTGACGTCCTGGGTAGTCCTACTATGAAATCCATAGTAATTTGCTCCCATTTCCATTCAGGAAGCTCTATTTTCTGTAATTCTGCCCCAGGATGTCGATGTTCCGCCTTAACTTTCTGACAAGTTAGGAATTTCGATACGAATTCAGCTACTTCATTCTTTATATTTGGCCACCAATAGTTTTCTCGGAGGTCCTTGTACATCTTGGAAGCTCCTGGATGTACTGAGTATGGTGTCATATGTGCTTCTGACAAAATCTGATCCTTTAAAACTTCGAAGTCGGGAACACAAATCCTTTCCTTAAAATAGATGACACCATCCGCAGAGGTCCTAAACTCATTGCTCTTTTTGTCAAAAAGCTGCGTTTTTAGCAAAAATGAATCTTTTTCTTGGTGTGACGTAATGGATTCCAGCAAATCGACTGGATGGATAGCGAGGACAATTTTCCCGTTAATATCTCCAAGTTGAACTCAGAAATTTCCCTTTGTAGTGGCTTAGGAAACGCTTCGATAGACATCAGCATGCCTATAGATTTCCTACTTAGAGCATCTGCTACTTTATTCACCTTGCCAGGGTGGTAAAGGATCTCGCAGTCATAATCCTTTACGAGCTCCAGCCATCTACGCTGTCTCATGTTGAGCTCCTTCTGAGTGAAGATATACTTAAGGCTCTGATGATTGGTGTAGATTTCGCATTTGTTACCGTACAAATAGTGTCTCCAAATCTTGAGCGCGAAAACTACCGCCGCGAGCTCCAAATCATGAGTGGGATAATTCCTTTCGTGAATCTTCAGCTGACGGGATGCGTAGGCTACTACCTTCCCGTTCTGCATCAGAACAGCTCCTAATCCACTTTTCGAAACGTCGCTGTAGATCACGAAATTTCCTACATCTACATCAGGAATTATCAGCACAGGTGCACTTGTCAGCTTCCTCTTGAGCTCTTGGAAATTCTCCTCACATTTCTGGGCCCATTCAAAATTCTGTCCTTTTCTAGTAAGAGTGGTGAGGGGTGCAGCAATCTTGGAAAGCCTTAACGAACCGTCGGTAGTATCCAACTAATCCAAGAAAGCTCCTTATTTCCGTAACATTCTTAGGCGCTGGCCATGTACTGACCGCCTCTACCTTAGCAGGATCTATGGAAATTCCTTCCTTTAACACCACGTGACCCAAGAAATGAACTTTCTCCAACCAAAATTCACATTTTGTGAATTTGGCATACAGCTGATTCCGTTTCAACTTTTCCATCACCAACCTAAGGTGATGCTCATGTTCCTCCTTGGATCTTGAATAAATTAAAATATCATCAATAAAGACGATAACAAACTCATCCAAATACTCCTTGAACACTCGGTTCATGAGGTCCATGAATGCGGCTGGGGCATTGGTTAATCTAAATGGCATAACCAAAAACTCATAGTGCCCGTAACGTGTTCGAAAAGCCGTCTTGGAGATATCTGACTCCTTAATCCTAAGCTGATGATAGCCTGAACGTAAGTCGACCTTCGAAAATACTACCGCTCCTCTGAGTTGATCGAATAGATCATCAATCCTCGGAAGGGGATACTTGGTCTTGATCGTAATCTTGTTTAGCTCACGGTAGTCAATACACATGAGCAAAGATCCATCCTTCTTCTTGACGAATAACATAGGTGCTCCCCATGGGGAAAAGCTTTGTCGTATAAATCCCTTGTCCAGCAGTTCCTGTAACTGCACTTGGAGTTCCCTAAGCTGATACGGTAGGGTGCTTTCGATATCGGTGCGGCTCCAGGCAGTAATTCGATTATGAATGAGATTTCGCGTTCCGGCGGGAGTCTTGGTAATTCTTCCGGAAAGACATCTACATATTCCTTAATAATGGGAACGTCCTTCGGTGTCAACTTTACTTCTCGATCCTTGTCCACTATGTTAGCTAAATATCCTTGACAACCATTAGCTAACATTTTCCACGCCTTCATTGCTGAAATCAGTCGGGTTGCTGAGTGTTGAGTCTATCCATGGAAGGTGAACTCTTCTTTGCCGTAGGGGTTGAACGTGACGCAACGTCTTCGACAGTCGATCTTGGCATCGTATTTTCCTCAGAAATCCATCCCTAAGATCACATCGAAATCTTGAAGCTTGATTGCGATGAGATCTACAAACAATTCTCTATTACAGAGAATGACGGAAATATTTCGGATCTTGGACCACAAAATTTCTCCGGAAGGCAAAGAGGTTTTGAAAGGTTGCTCTAACTTGTCCACACCTCTTTCTAATTTCAGGACGAACTCTAGTGACACAAATGAATGCGTAGCACCAGAATCAAACAAGGCAACAGCATTATGAGTGGCGATAGAAATCTGACCTGTTATCACATGTGAAGTTCCAGCTTCAGCATCTCCTTTCGTGTACGCATATATTAGGGCTTGGGGTTCAGGAGCCTCCAATCTACCTTGAGTGATTGAGGGTCCTTCAAGCCTCGCTTGGACGGCATGCAACTGGCTGTTGGGGTTCCGGCTTGGATAAGAAGGGTTCTGGCCCTGATTGTTTAAGGTGCAGTTCCTCGCATAATGCCCTTCCTTGCCACATAGGAAACAAGCATTAGATCCCACTCTGTAAATTCCCGGGTGTTTCTTTCCACATTTGGCGCACACCGTGTACTCAGCACTGTTTCCCTTATTTCCTCTAAAGTTCTTCTTCTGAGGGAAATTCCTTTGTGGACCTGGGCCAGAGAAATTTTCTTTTCTCTTGTTCCTCCCGAACTGTTTGGAACCTTGAGCAGGGCTATTCATCGGGCCTCTCTGGGTTGCTTCAAGTGCTTGCCGGGGCTGCGTTGGCTTTGCCACAACTTATTATTCTTTCCTCGCCTTAAAAATCTGAGGCCTTGCTTCCTTGTCCTGGTTAATCCAATATTCTGCTCTTATGGCTCGACTCACACAGTCGGATACCAGGGTAGGTGGGCTACTGCCAGCACTCACTTGCTTGGCGATGTCGGTGCGAACATTTTCATCATTCGCCTACCTTTTCAGTCTCGTTGGGCACCAACTCCAGGCACAACCGGGCTAACTGCTCAAATTTCTTGACTGCCTCCATTACAGTCATCGACCCTTGCTTCAAACTGGAAAACTCGTCCTGCTGGGCTGCTGGGATCTCTCTATTATAAAACATGTTCCGAAATTCCATAACGAAATCCTGCCAGCTCATGGTCGTGACGTCTCGACGCGTCTAGACGGTCATCCACCAATGCCTTGCGTCTTTCTTGAGAGAGAAGGACGCACACAAAACCTTCTCCTGTTCTGAAAGTCTCATGAAATCCAAGATGACTTGGATATCGATCAACCAATTATCGGCGGCTATCGGATCCATTGGTCCCTCGAATTCCGGCGTCTTCATCCGCCTAAAGCGCTCGTAAAGCAAATCCTCCCATACCGGTGGCAGATTCGCAGAAATCCCAACGGGTGCTAACGGAACCTCAAAGTTCCGTGGAACCTCTGGTGGAACCTCTGGTGCCTGAGGTGCTACCGGGGCTACTCTCTTGGGGTGTGGGGGAACTTCATCCACCCAGGGTCTTTGGTTCATTTGAGCCAATTGCTCTCGCAATCTATCTGTTTCACGTTACTGTTCAAGCAACTGCCGTTGTAAATTCCCTACAACGGTCACGAGATCAGGCTCATGAAGGTTTGCGGGTACCGTTCTACGCGTGCGCACCATTTCTAATTCCTATAAAATCACAAGAAAAGATATTACCATACTATCAATATCCTTTCTTTCATGCAGATTATATCATATTGTACCACAATACTTTGTGTCATAGTATGATCATTCCCGATCATAGTCATATCATCGTATCGTATTTCATGCATAACATATCATTCATATGTATCATATTACATAACATAACATAACATTATTTCCATGCTCATATCATAACATGACACTTCATTCTTGAATTGTCTTTTTGTATTCGTACAAAATGTACATTATATTTACAATACCGTAAATACATATCTTATACGTACTGTACATACATAGTCAAAAGTTTGGATGGAAGTGTCTACCACTTTACTATCATACACATGTACAAACCTATCATAAAAAAGAATAAGCTAGTACCCATCAGTCTAGCATCAAAAAGTATATATACATACAATCAACCTAGTTTATGATCTCTATAGTGACTACAGAGGATGCGTCAGAGTCTGACTCTCCCTCTCCGTCAGCCAACGGAATCTCCTCTGGATCATCATCTAAATCCTCCTCATACTCTAGCAAGCCTGCGTCCTCGGGCTCCGGCTCTGGCTCTAAATCATCCTCATCATCACTAGAGATATCAATAATCGGGGGTCCTCCGGATGATCCTCCGGAGCAGCGATGGGATCATCGGGGATGAAGTCGTCAGCCGCCATGTCATCCTCAGCGTCCTGAGGTGGCACCTCCTGTATCGGGACCGCTGGAATCGGGTCCTCGGGGAAAACTGGGCCCTCCTCAAAAACCGGCTCTCCTACCCCCGCATCATCCACAGGCACCTGATGGCCCTCTGCCATATCCGGAGCGTGCATAGTATGAATGATAGCCTCGGCCCCCAAAATGTCGTCCACCATATGCCCGACCGACATGCCAGGTGCAGGCATAGGAACGTACTGACGAATCTGAATCGGCAATCCGTTCCTAAGAATCACTAATGCCTGGAGCTCGGGACTATGTAGCTCCTGATGAATGAAAAGCATCATCGGCTCCTGAAAACGTCGGCAGTAATGGCTCATAGTCTCCTGAGGGTATACGTGCCAGTCAGCTACATAGCTAAGGTAGCGAGTATAGTGCATATCCTGATAGATCTCAGGATCACGAAGTAGGTCGCCCGCTCCCTCTCCCAGCATCGGTCCATATCGGGCGCTCACTGTCGCACGAAAATGAGCCCACGTGCGACTAGGTAGCTGTCGCTCGCCTATAGCGATCCACCATATCCGGGCATCCACAGCGAAACACCGGCTAGCTAAAGAGACCTGTAACCGGGCCTCTATGTGACGGACATAGAAGATCAACTCCATATCATATAACCATGCTGCCACAGGTACTGTACGTCTCGTACCATCGAACATAAGCGGATATGACCCAAAGAATGACCTCGTCGCCTCTCGGTCCGCGTCGACTAGAGCTGGGTCCATGCCGTCGAATCTACCATAACATAGGCGCATAACAATTATTTACTATTAAAAATAAAACTTAACTTACAATGATGGTGGCGATGGTAGGCAGACTGTGAAGTGGGATAGTAGGAAAACCGCTCTGATACCAACTCTGTAACGACCCACGTAGCACAGACCGTTACCATACATACATACATAATTGCATTCATACTTATTTACTCACTTAGCATAATCAGCGGAATTTTTTTTTTTATATATATATAGTGCGTACGAACGGAAAGGCAATATACGATCGGAAAGCAATATATAAAACGATGTTCGTAGTTCGGATATTAAATATTATACATAAATGAAACAAAACGCGTGGCGGCAATTTATCCCACTCACTTCACAGTTTACCTTGCCCCGCTCGTCATCTTGTATCAAAAATTGCTGACAGGTTGCTTACCTACAGCATAGACGTAAGACAAGTGAGCTTTCGCTCAGCAAGTACAACATAATTATCCGCAACAAGAAACCATACATAACCTACTTAACCAACATAACATGCTCAACCAATCATAACATATTCTGCCCTAATCATGCATGAGCCAGTTATGCTTCATTATGCTTACTTGTTCATTCATAGCTTGTCATACTTAACTTGCTTATCTTGCTTATGTTACTTGTCTTACTTATGGGCCCCTTACATAAGTGTACATACCGGGCGCGCAATTATAGAGTGGTTGGGGCGGCCAGTCCATTTCCAACTCAAACCATAGTCCAACCCGACCTGCGAGCGGGTCGGTACGACACAGGCAACTTGCTTGCCATCATACTTGTCTTTCATAAACTCATGTTTGATCTTACTCTTCTTTAGAATTAGTGAACATGCTTCGTGATGTCACATATTCATGAGATATAATCATATCATGCTTCATAACATAACTTAATACATCATAGACATATCATAGATCATGTCATACTAAAATCATAGCACATAACATCATTACATCACATCTCATAAGCATTTTCCTAATATCAGATAAATCTAACATACAGTCACATCCCATCTATATCATTCATACTTGGGCAAGTATACAACAAAAGCCTATGCTGTAGGCGGAGTTGTACTTACCTTGTCTCCTATGTCCGATGCTGAGCTGTTCCAGATCGGGGCGCAATAGCAGATTATCTCCTGCTATTACAAAGGACATAGGGTAAGAATTCTGTAAATCATATTCTTAAACTGTTGGTAATCAACTAACATTTACTTTACTTCCTAGTTATTTGTCCCCACAATATTACCTTGAAAATATCGCAAACGAGTTACTATTTGTAACCCTGTAAGTAACCCTCGAGATAAGGGTTGTAATCAAATGACTTGGTCCTTTATTGGGTTACATTGGATAACCCTTAGGCTTTGGGCTCAAACCAATAACTTGGTTAAAAATCCCTTCTTGCTTTGTTTTTTTAGGAAACTTAGATTTTTCTTTCAAAAATCCTTGAAATCTTATGAGTATGTTTCATAAATTGTTAAGGGCTGAAAACTGCCATTGGAACAGTTTTAGCAGTCAAAACATTGGGATTGGTGAAAAATACAGTTTTTCTGTTTTGTTTTAGAAAATCCTGTGCAGGAATTTCCTGTTTCCTACACAGTTTTTGAAATCCAATTTTTATTTAAAAATCCAGATCGAATATGAAAAACTTTTCTTCATGAAAGTTTTTGATCTTGAAAAACCCTAAAACTTTCAACATACATCGCTTTTCTAACGTAAATTTTCTTTAAACACATTTTAGAACACAGCCATGCAAACCATTATTCTTTTCTAGAATTTAGGGTTTGCCTATTTTCCAAAGTTGCATAATTCAATCTAAATTAACCATGCAACCTATTTAACCATTCTAGATCAACTTTAATCCTATTAGGGGACATACAACCCTATCAAGCATTTATCATATAAATCACATAAATCAAGCAAGCATCAAATAAATCATACAAAACTTAATAAATCCAAACCATCCTTAGATCTAATCAAGTACATATCTAACTTTCTAAACTAAGGCAAATAATGAAAATTGAGCTTATGCTCATACAATTGTCAACTTGAAATACATGTAAATTTTCAAATTGAAATCAAATTAAAAAGCTTAAGGCTATGGGAGAGTTACCTTTCTTAACCCTAAGAGATGTTAGGGTTTGGATCTAAAAATTCTTCCTCCTCCTTGGTTCCTAGCACAACCGGCCTCTCCCCCTAGCCTACCCAAAAATTTTTGTGTCTCTTGGTTGTTGTTTCCTACCAAAATCCGACCACTCCCCCCTAGTTCCCAAGCACTTTTCTCACCCTCAACGAATCGTCGGTAATAGTCAGCTAATCCAAGGAAACTTCTTATTTCCATAACATTCTTGGGTGCTGGCCATGCACTAACCGCCTCTACTTTAGCAGGGTCTACTGAAATTCCTTTATTTAACACTACATGACCTAAAAAGTGGACTTTTTCCAGCCAAAATTCACATTTTGTGTAACGACCCGCCTAGCACAGGCCGTTACCGTACATACATACATACATAACATACATACATACTTAGCATAAACAGCGGAAATTTTTTTTTTTTATACGGGGTGCATGAACGATAACGATATATAAATAACGATTGTATGAACAAAACAAAAAGCGATAATCGAACACCGGATAATATATAATGTACATAAGAGACAAAAACGCGTAGCGGCAGAATATCCCACTCACTTCACTGTTTACCCTACCCCGCTCGCCATCTCGTATCAAAAATTGCTGACAGGTTGTTTACCTACAGCATAGACGTAAGACACGTGAGCTTTCGCTCAGCAAGTACAACATAATTATCCGCAACAATTAATAATACGAAACGTAACTCAAATCTAACATAACACATTCTACCCTAATCATGCATGAGCCAATTATGTTTGATTATGCTTGCTTGGTTTTTCATAGCGTATCATACTTATCGTACTAAACATGCTTATCTTGCTTATCATGTTTATCATGCTTATGGGCCCCATAAGTGTACGTACCGGGCGCGCAACTATGGAGTGGTTGGGGCGGCCAGTCCATTTCCAACTCAATCCATAGTCCAACCCGACCTACGAGCGGGTCGGTACGACACAGGCAACTTGCTTGCCTTCATACTTATCTTTCATAATTTCTTAATCATTCTTATTTAGAGTTTGTGAACATGCTTCGTGATGTCACATATTCATAAAACATAATCTTATCATATCATAAATTCATCATACATCTTAATCATAACATAACATTTCATCATGGCATATTCATAACATATAACATTTCCTAAGCATATCAACTACCATAGCATTTATCACTCATACTTAGGCAAGTATTCAACTAAAGCCTATGCTGTAGGCGGAGTTGTACTTACCTTGAACTCTAAGTCCGATGCTATGCCGCTCCTGAACAGGTCGCAATAACAGATTATCACCTGTTATTACAAAGGACATAGCGTAAGGATTTCTGAAAATCCTACTTTTAAATTTGTTGGTTATCCCAACCAACATTCATTTTATTCTGCGTTTATATGCCCCCATAATCTAACTTATATACATTAGGAACGGGTTACTAAAATAACCCTGTAGGTAACCCTCGAAACAAGGGCCCTATTCCATAATCTTAATTCATTATTGGGTTACGTTGGATAACCCTTGGGCTTCGGGCCCAAACCAATAACTCGGTGTCTTTTCCGGTTTATTGCTCACCGAAACTTGGTTTAAAAATCCACTTTTGAAAACTTAAGGTTTTCTTTAAAATTCCTATGAGTGGGTTCTTTATACAAATTATTGAAAGTCAATACTGCCTTTGGAGCAGCTTCTTTCTAAAAACTTGCTAATGTACGTGCAGGAAAACCCAATTCCAACACTGTTTTTAGAAATCTTGAGCAGTAACCTTCCGATCACTGCACAGTTTTTGAAATACATTTTTATTTGAAAAACTGAATTCGAATTTGAAAAAATTTCCTTCAGCAAAGTTTTAAATCTCAAAACGTTCTAAAACTTTCATGTTTTGATCAAAATCCATTTCGGACTTTAACCCACTCGTTTTCTCCTTTTAAGTTCACCTGGCCGTGCATGAAGTCTGGGCACGGTCAGCTCGGTTTTCTATAAAAACGAAGGCCGTTGGAGCCTTATTTTTAAAAACTGTCCACGTTGTCTTATAGGAAAAACTGTTCTAAACAACTTTAATGTTTTACGTTTTTCGAAAATCGGCCTCTAAGGACCTCAAAATTTGTTTTCCATAAAACCTGGTAACTGGAACCCGAAATGGCAGTTTCAAATCCTTCATTCGGTACTCGCCCTAAAAACGTGCACACTACCTCAACCGAACCAGCGGGAGCCTAAGTCAAACAAACAGCGCCTTTCTAACGTTAATTTTTCCTTAAACACAAATAAAAACTTAGCCATGCAAGCCATTATCTTATCTCAAATAATTAGGATGTGCAGATTTTTTTTTCCAGCTTGCACAACATGTACCAAATCTGTTCATTACCTAATTATGCATTCAAGCTCATGACTAAACCTATTAGGAGCATATAAACTTAACCATATAACTAACATACAATCCACATACATCAAACATATTTAAAATCGTACTATACTACTCTAGCACATTAAATCAAGCACATACCTACCTAGGGGCCGAAAATAAAATCCGAGCTTATGCTCGTACAACCGATAAATTGTAATACAATTTAAACTTGCAAATTGAACCAAATTGAAAGCTGCAAGTTATGAGAAATTTTACCTTGATGAACCCTAAGTTTGATTAGGGTTGGTCCAAACTTCTTTCTTCCTTGGCTCCTAGTACAGCCGGCTCCTCCCTAGGCTCACCCAGAATTTTTTTTTTCTGCCTTCGGCTGCTGCTGCCCACCAAGGTCAGCCACTAAATCCGGCCACTCCCTTAAACTTCCTTCAACTTTTTCTCACCCTTTTCCAGCCCACAAACAGCCGGCCAACAAGCTAACAAAGGGGTCCAAAATTTCCAGCACTCACTATCTTCCTCCTAGCTGAAAACCGAACTACACCCAAGGGTTCCTACACTTGGATTTCTGTTTTTGTTCTTGTTTTTCTCTTGGCTGTAAGGGACGGTTTTTGAGCTGTAAATTGGGCAGAATTTGGCTGAGATTTTTGAATTTTCTGAATAGGAATGGCCACCTATTTATAGAGGTTTGGCAACTTTGCTTAATTGCCAAAAACTCCATCAAAAATCAGCTTTTTACACCATTTTTGGTGAGGTGGCCGGCCAGCCTGTAAGATCTAGAAAATTCAACGTTTTGAGTTCTCGTATAGAAATTTAATATGTACCGAAATGGTATTTATGAAAAAGCCCGGCTTAGGGTTTTTATTAATTTTCATGAGTTCTTATGGCGTCATAAGACTCAAATATGATCGCTTAGTCAAGCCTACGATCTTTTGGGTTCAAAAGATAGCAAACTCTATGATTTTACAAAAAGTCAACGTTTGACCGAAAAAGTCAAAGTTGACCATGAAGGTCAAAGTTGACCATGAAAGTCAAAGTTGACCCGAGGAGTCAAAGATTGACTAAAAAGGCCAACTATGTGACGGAATTTAAGAATGTTGAGCAGTATAGGTTTCGTACTGCGAAAAATCAATTTTTACGGACAAAATAGTTAGAATTAAACCTAAACCCGCTTTAGAAAAATTCAAGCACATAAATAGATTATTAAGGGCCAAAGGATTCAAAGCGAAAAGAAAAGTTTTTCGTATCGTCCATTTTATGACAGATAAATTTTGGAATGAAATTTAATTTATGAAACTGTGTATGAAGTAACACAGTATTAACGATGTCTGTTTGGCTTTAAATGGATTGCTTTTAAAGCTTTAAGCCAAACAAGCCTTAATGACATCACCTTATCCATTATTAATGACATAATATGGAATTAAGCTTAATTAGGAAAGTATTAGGTGCCAACTAAGCATGGGTTGGCCGGCCACCTCACCAAAATGGTGTAAAAAGCTGATTTTTGATGGAGTTTTTGGCAATTAAGCAAAGTTGCCAAACCTCTATAAATAGGTGGACATTCCTATTCAGAAAATTCAAAAATCTCAGCCAAATTCTGCCCAATTTACAGCTCAAAAACCGTCCCTTACAGCCAAGAGAAAAACAAGAACAAAAACAGAAATCCAAGTGTAGGAACCCTTGGGTGTAGTTCGGTTTTCAGCTAGGAGGAAGATAGTGAGTGCTGGAAATTTTGGACCTCTTTGTTAGCTTGTTGGCCGGCTGTTTGTGGGCTGGAAAAGGGTGAAAAAAAGTTGAAGGAAGTTTAAGGGAGTGGCCGGATTTAGTGGCTGACCTTGGTGGGCAGCAGCAGCCGAAGGCAGAAAAAAAAAAATTCTGGGTGAGCCTAGGGAGGAGCCGGCTGTACTAGGAGCCAATGAAGAAAGAAGTTTGGACCAACCCTAATCAAACTTAGGGTTCATCAAGGTAAAATTTCTCATAACTTGCAGCTTTCAATTTGGTTCAATTTGCAAGTTTAAATTGTATTACAAGTTATCGGTTGTACGAGCATAAGCTCGGATTTTATTTTCGGCCCCTAGGTAGGTATGTGCTTGATTTAATGTGCTAGAGTAGTATAGTATGATTTTAAATATGTTTGATGTATGTGGATTGTATTTAGTTGTATGGTTAAGTTTATATGCTCCTAATAGGTTTAGTTATGAGCTTGAATGCATAATTAGGTAATGAACAGATTTGGTGCATGTTGTGCAAGCTGGAAAAAAAAAATCTGCACATCCTAATTATTTGAGATAAGATAATGGATTGCATGGCTAAGTTTTTATTTGTGTTTAAGGAAAAATTAACGTTAGAAAGGCGCTGTTTGTTTGACTTAGGCTCCCGCTGGTTCGGTTGAGGTAGTGTGCACGTTTTTAGGGCGAGTACCGAATGAAGGATTTGAAACTGCCATTTCGGGTTCCAGTTACCCGGTTTTATGGAAAACAAATTTTGAGGCCCTTAGAGGCCGATTTTCGAAAAACGTAAAACATGAAAGTTGTTTAGAACAGTTTTTCCTATAAGACAACGTGAACAGTTTTTAAAAATAAGGCTCCAACGGCCTTCGTTTTTATAGAAAACCGAGCTGACCGTGCCCAGACTTCATGCACGGCCAGGTGAACTTAAAAGGAGAAAACGAGTGGGTTAAAGTCCGAAATGGATTTTGATCAAAACATGAAAGTTTTAGAACGTTTTGAGATTTAAAACTTTTCTGAAGGAAATTTTTTCAAATTCGAATTCAGTTTTTCAAATAAAAATGTATTTCAAAAACTGTGCAGTGATCGGAAGGTTACTGCTCAAGATTTCTAAAAACAGTGTTGGAATTGGGTTTTCCTGCACGTACATTAGCAAGTTTTAGAAAGAAGCTGCTCCAAAGGCAGTATTGACTTTCAATAATTTTTATAAAGAACCCACTCATAAGAATTTTAAAGAAAACCTTAAGTTTTCAAAAGTGGATTTTTAAACCAAGTTTCGGTGAGCAATAACCGGAAAAGACACCGAGTTATTGGTTTGGGCCCGAAGCCCAAGGGTTATCCAACGTAACCCAATAATGAATTAAGATTATGGAATAGGACCCTTGTCTCGAGGGTTACCTACAGGGTTATTTTAGTAACCCGTTCCTAATGTATATAAGTTAGATTATGGGGGCATATAAACGCAGAATAAAATGAATGTTGGTTGGGATAACCAACAAATTTAAAAGTAGGATTTTCAGAAATCCTTACGCTATGTCCTTTGTAATAACAGGTGATAATCTGTTATTGCGACCTGTTCAGGAGCGGCATAGCATCGGACTTAGAGTTCAAGGTAAGTACAACTCCGCCTACAGCATAGGCTTTAGTTGAATACTTGCCTAAGTATGAGTGATAAATGCTATGGTAGTTGATATGCTTAGGAAATGTTATATGTTATGAATATGCCATGATGAAATGTTATGTTATGATTAAGATGTATGATGAATTTATGATATGATAAGATTATGTTTTATGAATATGTGACATCACGAAGCATGTTACAAACTCTAAATAAGAATGATTAAGAAATTATGAAAGATAAGTATGAAGGCAAGCAAGTTGCCTGTGTCGTACCGACCCGCTCGTAGGTCGGGTTGGACTATGGATTGAGTTGGAAATGGACTGGCCGCCCCAACCACTCCATAGTTGCGCGCCCGGTACGTACACTTATGGGGCCCATAAGCATGATAAACATGATAAGCATGATAAACATGTTTAGTACGATAAGTATGATACGCTATGAAAAACCAAGCAAGCATAATCAAACATAATTGGCTCATGCATGATTAGGGTAGAATGTGTTATGTTAGATTTGAGTTACGTTTCGTATTATTAATTGTTGCAGATAATTATGTTGTACTTGCTGAGCGAAAGCTCACGTGTCTTACGTCTATGCTGTAGGTAAACAACTGTCAGCAATTTTTGATACGAGATGGCGAGCGGGACAGGGTGAACTGTGAAGTGAGTGGGATATTCTGCCGCTACGCGTTTTTGTCTCTTATGTACATTATATATTATCCGGTGTTCGATTATCGCTTTTTGTTTTGTTCATACAATCGTTATTTATATATCGTTATCGTTCATGCACCCCGTATAAAAAAAAAAAAAAATTCCGCTGTTTATGCTAAGTATGTATGTATGTTATGTATGTATGTATGTACGGTAACGGCCTGTGCTAGGCGGGTCGTTACAGAGTTGGTATCAGAGCGGTTTCCTGCTATTCCACTTCACAGTCTGCCTGCCATCGCCACCATCATTGTAAGTTGAGTTTTATTTCAAATAGTAAATAATTATGATGCGCCTATATTATGGTAGACTTGACGATATGGACCCGGACCAAGTCAACACGGATCGAGAGGCGACCAGATCATTCTTTCAGTCATGTCCGCTTATGTTTGACGGCACGAGACGTACGGTACCGGTGGCAGCATGGTTGTATGATATGGAGTTGATCTTCCATACCTGCCACATCGAGGCCCGGCTACAGGTTTCCTTGGCTAGCCGATGTTTCGCTGTTGACGCTAGGATATGGTGGATCATCCTTGGAGAGCGTCAGTTTCGAGCCGCACGTGGCCGCATTTTCGCACGGCAGTGATGGCTCGTTACGGGCCGATGATAGGCGAGGGAGCGGGCGATTTACTCCGCGATGCTGAGATCTATGAGGACATGCACCACACTCGTTACCTCAGCTACGTAGCTGATTGGCACGCGTATCCTCAGGAGACGATGGCCCATTATTGCCGACGATTCCAGGAGTCGATGCTGCCATACATTCCTCAGTATCTGCAGAGTCCCGAGCTGCAGGCCTTAGTTATTCTTAGGAATGGATTGCCTATTCAGATCCGGCAGTACGTTCCTGAACCTATGCTCGGCTTGTCAGTTGGACATATGATTGAGGCTATTTTGGGAGTCGAGGCTAACCTTCACGATATGCCAGCCCCGGATTTGGCAGAGGCTCAGCAGGCGCTAGTAGAGGACGCCGAGATGGCAGAGCCGATTTATGAGCCGGTTCCCGTTGTTCCAGAGGATCCGATTCCCGCAGCCCCGGTACCGGAGGTGCCACATCAGGAGGTCGAGTTTGATTTGGCAGATGAGGACTTTGACCCTGATGACCTCATCATTATTCCGGAGGACCACCGGAGGATCCACCTATCATCGACATATCGAGTGATGATGAGGAGCCAAATCCTGAGTTAGAGCACGCAGGTTGGCTGGACTATGAGGAGGATTTAGAAGATCCAGAGGAGATTCCGTTGGCTGACGGAGAGGGAGAGTCCGATTCTGACACATCATCGGGGGTCACTTCTGAGCACATAGATTAGGTAGACTGTGTGTGTATCTTTTGATGCTAGACTGACATGTACTAGCTTATTCTTTTTGGATGATAGGCTTGTACACATATGGATGGTGGTAAAGTGGTAGACACTTCCATCTAAATTTTTGACCATGTAGGATGTATCTGATATGTATATAAGATATTGTAAGTATGACGTCCTTTTTGTACAAATGCAAAAGACAGTTTATGAATGAAATATTATGATACGAAGAAATTTTGGAAATTATGTTATGATATGTTATGTTATGTTATGTCATGTATGAATGATATGATATGTATGAAATATGTATGCGATGATATGACTATGATCGGCTATGTTTGTGATTAGACACAAAGTATGAAAGTGTTATAGAATATTATATGCATGAAAGAAAGGATATTGACAGTATAATAATATCTTTTCTTATGTCTTATAAAGGAATTTGAAAATGGTGCGCACTCGTAAGACGGTACCAGTGAATCCTCCTGAGCCTGATATCGCGACCGTTGTAGCAAATTTACAACGGCAGTTGCTGGAGCAGCAACGTGAAACGGAAAGACTGCGAGAGCAGCTGGCTCAGATAAATGATAGACCGCGTGTGGATGAAGTTCCTCCGCATCACGACAGAGTACCCCGGTAGTACCCCAGGTACCTGAAGTCCAACCTGAGGTCCGACAAGAGGTTCCACGGAACTTTGAAGTTCCGTTAGCACCCATTGGGAATCCAGCAAATCTACAACCGGTGCGGGAAGATTTGCTCTATGAGCGGTTTAGAAGGATGAAGGCGCCGGAATTTGATGGACTAATGGATCCGATTGCCGCGGATATTGGTTGATAGACATCCAAGTTATCTTGGATTTCATGAGGCTTTCGGAACAAGAGAAGGTGCTTTGTGCTTCCTTCGCTCTGAAAAAGGATGCAAGGCACTAGTGGATGACCGTTCAGATACGGCGAGACGTTGCGACTATGGGTTGGCAGGATTTTGTCACAGAGTTCGCAACATGTTCTACAACAGGGAGATTTTAGCAGCTCAGCAGGACGAATTCTCCAATCTGAAGCAAGGATCGATGACTGTGATGGAAGCAGTCAAGAAATTTGAGCAGTTAGCCCGACTATGCCCTGAATTGGTACCCAACGAGACCGAAAAGGTTAGACGAATGATGAAAATGTTTCATACCGACATTGCCAGGCAAGTGAGTGCTGGCAGTAGCCCACCTACTTTGGTGTCCGACTGTGTGAGTCGAGCCCTGAGAGCAGAATACTGGATCAACCAGGATAGGGAGGCTAGGGCTCAAATTTTTAAGGCCAGGAAGGAGGAGAAAGCCGGAGTTAAGCCAACGCCACCCAGGCAAGGTCCGGAGTTGAATTCAGAAGGGTCAGATGAGTAGCCAGACCCAAGGCCCCAAGCAATTTGGGAGGTTCAAGAGGAAGGGAAATTTCTCTATCAAGGACCACAAAAGAATTTCCCTCAGAAGAGGATTTCTGGAGGAAATGAGGGAACCGTACTGAATACCCGGTGTGCGCGAAATGTGGGAAGAACACCCGGGGACGTGCAGAATGGGATCTAATGCTTGCTTTCTTTGCGGCAAAGAAGGGCATTATGCGAGGAATTGCACTTTAAACATCAAGGCCAGAACCCTTCCTATCCGAACCGGAACCCCAACAGCCAACTTCATGCAGTCCAGGCAAGGCTAGAGGGACCTCGATCACTCAGGGAAGATTAGAAGCCCCTGAACCCAGGCCAGAATCTATGCCTATACGAAGGGAGATGCAGAAGCAGGGACTTCGCATGTGGTGACAGGTCAGATTTCTATCGCCACTCTTGATGCTGTTGCTCTATTTGATTCTAGTGCTACGCATTCTTTTGTGTCTCTGGAGTTCATCCAGAGCTAGGAAGAGGTGTGGATGTGTTAGATCAACCTTTCAAAACTTCTTTGCCATCCGGAGAATTTTTGTGGTCAAATTTCTGGATTCGTGAGGCTTCTGTCATTCTCTGTAATAGAGAATTGTTTGTAGATCTCATCGCAATTAAGCTCCAAGATTTCGATGTGATCTTAGGGATGGATTTCTTAGGAAGATACAATGCCGGATTGACTGTCGGAAACGTTGCGTCACGTTCAACCTCTACGGTGAAGAAGAATTTACCTTCTACGGACAGACTCACCACTCAACCACCAGACTGATTTCGGCAATAAAGGCTTGGAGAATGTTAGCTAACGGTTGTCAAGGTTATTTAGCTAGCATGGTGGACAAAGATCGGGTATTGGAGTTGAGACCGGAAGATATTCCCATTATAAAGGAATATGTGGATGTCTTTCCAGAAGAACTGCCAGGACTTCCGCCGGAGCGCGAAATATCGTTCGAGATCGAGCTACTACCTGGAACCGCACCGATATCGAAAGCACCCTACCGAATGGCACCTGCCGAGCTTAGGGAACTTCAAGTGCAGTTGCAGGAACTGCTTGACAAAGGATTTATTCGACAAAGCTACTCTCCATGGGGAGCCCCGGTGTTGTTCGTGAAGAAGAAGATGGATCTTTGCGCATGTGCATTGATTACCGGGAGCTAAATAAGATAACGATCAAGAACAAATATCCTCTTCCGAGGATTGATGATCTGTTCGATCAACTCAGAGGAGCAGTAGTATTTTCAAAGGTCGATCTGCGCTCAGGCTACCACCAGTTGAAGATCAAGGAGTCCGATATCTCCAAGACGGCTTTTCGAACTCGTTATGGGCATTATGAGTTTTTGGTTATGCCATTTGGACTAACCAATGCCCAGCCGCGTTCATGGACCTTATGAATCGAGTATTCAGGAATACCTGGACAAATTCGTCATCGTCTTTATTGACGATATTTTAATCTACTCGAGGTCCAACGAAGAGCATGAGCATCACCTTAGGTTGGTAATGGAAACGTTGAGAAGGAACCAGCTATATGCCAAATTCACAAAGTGTGAATTTTGGCTGGAAAAAGTGCATTTCTTGGGCCATGTAGTGCTAAAGGAAGGGATTTCTGTGGACCCTGCAAAGGTGGAAGCGGTCAGTACGTGGTCAGCACCCAAGAATGTCACGGAGATAAGGAGCTTTCTTGGACTAGCAGGATATTATCGACGGTTTGTTGAAGGATTCTCCAAGATTGCTGCACCCCTTACCGCCCTTACCAGAAAAGGGAAGAGTTTTGAATGGACTCAGAAATGTGAGGAAAATTTCCAGGAGCTCAAGAGGAGGCTAACCAGCGCACCTGTGCTAATAATTCCTGATGTAGATGCAGGGAATTTCGTCATCTACAGCGATGCATCAAAAGCGGATTAGGAGCTGTTCTGATGCAAAACGGGAAGGTAGTGGCCTACGCATCCCGTCAACTGAAAGACCATGAAAGGAATTATCCTACTCATGATTTGGAGCTTGCGGCAGTAGTTTTCGCACTCAAGATTTGGAGGCACTATTTGTACGTAAACATATGTGCGATCTATACCGATCATCAGAGCCTCAAGTACATTTTCACTCAAAAAGAGCTCAACATGAGACAGCGAAGATGGCTGGAGCTCGTAAAGGACTATGACTGCGAAATCCTTTACCACCCTGGCAAGGCAAACAAAGTAGCAGACGCCTTAAGTAGGAAATCCGTAGGCATGCTGATGTCTATTGAGGCGTTTCCTAAGCCACTACAAAGGGAAATTTCTGAGTTTAACTTGGAGATGTTAACGGGGAAATTATCTTCTCTGACTATTCAGTCTGATTTGTTGGAATCCATCAAGTCACACCAAGAAAAGGATCCCTTTTTGCTGAAAACTCAACTTTTTGGCAGAAAAAGTGATGAGTTCAAAACCTCTTCAGATGGCGTCATCTACTTCAAGGAGAGGATCTGCGTTCCCGACTTTGAAGTTTTGAAGGATCAGATTTTATCTGAAGCACATATGACGCCATACTCCGTACATCCGGGAGCTACCAAGATGTACAAAGACCTCCGAGAAAATTATTGGTGGCCCAATATGAAGAATGAGGTGGCTGAGTTCGTATCAAAATGCCTAACTTGTCAGAAAGTTAAGGCCGAACATGACATCCTGGTGGAGAACTACAGAAGATAGAGCTTCCTGAATGGAAATGGGAGCAGATTACTATGGATTTCATAGTAGGATTACCCAGGACGTCCAGTGGGAATGACATGATTTGGGTTATAGTGGATAGATTAACCAAATCAGCCCACTTTATTGCAATCAAAGCCACTTTTTCCGTGGAGAAATTGGCCGAGATTTTCGTATTCCAGATCGTCAGATTCCATGGAGTGCCAAAATCGATCATTTCTGATCGTGATGGACGTTTCACCTCTCGATTTTGGAGCAGTGTTCACAACGCTATGGGGTCGAAATTGAAGTTCAGTACGGCATTTCATCCCCAAACTGACGGTCAATCGGAGCGAACCATCCAGACGCTCGAAGACATGCTGAGGTCATGTGTGTTAGATTTCAAAGGCAATTGGGACCAGAAGCTGCCTTTGATTGAATTCTCCTATAACAACAGCTATCATGCTTCAATCGGTATGGCTCCGTTCGAAGCGTTGTATGGAAGGAAATGTCGATCTCCTATCCATTGGCAGGAAGTTGGTCAGAAACAGCTGCAAACCACAGACTTCATCAGAAAGACCTCCGAGGATGTCAAGAAGATCAAGCAAAGGCTCGATATAGCTTTTAGCAGACAGAAAAGCTATGCCGATAAACGTAGGAGGCCTTTAGAATTTCAAGTTGGTGATGCTGTCTTCATCAAAATTGCTCCTATGAAGGAGTAATGCGATTTGGGAAAAAAGGGAAGCTTAGCCCAAGATATACGGGACCATTTGAGATCCTTGAAAGGATTGGAAAGGTAGCATATAAGCTTGCCCTGCCGCCAGAATTAGCCTCAATGCACAATGTTTTCCACGTTTCGATGCTAAAGAGGTATATATCGGACCCTTCCCATGTGCTTAGTCAAGAACCAGTAGAGGTTCAGACGGACTTAACTTATGAAGGAAGCCAGTTCGGATTCTGGATCGGGAAGAAAAGGTCCTAAGGAATAAAACCATTCCCATGGTCAAAGTGTTGTGGCGAACCACAAGGTTGAGGAAGCAACCTGGGAATTGGAAGACGACATGAGAAAGAATTACCCGGACTGTTCTAATTTTCGAGGACGAAAATTATAAGGGGGGTAGATTGTAAGATCTAGAAAATTCAACGTTTTGAGTTCTCGTATAGAATTTAATATGTACCGAAATGGTATTTATGAAAAAGCCCGGTTAGGGTTTTTATTAATTTTCATGAGTTCTTATGGCGTCATAAGACTCAAATATGATCGCTTAGTCAAGCCTACGATCTTTTGGGTTCAAAAGATAGCAAACTCTATGATTTTACAAAAAGTCAACGTTTGACCAAAAAAGTCAAAGTTGACCATGAAGGTCAAAGTTGACCATGAAAGTCAAAGTTGACCCGAGGAGTCAAAGATTGACTAAAAAGGCCAACTATGTGACGGAATTTAAGAATGTTGAGCAGTATAGGTTTCGTACTGCGAAAATCAATTTTTACGGACAAAATAGTTAGAATTAAACCTAAACCCGCTTTAGAAAAATTCAAGCACATAAATAGATTATTAAGGGCCAAAGATTCAAAGCGAAAAGAAAAGTTTTTCGTATCGTCCATTTTATGACAGATAAATTTTGGAATGAAATTTAATTTATGAAACTGTGTATGAAGTAACACAGTATTAACGATGTCTGTTTGGCTTTAAATGGATTGCTTTTAAAGCTTTAAGCCAAACAAGCCTTAATGACATCACCTTATCCATTATTAATGACATAATATGGAATTAAGCTTAATTAGGAAAGTATTAGGTGCCAACTAAGCATGGGCTGGCCGGCCACCTCACCAAAATGGTGTAAAAAGCTGATTTTTGATGGAGTTTTTGGCAATTAAGCAAAGTTGCCAAACCTCTATAAATAGGTGGCCATTCCTATTCAGAAAATTCAAAAATCTCAGCCAAATTCTGCCCAATTTACAGCTCAAAAAACCGTCCCTTACAGCCAGAGAAAACAAGAACAAAAACAGAAATCCAAGTGTAGGAACCCTTGGGTGTAGTTCGGTTTTCAGCTAGGAGGAAGATAGTGAGTGCTGGAAATTTTGGACCTCTTTGTTAGCTTGTTGCCGGCTTTTGTGGGCTGGAAAAGGGTGAGAAAAAGTTGAAGGAAGTTTAAGGGAGTGGCCGGATTTAGTGGCTGACCTTGGTGGGCAGCAGCAGCCGAAGGCAGAAAAAAAAATTCTGGGTGAGCCTAGGGAGGAGCCGGCTGTACTAGGAGCCAAGGAAGAAAGAAGTTTGGACCAACCCTAATCAAACTTAGGGTTCATCAAGGTAAAATTTCTCATAACTTGCAGCTTTCAATTTGGTTCAATTTGCAAGTTTAAATTGTATTACAAGTTATCGGTTGTACGAGCATAAGCTCGGATTTTATTTTCGGCCCCTAGGTAGGTATGTGCTTGATTTAATGTGCTAGAGTAGTATAGTATGATTTTAAATATGTTTGATGTATGTGGATTGTATGTTAGTTGTATGGTTAAGTTTATATGCTCCTAATAGGTTTAGTTATGAGCTTGAATGCATAATTAGGTAATGAACAGATTTGGTCATGTTGTGCAAGCTGGAAAAAAAAAATCTGCACATCCTAATTATTTGAGATAAGATAATGGCTTGCATGGCTAAGTTTTTATTTGTGTTTAAGGAAAAATTAACGTTAGAAAGGCGTGTTTGTTTGACTTAGGCTCCCGCTGGTTCGGTTGAGGTAGTGTGCACGTTTTTAGGGCGAGTACCGAATGAAGGATTTGAAACTGCCATTTCGGGTTCCAGTTACCCGGTTTTATGGAAAACAAATTTTGAGGCCCTTAGAGGCCGATTTTCGAAAAACGTAAAACATGAAAGTTGTTTAGAACAGTTTTTCCTATAAGACAACGTGGACAGTTTTTAAAAATAAGGCTCCAACGGCCTTCGTTTTTATAGAAAACCGAGCTGACCGTGCCCAGACTTCATGCACGGCCAGGTGAACTTAAAAGGAGAAAACGAGTGGGTTAAAGTCCGAAATGGATTTTAATCAAAACATGAAAGTTTTAGAACGTTTGAGATTTAAAACTTTGCTGAAGGAAATTTTTTCAAATTCGAATTCAGTTTTTCAAATAAAAATGTATTTCAAAAACTGTGCAGTGATCGGAAGGTTACTGCTCAAGATTTCTAAAAACAGTGTTGGAATTGGGTTTTCCTGCACGTACATTAGCAAGTTTTAGAAAGAAGCTGCTCCAAAGGCAGTATTGACTTTCAATAATTTTTATAAAGAACCCACTCATAAGAATTTTAAAGAAAACCTTAAGTTTTCAAAAGTGGATTTTTAAACCAAGTTTCGGTGAGCAATAACCGGAAAAGACACCGAGTTATTGGTTTGGGCCCGAAGCCCAAGGGTTATCCAACGTAACCCAATAATGAATTAAGATTATGGAATAGGGCCCTTGTCTCGAGGGTTACCTACAGGGTTATTTTAGTAACCCGTTCCTAATGTATATAAGTTAGATTATGGGGGCATATAAACGCAGAATAAAATGAATGTTGGTTGGGATAACCAACAAATTTAAAAGTAGGATTTTCAGAAATCCTTACGCTATGTCCTTTGTAATAACAGGTGATAATCTGTTATTGCGACCTGTTCAGGAGCGGCATAGCATCGGACTTAGAGTTCAAGGTAAGTACAACTCCGCCTACAGCATAGGCTTTAGTTGAATACTTGCCTAAGTATGAGTGATAAATGCTATGGTAGTTGATATGCTTAGGAAATGTTATATGTTATGAATATGCCATGATGAAATGTTATGTTATGATTAAGATGTATGATGAATTTATGATATGATAAGATTATGTTTTATGAATATGTGACATCACGAAGCATGTTCACAAACTCTAAATAAGAATGATTAAGAAATTATGAAAGATAAGTATGAAGGCAAGCAAGTTGCCTGTGTCGTACCGACCCGCTCGTAGGTCGGGTTGGACTATGGATTGAGTTGGAAATGGACTGGCCGCCCCAACCACTCCATAGTTGCGCGCCCGGTACGTACACTTATGGGGCCCATAAGCATGATAATGATAAGCATGATAACATGTTTAGTACGATAAGTATGATACGCTATGAAAAACCAAGCAAGCATAATCAAACATAATTGGCTCATGCATGATTAGGGTAGAATGTGTTATGTTAGATTTGAGTTACGTTTCGTATTATTAATTGTTGCGGATAATTATGTTGTACTTGCTGAGCGAAAGCTCACGTGTCTTACGTCTATGCTGTAGGTAAACAACCTGTCAGCAATTTTTGATACGAGATGGCGAGCGGGGCAGGGTGAACTGTGAAGTGAGTGGGATATTCTGCCGCTACGCGTTTTTGTCTCTTATGTACATTATATATTATCCGGTGTTCGATTATCGCTTTTTGTTTTGTTCATACAATGTTATTTATATATCGTTATCGTTCATGCACCCCGTATAAAAAAAAAAAAAAAAAAAAAAAATTCCGCTGTTTATGCTAAGTATGTATGTATGTTATGTATGTATGTATGTACGGTAACGGCCTGTGCTAGGCGGGTCGTTTACACAGCCCATGCTTAGTTGGCACCTAATACTTTCCTAATTAAGCTTAATTCCATATTATGTCATTAATAATGGATGAGGTGATGTCATTAAGGCTTTTTGGCTTAAAGCTTTAAAAGCAATCCATTTAAAGCCAAACAGACATCGTTAATACTGTGTTACTTCATACACAGTTTCATAAATTAAATTTCATTCCAAAATTTATCTGTCATAAAATGGACG
>CM046372.1:9800948-9830353 GCA_025413025.1 Ficus hispida | reverse complement strand
ATGCTATGCTATGTCTATGCTATAATGCTATGCTATGTTATAATGCTATGCTATGATGTATGCATATGCTATGTTATGATATGAGATGCCATGTAATGATGTGATGCTATGACATGTTACATATTATGCCATGTTTTCTAAAATGTCATGGTTTTAAAAATGTCATGTTTTCAAGAATGCCATGATATGGCAAATGTTAAGTTTGGATTTGACGTTGTGACATCATGAAGCATGTTCACTAATGTTAAATCACATGGTAAGATGATCAAGTAAGGTGTCGTACCAACCTCCCGTGATCGTGGAGAATACATGTTAAAAACCAGTTGTGGCATTAACCTCTCGTTGATGCGTGAGGGTCACGTTATGATTCCAGAACTGTTAGGGCCTTGCAAACCCTAGCTTTGTCTGGAGGCTGCGCGCTTTTGGTACGGACACTAGGGGCCCACATGTAATCAAGATAATGAGTAAAAGTGTCTAAAAGATTTATAATTGGACATAATCGGATCATGCATAAACTACATGATGATTGATATGTTACTCGATGTTTGAAAAGATTTTTGTGAGATCATGTTTGTACTTGCTGGGCGAAAGCTCATTTGTATATTTCATACTGTAGGTAAGACGCCTGCAGCATTACTTGATGGGCCATGGAGACGATGCAGCGAGTGAAGGGCGGTGTGGGATACCACTACGCAATATTTTCCGCAAATGTTTTTAAGTATGATGTTGTATATGGATGTGATGTAATGTTTCCAAGGTCCGATTTAAAAGGTCATGGTAACCTTATAATCAGCATAACAAGTAAAAGGGGTAGACATGATGAAGTTACCCGTCAGTACAAGTTAATTCAAGTTGAGTTTCGAGTTATGATTTTTAAATAAAGTTTAAAGTTTTAAAAGAAGAAAAAAAAAATTTATACTGAAATTTTTTCGATAAAACAAAGATTTAAGTTTAGCAAGTTTGGTAACGGCCCACGTTTACGTATTCGGCCCTACGTGACGTAGTCGGCCCTACGTTGATTTTCGGGGCGTTGCAAAGTTGGTATCAGAGCGGTATCCTGCCAGCCTACTTCACTTCGCTTCACATCGTTTCTGCAAGTGCCCAAGTAAGTTAATTTATTTTTTTTCCTTCGATTAGAAATGTGAGGAATTAAGAACTAGAATTAGAAGATGGTTCATCGTGCATACGAACGTACCAAATTTTTGCAAGATTCTAATCTTGCAACTATAGTGATTAAGTTATAACGATAATTGCTGGAATAGCAACAAGAAAAGAATAGGCTTCGAGATCATATAGCCTATCGCTTCATCTCGGTATAGTGATATTAAGAAATTATTTTCCTTCTAAGGAATGGATCAATATCATGGAAGTTAAGTTTCTTGATTGAGAAACTTTTGCCCCATAAGAGTATTATTAAATACGGGAAAAATTTTGATGATGCCTTAGTTTGGGGGTAACAACTAGGCATTAAGCCAATATGAGTTGGATGCTACCAACAACAATTTATTAGGCTATGATAATAATGATGATGGCTGTGAGTTTGATGATTAAGTTAATGAGGTTGAGATCGATAATAACAACCTTGGAGTCGATATATAATGGTTTGACTAATGTCGACTATATACGACCTATTAAGTAATGAAAATCATGATGGGAAGTTTTACATATTCCTTAGAACTATGCTTATGTGCTATAAAGGAAATGTCTGAAGTAATGAGAAAAGCTTCTGCTGGCTAACAAGTAGCTAGTTGATATGAGGATATCTTTCACTGCATCACTCGAACAGTAATATGTTTTCAATAATACTATTTATTATTGTTTTCCATGATTAACTTGGAAAAGATTCCAAGAAGTTATTTTATGTATGGTGCTTGATCTAATGCATAATAGAACCAACTCACGTTATGTTGTGATATGTTATGGGCTGAACCCTTGAGGAATAGAGTTCCAAGAGAGGGGCCATCATGTCAAGAAAAGGGCCGATCCTTGAGGAAGAAAAATATTTCCAAGATAGGGGCCATCATGATAAGAAAAAGGGTTCTAATAGCAAAAGATTAATATTGTACCAGAGGGTTCTCAGCTTTAGTTAATTGAAAGAAAAATATTTTCAATATGATATATTTGCTGAGCCCTCAAATAAAGTTAAAGAAAAGTATCTTAATTATAAGATACAATATGTTTTCTTTTCAAGTGTGGAAAAGTTATATCTACTTTTCAAACATGGCAAGTTATGTGATATACTTGCACAGTTTTTCATGTAAATAGTTTTTGTGATGCAGTGCGAAACAAAAAAAAAATGATGATGATGAGATTATGCAGTATGAAAGAAAAGTATGAGGGTATGAAATGATAAGCATGAGAAAATGAGGAATGAGGTATGAGGATATAGAAAGAAGATTATGGTTCTATATAAGAAACATGATCCCATTATGATATTAAAATGGGAACATGAACAAGTTATTAAATTCATAGTAATTTGTTATGAATTGATAGTGGATTGAAGAAAAGCCACTTAAGATTATTCGAATTTTCGAGGACGAAAATCTTTTAAGGAGGGTAGAATGTAATACCCGAAATTTTTATGGCTTATGATTTCCTTAAAAACAAGGAAAACCTAAGTTTGAATCATGATCGGAATAGAATATCAGTATAAGTTTGAGTTCTCAATTAATTAGCTACGAGACTCAAAAATAGTTTGCTTAGGCAAATATAGGCCTTTTTGGAAAAAAAAAGGGGCAAAATAGTAATTTTGACTTTTATTCTGGTCAAAGTTGACTAAGGTGAAACCGCAGTGTAAATTATCGGTATAGAAACTATACTGCAGAAAACTGTCGTTTCGGACGATTAAGCGAAAATAAGGCTTGAGACGTCGCTAGAGGAAAATTAAGCATGATTTTTGAGACATAAAGGACTAAATGGTTTCGAGCTCTAAGAAAAAAAATCCATTTGGCTCAGTTAAGTGCAGTTGAATTCTGGACCGTAGTCCAGTATGGCAGTACTGTTTTAAGTGAAAAACAGTACTAGTATTATTTCAATTAATGAGAAATTAGATTCTATCTCTATATTTAGGGATTTTTGGGAATTACGTGGACCATTATGTATGAATTAGAAGCCAAGTGGCTCCACTTTAGTCGCCACCTCACAGGGACTAAAATGCAAATATTTTGTCCTTAAGGGCTAAAGTGTAATTTTTGGAAATTATGAAAAGTAAGTTTTAAGCATGAATTAAGGTTGAAAAAAAATAAAATTGGCCAACAAATTACTTTGTATGGCCGGCCACTCTAATGGTTTAGGGGGAGGCAATTAAGCTTGCTTTTGATGAATTTAATGCAAGATAAGAAAAAAAAGGTGTGGTGGGTCCACCTTTGGACACATCACCACCTTAGCTCACATACATGTTCTAGAACAAGATTAATAGCCGGCCACTAAGGAAGCAAAAGAAGCAATTAATTGGGTTCATGCACCTTGTCAGCCGGTCTTTAATGCTTGGAAAGCAAGGAAAAAAATTGCTTAGGTAAGCATGCTTAGGCAAGCCTAATGACATGAGCAAGAGGACACCTCACCAAATTGATTTTTCCCTTGTTCTCTAAGGGATTGACCGGCCACCTAAGAGGAGTAAAAGGGCATTTAGAAAATCTTTTTCAGCTATAAATAGAGGAAGGGGGGGGGGCGGATTTTTGGTGTGAAAAATTGGAAAAACAAGCCAAACTATGGCAAAATTTTTCCTCACCCAATTTCCCTCAAAACCGAAACCCAAAGGAAGAAAAGAAAAAAAAAAGTGGAACTAGGAACTAGCCTAGGTGATGGTCGGATTTTTGGTGAGAAACCAATAAGGGGTTGCTGAAATTTTGAAACCCATTTGGAGGGCAAAAGCCGGCTGTGATGGCAGCCAAAGGGGAAGGAGAAAAAGTTGGAACCCAAGCTTGAAAACCAACTTCCAAACCCTAGGTAAACCCTAAAACCCTAAGTTTTTTAATTGAGCTTTAATTTGGAAATTTATGTGTATTTCCATGTTGGTTTGTATGAGCATAAGCTCACTTTAAATTTTCTGCCCTAGTTATGATTTTAGGGTTTATGATTTGATGGTTTCAATTCTTGCATGCTAAGTGTTTGATGAATGTCTAGGGTTTTGTATGTTGATGCATGATGAAAATTTTGATTTGCATGGATGCATGTTTTACGTTAGAAGCGCTGCATGTTTGCTGTGTAAGCTCCCGAAGTGATCGGTCGAGTTAGAATCCGCGAAATAGGACATAAACCGGACTTAACAACCGAAAACTGCCATTTCGGGTAGAAACTGCCAGTTTCGGGAAAAGTGAAATTTGAGGCCTTTAGAGGCCGAACTAGGTAAAACTCAAAACATAAAAGTTGTTCAGAATGATTTTTTCTTGTGGGCATCGCAGACAGTTTTCCAAATTGAGGCTCCAATGGCCTCCGTTTTTACAAAAACCCGTGGCTAGTTTGCCCAGACCCAGTTTACAGGGTCAGCCAGTTTCAAATTAAAACTGGTACGAATCCAAGCGGAACTGGACTTTTCGTAAAACACAAAAGTTTTAGAATTTTTCGAGATCTACAACTTTCGTGAAGACAACTTTTTTAAATTCAAATCAGATTTTTAAACTGACACGGATTGGTGAATAGTGTGCAGGAAACAAGAAATTCCTGTACAGGATTTTCTAAAAACAGTACAGAAAAACTGTATTTTTCCTCAAAACCACTGTTTTGACTAAGGAAACTGTTCCAAAGGCAGTTTTCAACAGTTGATAATTTTTACAAACCCTACTTCAGGGGATACGATTTTTCTAATATTAAATCAATGATTTTAAAACCTAAAAGGTTGAATTTTTTCCAAAGAAAGATAAGAATGGATTTTAAAACCAAAGGTTATCTTTCTTTCGGAAACAAAACAAGGATGGACGGTAATCGGGAAGGATACCCGAGTTACTGCACAGGGTCCAAAGCCAAGGCAGACTTAGGATAATTGGACTAAGCTTGATTACCTCAAGGGTTACTCAAGGTAACCCAACAAGGTATTAAAATTGAGTTTGATCTTAAAACCCAAAAAGGATTAAAATTAAAAATGACAAGGCATATGCCAAGGTTAGGATGATACCTAACCCTATTCATATATGATTGGGATTAATACCCAAGGTTACCTTAAGTAACCAAGTAAGTCATCATAAGTTATAAGGGAGACTTACAGCTAGAATTTCGTAGGCATGTTGGTATGGTCACCAACATTCCACAATACTAATTAGACCCTTACCTATGTCCTTCATCAAGCAGGAGGAAGCCTGTGGCTACCCAGAAGAGGAGCAGCTTTACGTAGGACATAGTAAAAGAGGTAAGTACAAACCTCACCTGCAGTATGGAAAATAATAAAAGATATTTTCCAAGTATACATGCTATGCTATGTTATGCTATGCTATAATGCTATGCTATGTTATGCTATGCTATAATGCTATGCTATGTTATAATGCTATGCTATGTTATGATATGAGATGCCATGTAATGATGTGATGCTATGACATGTTACATATTATGCCATGTTTTCTAAAATGTCATGGTTTTAAAAATGTCATGTTTTCAAGAATGCCATGATATGGCAAATGTTAAGTTTGGATTTGACGTTGTGACATCATGAAGCATGTTCACTAATGTTAAATCACATGGTAAGATGATCAAGTAAGGTGTCGTACCAACCTCCCGTAATCGTGGAGAATACATGTTAAAAACCAGTTGTGGCATTAACCTCTCGTTGATGCGTGAGGGTCACGTTATGATTCCCAGAACTGTTAGGGCCTTGCAAACCCTAGCTTTGTCTGGAGGCTGCGCGCTTTTGGTACGGACACTAGGGGCCCACATGTAATCAAGATAATGAGTAAAAGTGTCTAAAAGATTTATAATTGGACATAATCGGATCATGCATAAACTACATGATGATTGATATGTTACTCGATGTTTGAAAAGATTTTTGTGAGATCATGTTTGTACTTGCTGGGCGAAAGCTCATTTGTATATTTCATACTGTAGGTAAGACACCTGCAGCATTACTTGATGGGCCATGGAGACGATGCAGCGAGTGAAGGGCGGTGTGGGATACCACTACGCAATATTTTCCGCAAATGTTTTTAAGTATGATGTTGTATATGGATGTGATGTAATGTTTCCAAGGTCCGATTTAAAAGGTCATGGTAACCTTATAATCGGCATAACAAGTAAAAGGGGTAGACATGATGAAGTTTACCCGTCAGTACAAGTTAATTCAAGTTGAGTTTCGAGTTATGATTTTTAAATAAAGTTTAAAGTTTTAAAAGAAGAAAAAAAAATTTATACTGAAATTTTTTTCGATAAAACAAAGATTTAAGTTTAGCAAGTTTGGTAACGGCCCACGTTTACGTATTCGGCCCTACGTGACGTAGTCGGCCCTACGTTGATTTTCGGGGCGTTGCAGGGGAGGCCGGGGGTGGGGGCCGGCGGGAGGGAGGGAAAGAGAGAGAAGAGAAGAGAGAGAAAGGGGAAGAGAGAGGGGGGTCGTCGGGGGGGTGCCGGGGGAGGGTGGCGGGCGGGGGTGGGGGAGGCCGAGGGTGGGGGCCGGGGGGAGGGAGGGGAAGAGAGAGAAAGGGGAAGAGAGAGAGAAGAGAAGAGAGAGAAAGGGGAAGAGAGAGAAAATGGGGTGCGGCGATGACGGCCGGCGTCCGGGGCTGGGGACCGAAGGTGGCCGGAGTTGGGTCGCCAGCATCGGGGGATGAGCCGGCGGCGTCAGTCGCCGGCGATGGAGAAGATTTTAGGTGGGAATGATTATGTGAGGTTAGGTGTATGATAAATATCGTACACCATCAACGTTTGAACCGTTCGATTAAATCTTAACGATCGAAAAAGAGGCTTTACCGGTAGAGCCCCTCAGAGGGTCTTTACCGTAGCCCTCCCCTTTTAGAAAATGAACATTTTTATATTTATTTGTAAGTTCAAACAAAATTGGCTGATTCTTTTATTTGAAATGACAAAATTGGCTAATTCTACAACGGAGTACATGTCCTTTTTCGCACCACGGGGTAAGATCCAACGGTTGGCAGTGTAGATTAGAAGTCGGGACCTACATTTGAAAACGTTTTTGTTTAAGTGATCGTAGACAAGTAAAATAGCTTAAATGCTCCATGCTCTAACGCCGTTAAGTGTTGCGTTGGGACGACGTCGTCTTTGGTTCGGATTACAAATGGATCATTTTTGGCAACGAGATTGAAATGTTTGGAGGAGATGATCACGGCTCTGAGAGAGAAACTCAGCCCAAAAAAAAGCCTCAAACAAACAAACCAACAGAGCATATTCAAAGAGCCCCATGCTTTCAGCTTTCACCTTTGAGCAAAAACAAACAAAGAAATAAAAAGCTCCAAGCTTTTGCATGTGTTAATCGAATCTACTAAACAGAACAATTTAATGAGATAATTGTTGTTTGTGTTGAGATTGTGAAGATGGGAGAATGAAGATTAATCCGATAAATTTTTTTTTTTTTTGGGAAATTGTTTTTCTCTCTCATTAATTTTCCTTCTTGACAGTCTTCTCCTCTCTCTCTCCTCTGTCTGCACCGTCATAGCACGAGCTCCATCACGCTTGGCCGGCATCGGGCTCATTCGAAGCCTCACAGCCAGATTTGGTAAATATCTGGCCCTATTCATCAGCAAACCCTTGAGCCCCTGCTTGCCGTCGACGTGAATCTTTGCCGGCAAAACTTGATGTGGGCTTTAATATCTCTCTTTCTCTCTCTCTTCGATCCATATGTTTGGTTTCGAAACTTCTTTATCTGTTTTTCTTCTTCACTTTTCTCTTTTAAATTTATGAATTCAACAACAAATTTCAAACCCTTAACTAAGTAATCAGTTGAAGCAATCATGTTTGCCCTCTCTTTAGAAACCGTTTGGAAGCTTGAAGTCTCTAAATCCTTTGTCGGAAGCACAACCAACCCAAATCTCATATCAATTTGCCTCAATTTTTGAATTATCCAAAAAAAAAAAAGAAAAAAGTTATATTTATAGTGCGTAAGTACCCGACCCCAAGACCTCCATTACAGATTCATGTCATTTTTGTCCAAACGTTCTCTAACGAAGAACAAACAATCCTATAAAGTTGAGCTTACTTTATCACGTGTAATTGACCTAAATAGTCATTTAATTCTTACAAAGATGATTGTTTGATCTCTATCTTTTTTTTATCGAGATGATCCTAAACTCTTATTTTTTTTTATCGTTACGGTCATTTCTATCAAAATCCATTAATTACTATCAGAATGAGAATGTATTTTAATAATTTACTAATAATTAATTTAAAAAAAAATGTAATCTCTCTCTTCTCTCTCCCACCTCCAAACCAAAGCCACTCACTGACTCTCTCTCTCTCTCTCTCACTCTCTCTCTCCCTCCCTCCTCTATATCTCTATCTCTCTCTCCTCGAAACCAATGCAGCCCATATCTGGGGCCAATTAAGATCCAAGGGTGGGGCAAGCTCGGTGGCTGGGGGAGAAAACCAGATTGAACTCTCTCTCTCTCTTTCCTTCCCTCCTCAATCTCTCTCTCTCGTCGAAACCGAAGCCCAGCTTTGGGGCCAAAATCCATGGGTGGGGCAAGCTCAGCGGCAAGGAGAGGAAATCAGATCGAAAAGCTTGGACAACGACGGGGTGGGAGTTTTGGTTGGGGGGGCCTCGGGCGGCTGCAGGGGTGGAGGGACCTAATTCGATTCTGGGTCTTGAATTGAGCTCGGCGAGGGCGAAGACAGTGGCAGGGAGGGAATAGATTGGTGATTCCCGAGGGAGGGGGGTGGGCTCGACGATGGCAAAAAATGGAGGGGGAAACTTTGATTTGAGTTCTAGTCGGCGGGAGGGGGGGGGGGGCGGGCTCGTAATGAACAACAGCAAGAGCCGGGGGGGAGGGGGGTGGGGCGACTAAGAGAGAGAAGGGAGGTGGGGTTCCGGGGGCCAGATCAAGAGAAAGGAGGGGGAGGTTGGGGGCAATGGCGAGGGGAGGGGGGCGGGGGTCGGGGGGCCACAGAGAGAGAGAGAGATGTGGGTAGGGGTGGGCAAAACATAGAGAGGGGAAGAGGGAGGGTGAGAGAGAGGAGAGTATTTTAGTAATTTTATTATAAAAATTATCATTTAAATAAGATTCTGTTAAAAATTTAACGGATTTTGACGGAAAGGATCATAATGGCAAAAAAAAAAAAAAGCAGTTTAGGGTCATCTCGATAAAAAAAAAGAATAGAGTCTAAATCGTCATCGATGTAAAAATTCAGAAACTATTTAGATTAATTACTTTTTTATTTTTATTTTTATTACATCCAACTCTCCTCCACCATTAGAGTGGGGAGCTCTCATTGTAGAACTCCCCAACAAAATTTGAATATCATGCTTTTATTGTTTCATGTTTACCCTTGGCCAGAGTTTGACTTTTTTAAACTTATTCCTACCAATTTTTGGCAACTTTTTTTTTTTTTAATCAAACTTCAAATAGGAGAAAATTACCAAAACAGTCATTTTTTTCCCATTCATGTATCAATACGACACAGAATCCCTTCTTTAACGTACAACATTTGTCATTATTTTTTTTTTAAGATTTTATGAAATTATTTTTTTATTATTGTTTTGTCTTTTAAACCCACGAAGAGTATTTTTTTACCCCTTCTCCATCTTCACTTGAGATTTTGACTCTCTTCCCTTTCTCTCTCTAAGACTCTTCTCCTGCACTTTCTCTCTCCTCTGCTCTCTCACCCTCTTTCTCCACCGGCTTCCATCTCCGGCCATTTCTTCCCCCTCTCTCCTCCTCCTTCGGCCATCCCTGCATCTCTCTTTCCCTCTCTCTCCGGCTGATCTCGTAGTTTCACGATCGTCGTGAGCTGCGATCTTCTCCGCCGCGAGCAACCGCCGTTTGCCTTCTCATGCTGGGAGGAAGTCGCCGCTGCCAGAGTCATGCGACTGCTATGGAGATCTGTGCAGATTTCTCCTCCGATGGCCACCAGTTGATCTCAGATCACCTTCATGATTCACCTTCGCGCCGCAAGCCACTCTCGAGCAACCGTTGCCGGATCTCGGTGTTTGATGGGCGACGTGAGATCGTGGGGGAACGGTTCGTTCTCGATGATCTGTCGCAATGCTCCCTTGCTCCGTCGCCAGGGCTGTACGGCCAGATCTCTCATCCGCTGTGAACGTTGCTTCTGTAAATGGTAAAATGCTTCTGTCTTTTATATTTCTTTTGTCCTGATATCTTACCGTTTTTTTCCTCGTCATTTTACTCATTTTCTCGTTTCATCATACAAAACTCTCTCTCTATATATTATATAGATATATAGCAAAACTAAAAGAGAATATATGCGTAATGCATATTAAAGGACTGCTTATTATTTGATCATTATATATATATATATATATATATATGTAAAAGTTGATCTGTGGATTGATGCTTATAATCCAGCATATTCAATGTTGGTCTTCTAAAATTTTTTTGTTTATTGTTGATTCTAACTTTCAATTTATTTGTTGATGTTCACTTTTGTTTTGTGCAATTAATTTTGCCTTTGTGCAGGTGACTTTTGATGCAGTTTTTTTCTTGATGGAATTTTGCGATGAAAATAAAACTAGAATGATGAGTGAAATCGTTCATATTATGTCAGGTGTTTGGTTGTTGAGAAAATAGTTCTTCAAGCATTTTATTAGCAATTTTGTTTCCACTGCATCACTCAATGGGCCAACAACAGTTCCTTTTTCATCACTTAGTTTAGTCATGTTTGTTCTTGGGTTAACAGCTTTCTATTAAACTGTTATCTTTCCGTTTTCATGAATACTATATTAAAACTGTGTAGTACCTTGGTAATTGAGAAATTGTTCTACTAATTTAATGTGTAGTACCTTAGTTGTCACAAGAAGGAAAGCTAGATGGTTGTATTGGAACTTTTTAGATTCTGAGAATGGACTAAATTTGATGTTTTAATTGAAATTTTTGAGTTTGTGTCTTGTTTGGTTAGCAGGAAAATAAGCATTGAAACATGGTGTTTGATGTAAAGTACTTTGATAATTTTTTGGTTTTAAGTACTTGGGCTAGTTTTTTAGGATGGTTTAAACATGGTGCATTGAGACAGTTTTTTGTATGTCGTGATTTGATATGTATTGTTTTTCTTTTTTAAATGATACACGGACTGGTTCATGTTTTATATCAGACCAAGTTATTTGATATGTATTCATGTTGTTACAGACTAAGTTATTTTCATTGTAACTGGGATTCTTGTATATTTTGACTTCTAGTTGAGTTCTTGTCGAATATATCTTGAATTATGGTAGAGTATAATTGGGATTCTTATAGAATAAGTAGTTTACTTTTGCAGAATTCTGGTAGAGCATAATAGGGATTCTGGTAGAGTATAATTGAGATTCTTGAAACATCCATGTTGAAAACTTAAAAAAATTATAATAGAGGCTATCAATGTTGAAAATTTAAAATATTCTAGTCATACTTTACTAGAGTATTACGGTGACCGGCGTCGGCGGCTAAAGTTAGAGACATCTGGTCATCCATGTTGAAAACTTAAAATATTATAGTTGAGTATGCACTATATTCTACTAGAATATAGATTATACTCTGCTAGTGTATTCCGGCGACCGGTGCCGGCAGTCAGAACAATATACATTTGGCCGTTAATATTGAAAACTTAAAATATTCTAGTAGAGTATGCACTATACTCTAGTAGAGTATTCCGGCTTCGGTACTGGTTGTTGGCGGTTGGAGCTGGAGACATCCAGCCATCCATGCTGAAAATTGAAAATATTCTAATAGAATATCTAAAATATTCTAGTAGTGAGTATGCATTATACTCTACTAGAGTATGCTGACGACTGACACCGTCAGTCGGAGCAGGAGACTTTCAGTCATTCATGTTGAAAACTAATATTCTAGTAGAATATCCAAAATATTCTACTAGAGTATGCATTATACTCTACTAGAGTATGCCGACGATTGACACCTGCAGTTGAAGCCGGAGATTTTCGGTCATCTATGTTGAAAACTTAAAATATTCTAGTAGAGTATGCATTATACTCTACTAGAGTATAATGCATACTCTACTAGAATATTTTAAGTGTATACTGGCAACCGACATTGGTGATTGGAACTGACGGTGAGGAGGCATCCCGTCATCCATATTAAAAACTCAAAATATTCTTGTAGAATATTCAAAACATTCTAGTAGAGCATGTATTATGCTGTACTAGAGTATGCCGACGACCAGCTCCGACGGCCGGAGCCGGAAATATCTGGCAATCCATGTTAAAAACTAAATTTTTTTTTTAATATAATATCCAAAATATTCTAGTAGAGTATGTATTATACTCTACTAGAGTAGACCAACGACCAACGTTGGCAGTCGAAGTCGGAGATATCTGACCATTCATGTTAAAAATTAAAAATATTTTATTTGAATATCAAAAATAATATATATGTTATTATAGTAATTTTCTAAGTAATATGGACAATTTAAGTAAAACATGTTATGTTGATATTTGATTTTATAGGTTGACTTTTGACTATAATAATTTTGTGTTATATTAGTTAACTATTTTGTGTTATATTAGTGAAGTGATCAAATTTTGTATTATTTAGTTGATTATCCCATTTTTAAATGGAAATTTATTTGTTAACCATTTTTGTGGGATGATTGTTGGTCTTTTTTCTTTTTCTTTTTTAATTTTTTCATTGCAATTACCACCTAAGGATCTTATACGTTCTTTTTTTTTTTTTTTTATATAATTCAAATTCTTTTTTTATGTTTCCATGCACGACCAGGACAGTTTAACAGGATAAATGAGTAATTTAAATTCTGAACTGGGTTTTGAACAAAACATGAAAGTTTTAGGGTTTTTCAAGATCAAAAACTTTCAAGAAGAAAAGTTTTTCATATTCGATCTGGATTTTTAAATAAAAATTGGATTTCAAAAACTGTGTAGGAAACAACAAGTATCCCCTACCGAGGATTGACGACCTTTTCGATCAACTCAGGGGAGCGGTAGTGTTTTCGAAAGTCGATCTACGGTCAGGCTATCATCAGCTCAGGATCAGGGAGGCAGATATCTCAAAGACGGCTTTTCGAACACGTTACGGGCATTATGAGTTTTTGGTTATGCCATTTGGATTAACCAATGCCCCGGCTGCATTTATGGACCTTATGAACCGAGTATTCAAGGAGTATCTGGATAAGTTCGTCATTGTTTTTATTAATGATATTTTGATATACTCAAGGTCCAAAGAGGAACATGAGTATCACCTTAGGTTGGTGAAGGGGACACTAAGACGAAACCAGCTGTACGCCAAATTCACAAAATGTAAGATCTAGAAAATTCAACGTTTTGAGTTCTCGTATAGAAATTTAATATGTACCGAAATGGTATCTATGAAAAAAATCCCAGCTTAGGGTTTTTATTAATTTTCATGAGTTCTTATGGCGTCATAAGACTCAAATATGATCGCTTAGTCAAGCCTACGATCTTTTGGGTTCAAAAGATAGCAAACTCTATGATTTTACAAAAAGTCAACGTTTGACCGAAAAAGTCAAAGTTGACCATGAAGGTCAAAGTTGACCATGAAAGTCAAAGTTGACCCGAAGAGTCAAAGACTGACTAAAAAGGCCAACTATGTGACGGAATTTAAGAATGTTGAGCAGTATAGGTTTCGTACTGCGAAAATCAATTTTTACGGACAAAATAGTTAGAATTAAACCTAAACCTGCTTTAGAAAAATTCAAGCACATAAATAGATTATTAAGGGCCAAAGGATTCAAAGCGAAAAGAAAAGTTTTTCGTATCGTCCATTTTATGACAGATAAATTTTGGAATGAAATTTAATTTATGAAACTGTGTATGAAGTAACACAGTATTAACGATGTCTGTTTGGCTTTAAATGGATTGCTTTTAAAGCTTTAAGCCAAACAAGCCTTAATGACATCACCTCATCCATTATTAATGACATAATATGGAATTAAGCTTAATTAGGAAAGTATTAGGTGCCAACTAAGCATGGGCTGTGTAACGACCCGCCTAGCACAGGCCGTTACCGTACATACATACATACATAACATACATACATACTTAGCATAAACAGCGGAATTTTTTTTTTTTTTTTTTTATACGGGGTGCATGAACGATAACGATATATAAATAACGATTGTATGAACAAAACAAAAAGCGATAATCGAACACCGGATAATATATAATGTACATAAGAGACAAAAACGCGTAGCGGCAGAATATCCCACTCACTTCACAGTTCACCCTGCCCCGCTCGCCATCTCGTATCAAAAATTGCTGACAGGTTGTTTACCTACAGCATAGACGTAAGACACGTGAGCTTTCGCTCAGCAAGTACAACATAATTATCTGCAACAATTAATAATACGAAACGTAACTCAAATCTAACATAACACATTCTACCCTAATCATGCATGAGCCAATTATGTTTGATTATGCTTGCTTGGTTTTTCATAGCGTATCATACTTATCGTACTAAACATGCTTATCTTGCTTATCATGTTTATCATGCTTATGGGCCCCATAAGTGTACGTACCGGGCGCGCAACTATGGAGTGGTTGGGGCGGCCAGTCCATTTCCAACTCAATCCATAGTCCAACCCGACCTACGAGCGGGTCGGTACGACACAGGCAACTTGCTTGCCTTCATACTTATCTTTCATAATTTCTTAATCATTCTTATTTAGAGTTTGTGAACATGCTTCGTGATGTCACATATTCATAAAACATAATCTTATCATATCATAAATTCATCATACATCTTAATCATAACATAACATTTCATCATGGCATATTCATAACATATAACATTTCCTAAGCATATCAACTACCATAGCATTTATCACTCATACTTAGGCAAGTATTCAACTAAAGCCTATGCTGTAGGCGGAGTTGTACTTACCTTGAACTCTAAGTCCGATGCTATGCCGCTCCTGAACAGGTCGCAATAACAGATTATCACCTGTTATTACAAAGGACATAGCGTAAGGATTTCTGAAAATCCTACTTTTAAATTTGTTGGTTATCCCAACCAACATTCATTTTATTCTGCGTTTATATGCCCCCATAATCTAACTTATATACATTAGGAACGGGTTACTAAAATAACCCTGTAGGTAACCCTCGAACAAGGGCCCTATTCCATAATCTTAATTCATTATTGGGTTACGTTGGATAACCCTTGGGCTTCGGGCCCAAACCAATAACTCGGTGTCTTTTCCGGTTATTGCTCACCGAAACTTGGTTTAAAAATCCACTTTTGAAAACTTAAGGTTTTCTTTAAAATTCTATGAGTGGGTTCTTTATAAAAATTATTGAAAGTCAATACTGCCTTTGGAGCAGCTTCTTTCTAAAAACTTGCTAATGTACGTGCAGGAAAACCCAATTCCAACACTGTTTTTAGAAATCTTGAGCAGTAACCTTCCGATTACTGCACAGTTTTTGAAATACATTTTTATTTGAAAAACTGAATTCGAATTTGAAAAAATTTCCTTCAGCAAAGTTTTAAATCTCAAAACGTTCTAAAACTTTCATGTTTTGATCAAAATCCATTTCGGACTTTAACCCACTCGTTTTCTCCTTTTAAGTTCACCTGGCCGTGCATGAAGTCTGGGCACGGTCAGCTCGGTTTTCTATAAAAACGAAGGCCGTTGGAGCCTTATTTTTAAAAACTGTCCGTTGTCTTATAGGAAAAACTGTTCTAAACAACTTTCATGTTTTACGTTTTTCGAAAATCGGCCTCTAAGGGCCTCAAAATTTGTTTTCCATAAAACCGGGTAACTGGAACCCGAAATGGCAGTTTCAAATCCTTCATTCGGTACTCGCCCTAAAAACGTGCACACTACCTCAACCGAACCAGCGGGAGCCTAAGTCAAACAAACAGCGCCTTTCTAACGTTAATTTTTCCTTAAACACAAATAAAAACTTAGCCATGCAAGCCATTATCTTATCTCAAATAATTAGGATGTGCAGATTTTTTTTTTCCAGCTTGCACAACATGTACCAAATCTGTTCATTACCTAATTATGCATTCAAGCTCATGACTAAACCTATTAGGAGCATATAAACTTAACCATACAACTAACATACAATCCACATACATCAAACATATTTAAAATCATACTATACTACTCTAGCACATTAAATCAAGCACATACCTACCTAGGGGCCGAAAATAAAATCCGAGCTTATGCTCGTACAACCGATAACTTGTAATACAATTTAAACTTGCAAATTGAACCAAATTGAAAGCTGCAAGTTATGAGAAATTTTACCTTGATGAACCCTAAGTTTGATTAGGGTTGGTCCAAACTTCTTTCTTCCTTGGCTCCTAGTACAGCCGGCTCCTCCCTAGGCTCACCCAGAATTTTTTTTTTCTGCCTTCGGCTGCTGCTGCCCACCAAGGTCAGCCACTAAATCCGGCCACTCCCTTAAACTTCCTTCAACTTTTTCTCACCCTTTTCCAGCCCACAAACAGCCGGCCAACAAGCTAACAAAGAGGTCCAAAATTTCCAGCACTCACTATCTTCCTCCTAGCTGAAAACCGAACTACACCCAAGGGTTCCTACACTTGGATTTCTGTTTTTGTTCTTGTTTTTCTCTTGGCTGTAAGGGACGGTTTTTGAGCTGTAAATTGGGCAGAATTTGGCTGAGATTTTTGAATTTTCTGAATAGGAATGGCCACCTATTTATAGAGGTTTGGCAACTTTGCTTAATTGCCAAAAACTCCATCAAAAATCAGCTTTTTACACCATTTTGGTGAGGTGGCCGGCCAGCCCATGCTTAGTTGGCACCTAATACTTTCCTAATTAAGCTTAATTCCATATTATGTCATTAATAATGGATGAGGTGATGTCATTAAGGCTTGTTTGGCTTAAAGCTTTAAAAGCAATCCATTTAAAGCCAAACAGACATCGTTAATACTGTGTTACTTCATACACAGTTTCATAAATTAAATTTCATTCCAAAATTTATCTGTCATAAAATGGACGATACGAAAAACTTTTCTTTTCGCTTTGAATCCTTTGGCCCTTAATAATCTATTTATGTGCTTGAATTTTTCTAAAGCGGGTTTAGGTTTAATTCTAACTATTTTGTCCGTAAAAATTGATTTTCGCAGTACGAAACCTATACTGCTCAACATTCTTAAATTCCGTCACATAGTTGGCCTTTTTAGTCAATCTTTGACTCTCGGGTCAACTTTGACTTTCATGGTCAACTTTGACCTTCATGGTCAACTTTGACTTTTTCGGTCAAACGTTGACTTTTTGTAAAATCATAGAGTTTGCTATCTTTTGAACCCAAAAGATCGTAGGCTTGACTAAGCGATCATATTTGAGTCTTATGACGCCATAAGAACTCATGAAAATTAATAAAAACCCTAAGCGGGCTTTTTCATAAATACCATTTCGGTACATATTAAATTTCTATACGAGAACTCAAAACGTTGAATTTTCTAGATCTTACAATCTACCCCCTTATAAATTTTCGTCCTCGAAAATTAGAACAGTCCGGGGTAATTCTTTCTCATGTCGTCTTCCAATTCCCAGGTTGCTTCCTCAACCTTGTGGTTTCGCCACAACACTTTGACCATGGGAATGGTTTTATTCCTTAGGACCTTTTCTTCCCGATCCAGAATCCGAACTGGCTTCTCTTCATAAGTTAAGTCCGTCTGAACCTCTACTGGTTCTTGACTAAGCACATGGGAAGGGTCCGATATATACCTCTTTAGCATCGAAACGTGGAAAACATTGTGCATTGAGGCTAATTCTGGCGGCAGGGCAAGCTTATATGCTACCTTTCCAATCCTTTCAAGGATCTCAAATGGTCCCGTATATCTTGGGCTAAGCTTCCCTTTTTTCCAAATCGCATTACTCCTTTCATAGGAGCAATTTTGATGAAGACAGCATCACCAACTTGAAATTCTAAAGGCCTCCTACGTTTATCGGCATAGCTTTTCTGTCTGCTAAAAGCTATATCGAGCCTTTGCTTGATCTTCTTGACATCCTCGGAGGTCTTTCTGATGAAGTCTGTGGTTTGCAGCTGTTTCTGACCAACTTCCTGCCAATGGATAGGAGATCGACATTTCCTTCCATACAACGCTTCGAACGGAGCCATACCGATTGAAGCATGATAGCTGTTGTTATAGGAGAATTCAATCAAAGGCAGCTTCTGGTCCCAATTGCCTTTGAAATCTAACACACATGACCTCAGCATGTCTTCGAGCGTCTGGATGGTTCGCTCCGATTGACCGTCAGTTTGGGGATGAAATGCCGTACTGAACTTCAATTTCGACCCCATAGCGTTGTGAACACTGCTCCAAAATCGAGAGGTGAAACGTCCATCACGATCAGAAATGATCGATTTTGGCACTCCATGGAATCTGACGATCTGGAATACGAAAATCTCGGCCAATTTCTCCACGGAAAAAGTGGCTTTGATTGCAATAAAGTGGGCTGATTTGGTTAATCTATCCACTATAACCCAAATCATGTCATTCCCACTGGACGTCCTGGGTAATCCTACTATGAAATCCATAGTAATCTGCTCCCATTTCCATTCAGGAAGCTCTATCTTCTGTAGTTCTCCACCAGGATGTCGATGTTCGGCCTTAACTTTCTGACAAGTTAGGCATTTTGATACGAACTCAGCCACCTCATTCTTCATATTGGGCCACCAATAATTTTCTCGGAGGTCTTTGTACATCTTGGTAGCTCCCGGATGTACGGAGTATGGCGTCATATGTGCTTCAGATAAAATCTGATCCTTCAAAACTTCAAAGTCGGGAACGCAGATCCTCTCCTTGAAGTAGATGACGCCATCTGAAGAGGTTTTGAACTCATCACTTTTTCTGCCAAAAAGTTGAGTTTTCAGCAAAAAGGGATCCTTTTCTTGGTGTGACTTGATGGATTCCAACAAATCAGACTGAATAGTCAGAGAAGATAATTTCCCCGTTAACATCTCCAAGTTAAACTCAGAAATTTCCCTTTGTAGTGGCTTAGGAAACGCCTCGATAGACATCAGCATGCCTACGGATTTCCTACTTAAGGCGTCTGCTACTTTGTTTGCCTTGTCAGGGTGGTAAAGGATTTCGCAGTCATAGTCCTTTACGAGCTCCAGCCATCTTCGCTGTCTCATGTTGAGCTCTTTTTGAGTGAAAATGTACTTGAGGCTCTGATGATCGGTATAGATCGCACATTTGTTTCCGTACAAATAGTGCCTCCAAATCTTGAGTGCGAAAACTACTGCCGCAAGCTCCAAATCATGAGTAGGATAATTCCTTTCATGGTCTTTCAGTTGACGGGATGCGTAGGCCACTACCTTCCCGTTTTGCATCAGAACAGCTCCTAATCCGCTTTTTGATGCATCGCTGTAGATGACGAAATTCCCTGCATCTACATCAGGAATTATTAGCACAGGTGCGCTGGTTAGCCTCCTCTTGAGCTCCTGGAAATTTTCCTCACATTTCTGAGTCCATTCAAAACTCTTCCCTTTTCTGGTAAGGGCGGTAAGGGGTGCAGCAATCTTGGAGAATCCTTCAACAAACCGTCGATAATATCCTGCTAGTCCAAGAAAGCTCCTTATCTCCGTGACATTCTTGGGTGCTGACCACGTACTGACCGCTTCCACCTTTGCAGGGTCCACAGAAATCCCTTCCTTTAGCACTACATGGCCCAAGAAATGCACTTTTTCCAGCCAAAATTCACACTTTGTGAATTTGGCATATAGCTGGTTCCTTCTCAACGTTTCCATTACCAACCTAAGGTGATGCTCATGCTCTTCGTTGGACCTCGAGTAGATTAAAATATCGTCAATAAAGACGATGACGAATTTGTCCAGGTATTCCTTGAATACTCGATTCATAAGGTCCATGAACGCGGCTGGGGCATTGGTTAGTCCAAATGGCATAACCAAAAACTCATAATGCCCATAACGAGTTCGAAAAGCCGTCTTGGAGATATCGGACTCCTTGATCTTCAACTGGTGGTAGCCTGAGCGCAGATCGACCTTTGAAAATACTACTGCTCCTCTGAGTTGATCGAACAGATCATCAATCCTCGGAAGAGGATATTTGTTCTTGATCGTTATCTTATTTAGCTCCCGGTAATCAATGCACATGCGCAAAGATCCATCTTTCTTCTTCACGAACAACACCGGGGCTCCCCATGGAGAGTAGCTTTGTCGAATAAATCCTTTGTCAAGCAGTTCCTGCAACTGCACTTGAAGTTCCCTAAGCTCGGCAGGTGCCATTCGGTAGGGTGCTTTCGATATCGGTGCGGTTCCAGGTAGTAGCTCGATCTCGAACGATATTTCGCGCTCCGGCGGAAGTCCTGGCAGTTCTTCTGGAAAGACATCCACATATTCCTTTATAATGGGAATATCTTCCGGTCTCAACTCCAATACCCGATCTTTGTCCACCATGCTAGCTAAATAACCTTGACAACCGTTAGCTAACATTCTCCAAGCCTTTATTGCCGAAATCAGTCTGGTGGTTGAGTGGTGAGTCTGTCCGTAGAAGGTAAATTCTTCTTCACCGTAGAGGTTGAACGTGACGCAACGTTTCCGACAGTCAATCCGGGCGTTGTATCTTCCTAAGAAATCCATCCCTAAGATCACATCGAAATCTTGGAGCTTAATTGCGATGAGATCTACAAACAATTCTCTATTACAGAGAATGACAGAAGCCTCACGAATCCAGAAATTTGACCACAAAAATTCTCCGGATGGCAAAGAAGTTTTGAAAGGTTGATCTAACACATCCACACCTCTTCCTAGCTTCTGGATGAACTCCAGAGACACAAAAGAATGCGTAGCACCAGAATCAAATAGAGCAACAGCATCAAGAGTGGCGATAGAAATCTGACCTGTCACCACATGCGAAGTCCCTGCTTCTGCATCTCCCTTCGTATAGGCATAGATTCTGGCCTGGGGTTCAGGGGCTTCTAATCTTCCCTGAGTGATCGAGGGTCCCTCTAGCCTTGCCTGGACTGCATGAAGTTGGCTGTTGGGGTTCCGGTTCGGATAGGAAGGGTTCTGGCCTTGATTGTTTAAAGTGCAATTCCTCGCATAATGCCCTTCTTTGCCGCAAAGAAAGCAAGCATTAGATCCCATTCTGCACGTCCCCGGGTGTTTCTTCCCACATTTCGCGCACACCGGGTATTCAGTACGGTTTCCCTCATTTCCTCCAGAAATCCTCTTCTGAGGGAAATTCTTTTGTGGTCCTTGACTAGAGAAATTTCCCTTCCTCTTGAACCTCCCAAATTGCTTGGGGCCTTGGGTCTGGCTACTCATCTGACCCTTCTGATTCAACTCCGGACCTTGCCTGGGTGGCGTTGGCTTAACTCCGGCTTTCTCCTCCTTCCTGGCCTTAAAAATTTGAGCCCTAGCCTCCCTATCCTGGTTGATCCAGTATTCTGCTCTCAGGGCTCGACTCACACAGTCGGACACCAAAGTAGGTGGGCTACTGCCAGCACTCACTTGCCTGGCAATGTCGGTACGAAACATTTTCATCATTCGTCTAACCTTTTCGGTCTCGTTGGGTACCAATTCAGGGCATAGTCGGGCTAACTGCTCAAATTTCTTGACTGCTTCCATCACAGTCATCGATCCTTGCTTCAGATTGGAGAATTCGTCCTGCTGAGCTGCTAAAATCTCCCTGTTGTAGAACATGTTGCGAAACTCTGTGACAAAATCCTGCCAACCCATAGTCGCAACGTCTCGCCGTATCTGAACGGTCATCCACCAGTGCCTTGCATCCTTTTTCAGAGCGAAGGAAGCACAAAGCACCTTCTCTTGTTCCGAAAGCCTCATGAAATCCAAGATAACTTGGATGTCTATCAACCAATTATCCGCGGCAATCGGATCCATTAGTCCATCAAATTCCGGCGCCTTCATCCTTCTAAACCGCTCATAGAGCAAATCTTCCCGCACCGGTTGTAGATTTGCTGGATTCCCAATGGGTGCTAACGGAACTTCAAAGTTCCGTGGAACCTCTTGTCGGACCTCAGGTTGGGCTTCAGGTACCTGGGGTACTACCGGGGGTACTCTGTCGTGATGCGGAGGAACTTCATCCACACGCGGTCTATCATTTATCTGAGCCAGCTGCTCTCGCAGTCTTTCCGTTTCACGTTGCTGCTCCAGCAACTGCCGTTGTAAATTTGCTACAACGGTCGCGATATCAGGCTCAGGAGGATTCACTGGTACCGTCTTACGAGTGCGCACCATTTTCAAATTCCTTTATAAGACATAAGAAAAGATATTATTATACTGTCAATATCCTTTCTTTCATGCATATAATATTCTATAACACTTTCATACTTTGTGTCTAATCACAAACATAGCCGATCATAGTCATATCATCGCATACATATTTCATACATATCATATCATTCATACATGACATAACATAACATAACATATCATAACATAATTTCCAAAATTTCATCGTATCATAATATTTCATTCATAAACTGTCTTTTGCATTTGTACAAAAAGGACGTCATACTTACAATATCTTATATACATATCAGATACATCCTACATGGTCAAAAATTTTAGATGGAAGTGTCTACCACTTTACCACCATACATATGTGTACAAGCCTATCATCCAAAAAGAATAAGCTAGTACATGTCAGTCTAGCATCAAAAGATACACACACAGTCTACCTAATCTATGTGCTCAGAAGTGACCCCCGACGATGTGTCAGAATCGGACTCTCCCTCTCCGTCAGCCAACGGAATCTCCTCTGGATCTTCTAAATCCTCCTCATAGTCCAGCCAACCTGCGTGCTCTAACTCAGGATCTGGCTCCTCATCATCCTCATCATCACTCGATATGTCGATGATAGGTGGATCCTCCGGTGGGTCCTCCGGAATAATGATGAGGTCATCAGGGTCAAAGTCCTCATCTGCCAAATCAAACTCGGCCTCCTGATGTGGCACCTCCGGTACTGGGGCTGCGGGAATCGGATCCTCTGGAACAACGGGAACCGGCTCATAAATCGGCTCTGCCATCTCGGCGTCCTCTACTGGCGCCTGCTGAGCCTCTGCCAAATCCGGGGCTGGCATATCGTGAAGGTTAGCCTCGACTCCCAAAATAGCCTCAATCATATGTCCAACTGACAAGCCGAGCATAGGTTCAGGAACGTACTGCCGGATCTGAATAGGCAATCCATTCCTAAGAATAACTAAGGCCTGCAGCTCGGGACTCTGCAGATACTGAGGAATGTATGGCAGCATCGACTCCTGGAATCGTCGGCAATAATGGGCCATCGTCTCCTGAGGATACGCGTGCCAATCAGCTACGTAGCTGAGGTAACGAGTGTGGTGCATGTCCTCATAGATCTCAGCATCGCGGAGTAAATCGCCCGCTCCCTCGCCTATCATCGGCCCGTAACGAGCCATCACTGCCGTGCGAAAATGCGGCCACGTGCGGCTCGGCAACTGACGCTCTCCAAGGATGATCCACCATATCCTAGCGTCAACAGCGAAACATCGGCTAGCCAAGGAAACCTGTAGCCGGGCCTCGATGTGGCAGGTATGGAAGATCAACTCCATATCATACAACCATGCTGCCACCGGTACCGTACGTCTCGTGCCGTCAAACATAAGCGGACACGACTGAAAGAATGATCTGGTCGCCTCTCGATCCGTGTTGACTTGGTCCGGGTCCATATCGTCAAGTCTACCATAATATAGGCGCATCATAATTATTTACTATTTGAAATAAAACTCAACTTACAATGATGGTGGCGATGGCAGGCAGACTGTGAAGTGGAATAGCAGGAAACCGCTCTGATACCAACTCTGTAACGACCCGCCTAGCACAGGCCGTTACCGTACATACATACATACATAACATACATACATACTTAGCATAAACAGCGGAAATTTTTTTTTTTTTTTATACGGGGTGCATGAACGATAACGATATATAAATAACGATTGTATGAACAAAACAAAAAGCGATAATCGAACACCGGATAATATATAATGTACATAAGAGACAAAAACGCGTAGCGGCAGAATATCCCACTCACTTCACAGTTCACCCTGCCCCGCTCGCCATCTCGTATCAAAAATTGCTGACAGGTTGTTTACCTACAGCATAGACGTAAGACACGTGAGCTTTCGCTCAGCAAGTACAACATAATTATCCGCAACAATTAATAATACGAAACGTAACTCAAATCTAACATAACACATTCTACCCTAATCATGCATGAGCCAATTATGTTTGATTATGCTTGCTTGGTTTTTCATAGCGTATCATACTTATCGTACTAAACATGCTTATCTTGCTTATCATGTTTATCATGCTTATGGGCCCCATAAGTGTACGTACCGGGCGCGCAACTATGGAGTGGTTGGGGCGGCCAGTCCATTTCCAACTCAATCCATAGTCCAACCCGACCTACGAGCGGGTCGGTACGACACAGGCAACTTGCTTGCCTTCATACTTATCTTTCATAATTTCTTAATCATTCTTATTTAGAGTTTGTGAACATGCTTCGTGATGTCACATATTCATAAAACATAATCTTATCATATCATAAATTCATCATACATCTTAATCATAACATAACATTTCATCATGGCATATTCATAACATATAACATTTCCTAAGCATATCAACTACCATAGCATTTATCACTCATACTTAGGCAAGTATTCAACTAAAGCCTATGCTGTAGGCGGAGTTGTACTTACCTTGAACTCTAAGTCCGATGCTATGCCGCTCCTGAACAGGTCGCAATAACAGATTATCACCTGTTATTACAAAGGACATAGCGTAAGGATTTCTGAAAATCCTACTTTTAAATTTGTTGGTTATCCCAACCAACATTCATTTTATTCTGCGTTTATATGCCCCCATAATCTAACTTATATACATTAGGAACGGGTTACTAAAATAACCCTGTAGGTAACCCTCGAGACAAGGGCCCTATTCCATAATCTTAATTCATTATTGGGTTACGTTGGATAACCCTTGGGCTTCGGGCCCAAACCAATAACTCGGTGTCTTTTCCGGTTATTGCTCACCGAAACTTGGTTTAAAAATCCACTTTTGAAAACTTAAGGTTTTCTTTAAAATTCCTATGAGTGGGTTCTTTATAAAATTATTGAAAGTCAATACTGCCTTTGGAGCAGCTTCTTTCTAAAAACTTGCTAATGTACGTGCAGGAAAACCCAATTCCAACACTGTTTTTAGAAATCTTGAGCAGTAACCTTCCGATCACTGCACAGTTTTTGAAATACATTTTTATTTGAAAAACTGAATTCGAATTTGAAAAAATTTCCTTCAGCAAAGTTTTAAATCTCAAAACGTTCTAAAACTTTCATGTTTTGATCAAAATCCATTTCGGACTTTAACCCACTCGTTTTCTCCTTTTAAGTTCACCTGGCCGTGCATGAAGTCTGGGCACGGTCAGCTCGGTTTTCTATAAAAACGAAGGCCGTTGGAGCCTTATTTTTAAAAACTGTCCACGTTGTCTTATAGGAAAAACTGTTCTAAACAACTTTCATGTTTTACGTTTTTCGAAAATCGGCCTCTAAGGGCCTCAAAATTTGTTTTCCATAAAACCGGGTAACTGGAACCCGAAATGGCAGTTTCAAATCCTTCATTCGGTACTCGCCCTAAAAACGTGCACACTACCTCAACCGAACCAGCGGGAGCCTAAGTCAAACAAACAGCGCCTTTCTAACGTTAATTTTTCCTTAAACACAAATAAAAACTTAGCCATGCAAGCCATTATCTTATCTCAAATAATTAGGATGTGCAGATTTTTTTTTTCCAGCTTGCACAACATGTACCAAATCTGTTCATTACCTAATTATGCATTCAAGCTCATGACTAAACCTATTAGGAGCATATAAACTTAACCATACAACTAACATACAATCCACATACATCAAACATATTTAAAATCATACTATACTACTCTAGCACATTAAATCAAGCACATACCTACCTAGGGGCCGAAAATAAAATCCGAGCTTATGCTCGTACAACCGATAACTTGTAATACAATTTAAACTTGCAAATTGAACCAAATTGAAAGCTGCAAGTTATGAGAAATTTTACCTTGATGAACCCTAAGTTTGATTAGGGTTGGTCCAAACTTCTTTCTTCCTTGGCTCCTAGTACAGCCGGCTCCTCCCTAGGCTCACCCAGAATTTTTTTTTTCTGCCTTCGGCTGCTGCTGCCCACCAAGGTCAGCCACTAAATCCGGCCACTCCCTTAAACTTCCTTCAACTTTTTCTCACCCTTTTCCAGCCCACAAACAGCCGGCCAACAAGCTAACAAAGAGGTCCAAAATTTCCAGCACTCACTATCTTCCTCCTAGCTGAAAACCGAACTACACCCAAGGGTTCCTACACTTGGATTTCTGTTTTTGTTCTTGTTTTTCTCTTGGCTGTAAGGGACGGTTTTTGAGCTGTAAATTGGGCAGAATTTGGCTGAGATTTTTGAATTTTCTGAATAGGAATGGCCACCTATTTATAGAGGTTTGGCAACTTTGCTTAATTGCCAAAAACTCCATCAAAAATCAGCTTTTTACACCATTTTGGTGAGGTGGCCGGCCAGCCCATGCTTAGTTGGCACCTAATACTTTCCTAATTAAGCTTAATTCCATATTATGTCATTAATAATGGATGAGGTGATGTCATTAAGGCTTGTTTGGCTTAAAGCTTTAAAAGCAATCCATTTAAAGCCAAACAGACATCGTTAATACTGTGTTACTTCATACACAGTTTCATAAATTAAATTTCATTCCAAAATTTATCTGTCATAAAATGGACGATACGAAAAACTTTTCTTTTCGCTTTGAATCCTTTGGCCCTTAATAATCTATTTATGTGCTTGAATTTTTCTAAAGCGGGTTTAGGTTTAATTCTAACTATTTTGTCCGTAAAAATTGATTTTCGCAGTACGAAACCTATACTGCTCAACATTCTTAAATTCCGTCACATAGTTGGCCTTTTTAGTCAATCTTTGACTCCTCGGGTCAACTTTGACTTTCATGGTCAACTTTGACCTTCATGGTCAACTTTGACTTTTTCGGTCAAACGTTGACTTTTTGTAAAATCATAGAGTTTGCTATCTTTTGAACCCAAAAGATCGTAGGCTTGACTAAGCGATCATATTTGAGTCTTATGACGCCATAAGAACTCATGAAAATTAATAAAAACCCTAAGCCGGGCTTTTTTCATAAATACCATTTCGGTACATATTAAATTTCTATACGAGAACTCAAAACGTTGAATTTTCTAGATCTTACAGGCTGCCGGCCACCTCACAAAAATGGTGTAAAAAGCTGATTTTTGATGGAGTTTTTGGCAATAAGCAAAGTTGCCAAACCTCTATAAATAGGTGGCCATTCCTATTCAGAAAATTCATAAAATCTCAGCAAATTCTGCCCAATTACAGCTAAAAACCGTCCTTACAGCCAAGAGAAAACAAGAACAAAACAGAAATCCAAGTGTAGAACCCTTGGTGTAGTTCGTTTTTCAGCTAGGAGGAAATAGTGAGTGCTGGAAATTTGACCCCTTGTTAGCTGTTGCCGCTTTGTGCTGAAAAGTAGAAAAATGAAGAAGTTAAGAGTGCCGGATTAGTGGCTGACTTGTGGACAGCAGCCGAAGGCAAAAAAAAAATTCGGGTGAGCCTAGGGGAGAGCCGCTGTTCTAGGAGCCAAGGAAGAAAGAAGTTTGGACCAACCCTAATCAAATTAGGTTCATCAAGGTGAAATTTCTCATAACTTGCAGCTTTCAATTGGGTCAATTGCAGTTTAAATTGATTACAATTATCGGTTGTACGAGCATAAGCTCGATTTAATTTTCGGGCCTAGTAAGGTATGTGCTTGATTTAATGGCTAAGAGTAGTATGTACATTTTAAATAGTTTATGTATGTGGATTGTGTTAGTATATGGTTAATTTATATGCTCCTAATAGGTTTAGTCATGAGCTTGAATGCATAATTAGGTAAATGAACGATTGGTACATTTGTGCAAGTGGAAAAAAAAAATCTGCACATCCTAATTTTGAATAAGATAATGCTTGCATGGCTAAGTTTTTATTGTTTAAGGAAAAATTAACGTTAGAAAGCGCTGTGGTTTACTTAGGCTCCGTGTTCGTTGATAGTGCACGTTTTAGGGCGAGTACCGAATGAGGATTTGAACTGCCATTCGGTTCCAGTTACCAGATTTTATGAAAACAATCTTTGAGTCCTTAGAGGCCATTTTCGAAAAACGTAAAACATTAAGTTGTTTAGAACATTTTTCTATAAGACAACGTGGACAGTTTTTAAAAAAAAGGCTCCAACGGCCTTCGTTTTTATAGAAAACCGAGCTGACCGTGCCAGACTCTGCACGCCAGGTACTTAAAAGAGAAAACGATGGGTTAAAGTCCGAAATGGATTTATCAAAACATGAAAGTTTTAGAACGTTTTGAGATTAAAACTTTGCTGAAGGAAATTTTTTCAAATTCGAATTCAGTTTTTCAAATAAAAATGTATTTCAAAAACTGTGCAGTGATCGGAAGGTTACTGCTCAAGATTTCTAAAAACAGTGTTGGAATTGGGTTTTCCTGCACGTACATTAGCAAGTTTTTAGAAAGAAGCTGCTCCAAAGGCAGTATTGACTTTCAATAATTTGTTATAAAGAACCCACTCATAGGAATTTAAAGAAAACCTTAAGTTTTCAAAAGTGGATTTTTAAACCAAGTTTCGGTGAGCAATAAACCGAAAAGACACCGAGTTATTGGTTTGGGCCCGAAGCCCAAGGGTTATCCAACGTAACCCAATAATGAATTAAGATTATGGAATAGGCCCTTGTTCGAGGGTTACCTACAGGGTTATTTTAGTAACCCGTTCCTAATGTATATAAGTTAGATTATGGGGGCATATAAACGCAGAATAAAATGAATGTTGGTTGGGATAACCAACAAATTTAAAAGTAGGATTTTCAGAAATCCTTACGCTATGTCCTTTGTAATAACAGGTGATAATCTGTTATTGCGACCTGTTCAGGAGCGGCATAGCATCGGACTTAGAGTTCAAGGTAAGTACAACTCCGCTACAGCATAGGCTTTAGTTGAATACTTGCCTAAGTATGAGTGATAAATGCTATGGTAGTTGATATGCTTAGGAAATGTTATGTTATGAATATGCCATGATGAAATGTTATGTTATGATTAAGATGTATGATGAATTTATGATATGATAAGATTATGTTTTATGAATATGTGACATCACGAAGCATGTTCACAAACTCTAAATAAGAATGATTAAGAAATTATGAAAGATAAGTATGAAGGCAACAAGTTGCCTGTGTCGTACCGACCCGCTCGTAGG
>CM046372.1:9742182-9800848 GCA_025413025.1 Ficus hispida | reverse complement strand
AGGTAGTGTGAGTGTAAATTGAACGTAAAAATGGACTTAAGCAAGAAACTGCAGTTCGGGTAAAACTGGACAGTTTTTCTGGAAATACAGTTTTGAGGCCTTAAAGGCTGAATTGTAAGAACTAGAAATTTCAATGTTTCGATTTCGTATATAGAAACTTGAATTGTGCCATTGTTGGTATTTATGAAAAAGCCCGGCTTAGGGTTTTTATTAATTTTATGAGTTCTTATAAACCATAAGACTCAAAAATGATTGCTTAACTAAGCACACGATCTTTTGAGTTAAAAAGATAGAAAAATTCTATGATTTTATAGAAAGTCAAAGTTGACCAAGAAGGTCAAAGTTGACCAAGAAGGTCAAAGTTGACCAAGAAAGTCAACTATGTGACGGGAATGAAGTATGTTAAGCAGTATAGGAAATATACTGCGAAAACTATTTTTATGAGTAAAATAGTTAGAATTTGATTTAAAACCACCATAGAAAAATCAAGCACATTAAATAGGTTATTAAGGGCCAAAGGGCTTGAAGCAAAAAGAAAAGTTTTCGTACAGTCCATTTTAAGACAGATAAATTTTGGACTGCAAAACAGTATCCAATACTGTGTTAATGAACACAGTATTTGCAATATCTGTTTTGGCTCAAAGTTGGACTGTTTATCAAGCACAAAGGCAAACAAGCCCTAAGGTGGATGACATCACCTTATCCATAATTATGACATCATTATGGATTTAAGCAAAATTTGGAAAGTAATTTGGATGGTTCTAGACCAAGTATGGCCGGCCACCTCACCCTCCAAAAGTGTAAAAAGTTGGTTCTTGAAGGACTATTTTACAATTTTGAAAAGTTTCAAAACCTCTATAAATAGGGGTGCATTTTATTAAAAAAAAAATCAGAAAATTTAGTGAAGTTCTGCCCATTTTTCTGCTCCAAAACCGATCCTTAGGCAGCCAAGAAAGATAGAACAAAAACCAAAATCCAAGTGAGGAGATTAGTGGGTAAAGTTCGGATTTCACTTAGGAACCAAGAAAAAGTGTGGAAAATTTGGAGTCCAATCTTGGCCAAGTGGCCGGTTGGTGTGAGCAAGAAAAGGGTGAGAAAAGTGCTTGGGAACTAGGGGGAGTGGTCGGATTTTGGTAGGAAACAGCAACCAAGAGACACAAAATTTTTGGGTAGGCTAGGGGAGAGGCCGGTTGTGCTAGGAAAAGGAGAGGAAGAATTTTGGATCCAAACCCTAACATCTCTTAGGGTTAAGAAAGGTAACTCTCCCATAGCCTTAAGCTTTTCAATTTGGTTTCAATTTGAAATTTACATGTATTTCAAGTTGACAATTGTATGAGCATAAGCTCAATTTTCATTATTGCCTTAGTTTAGAAAGTTAGATATGTGCTTGATTAGATCTAAGGGTGGTTTGGATTTATTAAGTTTTGCATGATTTATTTGATGTTTGATTGATTTATGTGGTTTGTATGATAGCTGCTGGATAGGGTTGTATGTCCCTAATTGGATTAAAGTTGATCTAGAATGGTTAAATAGGTTGCATGGTTAATTTAGATTGAATTATGCAACTTTGGAAATAGGCAAACCCTAAATTCTAGAAAAGAATAATGGTTTGCATGGCTGTATTTTAAAATGTGTTTAAAGAAAATTTACGTTAGAAAAAGTGCTGTATGTTGATGTTAAGCTCCCGCTGTGGTCGGTTGAGGTAGTGTGCGCGATTAGGACGCAAAACCAAGTTGAACAAGAGAAACTGCCAGATTCGGGTCTAAGCTGACCAGTTTTCTGAAACCCGAATTTGAGGCTCTTAGAGGCTGAATCTGGTAAAACCTAAAACATGAAAGTTGTAGAGTAGGGTTTTTCCTAGTGGACAAAGTGGACAGTTTAAAAATGAGTCTCCAACGGCCTTCGTTTTTATGGAAATCCGAGCCTGACTGTGCCCAGTTTTCATGCACGGCCAGGTGACTTCAACAGGGTAAATGAATAAGTTAAAGTCCGAATGGGATTTGAACAAAACATGAAAGTTTTAGGGTTTTTCAAGATCAAAAAATTTCATGAAGAAAAGTTTTTCAGATTCGATATGGATTTTTAAATAAAAATTGGATTTCAAAAACTGTGTAGGAAACAGGAAATTCCTGCATAGGATTTTCTAAAACAAAACAGAAAAACTGTATTTTTCACCAACCCAATGTTTTGACTGCTAAAACTATTCCAATGGCAGTTTTCAGCCCTTAACAATTTATAAAACCTACTCATAAGATTTCAAGGATTTTTGAAAGAAAAACCTAAGTTTTCTAAAAGTAGAAAAAAGGGGTTTTTAATCAAATTATTGGTTTGGGCCCAAAGCCCAAGGGTTATCCAATGTAACCCAATAAAGGACCAAGTCATTTGATTTCAACCCTTATCTCGAGGGTTACTTATGGGTTACAAATAGTAACCGTTTGTGATATTTTCAAGGTAATATTGTGGGGACATATAACTAGGAAGTAAAGTAAATGTTGGTTGATTACCAACAGTTTAAGAATAGGATTTTCAGAATCCTTACCCTATGTCCTTTGTAATAGCAGGAGATAATCTGCTATTGCGCCCGATCTGGAACAGCTCAGCATCGGACATAGGAGACAAGGTAAGTACAACTCCGCCTACAGCATAGGCTTTTGTTGTATACTTGCCCAAGTATGAATGATATAGATGGGATGTGATTGTATGTTAGATTTATCTGATATTAGGAAATGCTTATGAGATGTGATGCAATGACGTTATGTGCTATGATTTCAGTATGACATGATGTATGATATGTCTATGCATTAAGTTATGTTATGAAGCATGATATGATTATATCTCATGAATATGTGACATCACGAAGCATGTTCACTAATTCTAAAGAAGAGTAAGATCAAAATGAGTTTATGAAAGACAAGTATGATGGCAAGCAAGTTGCCTGTGTCGTACCGACCCGCCAGGTCGGGTTGGACTATGGTTTGAGTTGGAAATGGACTGGCCGCCCAACCACTCCATAGTTGCGCGCCCGGTACGTACACTTATGTAAGGGGCCCATAAGTAAGATAAGTAAGATAAGCAAGATAAGCAAGTTAAGTATGACAAGCTATGAATGAACAAGTAAGCATAATGAAGCATAACTGGCTCATGCATGATTAGGGCAGAATATGTTATGATTAGTTGAGCATGTTATGTTGGTTAAGTAGGTTATGTATGGTTTCTTGTTGCGGATAATTATGTTGTACTTGCTGAGCGAAAGCTCACGTGTCTTACGTCTATGCTGTAGGTAAACAACCTGTCAGCAACTTTTGATACAAGATGGCGAGCGGGCAGGGTGAACTGTGAAGTGAGTGGGATAATTTGCCGCCACGCATTTGTTTCATTTATGTACAGTATTTAATATCTGAACTGCAACATCGTTTTATATTGCTTTCCATCGTATATCGCCTTTCCGTTCGTACGCACCATATATATAAAAAAAAAAATTCCGCTGATTACGCTAAGTAAGTAAGTAAGTATGAATGCAATTATGTATGTATGTATGTATGGTAACGGCCTGTGCTAGGCGGGTCGTTACAGAGTTGGTATCAGAGCGGTTTTCCTACTATCCACTTCACAGTCTGCCTTCATCGCCACCATCATTGTAAGTTAGGTTTTATTTTTTAATAGTAAATAATTATTATGCGCCTATGTTATGGTAGACTCGACTACATGGACCCAGCTCTAGTCGACGCAGACCGAGAGGCGACGAGGTCATTCTTTGGGTCATATCCGCTTAGTTCGACTGTACGAAGACGTAACAGTACCTATGGCAGCATGGTTGTTTGATATGGAGTTGATTTTCTATACCTGTCACATAGAGGCCCGGTTACAGTCTCTTTAGCTAGCCGGTGTTTCGCCATGGATGCCCGGATATGGTGGATCACTATAGGAGAGCGACAGCTACCTAGTCGCACGTGGGCTCATTTCGTGCGATAGTGAGCGCCAGGTATGGACCGATGTTGGGAGAGGGAGCGGGCGACCTACTTCGTGATCCTGAGATCTATCAGGATATGCACTATACCCGCTACCTTAGCTATGTAGCAGACTGGCACGCATACCCTCAGGAGACTATGAGCCATTACTGTCGACGTTTTCAGGAGTCGATGATGCCTTTTATTCCTCAGCAGCTACATAGTCCCGAGCTTCAGGCATTAGTGATTCTTAGGAACGGATTGCCGATTCAGATTCGTCAGTACGTTCCTATGCCTGCACCTGGCATGTCGGTCGGGCATATGGTGGACGACATTTTGGGGGCCGAGGCTATCATTCATGCTATGCACGCTCCGGATATGGCAGAGGGCCATCAGGCGCCTGTGGATGATACGGGGATAGGAGAGCCGATTTTTTAGGCTGGCCCAGTTTTCCCCGAGGACCCGATTCCAGCGGTCCCGATACAGGAGGTGCCACCTCAGGACGCCGAGGACGACATGGCAGCTGACGACTTCATCCCTGATGATCCCATCGTTGCTCCGGAGGATCATCTGGAGGACCCCCTGATTATTGATATCTCTAGTGACGATGAGGACGATTTAGAGCCAGAGCCGAAGCCCGAGGACGCAGGCTGGCTAGAATATGAGGAGGATTTAGATGATGATCCGGAGGAGATTCCGTTGGCTGACGGAGAGGGAGAGTCAGACTCCGAAGCCTCCTCGGTGGTCACTATAGAGATTATAGACTAGGTTGATTGTATGTATATATACTTTTTGATGCTAGACTGATGGGTACTAGCTTATTCTTTTTTATGATAGGCTTGTACATGTGTATGATGGTAAAGTGGTAGACACTTCCATCCAAAATTTTGACCATGTATGTACAGTATGTATAAGATATGTATTTATGGTATTGTAAATATGATGTACATTTTGTACGAATACAAAAAGACAATTCAAGAATGAAGTGTCATGTTACGATATGAGCATGGAAATAATGTTATGTTATGTTATGTAATATGATATGTATGAATGAGATGTTATGCATGAAATACGATACGATAATATGTCTATAATCGGGTATGATTACTATGACACAAAGTATCGTGGTACGATATGATATAATCTACATGAAAGAAAGGATATTGATAGTATGGTAATATCTTTTCTTGTGATTTATAGGAATTAGAAATGGTGCGCACGCGTAGAACGATACCCGCAAACCTTCATGAGCTTGATCTCGCGACCGTTGTAGGGAATTTACAACGGCAGTTGCTTGAACAGCAACGTGAAACAGATAGATTGCGAGAGCAATTGGCTCAAATGAACCAAAGACCCCGGGTGGATGAAGTTCCCCCACACCCCGAGAGAGTAGCCCCGGTAGCACCTCATGCACCAGAGGTTCCACCAGAGGTTCCACGAAACTTTGAGGTTCCGTTAGCACCCGTTGGGATTCCTACGAATCTGCCACCGGTACGGGAGGATTTGCTTTACGAGCGCTTTAGGCGGATGAAGGCGCCAGAATTCGAGGGACCGATGGATCCGATAGCCGCCGATAATTGGCTGATCGATATCCAAGTCATCTTGGATTTCATGAGACTTTCATAACAGGAGAAGGTTCTATGTGCGTCCTTCGCTCTCAAGAAAGACTCTCCAGATGCGCCGAGACGTCACGACCATGAGCTGGCAGGATTTCGTTATGGAATTTCGGAACATGTTTTATAATAGAGAGATCCTAGCAGCCCAGCAGGACGAGTTTTCCAGTCTGAAGCAAGGGTCAATGACTGTAATGGAGGCAGTCAAGAAATTTGAGCAGTTAGCCCGGTTGTGCCCTGAGTTGGTGCCCAACGAAACTGAAAAGGTCAGGCGAATGATGAAGATGTTTCGCACCGACATCGCCAAGCAAGTGAGTGCTGGCAGTAGCCCACCTACCCTGGTATCCGACTGTGTGAGTCGAGCCATAAGAGCAGAATATTGGATTAACCAGGACAAGGAAGCAAGGGCTCAGATTTTTAAGGCGAGGAAAGAAGAGAAAGTTGTGGTAAAGCCGACGCAGCCCCGGCAAGCACTTGAAGCAACCCAGAGAGGCCCGATGAATAGCCCTGCCCAAGGTTCCAAACAGTTCTGGAGGAACAAGAGAGAAGGAAATTTCTCTGGCCCAGGTCCACAAAGGAATTTCCCTCAGAAGAAGAACTTTAGAGGAAATGAGGGAAACAGTGCTGAGTACCCGGTGTGCACCAAATATGGAAAGAAACACCCGAGAATTTGCAGAGTAGGATCTAATGCTTGTTTCCTATGTGGCAAGGAAGGGCATTATGCGAGGAACTGCATCTTAAACAATCAGGGCCAGAACCCTTCTTATCCAAGCCGGAACCACAACAGCCAGTTGCATGCCTTCCAAGCGAGGCTTGAAGGACCCTCAATCACTCAAGGTAGATTGGAGGCTCCTGAACCCCAAGCCCGAATATATGCTTACACGAAGGGGGATGCTGAAGCTGGAACTTCACATGTGGTGACAGGTCAGATTTCTATCACCACTCATAGTGCTGTTGCCTTGTTTGATTCTGATGCTACGCATTCATTTGTGTCACTGGAGTTCGTCCAGAAATTAGAAAGAGGTGTGGACAAGTTAGAGCAGCCTTTCAAAAACTCTTTGCCTCCCGGAGAAATTTTGTGGTCCAATTTTTGGATCCGAAATATTTCCGTCATTCTCTGTAATAGAGAATTATTTGTAGATCTCATCGTAATCAAGCTTCAAGATTTCGATGTGATCTTAGGGATGGATTTCTTAGGAAAATACGACGCCAAGATCGACTGTCGAAGACGTTGCGTCACGTTCAACCCCTACGGCAAAGAAGAGTTCACCTTCTACGGACAGACTCAACACTCCGCAACCCGACTGATTTCAGCAATGAAGGCGTGGAAAATGTTAGCTAATGGTTGTCAAGGATATTTAGCTAACATAGTGGACAAGGATCGAGAAGTAAAGTTGACACCGAAGGACGTTCCCATTATTAAGGAATATGTGGATGTCTTTCCGGAAGAATTACTAGGACTCCCGCCGGTACGCGAAATCTCGTTCGTAATTGAATTACTGCCTGGAGCCGCACCGATATCGAAAGCACTCTACCGTATGACACCTGCCGAGCTTAGGGAACTCCAAGTGCAGTTACAGGAACTGCTGGACAAGGGATTTATACGACAAAGCTTTTCCCCATGGGGAGCACCTGTGTTATTCGTCAAGAAGAAAGATGGATCTTTACGCATGTGTATTGACTACCGGGAGCTAAACAAGATTACGATCAAGAACAAGTATCCCCTTCCGAGGATTGAGGATCTCTTCGATCAACTAAGAGGAGCGGTAGTATTTTCGAAGGTTGACTTACGTTCAGGCTATCATCAGCTTAGGATTAAGGAGTCAGATATATCCAAGACGGCTTTTCGAACACGTTACGGGCACTATGAGTTTTTGGTTATGCCATTTAGATTAACCAATGCCCCAGCCGCATTCATGGACCTCATGAACCGAGTGTTCAAGGAGTATTTGGATAAGTTTGTTATCGTCTTTATTGACGATATTTTAATTTACTCAAGGTCCAAAGAAGAACATGAGCATCACCTTAGGTTGGTGATGGAAAAGTTGAGACGGAATCAGCTGTATGCCAAATTCACAAAATGTGAATTTTGGTTGGAGAAAGTTCATTTCTTGGGTCACGTGGTGTTAAAGGAAGGAATTTCCGTAGATCCTGCTAAGGTAGAGGCGGTCAGTACATGGCCAGCGCCTAAGAATGTTACGGAAATAAGGAGCTTTCTTGGATTAGCTGGATACTACCGACGGTTCGTTGAGGGATTTTCCAAGATTGCTGCACCCCTCACCACTCTTACTAGAAAAGGACAGAATTTTGAATGGACCTAGAAATGTGAGGAGAATTTCCAAGAGCTCAAGAGGAAGCTGACAAGTGCACCTGTGCTGATAATTCCTGATGAAGATGCAGGAAATTTCGTGATCTACAGCGACGCTTCGAAAAGTGGATTAGGAGCTGTTCTGATGCAGAACGGGAAGGTAGCAGCCTACGCATCCCGTCAGCTGAAGATTCACGAAAGGAATTATCTCACTCATGATTTGGAGCTCGCGGCGGTAGTTTTCGCACTCAAGATTTGGAGACACTATTTGTACGGAAACAAATGCGAAATCTACACCGATCATCAGAGCCTTAAGTATATCTTCACTCAGAAGGAGCTCAACATGAGACAGCGTAGATGGCTGGAGCTCGTAAAGGATTATGACTGCGAGATCCTTTACTACCCTGGCAAGGCGAATAAAGTAGCAGACGCTCTAAGTAGGAAATCTGTAGGCATGCTGGTGTCTATCGAAGCGTTTCCTAAGCCACTACAAAGGGAAATTTCTGATTTTAACTTGGAGATGTTAACGGGGAAATTGTCCTTGCTATCCATCCAGTCCGATTTGCTGGAATCCATTAAATCACACCAAGAAAAAGATTCCTTTTTACTAAAAACGCAGCTTTTTGGCAAAAAGAGCAATGAGTTTAGGACCTCTGCGGATGGTGTCATCTATTTTAAGGAAATGATTTGTGTTCCCGACTTCGAAGTTTTAAAGGATTAGATTTTGTCAGAAGCACATACGACACCGTACTCAGTACATCCAGGAGCTTCCAAGATGTACAAGGACCTCCAAGAGAACTATTGGTGGCCAAATATGAAGAATGAAGTAGCTGAATTCGTATTGAAATGCCTCACTTGTCAGAAAGTTAAGGCGGAACATCGACATCCTGGTGGAGAATTATAGAAAATAGAGCTTCCTGAATGGAAATGGGAGCAAATTACTATGGTTTTCATAGTAGGACTACCCAGGACGTCAAGTGGGAATGACATGATTTGGGTTATCGTGGATAGATTAACCAAATCAGCTTACTTTATTGTGATTAAGTGTAACGACCCGCCTTGCACAGGCCGTTACCATACATACATACATACATTCTTATAACTTAACATAAACAGCGGAAATTTTTTTTTTTTTATATATATATATAACGCGTACGAGCGATTAGCCATATATATATATATATATATACGGCACGGATAAGCGGAAAGCATAATAATATCAGTATGTTTGGAATACGAAATTTATATACATAAAGAAACAAAACGCGTAGCGGCTATTAATCCCACATTTCACAGTTCGCCCTGCCACGCTCGCCATCTTGTATCAACAACTGCCCGTAGGTTGCTTACCTACAGCATAGACGTAAGACGTGAGCTTTCGCTCAGCAAGTACAACATAATTATCCGTGACAATACAACTCAAAACATAATTCATCGTAACATTACATAGCATCTCATATCATAACATTTCCTACTTATCTCATCGTATCGTAACATCTCATACATAACATATCATAATCTTACATAGCATCTCATATCATAGCATTTCATACTTAACTCATTATATCGTAACATTTCATACATAACATATCATAGCATTGCATAATATATGCATGAACCGATTATGCTCGTATTATGCCATCATATTCATTCTTAACTTATCTTGTTTATGGGCCCCATAACATAAGTGTACGTACCGGGCGCGCTCTATGGGCTTACTCTTGCCATAGCTCAACCCGACCTGACGCGGGTCGGTACGACACGGCAAGCTCGCTTGCCATCATACTTGCTTTTCGTGATCTCATAATTGATCTTGTTAGTGAACATGCTTCGTGATGTCACTAAACTTAAATCATACTCATATCTTAACAATATGCCTTATCTCATAATCATAAACTTGATATCATCATAATAATCATAAGCTTGATATCATCATAATAATCATAACACCGCATCAAACAATTCTAACATACATTTACATCACATTCTAATAGCGATCATTCATCATACTTGGGTAAGTATACAATGGAAAGTCTATGCTGTAGACGGAGTTGTACTTACCAGTTTCTAACTCTCAAATTTAGCGTTTCTCCTAACCGAGTGGTTTTCCTGTTTTCACAGAAAAATCATAGGATGAGAATCATCCTATCATAGTATCATACAATCCTAGTTATTAACTTATCTCAGTATAAGGATATCAAGAACATAACATAAACATTAAAATCTTACTATCCTTTAAAACACTAAAATTCTTGAAAACAAATTATAATTGAAGTCAGTCTTTTATTTGATCCTTTTCTAACAAATTTATTCCGAATTTGAAAATATTTCCTTCATGAAAGTTGTAGACCTGGAAGATTCCTACAACTTCTGTTTTAAACTTAAAATCCAAATCTGACTTAAACATGCTTGTTTCTGCCTTTGAAAATTCTTCGACCATTTTTCTTAATCTTGAAATAGGTCTCGGGTTTTTGTAAAAACGAAGGTCTTAGAGGCCTTATTTTCAAAAACTGTCTGAGTTGGCCCCTAGGATTTTCCCTTCTCTACAACTTTGTAGTTTTGATCTTTTCAAGATTCGGCCTCTAAGGGCCTCAAAATTCGCTTTCAAAAATACTGTCCGAATCTACCCGAAACTGGCAGTTTTCGGTTCGTTTGAGTTTTAAGTAATCTAACGTGCACACTACCTCAAATGGATTCCCCGTGAGCCTATTTCAAGCATGCATGCGTTACCTAAACATTTCATAAACATACCTTCAATTTTTTTACTCATATAACTTCTTCAAACCAAAAATCTTAAACTTTCATAAAACCCTAATTTGAAACTAGCATAACCGAAACCGAAAACTACATAAAGCATAGTACTTAAATTTGCTTATCATAAGCTCATATTTATACATAACATCACACTCTTAATCTCCCTAACAAAAACGTAAATGAAACTAGAGGTTAGAGGAGTTTACCTCAAGCTTCACAAAATAATTCTAGCTTAAAGTTTTGGAGATATTCTTTCTCACCAAACCAACACCAATCAACCGAAATCTATTTCCAGCTTTTCTTCTTCACTTTATGTTCGGCTCTTAAGGAGAAGAAAGCCAGAGAAGAAGCTGCCTAACCAATGTTTAATTGTCTAAAGGTTTGCAATTGATCACTCCACTACGTATTTATAGATGAATGACAAAGGGAATTCCATTTTGAATTCTCTTATTCCTAACTTTGCTTATTAGCTTCCACGGACAGCATATTGCTTCCAAATCCCCTTAGGTGTCCGGCTGTGAAGGGTCTTAGTGGACACATAACCAAGCCTAATTATTGACTCATCCAAGCTAGACACCTTAGGTGTCTTCACCTTGTGTTAGACGGCAATGAAGTGGCAGCACTAGCTTGCCTTAATCAAGCTAAGCAAGCTTGTTCACTTACACTACATACAACACTTGTCATTCACTCAAACTTTTTGAAAAACTATTATCTCAAAGCTGCAAATTAGTTCCTAAGAGTAGCTTATTTACTTATTGGAACTAAGTGGTGGCCGGCCAAGGAAGAATCAATTGGAAGCAAATGGTTAGACTAACTAAGTTAACAAACTTAGTTTACTTCCTTAGTTTTAACATAACTATGATAACTAAATTTTGTAACCAATCCTTGGCTTAGTTGAATTTGAATGCTTAGTAAGAAAAATCTATCATAATTTTTCCTTGCAATTCATCATAAGGCGGCCGGCCATACATTGCTAAATGTGAAGATTGCAAGATGCAATCTAGCTTAGTAAGCAAAACTACCTTGCTTAATAGGCAAAGCTAAAATTGTGAACTGTCAATTTCAAATGAACTTCAAATTTTTCATACTTTGCCTATTGGTTCTTAAGAGCAAAATATTTGCTCATTAACCCTTAAAATGACTGGTCCCATTGTGCACAAAAATAAGCAAATGATTGGTCAATTTTTGAACTAATCAAACTTAACCTAATTCCTTGGTTTCCAACTAGGTTAACCAAATCTTAAAAACCATCATACACTAAATTGAACTAGGAAATCTAACTAGAAAAATCCATAGTTCCATAAATTTACAAATTTATCTATCGAACCATAATTTTCACAAAATTGCACTTTGGCCCCTAAAGGCGAAAATATTTGCGCTTTAGTCCCTGTAAAGTGGCCGATAATGGTGATAGCATTTGGCCTCCAATTCTTGCTTAAACTATCACTTAATACTATCTTAACTTCTTAAACTTCATAACCATTCACTTTTCTTAAAATTACATATTGGCCCCTATAGACAAAATATTTACATTTTAGTCCTTAAAGGGTGACCAATTTTCAAAGTGAGGTTTGTCATTCTTTTTAAGACAAGGTATCACTGATTAAGACCTTACTTGGCTTAACTCCTAAACACAGTTCATTCTCATACTGGCATACATATTCAGATACTGTTTTCAACTGATAACAGTATACTTGCACTGGACCATTATCCAGAATTCTTCTGAACTGCGTCTAGGGTTCTCTTAATATTAGAAACTACTAACAGAGAATCATATATCATAGATTTGCCTTTTACTACAAAAAGGTCTTTCAAAGAATTTAACATAACACATAAACATTTCTTAATTACAAACTTTGATTATTCATAACAGAAATCAAATTTGTAAACAAGCTGATCATTACATTTTATACCGTTTTACTCAAAAGGTCATTTGCTTTACAAAGCAATAATTTTTGGAGTCTTATAAAAGCATAAGAATTCACAATATCTAATAAAAAACCCTAAACCGGGCTTTTCATAAATACCTTCAAGGCACAATTCAAATATCTTTACAAGACATTATAATATTGGAAAATTCTAGTCATTACAATCTACCCCCCTTAAAAATTTTCGTCCTCGAAAATTAAAACAAGTCGGGATAGTTCTTCCTCATCTCATCTTCCAACTCCCAGGTTGCTTCTTCAACCTTGTTGTTTCGCCATAACACTTTAACCATGGGAATGGTTTTATTTCTTAAGACCTTTTCTTCCCAATCCAGTACTTGAACGGGCTTTTCTTCATAAGTTAAGTCCGTTTGAACCTCTACTGGTTCTTTACTAAGCACATGGGAAGGGTCGGATATATACTTCTTTAGCATCGACACATGGAAAACATTATGCATCGAAGCCAATTCAGGCGGTAGGGCAAGCTTATAGGCTACTTTTCCAATCCTTTCAAGGATCTCAAATGGCCCCGTATATCTTGGGCTAAGCTTCCCTTTCTTTCCAAAGCGCATTACTCCTTTCATAGGAGTAATCTTGATGAAAACCGCATCTCCCACTTGGAATTCCAAAGGCCTCCTACGCTTGTCAGCATAACTTTTCTGTTTGCTAAAAGCTATTCGAGCCTCTGTCTGATTTCTGAATGTCCTTAGAAGTCTTTTCGATAAAATCTGTGGTTTGTAGCTGTTTCTGTCCAACTTCTTGCCAGTGAATAGGAGATCGACATTTTCTTCCATATAATGCTTCAAATGGAGCCATACCAATTGAAGCATGATAACTGTTGTTATATGAAAATTCGATCAATGGCAGCTTCTGATCCCAGTTTCCTTTGAAATCCAGCACACATGACCTTAGCATATCTTCCAGAGTCTGGATAGTTCGTTCGGATTGACCGTCAGTTTGGGGGTGAAATGCCGTACTGAACTTCAATTTCGACCCCATGACGTTGTGAACACTAGTCCAAAATCGAGAAGTGAAACGTCCATCACGGTCCGAGATGATCGATTTTGGCACTCCATGAAATCTGACAATCTGGGATACATAAATTTCAGCTAATTTTTCCACAGAAAAGGTGGCCTTAATCGCAATAAAGTGAGCCGATTTGGTTAATCTATCAACAATCACCCAAATCGTGTCACTTCCGCTTGTAGTCCTGGGTAGTCCTACTACGAAATCCATAGTAATCTGCTCCCATTTCCACACAGGAAGCTCTATCTTCTGCAGTTCTCCACCAGGATGTCGATGTTCAGCCTTAACTTTCTGACAAGTTAGGCATTTCGACACATATTCTGCTACCTCATTCTTCATATTAGGCCACCAGAAACTTTCTCGGAGGTCTTTGTACATCTTGGAAGCTCCTGGATGTACTGAGTATGGCGTCATATGTGCTTCCAACAAAATCTGATCCTTCAAGACTTCGAAGTTGGGAACACAGATCCTCTCCTTAAAGTAGATGACGCCATCTGCTGCAGTTCTAAACTCATTGCTTTTATCGCCAAAAAGCTGAGTTTTCAACAAAAAGGAATCTTTTCTTGGTGAGACTTAATGGATTCCATCAAATTAGACTGAATGGTTAGAGAAGATAATTTCCCCGTTATCATTTCCAATTAAACTCAGAAATCTCCTTTTGTAGTGGCTTAGGAAACATTCCAATAGACATCAGCATGCCTACGGATTTCCTACTTAAGGCGTCTGCTACTCTATTCGCCTTTCCAGGATGATAAAGGATCTCACAGTCATAATCCTTAACAAGCTCCAGCCATCTACGTTGTCTCATATTGAGCTCCTTCTGAGTAAAGATATACTTAAGGCTCTGGTGATCAGTGTAGATTTCACACTTATTAACATACAAATAGTGTCTCCAAATCTTAAGTGCGAAAACTACTACCGCGAGCTCTAAATCGTGCGTGGGATAATTCTTTTCGTGAATCTTTAACTGTCGAGATGCATAGGCCACTACCTTGCCATTCTGCATTAAGACAGCTCCTAATCCATTTTTAGAAGCGTCACTATGGATCACAAAATTTCCTGCATCAACATCAGGAATTACCAACACAGGCGCACTCGTCAGCCTCTTCTTGAGCTCCTGAAAATTCTCCTCACACTTCTGAGTCCATTCAAAAGTCTTTCCTTTTCTGGTAAGAGCGGTGAGGGGTGTAGCGATCTTGGAAAATCCCTCGACGAATCGTCGATAATAGCCAGCTAAACCAAGGAAACTCCTTATTTCCGTAACGTTTGTGGGTGCTGGCCATGCACTAACCGCCTCCACTTTAGCAGGGTCTACTGAAATTCCTTCCTTCGATACTACATGACCCAAGAAATGAACTTTTTCCAACCAAAATTCACATTTTGTGAATTTGGCATACAGTTGATTCCTTCTCAACGTCTCCATCACCAACCTAAGATGATGTTCATGTTCCTCTTTGGACTTTGAGTATATCAAAATATCGTCAATAAAAACAATGACGAACTTATCCAGGTATTCCTTGAATACTCGATTCATAAGGTCCATAAATGCTGCCGGGGCATTGGTTAGTCCGAATGGCATAACCAAAAACTCATAGTGCCCGTAACGTGTTCGAAAGGCCGTCTTGGAGATATCTGCCTCCTTGATCCTGAGCTGATGATAGCCTGAACGTAGATCGACCTTCGAAAATACTACTGCTTCTCTGAGTTGATCGAAGAGATCGTCAATCCTTGGAAGAGGATACTTGTTCTTGATCGTAATCTTATTCAACTCACGGTAGTCGATACACATACGCAATGATCCATCTTTCTTTTTACGAATAGCACTGGTGCTCCCCATGGGGAGTAACTCTGTCGGATGAATCCTTTGTCAAGCAGTTCTTGTAACTGCACTTGCAATTCCCTAAGCTCAGCTGGTGCCATATGGTAAGGCGCTTTGGAGATCGGTGCAACTCCAGGTAGTAATTCGATTTCGAATAAAATCTCGCGTTCTGGCGGAAGTCCGGGTAAATCCTTCGGAAAGATATCCACATATTCCTTTATAATGGGAACATCTTCCGGCATCAACTCCACTTCACAATCCTTATCCATCATGTTAGCTAAATATCCTTGGCAGCCATTAGCTAACATTTTCCAGGCCTTCATTACTAAAACCAGTTTGGTTGCTGAACTCCGAGATTGTCCGTAGAGATTAAACTCCTCTTCTCCGTACGGGTTAAACGTTACACAACGCTTTCGACAGTCAATCTTGGCGTTGTATTTACCTAAGAAGTCCATTCCTAAGATCACATCGAAATCCTGAAGCTTGATCACGATGAGATCTACAAACAATTCTCTGCCACAAATAGTCACGGAAGTATTTCGTATCCAAAAATTGGACCACAAAATCTCTCTGGATGGCAAAGAGGTTTTAACAGGTTGATCTAAACTATCCACTCCTTTTCCTAACTTCTGGGCGAACTCCAGGGATACAAATGAGTGAGTAGCACCAGAATCAAACAAGGCAACAGCATCATAAGTGGTGATAGAAATCTGACCTGTCACCACATGTGATGTCCCAGCTTCAGCATCACCCCTAGTGTAGGTATAGATCCTGGCTTGAGGTTCAGGGGCCTCTAATCTGCCTTGAGTGATTGAGGGTCCTTCAAGCTTAGCTTGGACTGCATGCAGCTGCCTGTTGGTGTTCTGACTCGGGTACGAAGAATTTTGGCCTCGGTTATTCAGATGGCAGTTCTTCGCATAATGCCCTTCCTTACCACACAGGAAGCAGGCATTTGACTCCATTCTACAAACTCCTGGGTGTTTCCTTCCACACCTAGTACACGTGGGGTAATCAGTGCTAGTACCCTCATTTCCTCTGTTGTTCTTCTTCTGAGGGTAATTCCTTTGCTGACCCTGGCCAGAGAAACTCCCTTTTCTCTTGTTCCTCCCAAAATGTTTGGAACCTTGGGCCGGGCTACTTATCGGGCCTTTCTGACTCAACTCTAGACCTTGACGGGGCTGCGTCAGCTTTACTACGGTTTTCTCCTCTTTTCTGGCCTTAAAAATCTGAGCCCTTGCTTCCTTGTCCTGGTTTATCCAATACTCGGCTCTCATTGCCCGACTCACACAGTCGGATACCAGGGTAGGTGGGCTACTGCCAGCACTAACCTGCTTGGCAATATCAGTACGGAACATCTTCATCATCCTTCTCACCTTTTCCGTTTCATTGGGAACCAACTCCGGACACAACCGGGCTAATTGATCAAATTTCTTGACAGCCTCCAATACTGTCATTGATCCTTGTTTCAGACTGGCGAACTCATCCTGCTGAGCTGCCAGAATTTCCCTATTGTAGTACGTAGTGCGGAACTCCGTCACAAAATCTTGCCAACCCATGGTGGCAACATCTCGACGCATCTGGACAGTCCTCCACCAGTGTCTAGCGTCTTTCTTGAGTGCAAAGGAAGCACATAGAACTTGTTCCTGTTCCGATAGCCTCATAAAGTCCAAGATAACTTGGATATCGATTAACCAATTATCCGCAGCTATCGGGTCCATCAGTCCTTCGAATTCAGGTGCCTTCATTCGCCTGAATCTTTCGTACAGTAAATCCTCCCGTACTGGCTGCATGTTTACTGGAACTTCTGCAGGTACTAACGGAACTCCAAAATTCCGTGGATTTTCTGGCTGTACCTCTGGTTGAACTTCTGGTTCCGGAGGTATTCTATTCTGCTGTAGAGGAACTTCCTCAGCTTGAGGTCTCTGGTTCACATGAGCTAATTGCTCGCGCAATCTATTCGTTTCTCGCTGCTGTTCCAGCAGCTGCCGTTGCAAATTCGTTACAACAGTTGCGAAATCTGGTTCTGGCTGATTTACAGGTACCGTACGACGAGTACGAACCATTTTCTAATTCCTATCAAATCACAAGAAAAGATATTATCATACTAGGAATATCCTTTCTTTCATACCTTTCTTATCATAGCATAACATATTACGTTACATCAGAACGTTATTACTGTATCATATCAGAACGTTTTCATCGTATTATAGCACATACAACTCGTAATATGCCTTTCATAATCATATCATAACTTTTCATAAACATATCATATCATTCTTGAACTGACTTTTTACGTTCTTATAAAAAGTACTTCATATTTACAATCCTGTAAATACATTTTAGCACGATCACTGTACATACATAACCATAACTTCTGATGGAAGTGTCTAACACTTTCTCATCATATAACGGTACAAGCCTATCGTCAAAAAGACACAAAAAAATAAGCTAGTACATGTTAGTCGTAAATTACTCAAAATACATATACACGATTAGTCTATTCTTGGTGTTCGATTGTAACCACCGAGGATGTGTCGGAATCTGACTCCTCAGCTCCGTTATGAAACACAATCTCTTCGGGGTCCTCGCCATAATCAAACACATCATCATTCTCTAGCCAGCCCGCATGCTCAATTTTCTGGCGCTGGCTCTAATTCTTCCTCGTCGTCACTAGAAATGTCAATAATCAGGGGATTAGGATCTAATGGCTGATCCTCCAGGACAACTAGGAAGTTATCAAACTCGTTTACGGCCATATCGGCCTCGGCGCCCTGGGGTGGTGCGGGATCGGCCTCGAAAGGCGGCTCTCCCATCCCAGCCTCATCGATTGGTGCCTGTGGACCACCCGCAACCTCAGCAACTTGCATGGCTTGCATGACAGCCTCTGCCTCTAAAATATCATCGATCATGTTCCCCACCGTCGTGCTAGGCATCGGTATAGGAACATACTGCCGGATTTGATGAGGCAGTCCATCTCGAAGCGTCTGCAATGCCACTGTCACCGGGTTAGCCAAGTCCTGGGGGACATATGGCAACAACTCCTCCTGGAACCTCCGACAGTAGTGGCTCATAGACTCCTGCGGGTAGGCATGCCAAACCACTGAAAAACTCAAATATCGGGAGTGGTGCATACTCCGGTACATCGCAGGATCACGATAGGGCTCATCTGCCCCCTCATTTGGTATCGGTCCATAGCGTGCAACTAATAACGCACGGAAATGCGCCCAGGTCCGACTTGGCATTTCTCTCTCTCCTATCGTCATCCACCAAAGTCGAACGTCTACTGCGAAACATCGACTGGCTAATGAAACCTTTAATCGCTCCTCGATATGGCAAAGATGGAAAATCAATTCCATGTCATATAGCCATGCTGCTAACGACACCGTCCGTCTAGTGCCATCAAAAATCATAGGATGCGACTCGTAAAAAGACATCACTGCACGCCGATCCTCATTGACATGCACGGGATCCATCTCGTCGCGTCTAACATAACATAATTACGTAATAAGTATTTACTCATAAAATAAAATTACTTACAATGATGGTGGCGATGGCAGGCATACTATGAAATTGGATAGCAGGAAACCGCTCTGATACCAATTCTGTAACGACCCGCCTTGCACAGGCCGTTACCATACATACATACATACATTCTTATAACTTAACATAAACAGTGGAAATTTTTAATTTTTTTTTTATATATATATAACGCGTACGAGCGATTAGTCATATATATATATATACGACACGGATAAGCGGAAAGCATAATAATATCAGTATGTTTGGAATACGAAATTTATATACATAAAGAAACAAAACGCGTAGCGGCTATTAATCCCACATTTCACAGTTCGCCCTGCCACGCTCGCCATCTTGTATCAACAACTGCCCGTAGGTTGCTTACCTACAGCATAGACGTAAGACGTGAGCTTTCGCTCAGCAAGTACAACATAATTATCCGTGACAATACAACTCAAAACATAATTCATCGTAACATTACATAGCATCTCATATCATAACATTTCCTACTTATCTCATCGTATCGTAACATCTCATACATAACATATCATAATCTTACATAGCATCTCATATCATAGCATTTCATACTTAACTCATTATATCGTAACATTTCATACATAACATATCATAGCATTGCATAATATATGCATGAACCGATTATGCTCGTATTATGCCATCATATTCATTCTTAACTTATCTTGTTTATGGGCCCCATAACATAAGTGTACGTACCGGGCGCGCTCTATGGGCTTACTCTTGCCATAGCTCAATCCGACCTGACGCGGGTCGGTACGACACGGCAAGCTCGCTTGCCATCATACTTGCTTTTCGTGATCTCATAATTGATCTTGTTAGTGAACATGCTTCGTGATGTCACTAAACTTAAATCATACTCATATCTTAACAATATGCCTTATCTCATAATCATAAACTTGATATCATCATAATAATCATAAGCTTGATATCATCATAATAATCATAAGCTTGATATCATCATAATAATCATAAGCTTGATATCATCATAATAATCATAACACCGCATCAAACAATTCTAACATACATTTACATCACATTCTAATAGCGATCATTCATCATACTTGGGTAAGTATACAATGGAAAGTCTATGCTGTAGACGGAGTTGTACTTACCAGTTTCTAACTCTCAAATTTAGCGTTTCTCCTAACCGAGTGGTTTTCCTGTTTTTACAGAAAAATCATAGGATGAGAATCATCCTATCATAGTATCATACAATCCTAGTTATTAACTTATCTCAGTATAAGGATATCAAGAACATAACATAAACATTAAATCTTACTATCCTTTAAAACACTAAAATTCTTGAAAACAAATTATAATTGAAGTCAGTCTTTTATTTGATCCTTTTCTAACAAATTTATTCCGAATTTGAAAATATTTCCTTCATGAAAGTTGTAGACCTGGAAGATTCCTACAACTTCTGTTTTAAACTTAAAATCCAAATCTGACTTAAACATGCTTGTTTCTGCCTTTGAAAATTCTTCGACCATTTTTCTTAATCTTGAAATAGGTCTCGGGTTTTTGTAAAAACGAAGGTCTTAGAGGCCTTATTTTCAAAAACTGTCTGAGTTGGCCCCTAGGATTTTCCCTTCTCTACAACTTTGTAGTTTTGATCTTTTCAAGATTCGGCCTCTAAGGGCCTCAAAATTCGCTTTCAAAAATACTGTCCGAATCTACCCGAAACTGGCAGTTTTCGGTTCGTTTGAGTTTTAAGTAATCTAACGTGCACACTACCTCAAACGGATTCCCCGTGAGCCTATTTCAAGCATGCATGCGTTACCTAAACATTTCATAAACATACCTTCAATTTTTTTACTCATATAACTTCTTCAAACCAAAAATCTTAAACTTTCATAAAACCCTAATTTGAAACTAGCATAACCGAAACCGAAAACTACATAAAGCATAGTACTTAAATTTGCTTATCATAAGCTCATATTTATACATAACATCACACTCTTAATCTCCCTAACAAAAACGTAAATGAAACTAGAGGTTAGAGGAGTTTACCTCAAGCTTCACAAAATAATTCTAGCTTAAAGTTTTGGAGATATTCTTTCTCACCAAACCAACACCAATCAACCGAAATCTATTTCCAGCTTTTCTTCTTCACTTTATGTTCGGCTCTTAAGGAGAAGAAAGCCAGAGAAGAAGCTGCCTAACCAATGTTTAATTGTCTAAAGGTTTGCAATTGATCACTCCACTACGTATTTATAGATGAATGACAAAGGGAATTCCATTTTGAATTCTCTTATTCCTAACTTTGCTTATTATCTTCCACGGACAGCATATTGCTTCCAAATCCCCTTAGGTGTCCAGCTGTGAAGGGTCTTAGTGGACACATAACCAAGCCTAATTATTGACTCATCCAAGCTAGACACCTTAGGTGTCTTCACCTTGTGTTAGACGGCAATGAAGTGGCAGCACTAGCTTGCCTTAATCAAGCTAAGCAAGCTTGTTCACTTACACTACATACAACACTTGTCATTCACTCAAACTTTTTGAAAAACTATTATCTCAAAGCTGCAAATTAGTTCCTAAGAGTAGCTTATTTACTTATTGGAACTAAGTGGTGGCCGGCCAAGGAAGAATCAATTGGAAGCAAATGGTTAGACTAACTAAGTTAACAAACTTAGTTTACTTCCTTAGTTTTAACATAACTATGATAACTAAATTTTGTAACCAATCCTTGGCTTAGTTGAATTTGAATGCTTAGTAAGAAAAATCTATCATAATTTTTCCTTGCAATTCATCATAAGGCGGCCGGCCATACATTGCTAAATGTGAAGATTGCAAGATGCAATCTAGCTTAGTAAGCAAAACTACCTTGCTTAATAGGCAAAGCTAAAATTGTGAACTGTCAATTTCAAATGAACTTCAAATTTTTCATACTTTGCCTATTGGTTCTTAAGAGCAAAATATTTGCTCATTAACCCTTAAAATGACCGGTCCCATTGTGCACAAAAATAAGCAAATGATTGGTCAATTTTTGAACTAATCAAACTTAACCTAATTCCTTGGTTTCCAACTAGGTTAACCAAATCTTAAAAACCATCATACACTAAATTGAACTAGGAAATCTAACTAGAAAAATCCATAGTTCCATAAATTTATAAATTTATCTATCGAACCACAATTTTCACAAAATTGCACTTTGGCCCTTAAAGGCGAAAATATTTGCGCTTTAGTCCCTGTAAAGTGGCCGATAATGGTGATAGCATTTGGCCTCCAATTCTTGCTTAAACTATCACTTAATACTATCTTAACTTCTTAAACTTCATAACCATTCACTTTTCTTAAAATTACATATTGGCCCCTATAGACAAAATATTTACATTTTAGTCCTTAAAGGGTGACCAATTTTCAAAGTGAGGTTTGTCATTCTTTTTAAGACAAGGTATCACTGATTAAGACCTTACTTGGCTTAACTCCTAAACACAGTTCATTCTCATACTGGCATACATATTCAGATACTGTTTTCAACTGATAACAGTATACTTGCACTGGACCATTATCCAGAATTCTTCTGAACTGCGTCTAGGGTTCTCTTAATATTAGAAACTACTAACAGAGAATCATATATCATAGATTTGCCTTTTACTACAAAAAGGTCTTTCAAAGAATTTAACATAACACATAAACATTTCTTAATTACAAACTTTGATTATTCATAACAGAAATCAAATTTTGTAAACAAGCTGATCATTACATTTTATACCGTTTTACTCAAAAGGTCATTTGCTTTACAAAGCAATAATTTTTGGAGTCTTATAAAAGCATAAGAATTCACAATATCTAATAAAAAACCCTAAACCGGGCTTTTCATAAATACCTTCAAGGCACAATTCAAATATCTTTACAAGACATTATAATATTGGAAAATTCTAGTCATTACATTAAGGCTACCTTTTCCGTGGAGATATTGGCCTAAATTTTCGTATCCCAGATCGTCAGATTTCATGGAGTGCCAAAATCGATCATTTCGGATCGTGATGGACGTTTCACCTCTCGATTTTGGATTAGTGTTCACAACGCCATGGGGTCGAAATTGAAGTTCAGTACGGCATTTCACCCCCAAACTGACGGTCAATCGGAACGGACCATCCAGATGCTGGAAGACATGCTGAGGTCATGTGTGCTGGATTTCAAAGGAAATTGGGATCAGAAGCTGCCATTGATCGAATTCTCCTACAACAACAGTTATCATGCTTCGATTGGTATGGCTCTATTTGAAGCACTATATGGAAGGAAGTGTCGATCTCTTATCCATTGGCAGGAAGTTGGACAGAAACAGCTTCAAACCACGAACTTCATTAAAAATACCTCTGAGGATATCAAGAAGATCAAGCAAAGACTCGACATAGCTTTTAGCAGACAGAAAAGCTATGCCGATAAACGTAGGAGGCCTCTAGAATTTCAAGTTGGCGATGCTGTTTTCATCAAGATTGCTCCTATGAAAGTAGTAATGCGATTTGGCAAAAAGGGGAAGCTTAGTCCGAGGTATACAGGACCATTTGAGATTCTCGAGCGAATTGGAAAAGTAGCCTACAAGCTTGCCCTACAGCCGGAATTAGCTTCGATACATAATGTTTTTCATGTATTGATGCTAAAGAAGTATATCCCAGACCCTTCCCATGTGCTTAGTCAGGAACTAGTTGTAAGAACTAGAAATTTCATCGTTTTGATTTCGTATATAGAAACTTGAATTGTGCTATTAATGGTATTTATGAAAGAGCCCGGCTTAGGGTTTTTTATTAAATTTTATGAGTTCTTATAAAACCATAAGACTCAAAAATGATTGCTTAGCTAAGCACACGATCTTTTAAGTTAAAAAAGATTGAAAATTCTATGATTTTATAGAAAGTCAACAGTTAACCAAGAAAGTCAAAGTTGACCAAAAAGGTCAAAGTTGACCAAGTAAGTCAAAGTTGACCAAGGAAGTCAAAGTTGACCAAGAAAGTCAAGGTTGACCCGTAAAAGTCAACTATGTGACGGGAATGAAGTATGTTAAGCGGTATTGGAAATATACTGCCAAAACTATTTTTTTATGTGTAAAATAGTTAGAATTTGATTTAAAACCACCATAGAAAAATCAAGCACATTAAATAGGTTATTAAGGGCCGAAGGGCTCGAGGCAAAAAGAAAAGTTTTCGTACAGCGCATTTTAGACAGATAAATTTTGGATTGCAAAACAGTATACAATACTGTGTGATGATGAACACAGTATTTGTAATATCTGTTTTGGCTCAAAGTTAGACTGTTTATCAAGAAACAAGCCAAACAAAGCCTAAGGTGGATGACATCACCTTATCCTTTAATTATGACATCATTTTGGAATTAAGTAAAATTTGGAAAGTAATTTGGATGGTTCTAGACCATGTATGGCCGGCCACCTCACCCTCCTTTTGTGCAAAATGTTAGTTTTTGAAGGACTATTTTGCAATTTTGAAAAGTTCCAAAACCTCTATAAATAGGGGTGCATTTTATTCAAAAAAATCAGAAAATTTGGAGAAGTTCTGCCCATTTTCCAGCTCCAAAAACCATCCTTCATCAGCCAAGAAAAACAAAAGAAAAACCAAAATCCAAGTGTAGGAATCATTGGGTAAATTTCGGATTTCATCTAGGAACCAAGGGAAAAGAGTTGAAAAATTTTTGGAGCTCAATTTGGCCAAGTGGCCGAACCTTGGTGGGCAGGAAAAGGGAGAGAAAAACTGATTGGGAACAAAGGGGAGTGGTCAGATTTTTGGTGAAAATCAGCAGCCAAGAAGCAGAAAAATTTTTGGGTAGGCTAAGGGAGAGGCCGGTTGTGCTAGGAGCCAAGGGGAGGAGAAAATTCTTGAACCAAACCCTAACCATTCTTAGGGTCAAGAAAGGTAATCTCCCATAGCCTTAAGCTTTTCAATTTGGTTTCAATTTGAAATTTAATTGTATTTCAAGTTGTCAATTGTATGAGCATAAGCTCAATTTTCATTATTGGCCCTAGTTTAGAAAGTTAGATATGTGCTTGATTAGGACTTAAGGGTGGTTTGAATTTATTAAGCTTTGCATGATTTAATTAATGTTTGATTGATTTATGTGGCTTGTATGTTAGCTGCTGCATAGGGTTATATGTCCCCTAAGTGAATTTAAGTTGAGCTAAGAATGGTTAAAAAGGTTGCATGGCTAATGTAGATCAATTATGCAACTTTGGAAATTAAGCATACCCTAGAATTCTAGAAAAGAATAATGGGTTGCATGGCTGAATTTTAAAATGTGTTTAAAGAAATTTTACGTTAGAAAAAGCGATGTGTGTTGATGTTAAGCTCCCGCTGTGGTCGGTTGAGGTAGTGTGCGTGATTAGGACGTAAAACCAATTCGAAAACAAGAAACTGCCAGATTCGGGTTCAGGTTAAGCAGTTTTCTGGAAACCCGAATTTGAGGCCCTTAGAGGCCGAATTTGATAAAACCTAAAACATGAAAGTTGTAGAGTAGGGTTTTTCCTAGTGGAAAACGCAAACAGTTTTTCAAAATAAGGCACCAATGGCCTTCGTTTTTATGGAAAACCGAGCCTGACCATGCCCAGTTTCCATGCACGGCCAGGACAGTTTAACAGGGTAAACGAACGAGTTAAGTTCCGAACTGGGTTTTGACCAAAACATGAAAGTTTTAGGGTTTTTCAAGATCAAAAACTTTCATGAAGAAAAGATTTCAGATTCGATCTGGATTTTAAAATAAAAATTGGATTTCCAAAACTGTGTAGGAAACAGGAAATTCTTGCACAGGATTTTCTAAAATAAAACAGAAAAACTGTATTTTTCACAAAACCCATTGTTTTGACTGCTAAAACTGTTCCAATGACAGTTTTCAGCCCTTAACAGTTTATAAAACCTACTCATAAGTTTTCAAGAATTTTTGAAAGAAAAACCTAAGTTTCTAAAAAACAAAGCAAGATGTGATTTTTTAACCAAGGTATTGGTTTGGGCCCAAAGCCCAAGGGTTATCCAACGTAACCCAATAAAGGACCAAGTCTTTCGATTTCAACCCTTATTTCGAGGGTTACTTACGAGGTTACACATAGTAACCGTTTACGATATTTTTCCAAGGTAATGATATGGGGACATATAACTAGGAAGTAAGTAAATGTTGGTTGATAACCAACAGTTTAAGAATGGGATTTCAGAATCCTTACCCTATGTCATTTGTAATAGTAGGGGATAATCTGCTATTGCGCTCCGATCTGGAACAGCTCGGCATCGGACATAGGAAGACAAGGTAAGTACAACTCCGCCTACAGCATAGGCGTTTGTTGTATACTTGCCTAAGTATGAATGATATAGATGGGATGTGATTGTATGTTAGATATGCATGATATTAGGAAATGTTTATGTGATGTGATGCAATGACGTTATGTGTTATGATTTCAATATGACATGAGATATGATATGTTTACGATGCCTTATGTTATGAAGCATGATATGATTTTATGTTATGAATATGTGACATCACGAAGCATGTTCACTAATTCTAAATAAGAGTAAGATCAAACATGAATTATGAAAGACAAGTATGATGGCAAGCAAGTTGCCTGTGTCGTACCGACCCGCGTTAGGTCGGGTTGGACTATGGTTTGAGTTGGAAATGGACTGGCCGCCCCAACCACTCCATAGCTGCGCGCCCGGTACGTACACTTATGTAAGGGGCCCATAATCAAGATAAGCAAGATAAGCAAGATAAGCAAATTAAGTATGATAAGCTATGAATGAACAAGTAAGCTATGAATGAAGCATAATTGGCTCATGCATGATTAGAATAGAATATGATATGATTGGTTAAGCATGTTATGTTAGTAAGTAGGTTATGTATGTTTTCTTGTTGCGGATAATTATGTTGTACTTGCTGAGCGAAAACTCACGTGTCTTACGTCTATGCTGTAGGTAAGCAACCTGTCAGCAATTTTTGATACAAGATGGCGAGCGGGGCAGGGTGAACTGTGAAGTGAGTGGGATAATTTGCCGCCACGTGTTTTTGTTTCGTTTATGTATAGTATTTAATATTCGACTGCGAACATCGTCTTATATATTACTTTCCGATCGTATATCGCTTTTCCTTTCGTACGCACTATATATATATAAAAAAAAAAAAATTTCCGCTGATTACGCTAAGTAAGTAAGTAAGTATGAATGCTATTTTGTATGTATGTATGTATGGTAACGGCCTGTGCTAGGCGGGTCGTTACAGAGTTGGTATCAGAGCGGTTTTCCTGCTATCCCACTTCACAGTCTGCCTGCCATCGCCACCATCATTGTAAGTTAAGTTTTATTCTTAATAGTAAATAATTATTATGCGCCTATGTTATGGTAGACTCGACGATATGGACCCGGACCTAGTCGGCGCGGACCGAGAGGCGACGAGGTCATTCTTTCAGTCGTGTCCACTTATGTTCGACGGCACGAGACGTACGGTACCGGTGGCAGCGTGGTTGTACGATATGGAGATGATCTTCTACATCTGCCACATAGAGGCCCGGTTACAGGTCTCTTTAGCTAGCCGGTGCTTCTCTGTAGATGCCCGGATCTGGTGGATTACTATAGGCGAGCCTCAGTTACCTAGTCGCACATGGGCTCATTTTCGTGATGCTGTGGGCACCAGGTACGGACCGCTGCTGGGAGAGGGAGCGGGCGACTTACTACGGGATCCTGAGATCTATCAGGATATGCACTATACCCGTTACCTGGGTTATGTCGCTGACTGGCACGCATACCCTCAGGAGACCATGAGTCATTCTTGCCGACGTTTTCTGGAGTCGATGATGCCTTACATTCCTCAGGAGCTACACAGTCCCGAGCTTCAGGCATTAGTGATCCTTAGGAACGGATTGCCGATTCAGATCCGTCAGTACGTCCCTATGCCTGCGCCTGGCATATCGGTCGGGCACATGATAGACGAGATTGTGGGGCCGAGGCTATCATTCATGGGATGCACGCCCCAGAGATGGCAGAGGGCCATCAGGCGCCTGTAGATGATGCGGGGATTGGAGAGCCAGTTTACGAGGTGGGCCCAGTTTTCCCGGAGGACCCGATTCCAGCGGTCCCGATTCAGGAGGTGCCACTGTAGGAGGCCGAGGCGGACTTAGCGGCCGATGATGATGATCCCGATGATCCCATCATTGCTCCGGAGGACCCACCAGAGGATCACCTGATCATCGATATTTCTAGTGACGATGAGGACGACATAGAGCCAGAGCCGGAGCCCGAGGACGCAGGTTGGTTGGAGTATGAGGATGATTTAGAGGATCCGGAGGAGATCCCGTTTGCCGATGGAGAGGGAGATTCAGATTCTGATGCATCCGTAGTTACTATAGAGCACATAGATTAGGTTGCTTGTATATATACTTTTTGATGCTAGACTGATGGGTACTAGCTTATTCTTTTTGGATGATAGGCTTGTACATATGTATGATGGTAAAGTGGTAGACACTTCCATCCAGATTTTTGACTATGTATGTACAGTATGCATAAGATATGTATTTACGAGGTTGTAAATATGATGTATTTTGGTACAAATATGAAAAGGCAGTTCATGATGAAATGCTATGTTACGATATAATTATGAAAATCATGTTATGGTATGTTATGAAATATGATACGTATGAATGATATGTTATGTATGAAGTACGTTTCGATGATATGGCTATAATCAGTATGATTACTATGACACCAAGTATTGTGGTACAATATGATATCATTTGCATGAAAGAAAGGATATTGATAGTATGGTAATATCTTTTCTTACAATTTTATAGGAATTAGAAATGGTGCGCACTCGTAGAACAGACATGCGTAGAGCGGTACCTGCAAACCCTCAGGAGCCTGATCTCGCGACCGTTGGAGGGAATTTACAACGGCAGTTGCTTGAACAGCAACGTGAAACTGATAGATTGCGAGAGCAGTTGGCTCAGATGAACCAAAGACCCCGGGGAGATGAAGTTCCCCCACACCCCGAGAGAGTAGACCCGGTAGCACCTCAGGCACCAGAGGTTCCACCAGAGGTTCCACGGAACTTTGAGGTTCCGATAGCACCTGCAGGGATTCCTGCGAATCTGCCACCAGTACGAAAGGACTTGCTTTATGAGCGCTTCAGGCGGATGAAGGCGCCAGAATTCGAGGGATTAATGGATCCGATAGCTGCTGATAACTGGTTGATTGATATCCAAGTTATCTTGGATTTTATGAGACTGACAGAATAGGAAAAGGTTCTGTGTGCGTCCTTTGCTCTCAAGAAAGACGCGAGGCATTGGTGGATGACCGTCCAGATGCGCCGAGATGTCACTACCATGAACTGGCAGGATTTCGTTACGGAGTTTCGGAACATGTTTTACAATAGAGAGATCCTAGCAGCCCAGCAGGACGAGTTTTCCAGTTTGAAGCAAGGATCAATGACTGTAATGGAGGCAGTCAAGAAATTTGAGCAGTTAGCCCGTTTGTGCCCGAAGTTTGTGCCAAATGAAACGGAAAAGGTCAGGCGAATGATGAAGATGTTTCGCACTGACATCGCCAAGCAAGTAGTGTCGGCACAGCCCACCTACCCTGGTGTCCGACTGTATGAGTCGAGCCATAAGAGCGGAGTATTGGATTGACCAGGATAGGGGAAGGAAAGAGGAGAAAGCCGTGGTGAAGCCCACGCAGCCCCGACAAGCACTTGAAGCAACCCAGAGAGGCCCGATGAATAGCCCTGCCCAAGGTTCAAAACCTTTTGTTAGGAACAAGAGGAAGGGAAATTTTTCTGGTCAAGGTCCACAAAGGAATTTCCCTCAGAAGAAGAACTTTAGAGGAAATGAGGGAAACACTGCTGAGTACCTGGTATGCGCCAAATGTGGAAAGAAACACCCGAGAGTTTGCAGAATGGGATCTAATGCTTGCTTTCTCTGTGGCAAGGAAAGGCATTATGCGAAGAACTGCACCTTGAACAATCAGAGCCAGAACCCTTCTTTGTAACGCCCCGAACCGTCACGCGTAGGGGCGTCCTACTGCGCAGACGTGGGCCGTTACATTACTTGCTTAACTTACTTCTTAATTTAAAAAGCTTAAACTGCGGAAAATTCGGAGTAAAATTTTTTTTTCTTTTCTTACTTTGAACTTAACTTATCTTCATGCATAATCATATGTACTCACTCGAGTACTGAGCTTCCATAATCATATTGAAAGCTAACATAATCATACCGTGGACCAAACCCAACCTAGTGTGGGTTGGTACGACACGAGGCAACTTGCTTGCCGTCATCATTGAAAACCATTCTTTAACTCGTTCTTGAAAACAATTTCTTAAAAATAGTTTTCTTCTTGAAAACGGTTTCTTATCCATACTATCACATAACATAAAACACATCTTTTAAATATATTTTTCAAAACATATTTTACATAGCATAAATTCAAATCCCGTGGCGGTGTCCATCCCATATTTCACAGCCTGTAGCACTAGCCTTCACAGCTTTGCATCACGTATCGCCGGTAGGTTGCTTAACCTACAGCATGAACGTAAGTAATGAGCTTATGCCCAGTAAGTACAACGTGCAATCCGCAAAACATTTTTAACAAAGGAATGCATGAATCAATTAGGTTTTCTTATGAATCGATTAAATTTTCATTTATTATCTTGATTCTTATTTATTTGCATATCATGTGTGCACGTACCGTGGTCCATCACAATGGAATGGCTGGAGGCAGCCAATCCAAACCAACTCAAACCATGAAACAAACTGTTTAACATGGAGTGATTGGGGCAGCCAATCCAACTCAGCCCAAACCATAGACTAAACCATTTAAACTCGCCATCATGGCAAGTCGGTACGACACAATGACCTTAGCTTATCTTAACATGTGTTCTTACCATGTAGTTAATATTAGTGGACATGCTACATGATGTCACTATATTAAAACATAACATAACATGAACCATTACATAACCGTCGTAACATAAATCATCATAGCATAGCATCGTAACATAGTATCTTATCATATACGTCATGACATAAACCTCATAACATAGCATTATAACATTCCATCTTATCATAAATATCATGACATAAACCTCATAACATAGCATCATAACATTTCATCTTATCATAAACATCATGACATAAACCTCATAGCATCACAACATAGTATCATATCATAGAGTAAGTACCATAAATCATCAACATATGATTTCTTGAAAAACATGTTCTTTAAAAACATTTTGCCCATGCTGTAGGCGGAGTTATACTTACTTGTCGTCCTATGCTCTTGGTTAATCGTCCGAATCATGGCACGACAATAGTTCATACTCCTGTTTCCAAACAGGGTGTAAGATAAAAGTCATAGACATTCTATCTTACCATAAATCATAATCATTAAATGTTGGTGTCCTAACCAACATTTATGAGTAGCCTTAGTTATATTATATGTTCCCTCCTATAACAACTCACGATAACTTGTTTGGTTACTTGCCGTAACCCTGGGGCTCATGGCCCAACATACTTAAACAATATGACTTTACATTCTTGATCCATCGTCTATTGGGTTATTACAGATAACCCTAGATCTTAGTTTATCATAATTTTTGGTATCTCATTGGGTTATGTTGGGTAACCCTCGAGATGATAAACTTTGGTCAAACTTGGTCAACCAAAGTCAACCTTCTAAGGTCAAACTTAGCTTTGGGTCCAAGCCCAATAACTCGGGTATCCTTCCCGGTTACCATCCGTTACTATCTTGCTACATGTCTTTGGCTTTAAAAATCCAATTTTCCTTTGTCTCGGAAAATTTGGTGAATTCGGTTTAAAAACTCTTTGCTTGACTTATAACATGTGTTAAGAGCTGAAAACTGTCATTGGAACAGTTCTCACAGTCAAAACATTGGGGTTTGGTGTAAAATACAGTTTTCCTATATTGTTCTAGAAAATCCTGTACACGTGCAGGAATTTCCTGCTTATGTACTATTTTTCTGAAATCTTGTGCTGGAATTTCTATTTCCTGCACAGTCTTTAGAATTCAATTTTTACTTTAAAATCAGTTTCGAATTTGATAAAACTTACTTCATAAAAGTTGTAGATCTAGGATAATACTACAACTTTCATGTTTTGAGGAAAACCCAGTTCGGACTTTAACATGCCCTTATTCCTTGTTGAACTCACCTGGCCGTGCATAAATCCTGGGCACGGTCAGGCTCGGATTTTCATAAAAACCGAGGCCTTTGGAGCCTTATTTTGAAAAACGGTCCGCGAAGCCCTCTAGGAAAAACCATTATCTACAACTTTGTAGTTTTGAGTTTCTTCAAATTCGGCCTCTAAGGGCCTCAAATTATCATTTCCAGAACACTGACCAGTCTTGACCCGAGACTGGCAGTTTCGGTTCATAATTTCGTTTCTCATCCTAAAACGTCCACACTACCTCAACCTACCACAGCGGGAGCCTAAAGTCACACATGCAATCGTTTCTAACGTTCCAATCCATCATACACAATCATACATTCAATCTAAATTCTATGGGAACATACAACAAACATGTAGTAGGCATACTCAAACCCATATAAGCATATCATCAAACATGCACGAAAACCATAAACTAGAGACCACCACCCTAATCAAGCATAATCAAGCACTAAAAGGTGAGCTTATGCTCTTACATCCAATGCTGGAAATACACTTAAATTGAAGCTCAAATTAACAGCTTAGGGCTAAAGGAGATTACCTCAAGATTCAAGAAATTGAATCTCCCCTCGGTTGCCTATAGCCTAACCGGCCTCCTCCTAAGAGTTACCCAAAAAATTTCTGTCCTTGGGTTGTTGTTTCCCACCAAAATCCGTCCACTCCTTCAGCTTTTCTCTTCCTTTTCCAGCTCACTAACAGCCGGCCAGCTTGCCCAACAAAGGGTTCCAATTTTTTTCCAGCACTTTTCCTTGCTTCCAAACTGAAATCCGTACTCTCCCTAATGGATTCTCTCTTGGATTTCTGCTTTTGTTTTTGTTTTTCTTGGCTGCTAAGGGTCGGTTTTGGGCAGAGAAAAATGGGCAGAGTATGGCTCAATTTTCTGATTTTTTTGAATAAAATGGGCACCTATTTATAGAGGTTTTTGAAACTTTACTTAATTGCAAAATAGTCCTCCAAAAACCAACTTTTTGCACTTTTTGCATGCTAGGTGGCCGGCCATTTGGAGTCCTTGGAGGCCAAGTTTGCTTACCTCATCATGATGACATCATCTTGATGACATCATGTGCTTACCTCATGCTTACATCATCATTTTTCTCTAAAATTACACTTTTGCCCCCAAAAGACAAAATATTTACAATTTGACCTTTCAAGTGGCATGTTGGCCGGCCATCACCTTGTTCTCCAAGCAAATGATGACATCATTTTGATGACATCATCTTGCTTACATCACCTATTTTTCAGAAATTGCATTTTAGGCCCGAAAGTTAAAATTCTTGCATTTATGCCCTCTAGGTGGCCGGCCCCTTACTTGGAGATCAAGCCAAGCTTATCTCACCTTGATGACATCATCTTGATGACATCATTTTGCTTACATCATCAATTTTCCAAAATTTTCACTTTAACCCCTAAAGATAAAATTTTGGCATTTTTGCCCCTGAGGTGGCCGGCCATGTCATCTCTTCTAGAGCCTTCCTTGCTTTCTTTCCAAGTTTATTTAATCCAATTATGATGTCATAAATCCAAGATAAGGCTATGTCATCATAAGGCCTTGTTTGGCTTGTCCTCAATATTCAGTCCATTTTTCTGCTACACAGATATTTCTAATACTGTGTTTACTTAAACACAATATTTTTATACTGTACTACAGTCCAAAATTCATCTGTGTAAAAACGGACTGTATAAAATTTTTCTTATCTCTTGGCACCTTTCTTGCCCTTAATACCATACTTGGTGTGCTTGATTTTCTAGGGTGGTCTCACAGCTTATGCTTGCTAGATCGATCGTAATGAAGGTTTTTCCGCAGTATAATTCCATACTGCTTTGCTATATCTCAACACCTTCATCTATTTGACCTCCCTGGTCAACCTTTGACTTTTCGGTCAACTTTGACTTTTTCGGTCAAGCTTTGACCAACATAAAATCATAAATTACCATTTTGCCCTTTTTCCTCAAAAGGCCACATGCTTGACTTAAGCAAACTATTGTTGAGTCTCGTAGCTAATTAAACGAGAACTCACACATAAACTGATATTCTGCTCAGATCATGAGCTTTATATCGACAAACAAGATTCAAACTTGAAATTTTCCTTGTCTAAAAGGAAATTATAGTTTCATCGAAATTTCGGGTATTACATTCTACCCTCCTTAAAGAAATTTTCGTCCTCGAAAATTCGAATACTTCTAAGTGGCTTTTCTTCAAGTCCATTATTGATCCATCGTAACTTGTTCATGTTCCCATTTTTATATTTTAATGGGATCATGTTTCTTGTCTAGAACCATACTCTTACTTTCATATCATGTCATCATACTTTCATTCATTCTTACTTCATACTATCTTACTTTCATACTGCATACTTTCTTACTTACGTACGTTCATACTTACATGCTTACATACTTTCTTACATACATACATTCATACTTACATACTTACATACTTTCATGCTAACATATCCTCCTTTCATATTCCATCACAAGAACTATTTTCATAAAAATTTGAGCAAGTATATCATTTAACTTGCCATGTTTGAAAAACATTTCTTATCACATAACTTTTCATACATGAAAAGCGTTTCATACTTTAAAATTTTTCCACACTTGGAAAACATAGCTTAAAATAGCTTCTTTCTTGAACCTTGATCTTATGCTATTAGAACCCTTTACTTATCATAATGGCCCCTATCTTGGAACTCATCCCTTTCTTGGAACTTGTCCCTCAAGGATTCGGCCTATGACCCCTATCTTGGGACTTGTCCCTCAAGGATTCGGTTATTTAACAAACATAACTGTTCCTATCTTGGAACCTTTACTGTTCATAACAGCCCATATCTTGGAATTCTTCCTCAAGGATTCGGCTGTATTACATAAAATGAGGTATTCTTTCAAGCATGAGCTCAAGATTTAAGCATCTTTTATAAAAATATTTCCTTTGAATTCTTTCAAAGTCAATAATGGAGAAAACATAATGTCGTTCGAGTGATGCAATACTTATATCGTATCGACTAGCTGCTTGCTAGATAATAAAATGGTAGAAGCTTATCTCATTGCTTCTAACATTTTCTTCATAACGTAAAATCATAATCCTTAAGAATGTCTAAAACTTCTCATTATTTCATAATTTCCCTTACTAAGGGATCATATCCTTAATTTCCTCGTCACAATGATAGCCATTATCCCACTAATTGCTTGTGTATTGCCTTGATATTACCACCGAATCAAGGCACTACCAAACATCTTTCCATACCTATTATCATTCTTATGGGAGCATAAGTTTCACAACCACGAAACTTATGTTCTATAGCATCTAGCTTATTTCTTAAAATGGAAACTTCCAGATTATCACCCTACTGAGGTAAGGCGATAGACTATCTGATCTCGAAGCCTATTTATTTCTTATTGCTACTCTAGCATTTATCATCATGACTTGGCTATCATAGTTGCAAGATGAGGCTCTTGCAGAAATTGGTTCGGTTGTACCAGCAACGAACCATTTTCTACTTTCTAATTCTAATTCTCAACATGTCTAACACTTATTCCTTCATCCATATCTTAGCATACCATACTAGAGATTCATCACGATCTCATCATATCATATCGTGGGCTAGCTTATCCATCACGCTTTCGCTGCGCAACTCTGATCCACTGGCAATCATAGCCCATAGACTCATCTGGATAAATGCGCCAAGCTGCAACATAACTGACGTATCGTCTTCATATCATGCAACCACACAGCAAATGTAGCCACTTCTTGAGTCCCATCGAAGATGCGTGACTCCATTCCTTCGGATGCTAATGAAGTCGAAGTCTTGCGGTCCTCTTCAATCGTACCCGGGTTTTAAACCAGGTTCATATCTATACTATTATAAAACAATGACCTCACATAGTTACTATACCTAACTAGAGTAAGAAAACTTACTTGCAAAACTGTGGCTCTGGCGGCAGAACTGTGAAATTGGATGGCAGAAAAACTTGCTCTGATATCATCTCTGTAACGCCCCGAACCATCACGCGTAGGGGCGTCCTACTGCGCAGACGTGGGCCGTTACATTACTTGCTTAACTTACTTCTTAATTTAAAAAGCTTAAACTGCGGAAAATTCGGAGTAAAATTTTTTTTTTCTTTTCTTACTTTGAACTTAACTTATCTTCATGCATAATCATATGTACTCACTCGAGTACTGAGCTTTCATAATCATATTGAAAGCTAACATAATCATACCGTGGACCAAACCCAACCTAGTGTGGGTTGGTACGACACGAGGCAACTTGCTTGCCGTCATCATTGAAAACCATTCTTTAACTCGTTCTTGAAAACAATTTCTTAAAAATAGTTTTCTTCTTGAAAACGGTTTCTTATCCATACTATCACATAACATAAAACACATCTTTTAAATATATTTTTCAAAACATATTTTACATAGCATAAATTCAAATCCCGTGGCGGTGTCCATCCCACATTTCACAGCCTGTAGCACCAGCCTTCACAGCTTTGCATCACGTATCGCCGGTAGGTTACTTAACCTACAGCATGAACGTAAGTAATGAGCTTATGCCCAGTAACTACAACGTGCAATCCGCAAAACATTTTTAACAAAGGAATGCATGAACCAATTAGGTTTTCTTATGAATCGATTAAATTTTCATTTATTATCTTGATTCTTATTTATTTGCATATCATGTGTGCACGTACCGTGGTCCATCACAATGGAATGGCTGGAGGTAGCCAATCCAAACCAACTCAAACCATGAAACAAACTGTTTAACATGGAGTGATTGGGGCAGCCAATCCAACTCAGCCCAAACCATAGACTAGACCATTTAAACTCGCCATCATGGCAAGTCGGTACGACACAATGACCTTAGCTTATCTTAACATGTGTTCTTACCATGTAGTTAATATTAGTGGACATGCTACATGATGTCACTATATTAAAACATAACATAACATGAACCATTACATAACCGTCGTAACATAAATCATCATAGCATAGCATCGTAACATAGTATCTTATCATATACGTCATGACATAAACCTCATAACATAGCATTATAACATTCCATCTTATCATAAATATCATGACATAAACCTCATAACATAGCATCATAACATTTCATCTTATCATAAACATAATGACATAAACCTCATAGCATCACAACATAGTATCATATCATAGAGTAAGTACCATAAATCATCAACATATGATTTCTTGAAAAACATGTTCTTTAAAAACATTTTGCCCATGCTGTAGGCGGAGTTATACTTACTTGTCGTCCTATGCTCTTGGTTAATCGTCCGAATCATGGCACGACAATAGTTCATACTCCTGTTTCCAAACAGGGTGTAAGATAAAAGTCATAGACATTCTATCTTACCATAAATCATAATCATTAAATGTTGGTGTCCTAACCAACATTTATGAGTAGCCTTAGTTATATTATATGTTCCCTCCTATAACAACTCACGATAACTTGTTTGGTTACTTGCCGTAACCCTGGGGCTCATGGCCCAACATACTTAAACAATATGACTTTACATTCTTGATCCATCGTCTATTGGGTTATTACAGATAACCCTAGATCTTAGTTTATCATAATTTTTGGTATCTCATTAGGTTATGTTGGGTAACCCTCGAGATGATAAACTTTGGTCAAACTTGGTCAACCAAAGTCAACCTTCTAAGGTCAAACTTAGTCTTTGGGTCCAAGCCCAATAACTCGGGTATCCTTCCCGGTTACCATCCGTTACTATCTTGCTACATGTCTTTGGCTTTAAAAATCCAATTTTCCTTTGTCTCGGAAAATTTGGTGAATTCGGTTTAAAAACTCTTTGCTTGACTTATAACATGTGTTCAGAGCTGAAAACTGTCATTGGAACAGTTCTCACAGTCAAAACATTGGGGTTTGGTGTAAAATACAGTTTTCCTATATTGTTCTAGAAAATCCTGTACACGTGCAGGAATTTCCTGCTTATGTACTATTTTTCTGAAATCTTGTGCTGGAATTTCTATTTCCTGCACAGTCTTTAGAATTCAATTTTTACTTTAAAATCAGTTTCGAATTTGATAAAACTTTCTTCATAAAAGTTGTAGATCTCGGATAATACTACAACTTTCATGTTTTGTGGAAAACCCAGTTCGGAATTTAACATGCCCTTATTCCTTGTTGAACTCACCTGGCCGTGCATAAATCCTGGGCACGGTCAGGCTCGGATTTTCATAAAAAACGAGGCCTTTGGAGCCTTATTTTGAAAAACGGTCCGCATGCAATCATTTCTAACGTTCCAATCCATCATACACAATCATACATTCAATCTAAATTCTATGGGAACATACAACAAACATGTAGTAGGCATACTCAAACCCATATAAGCATATCATCAAACATGCACGAAAACCATAAACTAGAGACCACCACCCTAATCAAGCATAATCAAGCACTAAAAGGTGAGCTTATGCTCTTACATCCAATGCTGGAAATACACTTAAATTGAAGCTCAAATTAACAGCTTAGGGCTAAAGGAGATTACCTCAAGATTCAAGAAATTGAATCTCCCCTCGGTTGCCTATAGCCTAACCGGCCTCCTCCTAAGAGTTACCCGAAAAATTTCTGTCCTTGGGTTGTTGTTTCCCACCAAAATCCGTCCACTCCTTCAGCTTTTCTCTTCCTTTTCCAGCTCACTAACAGCCGGCCAGCTTGCCCAACAAAGGGTTCCAATTTTTTTCCAGCACTTTTCCTTGCTTCCAAACTGAAATCCGAACTCTCCCTAATGGATTCTCTCTTGGATTTCTGCTTTTGTTTTTGTTTTTCTTGGCTGCTAAGGGTCGGTTTTGGGCAGAGAAAAATGGGCAGAGTATGGCTCAATTTTCTGATTTTTTTGAATAAAATGGGCACCTATTTATAGAGGTTTTTGAAACTTTGCTTAATTGCAAAATAGTCCTCCAAAAACCAACTTTTTGCACTTTTTGCATGCTAGGTGGCCGGCCATTTGGAGTCCTTGGAGGCCAAGTTTGCTTACCTCATCATGATGACATCATCTTGATGACATCGTGTGCTTACCTCATGCTTACATCATCATTTTTCTCCAAAATTACACTTTTGCCCCCAAAAGACAAAATATTTACAATTTGACCTTCCAAGTGGCATGTTGGCCAGCCATCACCTTGTTCTCCAAGCAAATGATGACATCATTTTGATGACATCATCTTGCTTACATCACCTATTTTTCAGAAATTGCATTTTAGCCCCGAAAGTTAAAATTCTTGCATTTATGCCCTCTAGGTGGCCGGCCCCTTACTTGGAGATCAAGCCAAGCTTATCTCACCTTGATGACATCATTTTGCTTACATCATCAATTTTCCAAAATTTTCACTTTAACCCCTAAAGATAAAATTTTGGCATTTTTGCCCCTGAGGTGGCCGGCCATGTCATCTCTTCTAGAGCCTTCCTTGCTTTCTTTCCAAGCTTATTTAATCCAATTATGATGTCATAAATCCAAGATAAGGCTATGTCATCATAAGGCCTTGTTTGGCTTGTCCTCAATATTCAGTCCATTTTTCTGCTACACAGATATTTCTAATACTGTGTTTACTTAAACACAATATTTTTATACTGTACTACAGTCCAAAATTCATCTGTGTAAAAACGGACTGTATAAAATTTTTCTTATCTCTTGGCACCTTTCTTGCCCTTAATACCATACTTGGTGTGCTTGATTTTCTAGGGTGGTCTCACAGCTTATGCTTGCTAAATCGACCGTAATGAAAGTTTTTCCGCAGTATAATTCCATACTGCTTTGCTATATCTCAACACCTTCATCTATTTGACCTCCCTGGTCAACCTTTGACTTTTCGGTCAACTTTGACTTTTTCGGTCAAGCTTTGACCAACATAAAATCATAAATTACCATTTTGCCCTTTTTCCTCAAAAGGCCACATGCTTGACTTAAGCAAACTATTGTTGAGTCTCGTAGCTAATTAAACGAGAACTCACACATAAACTGATATTCTGCTCAGATCATGAGCTTTATATCGACAAACAAGATTCAAACTTGAAATTTTCCTTGTCTAAAAGGAAATCATAGTTTCATCGAAATTTCGGGTATTACATTCTTATGAATTAAGGAATCAGATATCTCCAAGACAGATGCGCGGTAGTATTTTCGAAGGTCGACTTACGTTCAGGCTACCATCAGCTTAGGATTAAGGAATCAGATATCTCCAAGACAGCTTTCCGAACTCGATATGGGCATTATGAATTTTTGGTTATGCCCTTTGGACTAGCCAATGCCCCAGCTGCATTTATGGACCTGATGAACCGAGTGTTCAAGGAATATTTGGATAAGTTCGTTATCGTCTTTATTGATGATATTTTAATTTATTCAAGGTCCAAGCAGGAACATGAGCATCACCTTAGGATGGTGATGGAAAAGTTGAGACGGAATCAGCTGTATGCCAAGTTCACAAAATGTGAATTTTGGTTGGAGAAAGTTCATTTCTTGGGTCACGTGGTGTTAAAGGAAGGAATTTCTGTAGATCCTGCTAAGGTGGAGGCGGTCAGTACATGGCCAGCGCCTAAGAATGTTACAGAAGTAAGGAGCTTTCTTGGATTAGCTGGATATTACAGACGATTTGTCGAGGGATTTTCCAAGATTGCTGCACCTCTCACCACTCTTACAAGAAAAGGACAGAAATTTGAATGGACCCAGAAGTGTGAGGAGAATTTCCAAGAACTCAAGAGAAAGCTGACAATTGCACCTGTGCTAATAATTCCTAATGTAGATGCAGGAAACTTCGTGATCTACAGCGACGCCTCGAAAAGTGGATTAGGAGCTGTGCTGATGCAGAACGGGAAGGTAGTAGCCTATGCATCCCGTCAGCTAAAGATTCACGAAAGGAATTATCCAACCCATGATTTGGAGCTCGCGGCGGTAGTTTTCGCACTCAAGATTTGGAGGCACTATTTGTACGGAAACAAATGCGAAATCTACACCGATCATCAGAGCCTTAAGTACATATTCACTCAGAAGGAGCTCAACATGAGACAGCGTAGATGGCTTGAGCTCGTAAAGGATTACGATTGCGAGATCCTTTACCACCCTGGCAAGGCGAATAGAGTAGCAGACGTTCTAAGTAGGAAATCGGTAGGCATGCTGATGTCTATCGAAACATTTCCTAAGTCACTACAAAGGGAAATTTCTGAGTTCAACCTGGAGATGATAACGGGGAAATTGTCTTCTCTGACTATTCGATCCGAATTGATGGAATCCATTAAGTCACATCAGGAAAAGGATCCCTTTTTGCTAAAAACACAACTTTTTGGCAAAAAGAGCAATGAGTTTAAGACCTCTGCAGATGGTGTTATCTATTTCAAGGAAAGGATTTGTGTTCCTGACTTCGAAGATTTAAAAGATCAGATTTTGTCAGAAGCACATATGACACCATACTCAGTACATCCAGGAGCTTCCAAGATGTACAAGGACCTCCGAGAGAACTATTGGTGGCCGAATATGAAGAATGAAGTAGCTGAATTCGTATCAAAATGTCTAACTTGTCAGAAAGTTAAGGCTGAGCATCGACATCCTGGTGGAGAATTGCAGAAAATAGAGCTTCCTGAATGGAAATGGGAGCAAATCACTATGGATTTCATAGTAGGACTACCCAGGACGTCGAGTGGGAATGACATGATTTGGGTTATCGTGGACAGATTAACCAAATCAGCCCACTTCATTGCAATTAAGGCTACCTTTTCAGTGGAGAAATTGGCCGAAATTTTCGTATCCCAGATCGTCAGGTTGCATGGAGTGCCAAAATCGATCATCTCGGATCGTGATGGACGTTTCACCTCTCGATTTTGGATTAGTGTTCACAACGTCATGGGGTCGAAATTGAAGTTTAGTACGGCATTTCACCCCCAAACTGACGGTCAATCGGAGCGGACCATCCAGACACTCGAGGATATGCTGAGGTCATGTGTGCTGGATTTCAAAGGAAATTGGGATCAAAAGCTGCCATGGATCGAATTCTCCTACAATAACAGTTATCATGCTTCAATTGGTATGGCTCCGTTTGAAGCACTATATGGGAGGAAGTGTCGATCTCCTATTCATTGGCAGGAAGTTGGACAGAAACAGTTTCAAACCACGGACTTCATCAAAAAGACCTCCGAGGATATCAAGAAGATCAAGCAAAGACTTGACATAGCTTTTAGCAGACAGAAAAGCTATGTCGATAAACGTAGGAGGCCTCTAGAATTCAAAGTTGGCGACGCTGTTTTCATCAAGATTGCTCCTATGAAAGGAGTAATGCGTTTTGGCAAAAAGGGGAAGCTTAGTCCGAGGTATACAGGACCATTTGAGATTCTGGAGCGAATTAGAAAAGTAGCCTACAAGCTTGCCCTACCGCCGGAATTAGCTTCGATGCATAATGTTTTTCATGTATCGATGCTAAAGAAGTATATTCTAGACCCTTCCCATGTGCTTAGTCAGGAACCGGTGGAGGTTCAAATGGACTTGACCTATGAAGAAAAGCCAGTTCAAATTCTGGATCGGGAAGAGAAGGTCTTAAGGAACAAAACCATTTCCCTGGTTAAGGTGTTGTGGCGAAACCACAAGGTTGAAGAAGCAACCTGCGAATTGGAAGATGAAATGAGGAAGATCTATGTAATAACTGATTTTTATGTCTGAACGATTCTATGTATAAGAGTTACATTGAACCGTAAATGTATTTATGGAAAAAGCCCAGTTAAGGGTTTTTAATTATGTTTTGTGAGTTTTATGGCTTTATAAGACTCAAAAATGGTTATGTATTTAAGAAAATGACCTTTTAGGTAATAAGGAACAAAATTATGAAATTTTGTAAAATGGTCAAAGTTTGACCAAAAACGTCATGGTTGACCAAAAAGTCAACTATTGACCATGAAAGTCAAAACTTGACAAGAAGATCTCTAATTGACAAGAAAGTCGATGGTTGACCCGAAAGGTTCAAGAAAATGACTGTATGTTTAAATGTTTATCTGTATAAAATTATACCGGGTAAAACCGTGTTTTTACAGATAAAAAGTTATGTTTAAGATATAAGAATCACCCTAGAAAATCAAGCACATTAAGTTAAAGTATAGGGCAAAAAGGGTTTTAAGAAATAAGAAAAATTTCATACCGTCCATTTTTACACGGATGAATTTTGGACTGCAGTTCGGTAAATCAATACTGTGCATAAGTGAATCCAGTATTGAAAATACCTGTGATAACTTAAAAATGGACTGCTTAATAGCAAAAAGAGCCAAACAAGCTTAAGCCTTGCTTACCTCATTAACTTTTGGATTTTTGACATCATTAAGTGATTTAAGAAAGTTGGAAAAAATGAGTTGTCTTCCACCATTGCTTATGGCCGGCCACATGCCCCCCTAAATGTCCAAATTCTGATTTTTTTGAGGACTAAAATGTGCAATTTTAAGAAATTCACAACCTCTATAAATAGGGGGAGCATTGTTCACATTTGAGCATTGTTAGCCAAACTCTTGCAATTTTGTTCCACAAAATCCGAACTTAGGGTGGAAGAGAAAGGCAAGAAAATTTGCAAAACCAAGAGTGTGTAGGGCTTAGGGGAGGTCGGATTCAAGTAGGAAACCAAGCAAAAAGTTGGAAAAAATTTTAGTGCCCATTTCCCTAGCAAGGCCGGTTCTAGGGGGGAGGAACCAAGCTTGGATCCAAACCGGATTTTGGAGTTGGAAGCAGCCAGATTTCGTGCCATTTGGTGGCTGGATTTAGGGCAAGAAAGGCAGCAAGTTTGCACTTGCCAATCACCAAAACAGCCGGTGATTTGAGGAGGAGGAAGAAAGTGGAAATCCTAGCTCACCGAGCCAAACTGAGTAAGGTAAAAACCTTAACCAATCAAGTTTTCATTTAAATTTCATATAGAGAAATTTAAATGTATTTAAGCCATGGTTTGTAAGGGTATAAGCCCACTTTCAAGTTCTGCCCTAGCTTGTAATTTATGAGCATGTGCTTGGTTTGTTTAGGTTTAGGATTTGGTGGTTCAATTTGTGCATGTTGTGTATGTTAGGTGTTTGATTAAATGTTTAGGGTTTTGTAGGATTATGAATGATGTTTAATTTGACTTGCATGTTGAAATCTGAACGTTAGAAACGTCATGCATGTCTGATTTAGGCTCCCGCTGAGTTCGGTTGAGGTAGGGTGGACGTTTTAGGACGTAAACGAAATTTTAAACCGAAAACTGCCAACTCGGGTAGAAATTGGCCAGTTTCGGGGAAAACAGTTTTTGAGGCCTCTAGAGGCCGAATCAGGGGAAACTCAAAACATGAAAGTTTTTAAGTAGAGTTTTTCCTAGAGGAAAACGTGGACAGTTTTGTAAAATGAGGCTCCAATGGCCTCGGTTTTTACCAAAACCCGTGCCTAAAGTGCCCAGGACCCGTGCACGGCCAGGACTAGTTCCATAGGGTTTTTGATCACGAAAACGTCCGAACTAAGTTTTATCCAAAACACGAAAGTTGTAGAACTTTTCAATGTCTATAACTTTCATGAAGATAAGTTTTTCAGAATCAGTTTTGATTTTAAGATGAAAATGGATTTCGGAAAACTGTACAGGAATTATGGAAAACTCTGTACAGGATTTATAAATTAACACAGAAAAAAATGTAATTCCACAATTTCACTGCAAATTGACATTGTGAAACTGTTCCAAAGGCAGTTTCTAATAGTCAATAATTTTATAAGTCTCAGTTTAAGATTTTCAGTTTTAAAGTTAAACAAAAAGGATTTTTATACCAAAAATTAAGGTTTTCTTTTCGAAGAATAAGATTTTAAAACCAAAGTTAAAAACAAACCGATTAGGGTTACCAAAGTAACCAATTAGGATAACATAAAAATAAGTAAGGGCCTATAACTAAGGTTATGAAAGAATGTTGGTTATACTACCAACAGTTCTAACCCTTACTTTCATTTTATCTCAGAATGTTATACGCGGAAGTGTCCCAGCGGAATTTAACTCCACATTGGACACAGCTTTTACAAACAAGGTAAGTACAACTCCGCCTACAGCATAGGCTTGTTGTGAATACTTGCCTAAGTATGTTTGCTATTTATGAATGCTACATGCTAAGTGCTATAGAATATCTAGGAATGCTATGATTTTATATGAATGATAAGTGCTATGATTTTATGTTATGAATGTATGTCATGATGTATGAAATGTCAAGTATGCTATGATTTATAGGAACATGATTAGGGTTAAGATATGTTAAGATTAATTGAGTGAAACATCACGATGCATGTTCACTAATTAACAAAAGAAAGATTAAGCTATGATGGCAAGCAATTGCCTGTGTCGTACCGACCCGCGTCAGGTCGGGTTGAGCTATGACAAGTGTAAGCCCATAGAGCGCGCCCGGTACGAACACTCATGTTATGGGGCCCATAAGTAAAGATAAGTTAAGAAAGCATAACAAAGCATAAACGATTCATGCATATGTTATGATAAGTCATGATAAGTCATGTATGTTATGATAAGTCATGATAAGAAATGTTATGTTATGATAGGTCATGATAAGGAATGTTATGTTATGATTTGTCATGAAATGTTATGTTAGGTTAGATTGTGTTGTGTTTACGTTATTGCGGTATTTAATAGTTGTACTTGCTGAGCGTTAGCTCATTGTCTTACGTCTATGCTGTAGGTAAGCAGCCTAGTAGCAACCCGTGATGCAAGATAGAGGGCGAGGTGTGCTGAACTGTGAAATGTGGGACCAATGCCGCCATGCGTTTTGTTTTGTTATATGATTATTTTATAAGCTTTATTTATGCCTGCACAACGTTTTTAATTAATCAGTATAATTACTTACGCATGTGCAAATATGTTCATACGGCTTATAAAAAAAAAAATTTATTCCGCTATTTTACGTATAAGTATGTATGCATGTAAGTACGTATGTATGTATGTATGTACGGTAACGGCCTGTGCTAGGCGGGTCGTTACAGAGTTGGTATCAGAGCGGTTCCCTGCGACTAAATTTCACAGTCAGCCTGCCATCGCCGCCATCATTGTAAGTTATAATTTTATTTTCATATGTTAATATGTATTATGCGATTATGTATGATTAGATTTACGATTATGGACCCGGCACCCGTAGAAGAGGACCGACGCGCGGTTTCAGCGTTCTACGAGTCACGGCCCCTGCTTTTTGATGGCACACCCCGAACGGTAGCTCTATCAGTCTGGCTATACGATCTGGAGAGGATTTTCCACCTTTGCCACATAGAGGCACATCTGCACGTCTCGCTGGCTAGTCGATGCCTGGTAGCTGACGCGCGACTGTGGTGGATGACGATTGGCGAGGGGACTTTGCCAGACCGTACGTGGGCACATTTTCGTGTCTGTATGACTACCCGCTACGGACCAGTGCTGGATGATGGGGCAGATGAGCACTATCGAGATCCCGATATTTATCGAGATATGCAGCACTAGCGGTACTACATGATGGCCGATGATTGGCGAGCGTACCCCCACGAGCCGATGGACCATTACTGTCGGAGGTTCCAGCAGGCTATGTTGCCTCACATTCCCATGGACATACCAAACCCAGGATTACAGTCTCTAGCGATCCTGTGGAACGGACTAGTTGCACAGATCCGTCAGCATACGCCCATACCGACGCAGATTATGACAGTGGCTCATATGATCGAGTACATTTTAGCTGCGGAGGTCATCGCCAGGATCTACAGGCGATGCCCATGTAGTGGAGCCTGAGATACCAGACGACGACGCTGATATGCCCGAGCCGGTTTATGAGCCCGAGCCAGCATACGAGCCAGAGCCAGTATATGAGCCCGGCCCAGCCGACCCGGAGGACCCGATACCCGTCGACCCGGTACAGGAGGCCGATGATGATGGGTATGATGCCGATGAGGATATGGATGCTCCAGAGGACCCTCCGATCATCGTTATATCTAGCGATGACGAAGATGATGAGGAGGAGCCTAATCACGAGCCAGGATTCGGAGGATGGCTCGATGAGGGCGACGATTTCGAGGAGGACCCCGAGGAGATCCCAGATGATGATGATGATGATGGCTCTGATGTTTCGGTTGTTACGGTAGCGGAGTTAGATTAGGTTTAGATCACTAGACCGAATATGTATGTTTTTATTTTTGAAACTATATGTACCAGCTTATTATTTTTGACAATAGGCTTGTACCTATGTATGATGGTAAAGTGGTAGACACTTCCATCCTAAATTTTTGACAATGTATATATGATGTAAAGAGAATGTAATTATAAGTAAAGTAAATATGATGTACTTTTTATATAGATATAAAAAGGCAGTTAAATGTGAGATGTATGAAATCTCAATTATGAATGATATGATATGAATGTGATGAATGTTTACGATATGAATATGATAAGTATATAAGATTATGGTATGACAATATTGTGACATAATGCATATTGTTACAATATGTTAAGATATGAATGCAAAGAAAGGATATTGATAGTTAATAATATCTTTTCTTATGATTTAAATAGGAAGATTAAGATGGTTCGTACGCGCAAGGCTGCACCAGTTAATCCACCTGCGCCGGATCTAGCGACCGTTGTAGCCAATTTACAACGGCAGTTGCTAGAGCAACAACAAGAGACGAACCGGCTGAGAGAGCAACTAGATCAGCTAAATCGAAGACCCCAGGTCAATGAGGTTCCCTTACCCGCGGACCAAGCAGCTCCAATGGCACCTCTAGTGCCCAATTTTCCGCAATATGCTGAGGTACCAATAGCACCTGCTGGGGTACCGGCAGACCCACCTCCAGCAAGAGAAGACTTATTGTATGAGAGATTTAGGCGGATGAAAGCGCCTGAATTTGAGGGGACGACAGACCCAATAGCCGCAGACAACTGGCTGATAGATATCCAAGTTATCCTGGATTTTATGCGGCTCACCGAACAGGAAAAGGTCCTATATGCCTCGTTTGCCCTTAAGAAGGACGCGAGACACTGGTGGATAACCGTTCAGATGCGTCGAAATGTCATGGCAATGAATTGGCAGGATTTTGTGGCTGAGTTTCGTAGTATGTACTACAACAGAGAAATCCTTGCCACTCAACAGGACGAATTCACCAGCTTTAAGCAAGGGTCTATGACGGTGATGGAAGCCGTTAAGAATTTGAACAGTTAGCACGCTTGTGCCCGGAGCTGGTACCGAGCAAACTGAAAAAGTCCGGAGAATGATGAAGATGTTCCGGACAGACATAGCCAAGCAAGTTAGTGCCGGAAGCAGCCCACCTACCCTAGTATCCGACTGCGTGAGCAGAGCGATAAGGGCAGAATATTGGATCAACCAGGACAGGGAAGCAAGGGCACAGTTTTTCAAAGTCAAGAAGGAAGAAAAGGCCGTTGTTAAATAGACACAGCCCCGTCAGAGTGCTGAGACGAATCAGAAAGGCCAGAACAATAACCCTGCTCAAAGTTCCAAACAGTTTGGGAGGAACAAGAGGAAAGGAAATTTCTCGGGACAGGGCCAGCAACAAAATTTCCCTCAAAAGAAGAACAACAAGGGAAATGAGGGTAATAACTCTGACTACCCGGTATGTACAAAATGTGGGAGAAAACATCCGGGTGTCTGCAGAATGGGGACCAACGCATGCTATCTATGCGGAAAGGAGGGACATTTTGCGAAGAATTGCAACATGAACAAGCAAGGCCAGAACCCTCCATACCAGAACAGGAACACAAACAGTCAGCTTCATGCGGCCCAGACCAGACTAGAAGGACCTTCCATTGTCCAAGGAAGATTGGAAGCTCCTGAGCCTCAAGCTCGAATCTACGCCTACACGAGGGGTGATGCGGAAGCAAACCATTCACATGTGGTGACAGGTCAGATCTCTATCACCACTTATGAAGCAATTGCCCTGTTTGATTCTGGTGCCACTCATTCATTTATATCAGTGGAGTTCGCCCAGAAGTTAGGAAGAGGTGTGGATAGATTAAGCCAACCTTTTAAGACCTCCTTGCCATCCGGAGAAGTTTTGTGGTCCAATTTTTGGATACGAAATACCTCCGTGATTATCTGCGGCAGAGAACTGTATGTAGATCTCATCGCAATCAAGCTACAGGATTTCGATGTGATCTTAGGTATGGATTTCCTTAGCAAGTACAACGCTAAGATCGACTGTCGGAAGCGTTGTGTGATTTTCAACCCTTATGGCGAGGAAGAGTTCAGTTTCCACGGACAAGCTCGGAACTCAACAACCCGATTGGTTTCGGCTATGAAAGCTTGGAAGATGTTAGCTAATGGCTGTCAAGGGTATTTAGCTAACATGGTGGACAAAGAGCACGAAATGAAGCTAACACCGGAAGATGTACCTGTTATCAGGGAGTATGTGGATATCTTCCCGGAAGAGCTACCAGGGCTTCCACCGGAACGCGAAATTTCATTTGAAATTGAGCTAATGCCCGGAGTTGCTCCAGTATCGAAGGCGCCTTACCGTATGGCACCTGCTGAACTTAGGGAACTCCAAGTACAACTGCAAGAATTGCTGGATAAGGGATTCATCCGACAGAGTTACTCTCCGTGGGGAGCATCTGTGCTATTCGTGAAAAAGAAAGATGGATCTTTACGTATGTGCATCAATTACCGCGAGCAGAACAAGATCACCATCAAAAACAAGTATCCTCTTCCAAAGATTGACGATCTGTTCGATCAACTCAGAGGAGCAAAGGTGTTTTCGAAAGTCGATCTACGATCTGGCTATCATCAGCTCAGAATCAAAGATTCAGATATCTCCAAGACGGCTTTTCGGACACGCTACGGACATTATGAATTTTTGGTTATGCCTTTTGGGCTAACCAATGCTCCAGCTGCTTTCATGGACCTGATGAACCGAGTGTTCAAGGAATATCTGGACATGTTCGTTATTGTCTTCATCGACGATATCCTGATCTATTCAAGGTCCCAGGAAGAGCATATGCAGCATCTAAGAATGGTGATGGAAATGTTACGACGACATCAGCTCTACGCAAAGTTCACTAAATGTGAATTTTGGTTGGAAAAGGTGCATTTCTTAGGCCACGTGGTGTCACAAGAAGGGATTTCTGTGGACCCAGCTAAAGTGGAAGCAGTTAGCTTATGGCCAAGGCCTAAGAGCGTAACGGAAATAAGGAGTTTCCTCGGATTAGCCGGTTATTATCGCCGCTTCGTTGAGGATTTTCTAAGATAGCAGCCCCTCTTACGGCCCTTACACGCAAAGGGAAGAAGTACGAATGGACGTCCAAATGCGAGGAAAATTTCCAAGAGCTCAAGAAGAAGCTGACAAGCGCGCCTGTTTTGATTATTCCAGATGTCGAAGCAGGAAATTTCGTAATCTACAGCGACGCTTCTAAGACGGGTCTAGGAGCAGTCCTAATGCAGCAAGGCAAAGTGGTCGCGTATGCTTCCCGACAACTGAAGGATCACGAGAAGAATTACCCGACGCACGATCTAGAGCTCGCTGCGGTGGTGTTCGCATTGAAGATTTGGAGGCACTACCTATATGGGAATAGATGTGAGATTTTCACAGATCATCAAAGTCTCAAATACATATTTACCCAGAAGGAGCTCAACATGAGGCAGCGAAGATGGCTTGAACTCGTAAAGGACTACGACTGCGAGATCCTTTACCATCCGGGCAAGGCAAACAGAGTAGCAGATGCCTTAAGCAGGAAGTCATCGGGCATGTTGATGTCCTTAGTACTGCTACCCAAGCCGCTTCAAAAGGAAATCTCCGATTTCAACCTAAGGATGATAACGGGAAAGTTATCCACTTTAACCCTCCAGTCAAATTTAATGGAGTCCATCAAGAACCTTCAAGGAAAGGATCCTTTGTTGATCAAGGCACAACTCTTCGGCGAAAGACATAAGGAGTTTAGAATCTCTGCAGATGGCATGATCTACTTCAAAGAGAGAATTTGCATTCCTAATTTCAAGTTTTTAAAGGATCAAATTCTGCAGAGGCTCACATGACACCGTATTCGGTACATCCAGGAGCCTCCAAGATGTATAAGGATCTCCGAGAAAACTATTGGTGGCCAAACATGAAGAATCAGATAGCGAGTACGTGTCAAAGTGTTTAACTTGTCAAAAGGTTAAGGCAGAACATCGACATCCTGGTGGAGAATTGCAGAAAATAGAGCTTCCCGAATGGAAATGGGAACAAATTACCATGGATTTTGTCGTGGGACTGCCCAGAACTTCAAGTGGGAATGACACGATTTGGGTTATTGTTGATCGATTAACCAAATCTGCCCACTTCATCGCTATCAAAGCCACTTATTCAGTGGAGAAATTGGCCGACGTCTATGTATCCCAGGTTGTTCGACTACATGGAGTACCAAAATCGATCATCTCAGATCGAGACGGACGTTTCACTTCCGATTTTGGACAAGCGTACACACTGCTATGGGGTCGAAACTGAAGTTCAGCACGGCATTTCATCCCCAAACCGACGGCCAGTCAGAACGGACTATCCAGACACTAGAAGATATGCTGAGATCTTGCGTTCTGGATTTTCAAGGAAACTGGGATCAAAAGCTGTCTTTGATTGAATTTTCGTACAACAACAGCTATCATGCTTCAATTGGTATGGCTCCGTTCGAAGCACTATATGGAAGAAAATGTCAATCCCCTATTCATTGGCAAGAAGTTGGACAAAAGCAACTTCAGACTACAGATTTCATCAGAAAGACTTCTGAAGATATCAAGAAAATTAAGCAAAGGCTCGACATAGCTTCAGTCGTCAGAAAGCTATGCTGACAAGCGAAGAAGGCCTTTGGAATTTCAGACTGGAGATGCAGTTTTTATCAAGATAGCTCCTATGAAGGGAGTAATGAGATTTGGAAAGAAAGGGAAGCTTAGTCCAAGGTATACGGACCTTTTGAAATCCTAGAGAGGGTTGGAAAAGTAGCATACAAGCTTGCCCTACCGCCAGAGTTAGCATCTATGCATAACGTCTTCCATGTATCAATGCTCAAGAAGTACGTCCCAGATCCTTCGCATGTTCTCAGTCAAGAACCGGCAGAGGTTCAAACAGACTTGACCTATGAAGAGAAGCCGGTACAAATCCTAGATCGAGAAGAGAAGGTTCTAAGAAATAAGACAATTCCCATGGTAAAGGTTTTATGGCGAAACCATAAAGTAGAAGAAGCCACTTGGGAATTAGAAAATGAAATGAGAAAGAACTACCCCGGCTTGTTCTAATTTTCGAGGACGAAAATCTTTAAGGAGGGTAGATTGTAATACCTGATTTTTATGTCTGAACGATTCTATGTATAAGATTACATTGAACCGTAAATGTATTTATGGAAAAAGCCCAGTTAAGGGTTTTTAATTATGTTTTGTGAGTTTTATGGCTTTATAAGACTCAAAAATGGTTATGTATTTAAGAAAAGACCTTTTAGGTAATAAGGAACAAAATCATGAAATTTTGTAAAATGGTCAAAGTTTGACCAAAAACGTCACGGTTGACCAAAAAGTCAACTGTTGACCATGAAAGTCAAAACTTGACAAGAAGGTCCTAATTGACAAGAAAGTCGATGGTTGACCCGAAAGTTCAAGAAAATGACTGTATGTTTAAATGTTTATCTGTATAAATTACACCGGGTAAAACCGTGTTTTTACAGATAAAAAGTTATGTTTAAGATATAAGAATCACCCTAGAAAATCAAGCACATTAAGTTAAAGTATAGGGCAAAAGGGTTTTAAGAAATAAGAAAAATTTCATACCGTCCATTTTTATACGGATGAATTTTGGCTGCAGTTCGGTAAACCAATACTGTGCATAAGTGAATCCAGTATTGAAAATACCTGTGATAACTTAAAAATGGACTGCTTAATAGCAAAAAGAGCCAAACAAGCTTAAGCCTTGCTTACCTCATTAACTTTTGGATTTTGACATCATTAGTGATTTAAGAAATTGGAAAAAATGAGTTGTCTTCCACCATTGCTTATGGCCGGCCACATGCCCCCTAAATGTCCAAATTCTGATTTTTTTGAGGACTAAAATGTGCAATTTAAGAAATTCACAACCTCTATAAATAGGGGGAGCATTGTTCACATTTGAGCATTGTTAGCCAAACTCTTGCAATTTTGTTCCACAAAATCCGAACTTAGGGTGGAAGAGAAAGGCAAGAAAATTTGCAAAACCAAGAGTGTGTAGGGCTTAGGGGAGGTCGGATTCAAGTAGGAAACCAAGCAAAAAGTTGGAAAAAATTTAGTGCCCATTTCCCTAGCAAGGCCGGTTCTAGGGGGGAGGAACCAAGCTTGGATCCAAACCGGATTTTGGAGTTGGAAGCAGCCAGATTTCGTGCCATTTGGTGGCTGATTTAGGGCAAGAAAGGCAGCAAGTTTGCACTTGCCAATCATCAAAACAGCGGTGATTTGAGGAGGAGGAAGAAAGTGGAAATCCTAGCTCACCGAGCCAAACCGAGTAAGGTAAAAACCTTAACCAATCAAGTTTTCATTTAAATTTCATATGGAGAAATTTAAATGTATTTAAGCCATGGTTTGTAAGGGTATAAGCCCACTTTCAAGTTCTGCCCTAGCTTGTAATTATGAGCATGTGCTTGGTTTGTTTAGGTTTAGGATTTGGTGGTTCAATTTGTGCATGTTGTGTATGTTAGGTGTTTGATTAAATGTTTAGGGTTTTGTAGGATTATGAATGATGTTTAATTTGACTTGCATGTTGAAATCTGAACGTTAGAAACGTCATGCATGTCTGATTTAGGCTCCCGCTGAGTTCGGTTGAGGTAGGGCGGACGTTTTAGGACGTAAACGAAATTTTAAACCGAAAACTGCCAACTCGGGTAGAAATTGGCCAGTTTCGGGGAAAACAGTTTTTGAGGCCTCTAGAGGCCGAATCAGGGGAAACTCAAAACATGAAAGTTTTTAAGTAGAGTTTTTCCTAGAGGACAACGTGGACAGTTTTGTAAAATGAGGCTCCAATGGCCTCGGTTTTTACCAAAACCCGTGCCTAAAGTGCCCAGGACCCGTGCACGGCCAGGACTTGTTCCATAGGGTTTTTGATCACGAAAACGTCCGAACTAGTTTTATCCAAAACATGAAAGTTGTAGAACTTTTCAATGTCTAAAACTTTCGTGAAGATAAGTTTTTCAGAATCAGTTTTGATTTTAAGATGAAAATGGATTTCGGAAAACTGTACAGGAATTATGGAAAACTCTGTACAGGATTTATAAATTAACACAGAAAAAATGTAATTCCACAATTTCACTGCAAATTGACATTGTGAAACTGTTCCAAAGGCAGTTTCTAATAGTCAATAATTTTATAAGTCTCAGTTTAAGATTTTCAGTTTTAAAGTTAAACAAAAAGGATTTTTATACCAAAAATTAAGGTTTTCTTTTCTAAGAATAAGATTTTAAAACCAAAGTTAAAAACAAACCGATTAGGGTTACCAAAGTAACCAATTAGGATAACATAAAAATAAGTAAGGGCCTATAACTAAGGTTATGAAAGAATGTTGGTTATACTACCAACAGTTCTAACCCTTACTTTCATTTTATCTCAGAATGTTATACGCGGAAGTGTCCCAGCGGAATTTAACTCCACATTGGACACAGCTTTTACAAACAAGGTAAGTACAACTCCCCTACAGCATAGGCTTGTTGTGAATACTTGCCTAAGTATGTTTGCTATTTATGAATGCTACATGCTAAGTGCTATAGAATATCCTAGGAATGCTATGATTTTATATGAATGATAAGTGCTATGATTTTATGTTATGAATGTATGTCATGATGTATGAAATGTCAAGTATGCTATGATTTATAGGAACATGATTAGGGTTAAGATATGTTAAGATTAATTGAGTGAAACATCACGATGCATGTTCACTAATTAACAAAAGAAAGATTAAGCTATGATGGCAAGCAATTGCCTGTGTCGTACCGACCCGCGTCAGGTCGGGTTGAGCTATGGCAAGTGTAAGCCCATAGAGCGCGCCCGGTACGAACACTCATGTTATGGGGCCCATAAGTAAAGATAAGTTAAGAAAGCATAACAAAGCATAAACGATTCATGCATATGTTATGATAAGTCATGATAAGTCATGTTATGTTATGATAAGTCATGATAAGAAATGTTATGTTATGATAGTCATGATAAGGAATGTTATGTTATGATTTGTCATGAAATGTTATGTTAGGTTAGATTGTGTTGTGTTTACGTTATTGCGGTATTTAATAGTTGTATTGCTGAGCGTTAGTTCATTGTCTTACGTCTATGCTGTAGGTAAGCAGCCTAGTAGCAACCCGTGATGCAAGATGGAGGGCGAGGTGTGCTGAACTGTGAAATGTGGGACCAATGCCGCCATGCGTTTTGTTTTGTTATATGATTATTTTATAAGCTTTATTTATGCCTGCACAACGTTTTTAATTAATCAGTATAATTACTTACGCATGTGCAAATATGTTCATACGGCTTATAAAAAAAAAATTTATTCCGCTATTTTACGTATAAGTATGTATGCATGTAAGTACGTATGTATGTATGTATGTACGGTAACGGCCTGTGCTAGGCGGGTCGTTACAATCTACCACAGTTTGTTTTAATTTTCGAGGACGAAAATCTTTAAGGGGGGTAGATTGTAAGAACTAGAAATTTCAACGTTTTGATTTCGCGTATAGAAACTTGAATTGTGCCATTAATAGTATTTATGAAAGAGCCCGGCTTAGTGTTTTTATTAAATTTTATTAGTTCTTATAAAACCATAAGACTCAAAAATGATTGCTTAGCTAAGCACACGATCTTTTAAGTTAAAAAAGATTGAAAATTTTATGATTTTATAGAAAGTCAACCATTGACCAAGAAAGTCAAAGTTGACCAAAAAGGTCAAAGTTGACCAATGAAGTCAAAGTTGACCAAGGAAGTCAAAGTTGACCAAGAAAGTCAAGGTTGACCCGTAAAAGTCAACTATGTGACGGAAATGAAGTATGTTAAGCGGTATTGGAAATATACTGCCAAGACTATTGTTATGCGTAAAATAGTTAGAATTTGATTTAAAACCACCATAGAAAATCAAGCACATTAAATAGGTTATTAAGGGCCGAAGGGCTCGAGGCGAAAAGAAAAGTTTTCGTGCAGTACTTTCGTGCAGTACATTTTAAGACAGATAAATTTTGGATTGCAAAACAGTATACAATACTGTGTAATGATGAAAACAGTATTTGTAATATCTGTTTTGGCTCAAAGTTAGACTGTTTATCAAGAAACAAGCCAAACAAAGCCTAAGGTGGATGACATCACCTTATCCTTTAATTATGACATCATTTTGGAATTAAGTAAAATTTGGAAAGTAATTTGGATGATTCTAGACCATGCATGGCCGGCCACCTCCCCCCCCTAGTGTGTAAAAAGCTGATTTTTGAAGGACTAAATTGCAATTTGGCAAAGTTTCCAAAACCTCTATAAATAGGGGTGGGTTTTATTCAAAAAAATCAGAAAACTTAGTGAAGTTCTGCCCATTTTCCAGCTCCAAAACCGTCCTTCATCAGCCAAGAAAAGCTGAACAAAAACCAAAATTTAGGTGTGGGAATTATTGGGTAACCTTAGGATTTCATCTAGGAACCAAGGAAAAAGAGTTGGCAAAAAATTTGGAGCTCAATTTTGGCCTAGTGGCCGATCCTTGGTGAGCTGGAAAAAGAGAGAAAACTGGTTGGGAGCAAGACCAGTTCTAACGGCCTTCGTTTTTCTGGAAAACCGAGCCTGACCATGCCCAGTTTCCATGCACGGCCAGGACAGTTTAACAGGGTAAACGAACAAGTTAAGTTACGAACTGGGTTTTGACCAAAACATGAAAGTTTTAGGGTTTTTCAAGATCAAAAACTTTCATGAAGAAAAGTTTTTCAGATTCGATCTGGATTTAAAATAAAAATTGGATTTCAAAAACTGTGTAGGAAACAGGAAATTCTTGCACAGGATTTTCTAAAATAAAACAGAAAAACTGTATTTTTCACAAAACCCATTGTTTTGACTGCTAAAACTGTTCCAATGGCAGTTTTCAGCCTTAAACAATTTATAAAACCCACTCAGTTGATTTCAAGGATTTTTGAAAGAAAAATCTAAGTTTCTAAAAACAAAACAATAAGGGATTTTAACCAAGTTATTGGTTTGGGCCCAAAGCCCAAGGGTTATCCAACGTAACCCAATAAAGGACCAAGTCTTTCGATTTCAACCCTTATCTCGAGGGTTACTTACGAGGTTACAAATAGTAACCGTTTACGATAATTTCAAGGTAATATTGTGGGGACATATAACTAGGAATAAAGTAAATGTTGGTTGTTTACCAACCGTTTAAGAATAGGATTTTCAGAATCCTTACCCTATGTCCTTTGTAATAGCAGGGGATAATCTGCTATTGCGCCCTGATCTGGAACAGCTCAGCTTCGAACATAGGAAAACAAGGTAAGTACAACTCCGCCTACAACATAGGCTTTTGTTGTATACTTGCCCAAGTATGAATGATATAGATGGGATGTGATTGTATGTTAGACATGCATGATATTAGGAAATGTTTATGTGATGTGATGCAATGATGATATGTGTTATGATTTCAATATGACATGAGTTATGATATGTTTACGATGCCTTATGTTATGAAGCATGATATGATTTATGTTATGAATATGTGACATCACGAAGCATGTTCACTAATTCTAAATAAGAGTAAGATCAAACATGAATTATGAAAGACAAGTATGATGCAAGCAAGTTGCCTGTGCGTACCGACCCGCGTTAGTCGGTTGGACTATGGTTTGAGTTGGAAATGGACTGGCCGCCCAACCACTCCATAGTTGCGCGCCCGGTACGTACACTATGTAAGGGCCCATAATCAAGATAAGCAAGATAAGCAAGATAAGCAAGTTAAGTATGATAAGCTATGAATGAACAAGTAAGCTATGAATGAAGCATAATTGGCTCATGCATGATTAGAATAGAATATGATATGATTGGTTAAGCATGTTATGTTAGTAAGTAGTTATGTATGTTTTCTTGTTGCGGATAATATGTTGTACTTGCTGAGCGAAAGCTCACGTGTCTTACGTCTATGCTGTAGGTAAGCAACCTGTCAGTAATTTTTGATACAAGATGACGAGCGGGCAGGGTGAACTGTGAAGTGAGTGGGATAATTTGCCGCAGCGTTTTGTTTCGTTTATGTATAGTATTTAATATTCGACTGCGAACATCGTCTTATATATACTTTCTGATCGTATATCGCCTTTCTTTTCGTACGCGCTATATGTATAAAAAAAAAATTCGCTGATTACGCTAGTAAGTAAGTAAGTATGATGCGATTATGTATGTATGTATGGTAACGGCCTGTGCTAGGCGGGTCGTTACATCACCAATATTTTTCGGTATAGACCCTTACCTATGTCCTTCATTCAAGCAGGAAGTAGCCTGCAGCTAATAGACCCTTACCTATGTCCTTCATTCAAGCAGGAAGTAGCCTGCAGCTATATCCAGACTGGAGCAGCATATCCCGGACATAGTAGTCGAGGGAA
>CM046372.1:9675798-9742082 GCA_025413025.1 Ficus hispida | reverse complement strand
TATGGATTTCCCTTAGCAAGTACAACGCTAAGATCGACTGTCGGAAGCATTGTGTGATTTTCAACCCTTATGGCGAGGAAGAGTTCAGTTTCCACGGACAAGCTCGGAACTCAACAACCCGATTGGTTTCGGCTATGAAAGCTTGGAAGATGTTAGCTAATGGCTGTCAAGGGTATTTAGCTAACATGGTGGACAAAGAGCACGAAATGAAGCTAACACCGGAAGATGTACCTGTTATCAGGGAGTATGTGGATATCTTCCCGGAAGAGCTACCAGGGCTTCCACCGGATCCCGAAATTTCATTTGAAATTGAGCTAATGCCCGGAGTTGCTCCAGTATCGAAGGCGCCTTACCGTATGGCACCTGCTGAACTTAGGGAACTCCAAGTACAACTGCAAGAATTGCTGGATAAGGGATTCATCCGACAGAGTTACTCTCCGTGGGAGCATCTGTGCTATTCGTGAAAAAGAAAGATGGATCTTTACGTATGTGCATCAATTACCGCGAGCAGAACAAGATCACCATCAAAAACAAGTATCCTCTTCCAAAGATTGACGATCTGTTCGATCAACTCAGAGGAGCAAAGGTGTTTTCGAAAGTCGATCTACGATCTGGCTATCATCAGCTCAGAATCAAAGATTCAGATATCTCCAAGACGGCTTTTCGGACACGCTACGGACATTATGAATTTTTGGTTATGCCTTTTGGGCTAACCAATGCTCCAGCTGCTTTCATGGACCTGATGAACCGAGTGTTCAAGGAATATCTGGACATGTTCGTTATTGTCTTCATCGACGATATCCTGATCTATTCAAGGTCCAAGGAAGAGCATATGCAGCATCTAAGAATGGTGATGGAAATGTTACGACGACATCAGCTCTACGCAAAGTTCACTAAATGTGAATTTTGGTTGGAAAAGGTGCATTTCTTAGGCCACGTGGTGTCACAAGAAGGGATTTCTGTGGACCCAGCTAAAGTGGAAGCAGTTAGCTTATGGCCAAGGCCTAAGAGCGTAACGGAAATAAGGAGTTTCCTCGGATTAGCCGGTTATTATCGCCGCTTCGTTGAAGGATTTTCTAAGATAGCAGCCCCTCTTACGGCCCTTACACGCAAAGGGAAGAAGTACGAATGGACGTCCAAATGCGAGGAAAATTTCCAAGAGCTCAAGAAGAAGCTGACAAGCGCGCCTGTTTTGATTATTCCAGATGTCGAAGCAGGAAATTTCGTAATCTACAACGACGCTTCTAAGACGGGTCTAGGAGCAGTCCTAATGCAGCAAGGCAAAGTGGTCGCGTATGCTTCCCGACAACTGAAGGATCACGAGAAGAATTGCCCGACGCACGATCTAGAGCTCGCTGCGGTGGTGTTCGCATTGAAGATTTGGAGGCACTACCTATATGGGAATAGATGTGAGATTTTCACAGATCATCAAAGTCTCAAATACATATTTACCTAGAAGGAGCTCAACATGAGGCAGCGAAGATGGCTTGAACTCGTAAAGGACTACGACTGCGAGATCCTTTACCATCCGGGCAAGGCAAACAGAGTAGCAGATGCCTTAAGCAGGAAGTCATCGGGCATGTTGATGTCCTTAGTACTGCTACCCAAGCCGCTTCAAAAGGAAATCTCCGATTTCAACCTAAGGATGATAACGGGAAAGTTATCCACTTTAACCCTCCAGTCAAATTTAATGGAGTCCATCAAGAACCTTCAAGGAAAGGATCCTTTGTTGATCAAGGCACAACTCTTCGGCGAAAGACATAAGGAGTTTAGAATCTCTGCAGATGGCATGATCTACTTCAAAGAGAGAATTTGCATTCCTAATTTCAAGTTTTTAAAGGATCAAATTCTAGCAGAGGCTCACATGACACCGTATTCGGTACATCCAGGAGCCTCCAAGATGTATAAGGATCTCCGAGAAAACTAACGAGGTACGTGTCAAAGTGTTTAACTTGTCAAAAGGTTAAGGCAGAACATCGACATCCTGGTGGAGAATTGCAGAAAATAGAGCTTCCCGAATGGAAATGGGAACAAATTACCATGGATTTTGTCGTGGGACTGCCCAGAACTTCAAGTGGGAATGACACGATTTGGGTTATTGTTGATCGATTAACCAAATCTGCCCACTTCATCGCTATCAAAGCCACTTATTCAGTGGAGAAATTGGCCGACGTCTATGTATCCCAGGTTGTTCGACTACATGGAGTACCAAAATCGATCATCTCAGATCGAGACGGACGTTTCACTTCTCGATTTTGGACAAGCGTACACACTACTATGGGGTCGAAACTGAAGTTCAGCACGGCATTTCATCCCCAAACCGACGGCCAGTCAGAACGGACTATCCAGACACTAGAAGATATGCTGAGATCTTGCGTTCTGGATTTTCAAGGAAACTGGGATCAAAAGCTGTCTTTGATTGAATTTTCGTACAACAACAGCTATCATGCTTCAATTGGTATGGCTCCGTTCGAAGCACTATATGGAAGAAAATGTCAATCCCCTATTCATTGGCAAGAAGTTGGACAAAAGCAACTTCAGACTATAGATTTCATCAGAAAGACTTCTGAAGATATCAAGAAAATTAAGCAAAGGCTCGACATAGCTTTCAGTCGTCAGAAAAGCTATGCTGACAAGCGAAGAAGGCCTTTGGAATTTCAGACTGGAGATGCAGTTTTTATCAAGATAGCTCCTATGAAGGGAGTAATGAGATTTGGAAAGAAAGGGAAGCTTAGTCCAAGGTATACCGGACCTTTTGAAATCCTAGAGAGGGTTGGAAAAGTAGCATACAAGCTTGCCCTACCACCAGAGTTAGCATCTCTGCATAACGTCTTCCATGTATCAATGCTCAAGAAGTATGTCCCAGATCCTTCGCATGTTCTCAGTCAAGAATCGGCAGAGGTTCAAACAGACTTGACCTATGAAGAGAAGCCGGTACAAATCCTAGATCGAGAAGAGAAGGTTCTAAGAAATAAGACAATTCCCATGGTAAAGGTTTTATGGCGAAACCATAAAGTAGAAGAAGCCACTTGGGAATTAGAAAATGAAATGAGAAAGAACTACCCCGGCTTGTTCTAATTTTCGAGGACGAAAATCTTTAAGGAGGGTAGATTGTAATACCTGATTTTTATGTCTGAACGATTTATGTATAAGAGTTACATTGAACCGTAAATGTATTTATGGAAAAAGCCCAGTTAAGGGTTTTTAATTATGTTTTGTGAGTTTTATGGCTTTATAAGACTCAAAAATGGTTATGTATTTAAGAAAATGACCTTTTAGGTAATAAGGAACAAAATCATGAAATTTTGTAAAATGGTCAAAGTTTGACCAAAAACGTCACGGTTGACCAAAAAGTCAACTGTTGACCATGAAAGTCAAAACTTGACAAGAAGGTCCCTAATTGACAAGAAAGTCGATGGTTGACCCGAAAGGTTCAAGAAAATGACTGTATGTTTAAATGTTTATCTGTATAAAATTACACCGGGTAAAACCGTGTTTTTACAGATAAAAAGTTATGTTTAAGATATAAGAATCACCCTAGAAAATCAAGCACATTAAGTTAAAGTATAGGGCAGAAAGGGTTTTAAGAAATAAGAAAAATTTCATACCGTCCATTTTTATACGGATGAATTTTGGGCTACAGTTCGGTAAACCAATACTGTGCATAAGTGAATCCAGTATTGAAAATACCTGTGATAACTTAAAAATGGACTGCTTAATAGCAAAAAAGAGCCAAACAAGCTTAAGCCTTGCTTACCTCATTAACTTTTGGATTTTTGACATCATTAAGTGATTTAAGAAAGTTGGAAAAAATGAGTTGTCTTTCACCATTGCTTATGGCCGGCCACATGCCCCCCTAAATGTCCAAATTCTGATTTTTTTGAGGACTAAAATGTGCAATTTTAAGAAATTCACAACCTCTATAAATAGGGGGAGCATTGTTCACATTTGAGCATTGTTAGCCAAACTCTTGCAATTTTGTTCCACAAAATCCGAACTTAGGGTGGAAGAGAAAGGCAAGAAAATTTGCAAAACCAAGAGTGTGTAGGGCTTAGGGAGGTCGGATTCAAGTAGGAAACCAAGCAAAAAGTTGGAAAAAATTTTAGTGCCCATTTCCCTAGCAAGGCCGGTTCTAGGGGGGGAGGAACCAAGCTTGGATCCAAACCGGATTTTGGAGTTGGAAGCAGCCAGATTTCGTGCCATTTGGTGGCTAGATTTAGGGCAAGAAAGGCAGCAAGTTTGCACTTGCCAATCATCAAAACAGCGGGTGATTTGAGGAGGAGGAAGAAAGTGGAAATCCTAGCTCACCGAGCCAAACCGAGTAAGGTAAAAACCTTAACCAATCAAGTTTTCATTTAAATTTCATATGGAGAAATTTAAATGTATTTAAGCCATGGTTTGTAAGGGTATAAGCCCACTTTCAAGTTCTGCCCTAGCTTGTAATTTATGAGCATGTGCTTGGTTTGTTTAGGTTTAGGATTTGGTGGTTCAATTTTGTGCATGTTGTGTATGTTAGGTGTTTGATTAAATGTTTAGGGTTTTGTAGGATTATGAATGATGTTTAATTTGACTTGCATGTTGAAATCTGAACGTTAGAAACGTCATGCATGTCTGATTTAGGCTCCCGCTGAGTTCGGTTGAGGTAGGGCGGACGTTTTAGGACGTAAACGAAATTTTAAACCGAAAACTGCCAACTCGGGTAGAAATTGGCCAGTTTCGGGGAAAACAGTTTTTGAGGCCTCTAGAGGCCGAATCAGGGGAAACTCAAAACATGAAAGTTTTTAAGTAGAGTTTTTCCTAGAGGACAACGCAGACAGTTTTGTAAAATGAGGCTCCAATGGCCTCGGTTTTTACCAAAACCCGTGCCTAAAGTGCCCAGGACCCGTGCACGGCCAGGACTTGTTCCATAGGGTTTTTGATCACGAAAACGTCCGAACTAAGTTTTATCCAAAACATGAAAGTTGTAGAACTTTTCAATGTCTAAAACTTTCGTGAAGATAAGTTTTTCAGAATCAGTTTTGATTTTAAGATGAAAATGGATTTCGGAAAACTGTACAGGAATTATGGAAAACTCTGTACAGGATTTATAAATTAACACAGAAAAAAATGTAATTCCACAATTTCACTGCAAATTGACATTGTGAAACTGTTCCAAAGGCAGTTTCTAATAGTCAATAATTTTATAAGTCTCAGTTTAAGATTTTCAGTTTTAAAGTTAAACAAAAAGGATTTTTATACCAAAAATTAAGGTTTTCTTTTTTAAGAATAAGATTTTAAAACCAAAGTTAAAAACAAACCGATTAGGGTTACCAAAGTAACCAATTAGGATAACATAAAAATAAGTAAGGGCCTATAACTAAGGTTATGAAAGAATGTTGGTTATACTACCAACAGTTCTAACCCTTACTTTCATTTTATCTCAGAATGTTATACGCGGAAGTGTCCCAGCGGAATTTAACTCCACATTGGACACAGCTTTTACAAACAAGGTAAGTACAACTCCGCCTACAGCATAGGCTTGTTGTGAATACTTGCCTAAGTATGTTTGCTATTTATGAATGCTACATGCTAAGTGCTATAGAATATCCTAGGAATGCTATGATTTTATATGAATGATAAGTGCTATGATTTTATGTTATGAATGTATGTCATGATGTATGAAATGTCAAGTATGCTATGATTTATAGGAACATGATTAGGGTTAAGATATGTTAAGATTAATTGAGTGAAACATCACGATGCATGTTCACTAATTAACAAAAGAAAGATTAAGCTATGATGGCAAGCAATTGCCTGTGTCGTACCGACCCGCGTCAGGTCGGGTTGAGCTATGGCAAGTGTAAGCCCATAGAGCGCGCCCGGTACGAACACTCATGTTATGGGGCCCATAAGTAAAGATAAGTTAAGAAAGCATAACAAAGCATAAACGATTCATGCATATGTTATGATAAGTCATGATAAGTCATGTTATGTTATGATAAGTCATGATAAGAAATGTTATGTTATGATAGGTCATGATAAGGAATGTTATGTTATGATTTGTCATGAAATGTTATGTTAGGTTAGATTGTGTTGTGTTTACGTTATTGCGGTATTTAATAGTTGTACTTGCTGAGCGTTAGTTCATTGTCTTACGTCTATGCTGTAGGTAAGCAGCCTAGTAGCAACCCGTGATGCAAGATGGAGGGCGAGGTGTGCTGAACTGTGAAATGTGGGACCAATGCCGCCATGCGTTTTGTTTTGTTATATGATTATTTTATAAGCTTTATTTATGCCTGCACAACGTTTTTAATTAATCAGTATAATTACTTACGCATGTGCAAATATGTTCATACGGCTTATAAAAAAAAATTTATTCCGCTATTTTACGTATAAGTATGTATGCATGTAAGTACGTATGTATGTATGTATGTACGGTAACGGCCTGTGCTAGGCGGGTCGTTACAATCTACCCCAGTTTGTTTTAATTTTCGAGGACGAAAATCTTTAAGGGGGGTAGATTGTAAGAACTAGAAATTTCAACGTTTTGATTTCGCGTATAGAAACTTGAATTGTGCCATTAATAGTATTTATGAAAGAGCCCGGCTTAGTGTTTTTATTAAATTTTATGAGTTCTTATAAAACCATAAGACTCAAAAATGATTGCTTAGCTAAGCACACGATCTTTTAAGTTAAAAAAGATTGAAAATTTTATGATTTTATAGAAAGTCAACCATTGACCAAGAAAGTCAAAGTTGACCAAAAAGGTCAAAGTTGACCAATGAAGTCAAAGTTGACCAAGGAAGTCAAAGTTGACCAAGAAAGTCAAGGTTGACCCGTAAAAGTCAACTATGTGACGGAAATGAAGTATGTTAAGCGGTATTGGAAATATACTGCCAAGACTATTGTTATGCGTAAAATAGTTAGAATTTTATTTAAAACCACCATAGAAAAATCAAGCACATTAAATAGGTTATTAAGGGCCGAAGGGCTCGAGGCGAAAAGAAAAGTTTTCGTGCAGTACTTTCGTGCAGTACATTTTAAGACAGATAAATTTTGGATTGCAAAACAGTATACAATACTGTGTAATGATGAAAACAGTATTTGTAATATCTGTTTTGGCTCAAAGTTAGACTGTTTATCAAGAAACAAGCCAAACAAAGCCTAAGGTGGATGACATCACCTTATCCTTTAATTATGACATCATTTTGGAATTAAGTAAAATTTGGAAAGTAATTTGGATGATTCTAGACCATGCATGGCCGGCCACCTCCCCCCCTAGTGTGTAAAAAGCTGATTTTTGAAGGACTAAATTGCAATTTGGCAAAGTTTCCAAAACCTCTATAAATAGGGGTGGGTTTTATTCAAAAAAATCAGAAAACTTAGTGAAGTTCTGCCCATTTTCCAGCTCCAAAACCGTCCTTCATCAGCCAAGAAAAGCTGAACAAAAACCAAAATTTAGGTGTGGGAATTATTGGGTAACCTTAGGATTTCATCTAGGAACCAAGGAAAAAGAGTTGGCAAAAAATTTGGAGCTCAATTTTGGCCTAGTGGCCGATCCTTGGTGAGCTGGAAAAAGAGAGAAAAACTGGTTGGGAGCAAGACCAGTTCTAACGGCCTTCGTTTTTATGGAAAACCGAGCCTGACCATGCCCAGTTTCCATGCACGGCCAGGACAGTTTAACAGGGTAAACGAACGAGTTAAGTTACGAACTGGGTTTTGACCAAAACATGAAAGTTTTAGGGTTTTTCAAGATCAAAAACTTTCATGAAGAAAAGTTTTTCAGATTCGATCTGGATTTTAAAATAAAAATTGGATTTCAAAAACTGTGTAGGAAACAGGAAATTCTTGCACAGGATTTTCTAAAATAAAACAGAAAAACTGTATTTTTCACAAAACCCATTGTTTTGACTGCTAAAACTGTTCCAATGGCAGTTTTCAGCCTTAAACAATTTATAAAACCCACTCAGTTGATTTCAAGGATTTTTGAAAGAAAAATCTAAGTTTTCTAAAAACAAAACAATAAGGGATTTTAACCAAGTTATTGGTTTGGGCCCAAAGCCCAAGGGTTATCCAACGTAACCCAATAAAGGACCAAGTCTTTCGATTTCAACCCTTATCTCGAGGGTTACTTACGAGGTTACAAATAGTAACCGTTTACGATAATTTCAAGGTAATATTGTGGGGACATATAACTAGGAAATAAAGTAAATGTTGGTTGTTTACCAACCGTTTAAGAATAGGATTTTCAGAATCCTTACCCTATGTCCTTTGTAATAGCAGGGGATAATCTGCTATTGCGCCCTGATCTGGAACAGCTCAGCTTCGGACATAGGAAAACAAGGTAAGTACAACTCCGCCTACAACATAGGCTTTTGTTGTATACTTGCCCAAGTATGAATGATATAGATGGGATGTGATTGTATGTTAGACATGCATGATATTAGGAAATGTTTATGTGATGTGATGCAATGATGATATGTGTTATGATTTCAATATGACATGAGTTATGATATGTTTACGATGCCTTATGTTATGAAGCATGATATGATTTTATGTTATGAATATGTGACATCACGAAGCATGTTCACTAATTCTAAATAAGAGTAAGATCAAACATGAATTATGAAAGACAAGTATGATGGCAAGCAAGTTGCCTGTGTCGTACCGACCCGCGTTAGGTCGGTTGGACTATGGTTTGAGTTGGAAATGGACTGGCCGCCCCAACCACTCCATAGTTGCGCGCCCGGTACGTACACTTATGTAAGGGGCCCATAATCAAGATAAGCAAGATAAGCAAGATAAGCAAGTTAAGTATGATAAGCTATGAATGAACAAGTAAGCTATGAATGAAGCATAATTGGCTCATGCATGATTAGAATAGAATATGATATGATTGGTTAAGCATGTTATGTTAGTAAGTAGGTTATGTATGTTTTCTTGTTGCGGATAATTATGTTGTACTTGCTGAGCGAAAGCTCACGTGTCTTACGTCTATGCTGTAGGTAAGCAACCTGTCAGTAATTTTTGATACAAGATGACGAGCGGGGCAGGGTGAACTGTGAAGTGAGTGGGATAATTTGCCGCCACGCGTTTTGTTTCGTTTATGTATAGTATTTAATATTCGACTGCGAACATCGTCTTATATAGTACTTTCTGATCGTATATCGCCTTTCTTTTCGTACGCGCTATATGTATATAAAAAAAAAAATTCCGCTGATTACGCTAAGTAAGTAAGTAAGTATGATTGCGATTATGTATGTATGTATGGTAACGGCCTGTGCTAGGCGGGTCGTTACATCACCAATATTTTTCGGTAATAGACCCTTACCTATGTCCTTCATTCAAGCAGGAAGTAGCCTGCAGCTATATCCAGACGTGGAGCAGCATATCCCCGGACATAGTAGTCGAGGGAAGTACAACTCCGCCTACAGCATAGGCTTTTTGTTGTATACTTGCCCAAGTATGATCGATGAATGCTATGGTAGTTGATATGATGTATGTTTGATATGCTTACGAAATGTCATGTGAATGTTATATGATATGAATATGCCATGATGTATATTATGTTTATGATGCATGAAGTTATGGTATGAAGTATGCTATGAATATGATTTATGAATAGTGACATCACGAAACATGTTCACTAATAAGAACAAGTATGAGTTCATGAAAAGCAAGTATGATGGCAAGCAAGCTTGCCTGTGTCGTACCGACCTGCTCACAGGTCGGGTTGGACTATGGTTTGAGTTGGAAATGAAATGGCCGCCCCAACCACTCCATAGTTACTCGCCCGGTACGTACACTTATGTAAGGGGCCCATAAGCAAGTTAAGCAAGATAAGTAAGATAAGTAAGATAAGCATGTATGAAAGATACGCTATGAATGAAGCATAATCGGTTCATGCATATATTATGCTATGTTAGGATATGAGATGTTATGTTAAGCTAGGTCATGATATGCTATGTTAAGTTACGATATGATATGCTATGTTACGATGTTAGGTTATGCTATGTTACGACACGATACGTTATGTTACGATGTTATGATAAGTTAGGACACGAGATGTATGTTACGATGCTATGTTAGGTTATGCTATGTTACGACACGATACGTTATGTTACGATGCTATGTTAGGTCATGCCATGATATGCGCTTTGATAGCATAGGTTTGTTTTGTTTCGCGGTTTAGTAGTTGTACTTGCTGAGCGAAAGCTCACTGTCTTACGTCTATGCTGTAGGTAAGCAACCTACGGGCAATTGTTGATGCAAGATGGGGGAGCGTGGCAGGGCAAGCTGTGAAATGTGGGAAATAAAGCCGCTACGCATTTTGTCTTTTTTTACGTATAATGATTGTTTTTCAAACATCGTTCTTATATATTGTTATGCGCTAGTACGCGCCTTATAAAAAAAAATTTCCGCTGTTTACGCCAAATATGTAAGTAAGTATGAATGCGTATGTATGTATGTATGGTAACGGCCTGTGCTAGGCGGGTCGTTACAAAGGGCCTCAAAATTGGCTCCCCAGAAAACTGGCCAGCTTGTACCCGAATTGGCAATTTTATTTCTTTTATTAGTTTCTCGTCCTAATTCGTACACACTACCTCAACCGACCACAGCGGGAGCCTAGGATCAACATGCAACGTTTTTCTAATGTCCCAATTTAACTTACATGATACCCAATCATGTCCATGCAAGTCAAACCATAAAACTGCATCACTTAGGGTTAGGGTTTGCATGGTTTTGGATTTCTTCAAACCATTGCATTCATATTTCATTCTAGCACCCTAACATACCATTTAATTTCTGTTTAACAGATTTGGGGGACATACCATTTAATCAAGCATCTAGTATGCAACCCTATTAATCACATAACATAAGCATATAAAAACTCATAATCAAACCATAAATCAAAGCCACCCTTAACTAATCAAGCACATAAACCCTAAAATCTAATATAGGCTTGAAAATTAAATTGAGCTTATGCTCTTACAAGCCAACTTGAAAATACACTTAAATCCTCAATAAGGCTTGAATTGAAAGCTTAGGATCCAAGAAGATTTTTACCTTACTCAATTCAAGAACGGGTTTGCTTGGCTCCAAACCTTTTTCCCCCTTTCTCCTTGGTACCACAACCGGCCTTGCTCTTCCAATGAGCACCAAAATTTTCCAGCCACTTAGGTCCAACAAGCAACCGGCCACTCACAAGTTCAGCCACCTTCCGACACTTTTTCCCTTCACTTTTTCCTTTCCCTTTCCTATTCCCTCACAACCGGCTACTTTGGCCAAGTTGGTTCCTAAAATTTTTCCAACTTCTTAGCTTGGTTCTAGGTGAAATCCGAACCCTCCTAAGTCTAATTCCTTGGGTTTTCAAACTTTTTCTTTCTTTCTTGGCTGCTGTCTAGTTCGGATTTTTAAGGAAGAAATTGGGCAAAGTTTAGTTGTTTTTCTCAATTTTTGTGAATAAAATTGTTCAAATGAGCCACCTATTTATAGGTGAATGGAAACTCTTCAATATTGCTCAAAAGTCCTTGAAAAAGCAAATTTTTGCCCAAAAACGCTCTTAGTTGGCCGGCCACCTCACCTCCTAGAACCTTCCATATTTCTTTCCAATTTTAGTTAAATCCAAAATGATGTCATAATATGTGGATAAGGTGATGTCATCCACCTTAAGGCTTGTTTGCCTTATTACTTGAATAGACAGTCCCTCTAAATGCCAAAACAGATATTGTTGATACTGTGGTCATTATTCTATAGTACTGACTGCTAAACTACAGTCTAAAATTTATCTGTTTAATAATGGACTGTACGAAAAATTCTCTTTTTGCTTAAAGCTCTTTGACCCTTAATAACCTATTTAATATACTTGATTTTTCTATGGTAGTTTTAAATCTAACTTAAACCATTTTATCCGTAAAAATGGTTTTTCGCAGTATATTTCCTATACTGCTCATCATACTTCATTGTCGTCACATAGTTGACTTTTCTAGTCAATCTTTGACCTATCGGGTCAACTTTGACTTCCTTGGTCAACTTTGACTTTTCTTGGTCAAGCTTTGACCAACATAAAATCATAACATTTTTATACATTTTTACTCAAAAGGTCACATGCTTAACTAAGCAATCATTTTTTAGTCTTATAAAAGTATAAGAACTCACAATTCTCAATAAAAATCCTTAATCGGATTCTTTCATAAATACATTCATGGTACAATTCAAATTTCTATACAAGAAATCGTAACATCGTAAAATTCTAGTTACTACATATCCAATCCAAATTTCAAAGTCTGCTATGTCATCTCTCTATAATCTTGCATTAAGCTTGTCTGAACGTAAGTTATGAGCTTATGCTTAGTAAGTATAACTTTCTATTCTTGCAAAATCATTTTAGTAAAAGAATGCATAAATCAATTATGCTTTCTTATTAATCAATTATGCTTTCTTATGTTAACTTAACATGAATCAATTATAATTTCTTGTTTTAACTTAGCTTTAGGCCCCTTTCATAACATAAACATGAGTGTACGTATTGTGACGTGCATCCATGGATTAAACATAAACCTGCCCTTGTGGCAGGTCGGTACGACACAAGATAACTTGTTTGTCTTCATTCTTAAAAACTTGTTCTTACTTTGATCATACTTAAAAACTTAAATATTTATTATTTCTTACTTGAAAACTTGAACTTATTCTTATCATGTGATTTAATATTAGTGAGCATGCTTACATGATGTTACAATAATAAAATATAAATCATATGCATCATATACATTAACACATGATGCTTTAAAAAATATGCAAAGCAGTAAAAATATTTAAATCAATACATGAGTTTTTGAAAAATATGCAAAGCAGTAAAAACATTTTGCCCATACTGTAGGCGGAGTTGTACTTACAAATTATCCTATACTCTTACTTTAGTGTTCCAAAAAGGCAAGACAACAGGCTATATTTATGTTTTTAAATAAGGTGTAAGATAAGAATAGTTCTATCTTACTATAAACCATAACATACTAGATCGGTATCCAATCCGATTACCATCCGTCATAGAATTGTTATTTATATTCATAAGTAACTTCAGTTTAAAATTTCATCTTTCTTAAAAATTTCTTATTTTCTTGGAAAATACCTTATTTTCTTGAAAAATACCTTATTACTTGGAAAATATCTTAATTTCATAAGGTATTTGAAAAATACTTTATTACTTGGAATTTGTCCAGTTTTAAACACTCATAAAAATAGAGGCCTTTAGAGCCTTTTTTTCAAACATTGTTCCTGTAGCCCCCTAGGATTTTATATTTTCTACTACTTTGCAGTTATAACATTTTCAAAATTCGGCCTTTAAAGGGCTCAAAATTGGGTTTCCAGAAAACTATCTGATTATTTTCAAAAACTGATAGTTTGTATTTTGTGAATTCTTAGCTTAAAAATCTGCACACACTACCTCAAACGGTTGAAACCGTGAGCCTACATTAACATGCAGTATGTAGGATTCGTTCTTAACATTCAAACATACACTTATCTCATGTTCTTGAAAATCATAATATTGATAACTTACTTATTTACCAACTTGTGTCTTTAGGTTAATTTCTTAACCAACATACCCATAATATTCACATCATCATCATTATCATCATCATTCATAAAATCTCCATACTTAAACATGTGAGAGGATAATCATGCACACATGATGAGCACACATAACATGTGAGAGTATGATCACAAACACATGGTGAGCACACATAACATTAACACTCATCTTAGAGCATAAAATCAAACCCATGCTTAGAGCTAGCAACTACGATAACCTAAGCATAGATATAGTATAAACCAACCATAAGAGACCATCATATAGGAAAATAAGAAACATAAACTTATGCTCTTACATCCCATAACTTGAAATACATTTAAATCTCATAAACCAAAACTTAATGAAAATCTTAGTTAGAGGTTCAAGAACAATACCTCTAAAGCTTGAAAAGATTGTTCTAGAACTTGAATGAGAGAAATTTTACTCTACACCCTCCATATCACAACCGACCATCTTGGCTCTCTCTCTGTCTCTCTCTCTCTCTCTGTTTTTTTTTTTCCCTAATGCTAGAGAGGAATAGTTGAGAAAGAACTAAAAGTTTGATAAGCCAACTAAAGAGTGCAAGTCTCTACTACCCACCCATATTTATAGGTTGAAAATTCATATCTATTTATAGGTGGAAATTCATAATTTCCATAATTATTTTTTTAAAATTCTACTTGAATTACATATCGGTCCTTAAAAGATAAAATATTTGCCTTCCAATTCCTTCCAAATGGCCAGCCATGTGGAGCATGAACTAAAAATATCTTTTCATACTTATCTATAATTACTTGGCCTCCAAGTAGGGCCATGTTTGACATTCCTCCTAATAGGCAGTCTATTTTCTTAATAATCTAGATAGTACCAATATTGTTTTAACTATCAGCAGTATAGTACTACTGGACTGTAATCCAGAATTTATCTGCACTTAACTGAACCGCATATAGGTTTTTCTTAAAACATGAAACTACTTAGTTCTCATTGTTCCAAATATTATTCCTGATTATTCTATAGCAATCTCAATCCTTATTCTCAATTCTACATCCGAATGACGGTTGGCCATAATATAATTTCAATACTTCTTATTATATGCAGTACCGTCTTAATCATGTCATAAATTATCCTGATTATTCATTGGCCATAACAAAATCATAAATTATGGTTCTGCCTTTTTCATCATAAAGCCTTATCATTGATTTAATAGATCGTCATTGAGTCTTATAGCATTATAAGAACTCGAACATATTATGATAATCAAATCCGATATTGAGCTTCATATTGACATACATAGTATAGACTTAAATTTCTAAGGAAATCACAAGTCCATAAAAATTTTGGTTATTACAATCCAGCCTCCGTACAAAATTTTCATTCGTGAAAATTAGAATAATTATGTGTGACCTTTCTTTATCTCATATTTACGTTCCCATGTTGCTTATTCAGTCTTACGATTTCACCATAAAACCTTAACTAGAGGTATAACTTTATTTCTTAACACCTTTTCTTCTTATTCCAAAAATTTGAACCAACTTTTCCTTATAAGTCCAGTCCTTGTGAACCTCGTTTGGCTCATGGTTCAATACGTATAACAGATCTGATATATATTTCTTTAACATCGACACATGAAAACACATGATGCACAAATGCTAATTCTATAGGCAAAGGTAATCTATAGGCGACCTTACCTACTCTTTCAAGTATTTTCAAATGACCCAATATATCTTTGGACTCAATTTCCTCTTCTTCCCAATCTCATGACTCCTATATAGAATCATAATCTTACTTGCATATCATATCATATCATGTAACACTCATTCTAAGCTAGTAGCTCGAGAGGAACGTTAACTAACTAAAAATATATGGATCAAATCTCTAATTTTGTATGAGACTTTGAAACCACTGATCGGTCAATCTCTTGATATTACTGACTTGCAAACTGCAGACTACAAATTGCATACTTCATCATTCTATACTGCATACTACATACTCTCATATTTTCATGCTTTCATATTCTCATTCTTTCATACTTTCATTTTTTCATACTACATCATAAGAACTATCTAAGTAAAAAACTTAACAAGTATATCATATAGCTTGTCACATTTGAAAAGCATATCATATCATATCATTTAACTTTTTCACACTTGAAAAGCATATCGTATTATATAACTTTTTCATATTTAAAAAACATATCATATCATACATTTAAAATACTTATTTTTAACTTTAGTTGAGGGGGCTCAGTAAGTATATCACATTAAAATATTCTTCTTTAAATTTAGCTAAGGCTGAAGACCCCTCTAGAATGTTTATCTCATGCTATTAGAACCATTTACTTTTCCTTATGGCTCTTTTTTTGAAACTCGTTTCCTCAAGGATTCGGTCCTTTACTTTTCATTGTGGCTCCTATCTTGGAATTCTCTTCCTTAAGAATTTGAGCATTTAATTTTTATCTGAGTTGGCTCTAAATAAGCATGAGATTAAGCATTATACATAAAAATAACTTCTTTGAATTTCTTCGTAATCAATCATGGAAAAAATGATAGTAAATAGCATAATTGAAAACATATTTCAAAACATAATATTGTTCGAGTCATGCAGTGCAGTGAAAGATATACTTGCATCAACTAGCTGCTTGCTAACTAATACAAACTTCTCTTTTGCCTCCAATATTCCCTTCATAGCACGAGGGCACAATCATAGGTTTTAGGAATGTCAAAAACTCTCATCATTACATCATTTCTATTACTGAAGCATCATATCATCCATTTCATCGTCAGACTTATAATCATCATCGTAGTATACTAAATTGTTATTGGCAACATCCAACTCATGTTTGTGCATTGCTTTGTTATCACCACCGAGTCAAGGCACTATCAAACACAAGCATTTTTACCATATCTAATATTACTCTTATATGGGCTAGAGTTCCACAAACATGATACATAACTTCCATGGTGTCGATCAAATTCCTTACTACAAAAAGTTCTTGGCTATCATCATACCAGGGTGAGGTAGTCCCTCAAATTCATACGCCTTCATACGCCTAAATTGCTCATGCAATAAATCTTTTCGAGCTATCGGCGGGTTCGCTTGTACTCCGGCTGGTGCGACTGGTGCTAGCGGAACTACTGAATTCCATGAAACATCTTGATTAACTTCTGGAGGCGCAAGTTTAGTAAAAATGCCCTAAGGTGTAACTTCATTAGCACGAGGCATCTGATTCAGGTGGGCTATCAGATCTCGAAGCTTATTTGTTTCTTATTACTGCTCTAGTAATTATCGTTGTAAATCGGCTACTACAGTTACAAGATTAGGCACTTGTAGAATTTGGTTCAGTCATATGTGTAGACGAACCATCTACTAGTTCCTAATTCATCACAAGAAAGGACATTTCTAATACCCATTTTTTCATTCATATCTTATCATGTCATATCATAGAAACGTCATAACTCATCATATCATGCTAGAGATTCATTGTGATTTCTTCATATCATATCATAAGCTTAGCTTTATCCATCATGCTTCCGCTGTGCAACTTTGATCTACTGGCAGTAATGGATGATAGACTCATTCGGAAAAACATGCACAACTGCAATATAGCGGACGTATCGTCTTATGTACATATCCTGGCATATCTCGGGATCGTGATAATGCATATGCAATCCCTCTCTAAGCAATGGTCCATATCTTGGAGTGATCAGGCTCTAAAACTAAAGTTCGTTCAGGTGTCGTCAAGAAAAACCATTTAGGAACCTGATCTCAAGGTCCCTTATGCCAAGCCACCATGTACAGGTACGAGCCTCCCCGACTAGACGTCGGCTGGCAAGCATAACCTAAAGACACACCCCTACATGACATAATGTGAAGAGGATCACCATGTTGTATAGCCACTCAGCTAATGCAGCCGCTCCTTGTGTCTCATCGAAGATGCGTGGCTTCATTCGCCAGAATACCAACGAAGTTTCGCGGTCCTCTTCAATGCGACCCGAGTTTGACACCATGTTCATGTCTTTATTATTATAACCTCACATAATTAATATACATGTAATAGAGTAAGAAGACAATCTTACAAAAACTGTGGAACTGGCGACAGAACTGTAAAACTGGATGACAGGAAACCCACTCTGATACCAAAACTGTAACGACCCGACTATGTAGGGTTGTTACCGTGCTTACATACCATGCTAAAATACTTAACTTACTTAAACATACTCTTGCATTTTGTAAAAATACGGAAATAGTTTTTTCTTTATTCATTTTAAACTCAAATTTAAAACTTTTCTTATTCTCATACTTATTTATATATACTCAATTGAGTACAAAGTTGTAAAACCATTTTAACACATTTGATAAATCATACTAATTACTATTGTAATAAACTTTAAATATTGTCCTAGTACTAAATATTTTAAGTACTGGTACTATTATATTATCATATCATAGCATAAACACATTTTACAAAACATGTGGCGGTATCTAACTCAAATTTCACAGTCTACAGTGATATCTCTCCACAGTCTTACATCAAGTTTGTCTGATAGGTTGCTTACCTACAGTATGAACATAAGTTATAAGTTTATGCTCAGTAAGTACAACTTTTTATTCCCACAAAATCATTTTAGTAAAATAATGCATGAATCAATTATGATTTCTTATGTTAACTTAGCTTATGGGCCCCTTATGTATTATGAACATGAGTGTATGTACTGTGGCGCGTAGCCATGGAGTGGCTGCCCAACTCAAACTATGGACCAAGCCAAAACCTACTCTCGTGGTAGGTTAGTACGACATGAGAAACTTGCTTATTACGTGAAGACTTGTTCATATTTTGATCGTACTTGAAAACTTGAATCTTAACTATTCTTTACTTGAAAACTTGATCTAGTTCTTATCGTGTGATTTATTATTAGTGAGCATGCTTGCATAATACCGTAATAATAAAACATAAGCATTTGTACCTCATGTAAGTCAATGCATGATTTTTGCAAAACATGCAATGCAATAAAAATGTTTTGGTCATACTGTAGGCGGAGTTATACTTACAATTTTTCATATTCTTTTGATCTATCATTCCAACAAGGCATGACAATAGGTTATATTCCTATTTTCAAATGGGGTGTAAGATAAGAATCATTTTATCTTATTAAAAACCATAATATACTATATCGGCATCCAATCTGATTACTATTGGTAATCATAGATACAAATCCTAACATAATCAATTGGTATCCAATCTGATTACTATTGGTAATCATAGAATTGTTACTATATTCTTAAGTAACTTAAACTTAGTCTATTTTTCTTCCTTTTTCTTAAAAATATCTTGTTTACTTGAAAATATCTTAACTTTATAAATTAAGTATTTATTAACATAAATACTTGAAATTTGATGAATTTGCCTTTTGTAAGACATAATATCTATTAAAATTCACTTGTAAAATTCAAATGGATTTAAACCTTTTTTAAATTATTTTCATAAAATCATAGTATCTTTTTAAAGAGATCATATAACTTTAAAAATTGAATTCAAAACTCTTTTAATTTGCTTAAATGTATCTGCGCAGGAAATTTCCTATACCAAGTATAGTTTTGAAAATGTAATTTTATCTTTAAATCAGTTTAGAATTTAGAAAAGTCTTCTTCACGGAAGTTGTAGATCTTATCGAAACCTATAACTTTTGTTTCATCTGAAACTTAATTTTGCCTTTCACTTTCCCATTTTTCCTTTTGAAAGTTCTAACCGTGTCTAGTACTTGGACCAACTAGTTTTAAAAACTCATAAAAACAGAGGGTCTTGGACCCTTTTTTCGAAATCTGACCAAGCTAACCCTCTAGCATTTTTGTGTTCTACAACTTTATTGTAATACCTGATTTTCTTATGTCTGAACGATTCTATGTATAAATTTACATTGAACCGTAAAGGAATTTATGGAAAAAGCCCAGTTAAGGGTTTTTAATTATGTTTTGTGAGTTTTATGGCTTTATAAGACTCAAAAATGGTTATGTATTTAAGAAAACGACCTTTTTAGGTAATAAGGAACAAAATCATGAAATTTTGTAAAATGGTCAAAGTTTGACCAAAAACGTCACGGTTGACCAAAAAGTCAACTGTTGACCAAGAAAGTCAAAACTTGACAAGAAGGTCACTAATTGCAAGAAAGTCGATGGTGGACCCGAAAAGTTCAAGAAAATGACTGTATGTTTAAACGTTTATCTGTATAAAATTACACCGGGTAAAACCGTGTTTTTACAGATAAAAAGTTATGTTTAAGATATAAGAACCACCCTAGAAAATCAAGCACATTAAGTTGAAGTATAGGGCAAAAGGATTTTAAGAAATAAGGAAAATTTCATACCGTCCATTTTTACACGGATGAATTTTGGACTGCAGTTCGGTAAACCAATACTGTGCATAAGTGAATCCAGTATTGAAAATACCTGTGATAACTTAAAAATGGACTGCTTAATAGCAAGAAAAAGAGAAAAAGAGCCAAACAAGCTTAAGCCTTGCTTACCTCATTGCCTTTTTGAATTTTGACATCATTAAGTTGGTTTAAGAAATTTGGAAGTAATTAGTTGTCTTCCACCTAGCTTGATGGCCGGCCACATGCCCCCCTAGAAGTCCAATTTCTGATTTTTTTGAGGACTAAATTGTGCAATTACAAGAAATTCACAAACTCTATAAATAGGGGGAGCATTGTTCACAATTTAAGATTGTTAGCCAAACTCTTGCATTTTTGCTCCACAAAATCCGAACTTTGAGTGGAAGAGAAAGGCAAGAAAAATTTGCAAAACCAAGAGTGTGTAGGGCTTAGGGGTGGTCGGATTCAAGTAAGAAACCAAGCAAAAAGTTGGAAAAAATTTTAGTGCCCATTTCCCTAGCAAGGCCGGTTCTAGGGGGGGGAGGAACCAAGCTTGGATCCAAACCGGGTTTTGGAGTTGGAGGCAGCCGGATTTGGTGCAATTTGGTGGCTGAATTTAAGGCAAGAAAGGCAGCAAGTTTGCACTTGCCAATCACCAAAACAGCCGGTGATTTGAGGAGGAGGAAGGAAGTGGAAACCCGAGCTCACCGAGCCAAACCGAGTAAGGTAAAAACCTTAACCAATCAAGTTTCATTTAAATTTCATATGGAGAAATTTAAATGTATTTAAGCCATGGTTTGTAAGGGTATAAGCCCACTTTCAAGTTCTGCCCTAGCTTGTAATTTATGAGCATGTGCTTGATTTGTTTAGGTTTAGGATTTGGTGGTTCAATTTTGTGCATGTTGTGTATGTTAGGTGTTTGATTAAATGTTTAGGGTTTTGTAGGATTATGAATGATGTTTAATTTGACTTGCATGTTGAAATCTGAACGTTAGAAACGTCATGCATGTCTGATTTAGGCTCCCGCTGAGTTCGGTTGAGGTAGGGTGGACGTTTTAGGATGCAAACGAAATTTTAAACCGAAAACTGCCAACTCGGGTAGAAATTGGCCAGTTTCGGGGAAAACAGTTTTTGAGGCCTCTAGAGGCCGAATCAGGGAAAACTCAAAACATGAAAGTTTTTAAGTAGAGTTTTTCCTAGAGGACAGCAGACAGTTTTGTAAAATGAGGCTCCAATGGCCTCGGTTTTTACTAAAAACCGTGCCTGAGTGCCCAGGACCCGTGCCTAAAGTGCCCAGGACCCGTGCACGGCCAGGACTAGTTCCACAGGGTTTTTGACCACGAAAACGTCCGAACTAGGTTTTATCCAAAACACGAAAGTTGTAGAACTTTTCAATGTCTAAAACTTTCGTGAAGACAAGTTTTTCAGAATCAGTCTTGATTTTAAGATGAAAATGGATTTCGGAAAACTGTACAGGAATTATGGAAAACTCTGTACAGGATTTATAAATTAACACAGAAAAAGTGTAATTTCATAATTTCACTGCAAATTGAATTGTGAAACTGTTCCAAAGGCAGTTTCTAATAGTCAATAATTTTATAAGTCTCAGTTTAAGATTTTCAGTTTTAAAGTTAAACAAAAAGGATTTTTATACCAAAAATTAAGGTTTTCTTTTTTTAGGAAAAAGATTTTAAAACCAAAGTTAAAAACAAACCGATTAGGGTTACCAAAGTAACCAATTAGGATAACGTAAAAATAAGTAAGGGCCTATAACTAAGGTTATGAAAGAATGTTGGTTATACTACCAACAGTTCTAACCCTTACTTTTATTTTATCTCAGAACGTTATTCGCGGACGTGTCCCAGCGGAAATTAACTCCACGTTGGACACAGCTTTTACAAACAAGGTAAGTACAACTCCGCCTACAGCATAGGCTTGTTGTGAATACTTGCCTAAGTATGTTTGCTATTTATGAATGCTACATGCTAAGTGCTATAGAATATTCTAGGAATGCTATGATTTTATGTTATGAATGAATGTCATGATGTATGAAATGTTAAGTATGATATGATTTATAAGAGCATGATTAGGGTTAAGGTATGTTAAGATTAATTAAGTGAAACATCACGATGCATGTTCACTAATTAACAAAAGAAAGGTTAAGCTATGATGGCAAGCAATTGCATGTGTCGTACCGACCCGCGTCAGGTCGGGTTGAGCTATGGCAAGAGTAAGTCCATAGAGCGCGCCCGGTACGAACACTCATGTTATGGGGCCCATAAGTAAAGATAAGTTAAGAAAGCATAACAAAGCATAAACGATTCATGCATATGTTATGATAAGTCATGATAAGAAATGTTATGTTATGGTAAGTTATGTTATGTTATGATAAGTCATGATAAGGAATGTTATGTTATGATAAGTCATGATAAGAAATGTTATGTTATGATAAGACATGATAAGAAATGTTATGTTATGATAAGTTATGATAAGGAATGTTATGTTATGATAAGTCATGATAAGAAATGTTATGTTATGATAAGTCATGATAAGAAATGTTATGTTATGATAAGACATGATAAGAAATGTTATGTTATGATAAGTTATAATAAGGAATGTCATGTTATGATATGTCATGAAATGTTATGTTAGGTTAGATTGTGTTGTGTTTATGTTATTGCGGTATTTAATAGTTGTACTTGCTGAGCGTTAGCTCATTGTCTTACGTCTATGCTGTAGGTAAGCAGCCTAGTAGCAACCCGTGATGCAAGATGGAGGGCGAGGTGTGCTGAACTGTGAAATGTGGGACCAATGCCGCCATGCGTTTTGTTTTGTTATATGATTATTTATAAGCTTTAATTATGCCTGCACAACGTTTTAATTAATCAGTATAATTATTTACGTATGTGCAAATACGTTTATACGGCTTATAAAAAAAAATTATTCCGCTATTATACGTATAAGTATGTATGCATGTAAGTACGTATGTATGTATGTATGTACGGTAACGGCCTGTGCTAGGCGGGTCGTTACATTTATAGTTATAATGTTTTCCAAATTCGGTCTCTAAGAGACTCAAAATTAGGTTTCTAAAAAAGTATCCCAATTATTTTCGAAACCAACAGTTTGTATTTTGTGGATTCGTAGTTTAAAAATCCGTACACACTACCTCAAACGATCAAAGTTGTGAGCCTACATCAACATGCAGTGCATTGGTTTCGTTCTTAAACTTCAACCATTCGCTTATCTCATGTTCTTGAAAAACACAATATTGATAACTTCCTTGCTTACCAACTTATGTTTTTAGGTTAATTTCTTAACCAACCTACCCATAATCTTCATAATTCACATCAACATCATCATCATCATCATCATTGATAAAATCTCCATACTTAAACATGTGAGAGCATAATCACAAATACTTGGTGAGTACACCGAACATGTGAGAGCATAATCACAAACACATGATGAGCACACATAACCTTAACACTTATCTTAGAGCATAAAATCAAACCCATGCTTAGAACTAGCAACCAAGATAACCAAACATAAAAGATTATCATATAGGAAAATAAGAAACATGAGCTTATGCTCTTACATCCCATAACTTGAAATATATTTAAATCTCAAAACTAAAACTTAATGAAATCTTAGTTAGAGGATCAAGATTATACCTCTAGAGTTTGGAAAGATTGCTTCGAGACCTTGGATGAGAGAAAACTTGTTCTACCCCTTCACAACACAACAGGCCACACCTCTCTCTCTCTTCTCTTTTTTTTTTTTTTTGGCCCCCTAAAGGCTAAGAGGAATAGTTGAGAAAGAACTACAAGTTTGAGAAGTCAATTAAAGAGTGTAAGTTTCTACAACCGACCCTTATTTATAAGTGGAAAATTCATAATTTTCTATAATTATTTTTTTTTTCTATTCTCCTTGAATTGCATATTGGTTTTTAAAGATAAAATTTTTGCCTTTCAAGTCCCCCTTAATCGTCAGCCATGTGGAGTATTAGAGCCAAAATATCATTTCATACTTATCAACAATTACTTGGCCTCTAAGTAGGGTCATGTTTGGCATCCCTCCTAATATGCAGTTAATTTTCTTAATAATCCAGATAGTACCAATATTGTTTTAACTATCAACAGTATAGTATTGCTGGACTGCAGTCCAGAATTTACCTGCATTTAACTAGACAACATATAGGTTTTTCTTAAGACTTGAAATTTCTTAGTCCTCATTGCTTCAAATATTATTCCTGATTATTCTAGAGTGATCTCAATCCTTATTCTCAATTCTACATCCGTAATAACAGTTGATCATAATATAATTTCAATATTGCTTATTATACGGCAGTACCGTCTTAATCATATTATAAATTATCCTGATCATTTATTGGTCAGAATAAAATCATAAATCATGGTTCTATCTTTTTCATCATAAGGCCTTATCATTGACTTAATAAAATATCATTGAATCTCATAATACTTATAAGAACTTAAATATACTTTGATAATCAAATCAGATCATGAGTTTCATATTGACATACATAATATAGACTTAGATTTTCTTTGTATCTAAGAAAATCATAAGTACGTCAAAAATTGGATTGTTACAAATAATTATACTCTACCCAACTTTTACCACACTTCCAAGTGAACATGAAATTCACAGCCTTTGCTTAGCAAACTTCCTTTAAAGAATCTATAGTCTATGCCACTTTTTGAAACTCACGCCATTAACCAATTTCAATAAGGTCTCATGTAGAGTAGAAGGTTGTGTTTAGTGAGAATGAGACAATGTATATTCTCCGCTTCCGATTAAAAAAAAAAGTGGAAAAGGCTGCATTCCCCAACATTTTCTTGTGACATCATCTTCATGTGTAAAAAATTCTGCATACTATTATTTCTTGTCACCTTCGGACGACCAAAAAAATAAAAAATAAAAATAAAATTCCTTTTGAGCTACTTGTCCTCTGACAGCATATAATGCTCATAAGAATCTTCTGAAGTCACGAGCCAAAGCTACACATAACAATTCAGTCCAATCTTTCTTTATCTGTATTTTTAAATTATATCTTTCGAAATTCAAAAAAAAAAAAGAAAAACGAAGTTGATCATGATTTCTAATATGTCAATCTAACGTCTCCTCCTCTACCATAAAGAAGCGAGATGGGGGAAGAAGAAAGAGAAGCAAAACTAGCATCCACATCCCTATTATTATTAGCCCAAAACGAATACGACATACTCAACCCATCAAACGACGACGAAGGAACCGAGTGCAAGAAATCCTCAAACCCATCATGATGATGATCACGAGTAGCACCCACCTGATCTTTTCTCCCATCAAACTCCCCAATCGGATCACTCACCTCCTCAGGCACCGGAACCTCCCCCTCCAAGTACCTCACCACATGCCTCATACTGGGCCGGGCCGAAACGACACTGTTTGAGCACATCAGGCCCAACTTCACCACCATCACCGCCTCAACGACGTCGTATTTCCCCTCCAACCTCTTGTCCACAGCTTCTAGAACGTTCCCTTCTCTGTACTTCTCCCAAACCCAGTCAACCAGAACAAGCTCCTCCGGGCTCAATTTGGGCTCAATGGGCCTTCTCCCACAGGCCATCTCCAACAAAAGGGCCCCAAACGCAAACACGTCCGAGCCCGTCGTGGCCTTCCCGGTTCTCGGCAGCTCCGGCGCCAAATACCCCAATGTCCCGACGACACGTGTCGTGCTCATATTGGCGCCGTGATCATGAAGCCTGGCTAAGCCGAAATCCCCCAAACGGCCGTTTAGCTCGCCGTCTAACAGGACGTTACTGGCCTTGACGTCTCTGTGGATGACGACCTGCTCGAACCCCTCGTGGAGGTAGAGAAGCGCCGACGCGACGCCGTTTATGATCTTCATCCGCTGCTCCCAACGCAGTGTCGTTTTGGGCTCGTCAAAGAGGAATTTGTCCAGGCTTCCGTTCTCCATGAAGTCGTACACCAACAGGAGGTTCCTCTGCGACGACACCATCCCATCAGCTGGACCAGGTTCCGATGTCGTAACCGTCCGATGCTCGCGATCTCCGACACAAACTCCCTAAGACCCTGTTTGGATTCGTGAGAGATTCGCTTCACTGCAACTAGAGCTTTCGACTTCGGGAGCGTCCCTTTGTACACTCTCCCAAACCCGCCGTATCCGAGAAGCTCTTTGTCTCTGAAGTTCTTCGTCGCTTTCTTCAGTTCTTTGTATGAATATCTATGTGGGCCCAGCTCAAATTCCCATCTCTCTATCGGATCAGCGTTCTTGATCTTGAAAAAGATATAAACAGAGACGGAAATTCCTGACACCAGCAGAAGAAATGAAGAAACAGAGACTCCGATCCTTAAATCTGTGTGACTCTTCTTCGGACCAGGAAGATGAGGAAGAGAGGACAAATCGAGGGTTTCAGCTTCTCCGTTGATCTTGAAGCTCCAACCCAAGATGTAATGAGAGCTAGCGAGCAATCCGCTCGAAGCGGAAAATCCGACGTACATGAACTCTTGAAGAATCAAAGAAAGATTGATTTCCGAAGACAAGAGAGGAACTTTCGGTTTGTTTCCGGTTGGTGAGATCGTTATGTTGAGGAGATTCCGGTCGGAGTCGTAATCGATCCAGGCCTGAATTGGTTTACCGTTGAGGCTGAAGTTTCTGTGGTCGGAAACGGTGTCGTCGAAGTAAGAAGCGGCGGCGGAGACGGTGGAGTTGAGGCTGTTAAGGTCGACTCCGACGTGGTTGTCGTTGATGTCGCCGAACTCGAAGTCCTGTACGGTGTCGAACTCGACGGCGAAGAGATGGTTGGAGGAGTTTCCGGTGTTGTCGGTGGCGTTGAGGAGACCGAGGTACTGGCTGGGAAGGGCGTTTAGGTCCTTGGAAGGGACGATGATGAAGGCGAGGCCATGGCCGCCGAGCTTGGGATACTCGGGGATGATGGAGAAGGCGAATGAGGTGGAGAAGGAGAAGGCTTTCCCGGCGGTGGAGTTCTTGAACCGGAACGCCGAGGTGGAAAGGGCGTGGCCCATTTGCCTTCTGCTGTCGTTTGTAAGCTTCAAGATGCCGTTTGGCTCAATCTGGGCGTTTCCGGTGAGGGTCAGATTGGTGTTGTTGTGGGTCAGGTGCTTGAAGCCAGAGTAGAAGAGACTAACGTCGGATGAAAATGTTGATTGGATGGTGGAAAAGAAGAAACATAAGATTGTGAGAAAAGTAGTGAATCTGAAAAGAATGAAACGGTTTTCATTTTCCATGTTTGATCAGTAAAGGAATGGGGGGGGTGGGCGGCGCGGCGGGGGAGAGAAGAACTGTTGGTCTTGGTGAAGGAGATCTGAAATTGGGAAAAGGGGTTTTAAGGGGACTAAAAAGAGAAGAGGAGAAGAGAAAAGAAGAGAGTGTGATTGGGGGAGGTTACGGAAGGAGGTAGTATTAATGAAAGCAATTTAATTAAGTTAAAAAAGGAGTTTGGTGGGAGCAGAGTAGGAAGACAGGTCCTCATCATCTCAGCCGCAAATGGCAAAACAGTGAATGCAAAAGATTATAGTTCCTTTCCCGCGGACTCTCGGCTTGACAAGCGTGGACCGTTTGAAACGGACATTTTTGTGCCTTGATTTGGCACGTCTTGAACTGAAAATTTCTAACTTGAATTAGGAATCTAAAATGAACGAGTGTTTGTGATTAGAAAATGGAGATTGATGCCGATTAAGGGGAGGGGGGAATTTAAAATTAAAAAGAATAGATTTTGATTTTAATTGAATCGAATTTTTAAGATTGGAATTACTGTGCTAACTTATTATTGGGATAGTCAATGGTCTAAACTCGTCATCACTTGTTTACAATTGTATGGACCACGCTAGTTACAATTCCAGCTTGACATCACTTGTCTAAAATTATATGGACTAAACTAGCCACAATTCAAGTTCCCCTGCTATCCGCCTGCATATATAAACTTGTGCAACAAGAGTATCTTCAACGCAATACTAAAAAGTTATATCAATGATAAATTCTTGTATTTGAATTAAAAAATAAAAACAAGTACTCTATAATAAAGTGTTGTATTGATGCTAAATTTAATATATACAAAATTTTAGGGCTGTGCGTGAGTGGGTTCAGGTGGTGGGCGGGTTGGAAGATAACGATTTTTTCAAAATCCCTAACTAGCCCCGTCCACCATAAATACGAGTGGGGGCATGCGGTGTGGCAGATGGGTAGAAAATTTTAAAAATAATTTTAGAATTTTATAATTCTCCTTTTAGTTTTTTTCCATTGTTTTTTTTTCCACCGAAACAAGCTTGGATCTTTAATTCAATTGTCGTGTTAAGCTTGGAGAGACGAAAACAAAAAAACAAAAACAAAAAAAGAGTGAGATTGATTTTAATTGCAAACATAATATCTAAATAACAACAACAATAATAATAATAATAATAAAATCCAAAAAATAATTAAACTACTAGTAACTTCGTTAAAGAGTCTTATACTCTTATTAAAGGAAAATATATTTGTTATTAATTAAAAAAATGACAGGTGGACAGGTTAAATCCGCAATCCAAAAAATGAAGCTCGCACCTGCCCATAAGTGATGGCTAATAGGTAGAAAACCCGCTCCAAACAAACGAGTGATGACATGGATCCATTCAAACTGGCGGGGCGGGGCGGGGCCAAATGGTTTAGGTGGGTTCGCGGGTTTCGTACACATCCTACTAAAATTTATGACAATTTTACTACAAAATATAGTCAAATATCAAATATTTAATAATTGATTTCTATTTATTATTGTTGGCTTGACTTTTACCGTATAATTATTATAATATTTCTATTTTAAATTATTTAGGTTCCAAATGTTCACTTAATCAAAATTCATTGACTGTGCTTAATTTCTTTGTCTTAGCTTTGGAAAGTTTTAATGCCAGCAAACGTTTATAATTGCACAACAAGGATAATTTGTTCTAAAAGTAAATTTCAAATCTCCCAAGTAAATTTTAAAAATAAAAATAATAAAAAATAAAAATAATAAACTATATGCATTTGAAGTTTTGTGAGGTATGTTGCGGTTAAGAGGCTGACCTTGAATTAATGAAATTTGGATGGTAACGAGAATATCAACATGGTTTTGAGCGCAAAGTAGGTTGGGTAAGGTTAGATAACTTCAGTTAGGCAAAGCAACAAACAGATGGTGGGAGTAAAGTTGTTCAATATTAAATTGAATAAAACATCCAAACAACGTCATGTGGGTTGAATAAAACATGACTCAAAATTCAGAATATTTGACAAAATCACAGTTTTGTAACACCCAAGGCCAGAGATGAAGAGTGAATACTTTAAAAGAGTGAAGAGGAATCTGTGGTGTCCTTTTTCAACGTCAAGAAGACGACCAGAAGGTCGCCCTTTTCGGCCCACTGGAGGTTTTTTTTTTTTTTTTAACAAGTCAATTACTTTTCAGCATTTTGGAATGGTGGTTAATTTCAGATAATAACCACTCAAAATTTAAATCCCACTAGCTCTTCTTATTATTCTTTTCTTTTCTTTTTCAAATCAAAACATGGGCCGGGGAAGGATGTAACATGACTTGAAGAAAAGAAAACTTTTTTTCGTATATAAAAACAAAACATGTTTAAATCAATTGGCTCATGCGGGAAAACTTTATTCTAGGGGATATCAAATCGACCCATGTAATGTAAACTTTATTTTGGCCAGGCTATGGATGGAATGTTGGTAGTATCATATGACGACGATGATGATGTGGCTTTAGCTTAATCAATTTCATGTCATTGCATAATATCTTGACATTAAATTCCTAATAACCATTAATCAAATTCGTTAGTTTTGCATATATTATTGTTTTGATGTGCTTTTAGAAAGATGTCATGTGATGGTGACTTTTGATATGATGAGATTTTTTTTCCCTTTTTTGCTAACAATTGATATGATGCGATTAAACGTAAAACATATGCCTTCTCTTTTGTGTCTTTTGTTGTTGGATTATTAAACAAGCACGTGATCCATTGAGAGCACTTTTAGTTGCTCATGTCTTTTTCTCCTACAAGTTGGTTTGTATTGAAACGCAACACCGATGGTAGTGGTATAGGTTTTTTTTTTTTTTTTTTTTTTTTTTTGCTAGTACTGGTGGTATGGTAATTGTTAATGTTTGTTTTTTGTATCTCCTCCGATCTCGATGGGCCGATTGCAAGTCGCTGGGCTGTCTGTCTGGATCGATGGCTTTTAACTAACGGATGGAGTTTTCTTAATTGGGCTATGTTGAGGCCCAATGTGGAAGAATGGAATGAGTTTCTCCTTTTCTCTAGTTGTGCGTGTGGAAAAGTCGGAATAATGAAGGGTTCCGACGAGCTCCGCTATCCATCCTTACACTGATTAATCAGATTAATGTTATGGTATCTTCCTTGGCATCTGGTTAGAAATTTGGGATGTCTGGGGATCGAGTTGTCCTTCAGGAAGGTGTGGAACCCACCCTCCAACCCTCTCTGGAAGACTCCTTTACCTGATCGTGCTGGTATCCCATATAGATGCTTCAGTGGTTGGAAGGCTGGCTGGTTTCTCGGCCCTGGCCGGGGATCATTTGGGGGAGGTCATGGCCTTGCCACGTTTCATGGGATATGTGAGCTTGTAGTGGATTAAGTTCACTTTAAACCAATGTTTTGTGTTGCACATGTGGTTTTAATAGATTCTTGAATGGACAATATACAAGAGACATGTTGTAAGACAGTTAGGCTCCGTTTGGATTACGAGTCTTTATTTTATTCTATTTTATTTTTTTATTTTTTAAGGAAAAGCTTGAACTCATTGTATCAAGAGGCCAAATCGGCCAAAACTACAGGTGCCAAAAATAACGGCATGGCATCTGTTAAGAAACCATTTAGAGACAAATTCAATGCTTGTGAGGCTAAGGTGTGAGCAACAAAATTAGCCTTCCCAGAAACATGACTTGAAGATTCCAGCTTCACCAGAGTCTTTAATATCATCCAAAATGAGATTATCATCCCTTGCAGTACCAGTTTGAAGCCCAGAGACAACCAATAACGCATAAGATTCCACTAGATCAACAGTCATCCCTAAGTTCCTAACAAACTGCAGCCCTTCTCGCAAGGCTAGACATTCTGCTACATGAGCGGAGAAAAAGCCTAGCACCGTTCACGAAAAACAAGCTATCAAGGCCCCATATGAGTCCCAAATAACAGCCCCAATACCAGCGAAATTGTACTTTTTAGAAATAGCTGCATCCACATTTAGCTTCAAAAACCAATGCGGGGGAAGAGGAACTGAGATTTGTTTGAGAACCATGCACCTCCATTTGTGAAAAGGAAAATTTTAATTTTGAGAATAAGATGGTGTTGATGTATATAAAATTTCTTTTTTTGAAATCTTCTCATATTGCACTATTCTCAAAACCATGCGCCTCTATTTTTTGTAACGAAAATTTTCATTATTATTGGGGTTAGAATTCGTCTTCCCTTTATAACGTTAGCTTTAACAATTTGTCTGACGAACGACGAACTCTCGGTTCCAATTCCGACATTTTCATGTTTGGGCTAGACCCAGCTCATTGCTCCATTCGATCATGAACGTTGATTGCTCGTATAATTGGGCCGGACCGATTTAATGATTCTAATTCATTTCGTTGTGACTTGCGAATATTCACATTCGAACATCAAATCTACAGATCAAGTATGATCTATCATATGCTGAATTTCAAATAAGCTACGAACGATGGATCACAAGGACAAAGTCTAGTTTTCTAGCTACCATTCGTCGCTCGTTCATAATGCTGATCATAGGGAATATTTCCCACTATCGTCGAACCTACAGTCGACGATGATGTGTCATGCCTATTATGAAAATTGACAAGTTCATAATTGACAATGACGTCACATCAATAACTGCTAAGCCCACTATATGTGATAAGATTTACTTCAGTAACCGCTATGTCTGAAGAATAACTGGCACTCTAACACGTGTCTCAGACGAAACGAAAACTGCTTTTTCAAATTCACGGGTCCTAACCCACAGGTTTACCTCTATAAATAGAGGGAAACCCCCCTTAGATAGGGACAGACTTTTTTGGCATAATATTGGCTTTTTGTCTGATTTTACTTACTCTTACTCTGCAAAAATTCCCAGTGATCATTCATTTGTATTCAAAAATATCTAATACAAAGACCACTCTCTCAGAGGATGTAGCACTCATTTGGCGAACATCTTTACATCTTGGTGTTGTTGATTCTGTTCTAATTTTACTTATATCAATATTTTTATATCGTGTTGTTTTATAAATTTCATTAACGATTTTCAAGGGCCCAATCTATTCCGATTTATTCACACTAACTAACGCCGGTTAAAATTTGATAGTAGATATCCAGCATCTACAGTTTGGCACTCAACGTGGGGCTATTGGCCATCTAACACCAGAAATTTATAAAGCAACCATGGCAGAACATGAGTACCAAGAGGAGTTTTCACAGGAAAGCCCTGTCCATTAATAAGAAGCTTCTACTTCAGAAGTAAACTCCAAATCGCAAACTTGACGCGATTAGTGGAAGAACTCACCCAGAAATACAGTGCCCAACAAAGTCAGATGGAAAACATTAGTGCTGAGAACCAGATTCTCAAGAACCAGTTGATGACCATCAACACTCAAGCCGCCTACTCGTCTTACTACAATCCGTATGTCGGGTGTCCTTCAGGTGCAAGCGCTGGAGGTTGGCAGTAAGCCACGTCCCACAATCCTTAAGCCACGAGCACTGGGGGCTGGCAACAAGCCACACAGCATTATCCTCAGCGAACGAGGAATGCTGCTTACAGCTCTATAGCTCCTATGCAACCACTGCACATACCTGGAAATTCGACTACGGGCAACGAAGGGCGAGCACAGCAACAACAACAACAACAACAACAACAATAGCAACAACAACAGCAACAGCAGCACCAACATCCAGTCTATGGATTTGACTCTGGAAAAAACACAACTCCAACATGGCGTTCGATGTCCGACTTTTCAGCACAACAAGGTCCTGTTCCACCAGGGACAACGAACGTTGAAGACATGATAAGGAGCATAACGTCCGAGGAAACAAGGACATTGGAGGCCCAGATGGAACAGTGTTTCTCTTCCCAAATACATCGTGCCACTACATCCACTCCGAGGTTCGATGATCTAGCTCGTGGTGTCCGAGAAACGCCCCTTACGAAGCGGATTACCAATACCATCACTTCGAAGTTCGGAAGTATTTCTTTCCCAAGGTTCGATGGAATGTCAGACCCATATGACCATCTTTTGCAATACAAACACATTGTTCAGTCAATGAACATCCCAACCGAAATGCTCGATAACATGATATGCAAGCTTTTCGCGTAGAGTTTGAAGGGAGCAGCGTTGAGATGGTTTTGCAACCTACCTTCGGAATCGATCGACTCGTTCGATGAGCTCTCACTTGAATTTATGAGTAGCTACTCCGTCCACATTCAGTCCGGGAAGACAACCAAAGACCTTTGGAGCGTGGTTCAAGGTCCACACGAGTCACTTCGCGCTTACATCAAGCGCTTCAGCAAGTCCATTTCAGAAATCTTAGGGCTCGACGACGAAACGACGAGAGAAGCTTTGAAGAAGGGCTTAAGGTATAAGTCCTTGTTCAAAAATGAAATTTGTACCCGGTATCCCCCAACGATCCAAGATGCCTTACACCAGGCAAAAGGATTCATCGAACTAGAGGAGGAAAACGATCTAGTGGATCGAGACCTCGTTCGAACGAAGGAGGAATTGTCGAGATTTCGTGACGAGCGGGAGAAGGTATTTTGACGTGAACGTCCATGCCCAGCTCAACGAGTAGATCACCGTGAAGGGTGAATGACGAGGCGTGATCATAAGCGACCACTTTCACCGCCGAAGTATGCACATGGCATAAGCCCATCGGAATTGATCGCTCATCTGAAGCACCAGGACTTTGTTACATGGCCGAAGAAGCTGCAGAAAACCCGGCCAGGGACACAATAGAGTACTGCGAGTTCCACAAAGATCATGGTCACCAGACCATCGATTGTCGAGCGCTGAGGGCTGAAGTCGCCGAGTTATTGAAGAAAGGCCACCTTCATGAATTCCTTACAGAGAAGGGAAGAGAAATGTACGGGCTTGGTAATGAGGCCAAGGAACGAAGAGTTGTGTAGCAGATTGAAGACACACCATCACCTCCACCAGTTCGAAAGACAATAGAAGTGATTTGTGGGGGATCGATTTACAGTGCAGAAACTGTAACTTCGATTAAGACCCACCGTAGAAGAGCCACTCAATCGATCACGGTGACACTCCCTGATGATCCTGTCAAGCATTCTATCATGTTCCATAGCAGCGAGGCTACGAGCCTTAGCCGACCTCACGATGACGCGTTAGTTCTGACTCTTAACGTGTCTAATTGTGAAGTAGGTTGGATTCTCGTGGATAATGGGAGTTCGGCGGTTGTTCTTTTTCTTTCAACATTTAGAGAAATGGATCTGTCGGAGTCAGACATTGAGAGTTCGACGTCTATTTTGACCGGCTTTAATGGAGAATCGACCACTGCTGTTGGAAAAATAAAACAAGTTAACAACCTTCTTGGTTTTGGACTGCCCTTCGGCCTATAATATTATTCTTGGTAGGCCATGGATTCACGCCATGAAGGCAGTACCATCCACCTATCACCAGCGTATCAGATTCCCTACGAAGAGGGGAATTAGGGAAATAAAAGGAAACCAAGAGGTAGCTTGAACTTGTTATCTTCATTCTTTGAAAATGAAAAGGAGCGATCAGTTATAGCAACTAGAGAAGAAGAAACAATCGAGCGATCAAGTGCAGCCAGATATGGAGCAATTAGACGAAATCCAGATCGATCCAGAGTATCCAGATTGAGTTATCAATGTTGGCTCACTGCTCGATTGTACTATCTGCACAGAGCTTTTAAGTTTTCTTTGAAGTAATCGAGGCTACTTTGCATGGTCACACACAGACATGCCAGGAATCGACCCGGAAGTTACGACGCATCGTCTGAATGTCAATCCTAGCCATAAGCATGTCAAGTAGAAAAGAAGAAAACTTGGGATCGAACGTAACCAGATTATTAATGAAAAAGTGCAGAAACTGATCGAGGCCTGATTCATCAAGGAAGTGCAGTACCCGGATTGGTTAGCGAACGTTGTCATTGTTAAGAAAAAGAACGGCAAATGGAGAGTCTGTATTGACTTTACAGATTTGAACAAAGCTTGCCCAAATGATAGCTTCCCCTTGCCACATATTGATCGATTGGTCGATGCAACTGCAGGCCATGAATTGCTTTCGTTCATGGATGCATTCTCAGGATATAATCAAATCCTCATGCATCCTGACGATCAAGAAAAAATCGATTTTATCACTGAAAGGGGAATCTATTGCTATAAAGTTATGCCGTTTGGATTGAAAAATGCTGGGGCAATGTATCAAAGGCTTGTCAACGCAATGTTCGCTGACCAACTCAGTTGAACGATGGAGGTCTACATCGACGATATGCTGGTCAAATCATTGAAGGCTGCGGACCATATCGGACACCTGTCAGAGTGCTTCTCAGTACTTAGACAGCACAACATACGTTTGAATCCCTCTAAATATTCGTTTGGTGTTTCGTCTGGGAAATTTTTGGGCTACATCGTCACACAGCGAGGAATCAAAGCCAACCCAGACCAAATAAGGGCGATAATGAACATGCCTTCACCAAAGAACAAGCAAGAGATTCAAAAGTTGACTGGCCGAATAGCCGCATTGAACAGGTTCATATCTCGATCGACGGACAAATGCCTCCTCTTTTTCAAGCTACTTAAAGGAAACAAGAAGTTTGCGTGGGACGAACAATGTTAGCAAGCTTTCGACGAACTTAAGACGTATTTGTCCAGCCCTCCGATTCTAGCGAAACCACTGACTGGAGAAAGTTTATTTCTATATTTGGCAGTTACTGAAGATGCAGTAAGCGCCGTTCTTATGCGAGACTCGAACGGTGAACAACTAGTCTACTACGTCAGCAAGTCGTTACTTGATGCAGAGACAAGATATCCGGTGGTTGAGAAATTAGCTTTAGCCCTCATTACCGCTGCAAGGAAGCTAAAGCCGTATTTCCAATCACACTTAATTGTTGTAATGTCAACCTATTCGCTACGAGCCATACTTCATAGTCCAAACCTATCTGGACAACTGACGAAGTGGGCGATCGAGTTGAGTGAGTTCGACATTGAGTATCGGGTTCGAACTAGCTTGAAATCTCAAGTACTTGCTGACTTTGTAGCTGAACTCACTCCAATTCCTTCCACGACAAACACTGAAGTAGAATGCTACTGGATGCTCATGGTGGACAGAGCATCAAATTTCAAAGGATCTGGAGTGGGAGTATTTTGCAAGACCCCTGATGGCGAAATAATTGAGCAATCATTTCGGCTGGGATTTGATGCTTCAAGCAATGAAGCAGAATACGAAGCTTTGATTGCTGGGCTACGTTTAGCAAAGGCACTGGGGGCTCACGTTTGAAGATTCATAATGACTCACAACTCGTTGTGAACTAAGTACTCGGAGAATATGCAGCCAAGGGACTGAACTCACTCCAGTTCCTTCCACGACGAACACTGAAGTAGAATGCTACCGGACGCTCATCGTGGACGGAGCATCAAATTTCAAAGGATCTGGAGTGGGAGTATTTTACAAGACCCCTGATGGCGAAATAATCGAGCAATCATTTCACCTGGGATTTGACGCTTCGAACAACAAAGCGGAATACGAAGCTTTGATTGCTGGGCTACATTTAGCAAAGGCACTGGGGGCTCGACGTTTGAAGATTCATAGCGACTCATAGCTCATTGTGAACTAAGTACTCGGAGAATACGTAGCCAAGGATGCTAGAATGGAAGCTTATTTGAATGTTGTTCGTTCGCTTGTACAACATTTCGAAGAATACTCGAAACAAAAAGTTTCGAGAGACTTGAACATGCAAGCAGATGTCTTGGCTTCGTTGGTTCAAAATCTAAGCCAAACTTACATCGAAGCATTCCAATCGGATTTATTGAAGAGCCCAGCATTCAGATTGAGGCTACGATCACAGCTGACAAAGTAAAAGATGATTGGCAAACGCCCATCGTGACTTATTTGAAGAAGGGATCCTTACCTAAAGACAAACAGGAGGCGAGAAAAATCCGAACAAAAGCTGCAAGATTTTCGATGATAAGTGACGTCCTTTTTCGTCGTTCGTTTAATGGCCCTTACGCTCGATGTCTAGATGAAACTGAAGCTATTTACGTGCTGAAGGAGATCCATGAAGGCGAATGTGAGAATTATTCTGGAAGAAGGTCACTCTGTAACAAAGTCAAATGCCAAGGTTATTACTTGCCTTCTATGCTTCAAGACAGCGAAGACTTTGTGAACGGTGTGATAAATGCCAAAGACATTCCCCAGTATTTCATCGTCCCGCAGAACGATTGTCGAACATTGGTTCTCCTTATCCATTTATGAAGTATTCGATCGACATTTTTGGGCCATTACCAAGAGTGAGCGATCAACGTAAATACCTACTCATTCTCACTGATTATTTTACTAAGTGGGTTGAGACAGAGGCATTTGCTGAGATAAAGGATGCGGACTTCGAAAGCTTTATCTGGAGAAACATAATTTGCAGATTCGGATTGCCTCAATAGATCGTCACTGATAATGGATCCCAATTCATTTCGGGCAACTTCAGAAAATTCTGTCAAGAATGGAAGATCGAGCTTAGCTTTTCAACTCCAAGGTACCCGTAAGGGAACGGACAAGCTGAAGTTACCAACAAAATAATTGTATAGAATTTGAAGAAGAAGCTTGAAGCTCGAAAGGGACGATGGGCGGATGAACTTCATGGTGTACTTTGGGCTTACAGAACGACCCCACGAAGAGCGAACGGTGAGTCTCCATTCTCGCTGACCTTCGGAGCTGAAGCTGTTATCCCAGTAGAAATCGATGTCCTCATACTCCGTGTAACGACCCGCCTAGCACAGGCCGTTACCATACATACATACATACATTCTTACTTATTTAACGTAAACAGCGGAAATTTTTTTTTTATATACGTAACGCGTACAAGCGATTAGCCATATATATATATACGGCGCGGTTAAACGGAATACGTAATAATATAACGATGTTTGAAATACAAAACTATATACATAAAAAGAACAAAACGCGTAGCGGCTATTAATCCCACATTTCACAGTTCGCCCTGCCACGCTCGCCATCTTGTATCAACAACTGCCCGTAGGTTGCTTACCTACAGCATAGACGTAAGACGTGAGCTTTCGCTCAGCAAGTACAACATATTTATCCGTGACAATACAACTCAAAACATAATTCATCGTAACATTACATAGCATTTCATATCATAACATTTCCTACTTATCTCATCGTATCGTAACATCTCATACATAACATATCATAATCTTACATAGCATTTCATACTTAACTCATCATATCGTAACATTTCATACATAACATATCATAGCATTGCATAATATATGCATGAACCGATTATGCTCGTATTATGCCATCATATGCATTCTTAACTTATCTTGTTTATGGGCCCCATAACATAAGTGTACGTACCGGGCGCGCTCTATGGGCTTACTCTTGCCATAGCTCAACCCGACCTGACGCGGGTCGGTACGACACGGCAAGCTCGCCTGCCATCATACTTGCTTTTCATGATCTCATAATTGATCTTGTTAGTGAACATGCTTCGTGATGTCACTAAACTTAAGTCATACTTATATCTTAACATCATGCCTTATCTCAATAATCATAAACTTGATATCATCATAATAATCATAAGCTTGATATCACCATAATAATCATAAGCTTGATCTCATCATAATAATCATAACTTCGCATCAAACAAATCTAGCATACATTTACATCGCCCTCTAATAGCGATCATTCATCATACTTGGGTAAGTATACAACAGAAAGTCTATGCTGTAGACGGAGTTGTACTTCCAGTTTCTAACTCTCAAATTTAGCGCTTTTCCTAACCGAGTGGTTTTCCTGTTTTCACAGAAAAATCATAGGATGAGAATCATCCTATCATAGTATCATACAACCCTAGTTATCAACTTATCTTAGCATAAGGATGTCAAAAACATAGTATAAACTTTAAAATCCTATTATCTTTTGAAATTCTAAAATTCTAAAAACAAACTATATTTGAAATTAATCTTTAAATTTGATTCTTTTCTAACAAATCTGTTTCGAATTTGAAAATATTTTCTTCATGAAAGTTGTAGACCTTGACGTTTCCTCCAACTTCTGTTTTTAACTCAAAACTCAAATCTGACTTAAACATGCTTGTTTCTGCCTTTGAAAATTCGTCGACCATTTTTATTAACTCAAATTTTGGTCTCGGGTTTTTATAAAAATGAAGGTCTTAGAGGCCTTATTTTCAAAAACTGTTCGCGTTGGCCCCTAGGATTTTCCCTTCTCTACAACTTTGTAGTTTTAAATTTTTCATGATTCGGCCTCTAAGGGCCTCAAAATTCGCTTTTAAAATTACTGTCCAGTGTGACCCGAAACTGGCAGTTTTCGGTTCGTTGAGTTTTACGTAATCTAACGTGCACACTACCTCAAACGGATTCCCCGTGAGCCTATTTCAAACATGCATGCATTACCTAAACATTTCATAAACATACAATCAGATCTTACACATATGATTTTTGTAAAACAAAAATCTTAAACTTGCATAACATTCTATTTCGAACTAACATATCGAAACCGAAAACTATCAACTACACATAGAGCATAGTACTTGAATTTAATTTTTATAAACTCATGCTTATACATAACATCAAACTCATAATCTTCTTATCAAAAACATGAATAAAAACTAGAGGTTAAAGAGTTTACCTCAAGCTTCACAGAACAAATTCTAGCTTAGGGTTTTGGAGGTTTTTCTTTCTCACTAGACCAACACCACAAACCGAAACTGTTTGCAGCTTACTCTCACTTTTTATTCGGCTTTAAAGGAGTAGGAGATATACTTGATGGTTGAGAGATGGACTAAAAGAAACCTATAACTTCTGCCCTTAATTATTTATAGACAAACTTTTGTTCTTGCCTTGCTAATTGGTCCTCCAATAACCTTCATTTTGCACACCACCCTTGTGTGTTGGCCGGCCATCATTGGCCTTAAACATTGAGTAAGCACAGCTAAGGTGACTTATTCACCCAAGCTATCATGCTATGTGGCACGGTTTCAAGTTGGCTGAATATTAGGTGATGATGTGCCAAAGTCTTAGCCATTCTAGGAGGCAAAACTTGATTAGTTCATGCCATGGTGTGTCTTCCTTTCATTGGCCGGTTTTGGTGCTGAAAATTGCAAGCCTTGGCTTGCCAAAGAAGAAAACTACGTAGATGACTCATCAAGGCAATAACACTTAGTCATCAAAGCTAGAAATTTGATGTGTTTCATCCATGTAATGGCCGGCCAAGAGGTGTCATTACAAGCTTGATTACAAGCTTAGCAAGCAAAGCTATAAGCTTGCTTCATCAAACACTTGTCATACTCTCAAAACTTTTGAGCAATGGATAACTCTAAGCTGCAGATAAGAGTAACATATTTACTCAATAATCTCATGTGGTGGCCGGCCACACTTTGTTAAGTGTGAAAGTTGCAAAATGCAACATAGCTTAGTATGCAAAACTACTTTGCTTACTAGGCAAGATTAAACTTGTGTGGTATCAAATTCTAATGAACTTCAAATTTTTCATACCTTGCCTATTGGTTCTTAAGAGCAAAATATCAGCTCAACAACCCATAAAATGACCGGTCCCATTGTGCACAAAAATAAGCAAATGATTGGTCAATTTTTGAACTAATCAAACTTAACCTCATTCCTTGGTTTCCAACTAGGTTAACCAAATCTTAAAAATCATCATAAGCTAATTTGAACTAGGAAATCTAACTAGAAAAATCCATAGTTCCATAAATTTACAAATTTATCTATTGAACCATAATTTTCTCAAAATTGCACTTTGGCCCCTAAAGGCAAAAATATTTGCACTTTAGTCCCTGAAAAGTGGCCGATTATGGTGATAGCTTTTGGTCTCCAATTCTTGCTTAAACTATCACTTAATACTATCTTAACTTCTTAAAATTCATAACCATTCATTTTTCTTAAAATTACATATTGGCCCCTAAGGACAAAATATTTACATTTTAGTCCTTGAAGGGTGACCAATTTTCAAAGTGAGATTTATCATTCTTTTAAAACCTTACTTGGCTTATCTCCTAAACACAGTTCATACTGGCATACATATTCAGATACTGTTTTCAACTGATAACAGTATACTTGCACTGGATCATAATCCAGAATTTATCTGAACTGCGTCTAGGGTTCTCTTATTATTAGAAACTACTAACAGAGAATTATATATCATAGATTTGCCTTTTACTACAAAAAGGTCTTTCATAAATAACTTATCGAATCCTTTAATCAAGAATTCAATACTTTAACTGATAAAACATAACACATAAACATTTCTTAATTACAAACTTTGATTGTTCACAACAGACATCAAAATTTGTAAACAAGCTGGTCATTACATTTTATACCTTTTTTACTCAAAAGGTCATATGCTTGACTAAGCAATAATTTTTGAGTCTTATAAGAATATAAGAACTCTCAAATTTTAATAAAAACCCGAACCGGGCTTTTTCATAAATACCTTCATGGTACAATTCAATATCTATACAAGACATTGTGACTTTGAAAATTCTAGTTATTACACTCCGGTGTGAATTGGCTTTTGAAAATGAAAGTCATAATCAAGAAATGCTCAACGACAGTCTGGACTTGCCTGACGAAAAACGAGATCAAGCCTTGATTCGCATGGCGAACTACTAGTAATCTGTGGCGAACTACTACAACTCGAAGGTTCGACCAAGAACTTTTAATGAAGGTGATCTCGTGCTTCAAAAAGTATTCCAGAACACTACCGAGCTAAATGCAGGAAAGCTGGGAGCAAATTGGGAAGGTCCTTACAGGATCTTGAAGGTTATTCGACCAGGCGTCTACCGCTTGGAGATGAGTGATGGAGTAGAAGTTCTTCGCAGTTGGAATTCACACTACCTTCGCAGATACTACTTGTAATTCTTTTTTAAGTTTTTCATGAACACTTAATTTGTAAAGGTTAAATCCGTTACGTCGAACGTTCGATGCAAAATCGAACCCGTAGGTCTACGCCTAAAGACTTTACTGTTTTTGCCGCCTCCTGAACTACGTTCGACTTGATCCCAAGAAATTGGGTACGTAGGCAGCTCGTATACGTTTATACGAGTCCTGTCACAAAAATCAAACTTCATTGTTTTGGAACTACGAATAGCTTGATTCCTAAACATTGGGTACGTAGGCAACTCGTCACATTTGAACGAGTCCAGCTACAATTCCTCATTAAAAACATGTTTTTGAATGAAGAAAACGTGTGTGTTCTTTCCTTATACATTTTCGATGGATTCTAGATGAACATTTTGGATCAGTCCGTCATTCATATTCATGTATGGCTTGGTGGAAATAAATCAACACTCGAACATATAACGATCATCCTAACGAACTTAATGATTCACTATCGTATGGTTCTCACCAACGTTCGCAGCTCGATCGCTGTTCGATTCGTCATTCAATGTTCGTCCTAACGAACTTAACATGATGTTTTGCATATTTATTGTATACAATGGCAGATATGTAAATGGAAATTTGAAATTTAGATTAACAAAATAAAATTGTCATACATAAAAATTCATTGTTCAAACAAAAAGAAAAAAGAACAAAAAATACAAAAAGAAATCTATTTTTCTATCTCTCGATCTTCGAGGACATCGACTGGGGGATCGGTTCCTATAGGCTCTTGTACGCTCGACGTCAGCATAGCTTCTTCGGCTGTGATGGCTGATGAGCATCTGGCTTCATTGGCTGACTCTTCGTAGAGCTCGATCTCTTCGTCAACTTCAGCTTCGACAAGGAGTCCCTGTTTGTACTTCTTAAGAATGTCGTATCGAGCCTTGAGAATAGCCTCCTCGTAAGCATTAATGATATGAGCAGTAAGCGTTGAATTGTCGGCCTCAAGAGATTTGATTTTGGCCTGAGCTTCATCATATTTATCAACCATGATTTTCATCATGTTTGCCATCTCTTCTGATGACTAGTTGACCTTAATGAGCTCGCCAATCAACTCTTCGGCACTCGTTTTGACAGTTGAAAATTTTTGCTCTATAGTGAGCAATTTCTTTCCTCGCTCTTTGTCCTTACCTTCAAGCTATCCCATAATAACTCGTCAACATGATTGGGAATCTGACCACTTCGAACAGTTTCAAGATCAATGTCAGACAACAGTTGACGCATGATCTCGACGCTCAGCTTTCGATCCTGAAACAGGCTCATCCCAGGAGGTAAATTCACTCCTACCTGTTGTTCAGGCTGGTCAGATTTTCCCTGTTCGACGTTCGTATCTGGGGAGTGGACTTTCGAGGACTTGTTCCTTTTGGCCGGAATTTTCCTCTTCTGTTTCCCCTCTGCCTTCCTTTTCTTGGCAGGGGATGCCACAGGAATAACAGGAGGTTCTGAAGAAGACTCGAGCATTGGCAAAGGAGCAGGTTCTTTAGCTTTGCCAACATTCTCAGTAGCAGCTGCAACAGACTTTACAGCTTCTCTCGCTGCTTTCTTCCTAGCTAGTACTTCCCTTGGAGATGGAAATTCCACGCTCATTGTGTCTAAAGCGAAGTCTGCGATCAAAGCTTCCTCGTCAGTTAATGGCTCAATGAACAGTAGAGTACCAAAGAGTCTCTTCAACGCTCCCCTGATCACGAATGGCCAATCAACCTAGGAAGGAACTCGTTTAGCAATACCTGACGGAAGTTCGACGAAGTCCTTCCAAAGGCTCGACGCTCGAAATCTCTTTGGATTTTGAATCTCGTCCCACTCTCTGTTCGGAAGTGAGAGTAATTGCTCGAGTTTCTCTTTGAAAAGGAGAGCCTTGGGTGGTGGTTTCTTTGATTCCTTGCCTGTAACACAATAAAAATAACATCAGAATTAAAGATAAAACTCTTTGTTAAACGCTCGACGTTCTACATTCGACACTTACGAAGAGTCCCCCATAATGGGTAGAATGCATTGGCCAGTCCTCCCATTGACTTTTCATTTAAGTGCATGAAAAAGTAATGGTCCTGCCAGTATCTATCGGCGTTCTTCATTTCACCAACCACTTGCTTTTTCCTCCTCGGATACATTGAGTATCGGCCGCGATCCTTAGAGTTTTCTTATGGGTAATAAAGTGCAAGAATGTCATCTACTGACAGTTCAATGTTCGCCTCTTCAGCTGACACTATTAAACCCAAGAAAACTCTCATACCGTTCGGCATCAATTGAGGGATAGCAAGTTGATAATGGTGCATGCATTGGATGAGAAGAGGAGGAAGAGGAAGCCACAGCCTACACTCAAAATAGATGGTATACATACATATCCATCCTTCAGACACTGTGTCTACTCGTTCGTCCTTGAAAGGTAGACGAAGTTGGACCTCGTTGGGAAAACCAAATCGACCTCAAATATCTGACAAGTCATCATCCGTTAAGATAGATTTCGGGTGCGACATTCGTAGAAAGGACTCGACGTTCAGACGACGAGGCGGCCTTATCGATCGAGCAATAGGAGGAATCGTCAAAACTTTAGCTCTCGATGATGTGGCTGGTCGATTCCTCTCAGATGCTTCGTTGCTCATCTTAGCACCCCTTCGACTCTATTCGAACTCATGTTCGAGTCTCGATTGACGAATTATTGATGCCCATTCTTCGTCATCAGAGCTACTGGTGCTCGACTTAGTGCTCGTCCATTCTACGTCCACATCTTCGATGACTTGCTTTGCCTTGTCCATCGATTACAAACTAAGACTGAAACGAACGATGGAAGGATTTTGGATCTAAAAGCTTCTTAATAGTCAAAAACCTATAAAGGTCGTGATGAACACGAAGAACAGCAAACCAAAACCCTAAAGAAAAACCCCAGAAAAACTCACCGAAACCCCTCAACCAAATCATTTACTCAAAAGAAATGCAGAAAAATAGCTAGGAGGATTCGGAAATAGAATAAAAAGAAAAACTCCACCAAATTGAAATTAATCGAAATGAAGAAGAAAGAAGAGAGATCTTGCCTTGGATTCAAAGTTCTTGGAAGTTTCTCGGACGCTCTAGGTTTTTTGGATGCTCCAAATGTAAATATAAGGGAAGAATGAGGGCATGCGAAGCGTTATATAGCTTCGATATATAACTAACGATCTTGATTTTCAGGGAACTTCTGATCAAACGGTGTGAACAATGGCACTCTTCGTATTCCCACTCAAACGATCATACATCACAACGATTCGAATCCCAAAATCTCGCTTACACCAGCTCAGACTTATGATGTCACAACGGTATGAATTTCAAAAGAAACCATAATGCTGTTTCAGAATACCCAATCAATGTACGCCACGTGTATACAGAAAACATTTCTCACTAGCTCGAGATTTCCCATCGATTATTTTGTCAGTCCATTCAGATTTCATTGATCTGATCTAACCATGACTGATGGGATTTTCTCGTGTACGATCAAACACTCTATCGATGATCCATCGCTCGATAAAGTTGGGGGTTATCTGTTGGGGTTAGACTTCGTCTTCCCTTTATAACGTTAGCTTTAACAATTTGTCTGACGAACGACGAACTCTTGGTTCTAATTCTGACATTTTCATGTTTGCGCTAGACCCAGCTCATTGCTCCGTTCGATCATGAACGTTGATTGCTCGTATAATTGGGGCGGACCTATTTAACGATTCTAATTCATTTCGTTGTGACTTGCGAACATTCACATTCGAACATCGAATCTACAGATCAAGTATGACTTATCATATGCTAAATTTAAAATAAGCTGCGAACGACAGATCATAAGGACAAGGCCTTGTTTTCTAGCTGTCGTTCATCGCTCGTTCATAACACTGATCACAGGGAATATTTCCCATTACCGTCGAGCCTACAGTCGACGATGATATGTCATGCCTATTATAAAAACTGACAAGTTCATAACTGACAATGGCGTCACATTAATAACTGCTAAGCCCACTATATGTGGCATGATTTACTTCAGTAACCGCTATGTCTGAAGAATAACTGACACTCTAACACATGTCTCAGATGAAACGAAAACTGCTTTTTCAAATTCACGGGTCCTAACCCACAGGTTTACCTCTATAAATAGAGGGAAACCCCCCTTAGACAGGGACGGACTTTTTTGGCATAATATTGGCTTTTTGTCTGATTTTACTTACTTTAACTCTGCAAAAATTCCCAGAGATCATTCATTTGTATTCAAGAATATTATAATATAAAGACCACTCTCTCAGATGACATAGCACTCGTTTGGTGAACCACTTTCCATCTTAGTGTTGTTGATTATGTTCTAATTTTACTTATATCATTATTTTTATATCGTGTTGTTTTATGAATTTCATTAACAATTCCAAGGGCCCAATCTATTCTGATTTATTCACACTGACTAACTCCGGTTAAAATTTGACATTAGATATCCAGTATCTATAATTATGAGAATAAGATGGTGTTTAGATGTGTAAAAAAAAATTTTTTGAAAACAAAAAGTTATTTAGAATGAGAAAAAATAGTCTTAAAAATAATGCATTGTGAGAATATTTCAAATAGATTCATTTTATTTTTTAAAAAGGTATTGTACAAAAAGTAAATTTGAAAATAAAATAGCTTTCTTTTTTCAAAATGAGTGAATAATGAGAAAAATTGAGAAAGTTTTTTGCAAAAATTTTCCAATTTCGGAAAATTATATATGTCATCCATAGGATAAATGATCCCGAAATACATAAGAGTGCCTTAAACCATTTATGACATGCATTAGCAAAAAATTAGATAGGACATGTAATTTTATTAATGCTACGGCAGCCTAGTACCAACTTGTGAAGTAGTGGACGGGCTTCACCTTTTTATTTTATTTTATTTTTTGATTAAGTATTGTCTACTAGGTCTCTCTCTCTCTCTCTCTCTCTCTCTCACTCTCTATCTCTCTCTGGTTTTTTTTTTTTTTTTTTGGCGGCTTCTCCCTCCCTCTAAAAGTATAGTGGACTAGGTTGGTGCAACGCACTAGCGCACTTGAGGACCAACAACTTTGGCCATGTGATTTCCTTCAATGCTGATAATCTTTATTTATTATTATTATTTTTTTTTTTTGGTAAATGAGGTCTTGATTTCTTTGTTGTTATGAGTGGAGAACAGAAATGAGTATAACAATCATACATCAATTAAAAAAAGCTTTTTTCGTTCATTCTTTCAAATTGACGCGCACGTACCTCCATAATAGGAATAAATTGAGCTCCACAAAAAATAAAATTTTGATTATCTAAAAACGCCCTCTATTTTTAGTATAGATTCTTTCTGATTGACACACGTACCTCCGTAATACAAATAAAATTGAGCTCCACAACAAAATAAACTTTTTAATTATTTGAAAACACCATCTAGCTTTTGTGTAAGCTCTTAGATCTGACTAGTACTACAATTATAGATGTTGATTTTCACTTGCTTAAAATCATTCATATCTAACACTCAAAAACTACTGATCTAACCCACAAAAACACACAAAAAAAAACAAAAAAACAAAAAAAAGATGATTTTTTTTTACGCTTGACATAGTCAAACTGTAACAACCCAGAACCGGGTATGGTGATGTGGAGGGGTTTAATTAAAAATAAATTCGTAGTTAAAGCTATCAAATAACTAAAACACATTATATTATGAAATTCACCTATATATTTAATAATATTCCCATTTTAGTCATCTTTAAAAAACACATTAGAATATTGGGCCAGGTGATAATTGTCCTGGAGTCTATCAATTTTAAATTAATGAAAAACAGTCAAGTAGCCTTCTAACTAAAAAGAACGGGTATTCCGAAATGTTAATTTTTTAATATGAAAATAGGCTTTGAAAATCCAGCCCCCGGTATCATCATACAAAAATTAAGAGCTGAAAATTAAAGAACAGACATCTAAACCTAGACTACAGAGAGAGAGTTTAGTTATACATACCTTAGAAAAACAAATAACTGGAATAGAAAAATACATATAGTCAACACTTAACCATAGTGGCCTTAGAGTGTAACGACCCGCCCTTACGTAGGCCGTTACAGTTACTTATCTTACATATTAACTTAACATACTGTAACGACCCGTCCTTATGTAGGCCGTTGCCATATTTATCATACATACTAGATTAACATACTTACTTACTTATGCGGAAATATCGTATATATATATATATATATATTTCTTTTCTTTTTAAAATCACTTGAGTAAAAACTTTACTACTTATATATTTACAATGTAAAAACATACTTATTTAGAAATTACTTTTCAAAACTGTCGTAACGTAAAATAACTTGTACTTAACTAATATTTACTTATCAAAAGTATCGTAATATAAAATAACTTTGTACTGACCAAACCATACACATATATATTTCAAAACGCGTAGCAGTCTCCATTCCCACGTTTCACAGATCGCCCTACCAAGCTTCACCGCCTTGCATCAAGAATTGCCAGTAGGAAGCTTACCTACAGCATAAACGTAAGTTGTGAGCTTTCGCTCAGCAAGTACAACCTTGAACCCGCAAAACAAACTTAATAAAGCAATGCATGAACCAATTATGCTTTCATTATGCTTTCATAGTTTTGGGCCCCTTATAAGTGTACGTACCGTGGCGCGCAGTCATGGAGTGGTTAGGGTGGCTAGCCCAATCCAACTCAAACCATGAACCAAACCTGACCTAGAGCAGGTCGGTACGACACATCATACTTAAAAACGTTTTCTTAAAACAGTTCTTGCTTAAAACATAATCTTCTTCTTACCATAGAAATTATTATTAGTAAACATGCTTCATGATGTCACAATAATAATAAATATACATCATACTTATCACATCAATGCATGATCTTTTAAAAACATGACAAGTCATAAAACCATTTGCCTATGCTGTAGGCGGAGTTGTACTTACAGGTAACGCTAGGTCCTGGGGTTTGTCGTTCCGACAAGGTTACCTTCCTGTTTTCAAAAAGGAAGTAAGATAAGAATCATCCTATCTTACCTTGACTTATTTCATTAAATGTTGGTACCCTAACAACATTTATATGTGACCCTAGATATATGTCCCCCTCATATGCTTAATAATATCCTTATTGGTTACTAAATATAACCCTAGGGCACAAACCCTAATGGTAATCAAACAGTATTCTGTTTGATTACATAATGAACTTTGGGCTTAAGGCCCAATGATCTTGGTATGGGCATACTATACTATTAGGTTACTATAAGTAACCTTAGGTATAGGCCCATATTGGGTGAAATTTAAAAAAGCCTGTTGGGCTACTAAGGCCCAACAATTAAGGTGGTATCCTTTAATGTTACCTTAAATAAATCTTGGACCCAAGGCCCAACATACAACCTTTGGTTCTTAATTAACTAGGCCCAATTAAAATTAGGTAACCTACTTGACTATGTTAGGTTACCAATTGACTTACATTGCTTAATTTGCCTAATTAATTCATTTCTTACTAAACCAAGTTTAATTAACCATTTAAAACTGCTTTTAAATAAAACTATCTTGGTTTTGTAGAAATCTGGTAAAAACAGTTAAATCATCAGTGCATGTGCAAGAATTTCCTGTGCATGCACTGTTTTAAAATTCTGAATTAGAACTTACTATACTGATTCAGTTTTACTTTGAAATCTGTTTGGATTTTGAAAAATTTTTCTTGATGAAAGTTTTAGATACTGAAAAACTCTACAACTTTCATGTTTTGACAAAAACTCAGTTCTGAACGTAACTTGTACTTTTTCTTTGTTGAAACTGCCTAGCCGTGCACATATGTCTGGGTGGTCCAGGCACGGGGTTTTCATAAAAACGAAGGCCTTTGGGACTTATTTTTAAAAACTGTACATGCTTCCCCCTAGCATTTTTAATTTCCTACAACTTTGCTGTTTTGAGTTTTCTTAAATTCGGCCTCTAAAGGCCTCAAAAGACAGTTTCCAACTCACTGTCCACTTTCACCCGAACTGGCAGTTTTTTGGTTTCGGTTCGCTCTCACATAAAATTACGCATACCCTACCTCAAACGGTCGTAATCGTGAGCCTACGTCAAGCATGCAGCGCGTAATCTAACGTCCTCATACCCGTTCATTCAATCTCATACATTCAATTATTTGGTCAAACCCATTTGGTGAAATTTACCAAACTTGGGTCTTCTAGGGTTCTTTATGGTTTTCTTGAACCCTAGTTCAACATACAATCATTTAATACCATAATCAGCCATTCATCAACAGATTAAGCACATGGGGACATATATCAAACACCTAATGGTCACACACTTTATCTACCTAATTTCTAGAGCATACATTCACAATCATGCACCAAATTGAAACACAAACATGCTAAAACCTAAATCAAGCACATGCTAAGCAAATTAACCAAAATAAGGACATAAATGAATGAGCTTAAACTCTTATAAATAAGCTGGAAATACACTGTAAAGAGCTGAAAAAAACAGAATTTAGAGGTTTAGGAGGTTGAGAGATTACCTCCAAACTGAAAGGGAAATCTTTGGCTTGAGTTCCGAAAATGGTTTTCTAGCTGTCCCTCACTAAAATTCTGACCACCACTCAAAGGTTTTTGGCTGACTTATGGTTCGGCTGGGCAGAGAAAATGAGGAGAGAAATGACAAGAGTTTGGGTGGGTTTTTCAAATAAAATGAGCTAAAAAAATGTCCACCCATGACACCTATTTATAGGTGAAAATTAATTTTATTTCTTGATTTATTTTTATTCCTCAAATTGCTCTCCAAGCCCTAAAAAAATTTTATTTGATGAAAACTCCTCCATAGGTGGCCGGCCATTAGTGGAAAGAAAGGTTCAAGAATGTTCTTGAATTCTTTCCAAATTTTTCAAAAATTCAAATAAAAACATAATTATCCCTTGATGAGGTGTCCAACACCAAGGGCTCCGTTTGTCTTTAACTTTTAAAAACAGTCTATTTTCATACTAATACAAATATAACAAATACTGTTTTCAATAAAAATAATACTGTTATACTAAACTGCAGTCTAAAATTTATCTGCATAAAGCTGGACTGCATTTAGGTTTTTCTTAGAACTTAAAGCTCATTAGTCTTTATTGTCCTAAATATTATGCTTGATTTTTCTAACATAATCCCATACCTTAAACTTGCTTATCTATCCGTAATGATGGTTTTTCGCAGTATAATTTCTATATTGCCTATTATACAACAGTACCATCATGCATTGACTTTTCTGGTCAAACTTTGACCATCTGGTCAAACTTTGACTCACATAAAATCGTAAATTTCTATCATACCTTATATCATTCTGGTCAAACCTTGACCGGAATACTATCATAAATTCCTAAAATAGCTCAAATCATTCTGGCCAAACTTTGACCGGAGTACAATCATACATAAATCCTAATTCTGATAACTCATAATAGGCAATTCATATACTAACACATAATATAAATTTTGATTCCTTGAGAAACAAGAAATCATAATTTGTACCCAGGTCAGTTATCACATAGAGTCACACTCATCTACTCAGCGCTACTCCAAGCATCTCCTTTTGGGGGGGAGGGGGGGTGTTAAAACAATAAAATGTGAGCTACGAGCTCAGTAGGATACAGTTGACTCAGTTAAAAATAATTAGACTTAAAAGAGTTTGGCAAGGGTTATGATAAAATCAAGAGACCAAAGTAAATAAATGCATAAATGAAATTCACTAAATATAGATATACTCATTGATCTATAGTTGAAATAACACCACCGCAATGGAACACTATTGAAGTGGACCGATCGGTTAAAGGAAACATCTCGATACCTGACAAGGTCCTAAAGTTTACAAGTAGCATCCGTCGATATCTAACTGAACAAAGTTTGAAATTGTCATTTAACACAATTAGATGATACACACTACAAGCCTTAACGAACCTCACATGAGTTTCTTAAAATAATATATGTACATAAATATACTTTTGACATGTAATATTTGATATATATATATATATATATTATCCATTCAAAAATATTTTGTAAAACCATTTTATTTTCAACAATGATTTTAAATCGAGAAATTCATTGAACAATAAAACAATCAGTTTCACAAAAATAGAGTTGGCATATCTTACAATCATTTCAAGGAAAAATAGAGGAGGGGAACGTATCCAACCTCTTTAGCAAATTAATCTACAGATAACTTCATGTAAATTGAAATGACTCCTCGTTTCGATCATTAAAACCTTAAATTCAATAGTACAGATAAATTTAATTATCTGTAACATTACAAATCCATAATTAAACTAAATATCAGATCTAATTAGTGTGCTTTTCGATACTAAATTTAAATATTTTATATATATTTCTGATCTATCTTGAAAATATAGTGTGTCTCAAATCATATGAATGTTTGGATCATAGCTTAAAATCATGTTTTCTTTTTTTCTTTCTTTCTTTCTTTCTTTTTTAATGTTAAAATCCTGAGGCTCCGTTTGGTATTCAATCTCAAACTAAAATTTTCATCTCAGTTTTTATCTTTTTCTGAAAAAGTTTTTTATCGTTTTTGAAAAAGTTTTTTATCTTTTCTGAAAAGTTAACAAAAATTACTATTAAAACTTAAAATTTCTAATTCAAACTTATTAACCAAATGGACCCTCAATATTCATTTTCTGTGGCTCTATGACACCCAAATTAGTACAGATGACATAACCAAACATCATAACTCAAACTCATATTTAACATACTTCAAATCATGCTTACAAGAAATTAATCTTATTTCACAAAACCGAAATACTAATCCTAAAGATTCGTGTGTATATATGTGTGTGTACATATATTTCTATTAAAATCGAATTTAAATCAACTTAGAAATATTTTCTAACCTCTGTAAATCAAGTTGAGAGTTGGAGTCGCCAATCTTTAGGAGGAAAAAGAGAAAGAGAGATTTGAGTGGGTGAGAGAGGTCGAGAGAGATATAGAGATAGGGAGTGAGGGGGTTTTCTGTATATTTTTACTGTAGAAGAGTTAGAGCTTCATGGTTTTATTCTCTTTTACTCCACCGGATTTGAGTGAGCGAATTAATGTGAGTTTTGGTTTTCTACCCACTGTTTTTGTTTGAGAGCAAGCAGAGAAAGTGGAAGAGAAAGAACGTGGAGAGAGAGAGAGAAAACAAACATGAGGGAGAGATAGGAAGTGGAGTTGGAGTTCATGTTTTTCCTCCGGGCTTTACTGAAAATGGAGGCAGAGGGTGAGAGGATGAGAAAGTGAGATAACGTGGGAGATGGGGAAGGGTTAATCCGGGCTTTTTTTTTTTTTTTTTTTTTTTTTTTTTTTTCTTTCTTAAGTTTTTTAATAAATGATCTAAATTTTTAAAAATTAGTTAAAAATTATTTATTTTTTCTAAAAATTAATCAATTTTATTAAATGATCAATTAGTGATTGATTATTTTAACTATCTAATAGTCAATCACTAATTAATCATAATGTGAATAACTAAATTTTATAGTCAATTACTGATTAACTATTTGTCAATCATCATATTTAATAGTCAATCACTAATTAATCAAATCTGAAAAATGACTCTAAATGAAAAAAAAAATTTCAGCCATAATTAAAAAAAGATCACCTAACAAAATTTTCTCCCTCCTTTTTTTTTTTAATGGGTTTTCTTTGTGAGGGCAGCACGGATTAGGAGAGGGAGGGAGAGCGGGGAGGACGAGGAAGGGAGAATAAGGAAAGCTTTAGATGATTATGAATAAATACACGAAGTATTTACACAAAATTACCGTTTTTGAACATGCTTTTTAGAAAGGGAGGGCTGCGGTAGAGACCCTCTGACGGGCTCTACCGGTAAAGCCTCTTTTTTGACCGTTAAGATTTAATCGAACGGTTTAAACGTTGATGGTGTATGATATTTATCATACACCTAACCTCACATAATCATTCCCACCTAAAATCTTCTCCGTCGCCGGTGATCTTTCCGCCACCGGCGACTGATGCTGGCGGCTCATCCCCGACGCCGGCAACCCAACTCCCGCCACCTCCGGCCCCTAGCCCCGGACGTCGGCCGTCGCCGCCGGCACCCCATTTTCTCTCTCTTCCCCTTTCTCTCTCTTCTCTTCTCTCTCTCTTCCCCTCCCTCCCGCCGGCCGCCACCCCCGGCCTCCCCCCACCCCGTGCTGCCACCCTCCCCCAGCACCCCCCCGATGACCCCCCATCTCTCTTCCCCTTTTTCTCTCTTCTCTTCTCTCTCTCTTCCCCTCCCTCCTGCCGGCCCCCACCCCCGGCCTCACCCCACCCCCGGCCGCCACCCTCTCACGGCCGCCACCCTCCCCCGGCACCCCCCATGCTATAATGCTATGCTATGTTATGCTATGCTATAATGCTATGCTATGTTATAATGCTATGCTATGTGATGCTATGCTATGTTATGATATGAGATGCCATGTAATGATGTGATGCTATGACATGTTACATATTATGCCATGTTTTCTAAAATGTCATGGTTTTAAAAATGTCATGTTTTCAAGAATGCCATGATATGGCAAATGTTAAGTTTGGATTTGACGTTGTGACATCATGAAGCATGTTCACTAATGTTAAATCACATGGTAAGATGATCAAGTAAGGTGTCGTACCAACCTCCCGTGATCGTGGAGAATACATGTTAAAAACCAGTTGTGGCATTAACCTCTCGTTGATGCGTGAGGGTCACGTTATGATTCCCAGAACTGTTAGGGCCTTGCAAACCCTAGCTTTGTCTGGAGGCTGCGCGCTTTTGGTACGGACACTAGGGGCCCACATGTAATCAAGATAATGAGTAAAAGTGTCTAAAAGATTTATAATTGGACATAATCGGATCATGCATAAACTACATGATGATTGATATGTTACTCGATGTTTGAAAAGATTTTTGTGAGATCATGTTTGTACTTGCTGGGCGAAAGCTCATTTGTATATTTCATACTGTAGGTAAGACGCCTGCAGCATTACTTGATGGGCCATGGAGACGATGCAGCGAGTGAAGGGCGGTGTGGGATACCACTACGCAATATTTTCCGCAAATGTTTTTAAGTATGATGTTGTATATGGATGTGATGTAATGTTTCCAAGGTCCGATTTAAAAGGTCATGGTAACCTTATAATCAGCATAACAAGTAAAAGGGGTAGACATGATGAAGTTTACCCGTCAGTACAAGTTAATTCAAGTTGAGTTTCGAGTTATGATTTTTAAATAAAGTTTAAAGTTTTAAAAGAAGAAAAAAAAAATTTATACTGAAATTTTTTTCGATAAAACAAAGATTTAAGTTTAGCAAGTTTGGTAACGGCCCACGTTTACGTATTCGGCCCTACGTGACGTAGTCGGCCCTACGTTGATTTTCGGGGCTTTGCAAAGTTGGTATCAGAGCGGTATCCTGCCAGCCTACTTCACTTCGCTTCACATCGTTTCTGCAAGTGCCCAAGTAAGTTAATTTATTTTTTTTCCTTCGATTAGAAATGTGAGGAATTAAGAACTAGAATTAGAAGATGGTTCATCGTGCATACGAACGTACCAAATTTTTGCAAGATTCTAATCTTGCAACTATAGTGATTAAGTTATAACGATAATTGCTGGAATAGCAACAAGAAAAGAATAGGCTTCGAGATCATATAGCCTATCGCTTCATCTCGGGTATAGTGATATTAAGAAATTATTTTCCTTCTAAGGAATGGATCAATATCATGGAAGTTAAGTTTCTTGATTGAGAAACTTTTGCCCCATAAGAGTATTATTAAATACGGGAAAAATTTTGATGATGCCTTAGTTTGGGGGTAACAACTAGGCATTAAGCCAATATGAGTTGGATGCTACCAACAACAATTTATTAGGCTATGATAATAATGATGATGGCTGTGAGTTTGATGATTAAGTTAATGAGGTTGAGATCGATAATAACAACCTTGGAGTCGATATATAATGGTTTGACTAATGTCGACTATATACGACCTATTAAGTAATGAAAATCATGATGGGAAGTTTTACATATTCCTTAGAACTATGCTTATGTGCTATAAAGGAAATGTCTGAAGTAATGAGAAAAGCTTCTGCTGGCTAACAAGTAGCTAGTTGATATGAGGATATCTTTCACTGCATCACTCGAACAGTAATATGTTTTCAATAATACTATTTATTATTGTTTTCCATGATTAACTTGGAAAAGATTCCAAGAAGTTATTTTATGTATGGTGCTTGATCTAATGCATAATAGAACCAACTCACGTTATGTTGTGATATGTTATGGGCTGAACCCTTGAGGAATAGAGTTCCAAGAGAGGGGCCATCATGTCAAGAAAAGGGCCGATCCTTGAGGAAGAAAAATATTTCCAAGATAGGGGCCATCATGATAAGAAAAAGGGTTCTAATAGCAAAAGATTAACATTGTACCAGAGGGTTCTCAGCTTTAGTTAATTGAAAGAAAAATATTTTCAATATGATATATTCGCTGAGCCCTCAAATAAAGTTAAAGAAAAGTATCTTAATTATAAGATACAATATGTTTTCTTTTCAAGTGTGGAAAAGTTATATCTACTTTTCAAACATGGCAAGTTATGTGATATACTTGCACAGTTTTTCATGTAAATAGTTTTTGTGATGCAGTGCGAAACAAAAAAAAATGATGATGATGAGATTATGCAGTATGAAAGAAAAGTATGAGGGTATGAAATGATAAGCATGAGAAAATGAGGAATGAGGTATGAGGATATAGAAAGAAGATTATGGTTCTATATAAGAAACATGATCCCATTATGATATTAAAATGGGAACATGAACAAGTTATTAAATTCATAGTAATTTGTTATGAATTGATAATGGATTGAAGAAAAGCCACTTAAGATTATTCGAATTTTCGAGGACGAAAATCTTTTAAGGAGGGTAGAATGTAATACCCGAAATTTTTATGGCTTATGATTTCCTTAAAAACAAGGAAAACCTAAGTTTGAATCATGATCGGAATAGAATATCAGTATAAGTTTGAGTTCTCAATTAATTAGCTACGAGACTCAAAAATAGTTTGCTTAGGCAAATATAGGCCTTTTTGGAAAAAAAAGGGGCAAAATAGTAATTTTGACTTTTATTCTGGTCAAAGTTGACTAAGGTGAAACCGCAGTGTAAATTATCGGTATAGAAACTATACTGCAGAAAACTGTCGTTTCGGACGATTAAGCGAAAATAAGGCTTGAGACGTCGCTAGAGGAAAATTAAGCATGATTTTTGAGACATAAAGGACTAAATGGTTTCGAGCTCTAAGAAAAAAAATCCATTTGGCTCAGTTAAGTGCAGTTGAATTCTGGACCGTAGTCCAGTATGGCAGTACTGTTTTAAGTGAAAAACAGTACTAGTATTATTTCAATTAATGAGAAATTAGATTGTATCTCTATATTTAGGGATTTTTGGGAATTAAGTGGACCATTATGTATGAATTAGAAGCCAAGTGGCTCCACTTTAGTCGCCACCTCACAGGGACTAAAATGCAAATATTTTGTCCTTAAGGGCTAAAGTGTAATTTTTGGAAATTATGAAAAGTAAGTTTTAAGCATGAATTAAGGTTGAAAAAAAATAAAATTGGCCAACAAATTACTTTGTATGGCCGGCCACTCTAATGGTTTAGGGGGAGGCAATTAAGCTTGCTTTTGATGAATTTAATGCAAGATAAGAAAAAAAAGGTGTGGTGGGTCCACCTTTGGACACATCACCACCTTAGCTCACATACATGTTCTAGAACAAGATTAATAGCCGGCCACTAAGGAAGCAAAAGAAGCAATTAATTGGGTTCATGCACCTTGTCAGCCGGTCTTTAATGCTTGGAAAGCAAGGAAAAAAATTGCTTAGGTAAGCATGCTTAGGCAAGCCTAATGACATGAGCAAGAGGACACCTCACCAAATTGATTTTTCCCTTGTTCTCTAAGGGATTGACCGGCCACCTAAGAGGAGTAAAAGGGCATTTAGAAAATCTTTTTCAGCTATAAATAGAGGAAGGGGGGGGGGCGGATTTTTGGTGTGAAAAATTGGAAAAACAAGCCAAACTATGGCAAAATTTTTCCTCACCCAATTTCCCTCAAAACCGAAACCCAAAGGAAGAAAAGAAAAAAAAAGTGGAACTAGGAACTAGCCTAGGTGATGGTCGGATTTTTGGTGAGAAACCAACAAGGGGTTGCTGAAATTTTGAAACCCATTTGGAGGGCAAAAGCCGGCTGTGATGGCAGCCAAAGGGGAAGGAGAAAAAGTTGGAACCCAAGCTTGAAAACCAACTTCCAAACCCTAGGTAAACCCTAAAACCCTAAGTTTTTTAATTGAGCTTTAATTTGGAAATTTATGTGTATTTCCATGTTGGTTTGTATGAGCATAAGCTCACTTTAAATTTTCTGCCCTAGTTATGATTTTAGGGTTTATGATTTGATGGTTTCAATTCTTGCATGCTAAGTGTTTGATGAATGTCTAGGGTTTTGTATGTTGATGCATGATGAAAATTTTGATTTGCATGGATGCATGTTTTACGTTAGAAGCGCTGCATGTTTGCTGTGTAAGCTCCCGAAGTGATCGGTCGAGTTAGAATCCGCGAAATAGGACGTAAACCGGACTTAACAACCGAAAACTGCCATTTCGGGTAGAAACTGGCCAGTTTCGGGAAAAGTGAAATTTGAGGCCTTTAGAGGCCGAACTAGGTAAAACTCAAAACATAAAAGTTGTTCAGAATGATTTTTTCTTGTGGGCAACGCAGACAGTTTTCCAAATTGAGGCTCCAATGGCCTCCGTTTTTACAAAAACCCGTGGCTAGTTTGCCCAGACCCAGTTTACAGGGTCAGCCAGTTTCAAATTAAAACTGGTACGAATCCAAGCGGAACTGGACTTTTCGTAAAACACGAAAGTTTTAGAATTTTTCGAGATCTACAACTTTCGTGAAGACAAATTTTTTAAATTCAAATCAAATTTTTAAACTGACACGGATTGGTGAATAGTGTGCAGGAAACAAGAAATTCCTGTACAGGATTTTCTAAAAACAGTACAGAAAAACTGTATTTTTCCTCAAAACCACTGTTTTGACTAAGGAAACTGTTCCAAAGGCAGTTTTCAACAGTTGATAATTTTTACAAACCCTACTTCAGGGGATACGATTTTTCTAATATTAAATCAATGATTTTAAAACCTAAAAGGTTGAATTTTTTCCAAAGAAAGATAAGAATGGATTTTAAAACCAAAGGTTATCTTTCTTTCGGAAACAAAACAAGGATGGACGGTAATCGGGAAGGATACCCGAGTTACTGCACAGGGTCCAAAGCCAAGGCAGACTTAGGATAATTGGACTAAGCTTGATTACCTCAAGGGTTACTCAAGGTAACCCAACAAGGTATTAAAATTGAGTTTGATCTTAAAACCCAAAAAGGATTAAAATTAAAAATGACAAGGCATAGGCCAAGGTTAGGATGATACCTAACCCTATTCATATATGATTGGGATTAATACCCAAGGTTACCTTAAGTAACCAAGTAAGTCATCATAAGTTATAAGGGAGACTTACAGCTAGAATTTCGTAGGCATGTTGGTATGGTCACCAACATTCCACAATACTAATTAGACCCTTACCTATGTCCTTCATCAAGCAGGAGGAAGCCTGCGGCTACCCGGAAGAGGAGCAGCTTTACGTAGGACATAGTAAAAGAGGTAAGTACAAACCTCACCTGCAGTATGGAAAATAATAAAAGATATTTTCCAAGTATACATGCTATGCTATGTTATGCTATGCTATAATGCTATGCTATGTTATGCTATGCTATAATGCTATGCTATGTTATAATGCTATGCTATGTTATGATATGAGATGCCATGTAATGATGTGATGCTATGACATGTTACATATTATGCCATGTTTTCTAAAATGTCATGGTTTTAAAAATGTCATGTTTTCAAGAATGCCATGATATGGCAAATGTTAAGTTTGGATTTGACGTTGTGACATCATGAAGCATGTTCACTAATGTTAAATCACATGGTAAGATGATCAAGTAAGGTGTCGTACCAACCTCCCGTGATCGTGGAGAATACATGTTAAAAACCAGTTGTGGCATTAACCTCTCGTTGATGCGTGAGGGTCACGTTATGATTCCCAGAACTGTTAGGGCCTTGCAAACCCTAGCTTTGTCTGGAGGCTGCGCGCTTTTGGTACGGACACTAGGGGCCCACATGTAATCAAGATAATGAGTAAAAGTGTCTAAAAGATTTATAATTGGACATAATCGGATCATGCATAAACTACATGATGATTGATATGTTACTCGATGTTTGAAAAGATTTTTGTGAGATCATGTTTGTACTTGCTGGGCGAAAGCTCATTTGTATATTTCATACTGTAGGTAAGACGCCTGCAGCATTACTTGATGGGCCATGGAGACGATGCAGCGAGTGAAGGGCGGTGTGGGATACCACTACGCAATATTTTCCGCAAATGTTTTTAAGTATGATGTTGTATATGGATGTGATGTAATGTTTCCAAGGTCCGATTTAAAAGGTCATGGTAACCTTATAATCAGCATAACAAGTAAAAGGGGTAGACATGATGAAGTTTACCCGTCAGTACAAGTTAATTCAAGTTGAGTTTCGAGTTATGATTTTTAAATAAAGTTTAAAGTTTTAAAAGAAGAAAAAAAAATTTATACTGAAATTTTTTTCGATAAAACAAAGATTTAAGTTTAGCAAGTTTGGTAACGGCCCACGTTTACGTATTCGGCCCTACGTGACGTAGTCGGCCCTACGTTGATTTTCGGGGCTTGCAAAGTTGGTATCAGAGCGGTATCCTGCCAGCCTACTTCACTTCGCTTCACATCGTTTCTGCAAGTGCCCAAGTAAGTTAATTTATTTTTTTTCCTTCGATTAGAAATGTGAGGAATTAAGAACTAGAATTAGAAGATGGTTCATCGTGCATACGAACGTACCAAATTTTTGCAAGATTCTAATCTTGCAACTATAGTGATTAAGTTATAACGATAATTGCTGGAATAGCAACAAGAAAAGAATAGGCTTCGAGATCATATAGCCTATCGCTTCATCTCGGGTATAGTGATATTAAGAAATTATTTTCCTTCTAAGGAATGGATCAATATCATGGAAGTTAAGTTTCTTGATTGAGAAACTTTTGCCCCATAAGAGTATTATTAAATACGGGAAAAATTTTGATGATGCCTTAGTTTGGGGGTAACAACTAGGCATTAAGCCAATATGAGTTGGATGCTACCAACAACAATTTATTAGGCTATGATAATAATGATGATGGCTGTGAGTTTGATGATTAAGTTAATGAGGTTGAGATCGATAATAACAACCTTGGAGTCGATATATAATGGTTTGACTAATGTCGACTATATACGACCTATTAAGTAATGAAAATCATGATGGGAAGTTTTACATATTCCTTAGAACTATGCTTATGTGCTATAAAGGAAATGTCTGAAGTAATGAGAAAAGCTTCTGCTGGCTAACAAGTAGCTAGTTGATATGAGGATATCTTTCACTGCATCACTCGAACAGTAATATGTTTTCAATAATACTATTTATTATTGTTTTCCATGATTAACTTGGAAAAGATTCCAAGAAGTTATTTTATGTATGGTGCTTGATCTAATGCATAATAGAACCAACTCACGTTATGTTGTGATATGTTATGGGCTGAACCCTTGAGGAATAGAGTTCCAAGAGAGGGGCCATCATGTCAAGAAAAGGGCCGATCCTTGAGGAAGAAAAATATTTCCAAGATAGGGGCCATCATGATAAGAAAAAGGGTTCTAATAGCAAAAGATTAACATTGTACCAGAGGGTTCTCAGCTTTAGTTAATTGAAAGAAAAATATTTTCAATATGATATATTCGCTGAGCCCTCAAATAAAGTTAAAGAAAAGTATCTTAATTATAAGATACAATATGTTTTCTTTTCAAGTGTGGAAAAGTTATATCTACTTTTCAAACATGGCAAGTTATGTGATATACTTGCACAGTTTTTCATGTAAATAGTTTTTGTGATGCAGTGCGAAACAAAAAAAAATGATGATGATGAGATTATGCAGTATGAAAGAAAAGTATGAGGGTATGAAATGATAAGCATGAGAAAATGAGGAATGAGGTATGAGGATATAGAAAGAAGATTATGGTTCTATATAAGAAACATGATCCCATTATGATATTAAAATGGGAACATGAACAAGTTATTAAATTCATAGTAATTTGTTATGAATTGATAGTGGATTGAAGAAAAGCCACTTAAGATTATTCGAATTTTCGAGGACGAAAATCTTTTAAGGAGGGTAGAATGTAATACCCGAAATTTTTATGGCTTATGATTTCCTTAAAAACAAGGAAAACCTAAGTTTGAATCATGATCGGAATAGAATATCAGTATAAGTTTGAGTTCTCAATTAATTAGCTACGAGACTCAAAAATAGTTTGCTTAGGCAAATATAGGCCTTTTTGGAAAAAAAAGGGGCAAAATAGTAATTTTGACTTTTATTCTGGTCAAAGTTGACTAAGGTGAAACCGCAGTGTAAATTATCGGTATAGAAACTATACTGCAGAAAACTGTCGTTTCGGACGATTAAGCGAAAATAAGGCTTGAGACGTCGCTAGAGGAAAATTAAGCATGATTTTTGAGACATAAAGGACTAAATGGTTTCGAGCTCTAAGAAAAAAAATCCATTTGGCTCAGTTAAGTGCAGTTGAATTCTGGACCGTAGTCCAGTATGGCAGTACTGTTTTAAGTGAAAAACAGTACTAGTATTATTTCAATTAATGAGAAATTAGATTGTATCTCTATATTTAGGGATTTTTGGGAATTAAGTGGACCATTATGTATGAATTAGAAGCCAAGTGGCTCCACTTTAGTCGCCACCTCACAGGGACTAAAATGCAAATATTTTGTCCTTAAGGGCTAAAGTGTAATTTTTGGAAATTATGAAAAGTAAGTTTTAAGCATGAATTAAGGTTGAAAAAAAATAAAATTGGCCAACAAATTACTTTGTATGGCCGGCCACTCTAATGGTTTAGGGGGAGGCAATTAAGCTTGCTTTTGATGAATTTAATGCAAGATAAGAAAAAAAAGGTGTGGTGGGTCCACCTTTGGACACATCACACCTTAGCTCACATACATGTTCTAGAACAAGATAATAGCCGGCCACTAAGGAAGCAAAAGAAGCAATTAATTGGGTTCATGCACCTTGTCAGCCGGTCTTTAATGCTTGGAAAGCAAGGAAAAAAATTGCTTAGGTAAGCATGCTTAGGCAAGCCTAATGACATGAGCAAGAGGACACCTCACCAAATTGATTTTTCCCTTGTTCTCTAAGGGATTGACCGGCCACCTAAGAGGAGTAAAAGGGCATTTAGAAAATCTTTTTCAGCTATAAATAGAGGAAGGGGGGGGGGGCGGATTTTTGGTGTGAAAAATTGGAAAAACAAGCCAAACTATGGCAAAATTTTTCCTCACCCAATTTCCCTCAAAACCGAAACCCAAAGGAAGAAAAGAAAAAAAAAAGTGGAACTAGGAACTAGCCTAGGTGATGGTCGGATTTTTGGTGAGAAACCAACAAGGGGTTGCTGAAATTTTGAAACCCATTTGGAGGGCAAAAGCCGGCTGTGATGGCAGCCAAAGGGGAAGGAGAAAAAGTTGGAACCCAAGCTTGAAAACCAACTTCCAAACCCTAGGTAAACCCTAAAACCCTAAGTTTTTAATTGAGCTTTAATTTGGAAATTTATGTGTATTTCCATGTTGGTTTGTATGAGCATAAGCTCACTTTAAATTTTCTGCCCTAGTTATGATTTTAGGGTTTATGATTTGATGGTTTCAATTCTTGCATGCTAAGTGTTTGATGAATGTCTAGGGTTTTGTATGTTGATGCATGATGAAAATTTTGATTTGCATGGATGCATGTTTTACGTTAGAAGCGCTGCATGTTTGCTGTGTAAGCTCCCGAAGTGATCGGTCGAGTTAGAATCCGCGAAATAGGACGTAAACCGGACTTAACAACCGAAAACTGCCATTTCGGGTAGAAACTGGCCAGTTTCGGGAAAAGTGAAATTTGAGGCCTTTAGAGGCCGAACTAGGTAAAACTCAAAACATAAAGTTGTTCAGAATGATTTTTCTTGTGGGCAACGCAGACAGTTTTCCAAATTGAGGCTCCAATGGCCTCCGTTTTTACAAAAACCCGTGGCTAGTTTGCCCAGACCCAGTTTACAGGGTCAGCCAGTTTCAAATTAAAACTGGTACGAATCCAAGCGGAACTGGACTTTTCGTAAAACACGAAAGTTTTAGAATTTTTCGAGATCTACAACTTTCGTGAAGACAACTTTTTTAAATTCAAATCATATTTTTAAACTGACACGGATTGGTGAATAGTGTGCAGGAAACAAGAAATTCCTGTACAGGATTTTCTAAAAACAGTACAGAAAAACTGTATTTTTCCTCAAAACCACTGTTTTGACTAAGGAAACTTTTCCAAAGGCAGTTTTCAACAGTTGATAATTTTACAAACCCTACTTCAGGGGATACGATTTTTCTAATATTAAATCAATGATTTTAAAACCTAAAAGGTTGAATTTTTTCCAAAGAAAGATAAGAATGGATTTTAAAACCAAAGGTTATCTTTCTTTCGGAAACAAAACAAGGATGGACGGTAATCGGGAAGGATACCCGAGTTACTGCACAGGGTCCAAAGCCAAGGCAGACTTAGGATAATTGGACTAAGCTTGATTACCTCAAGGGTTACTCAAGGTAACCCAACAAGGTATTAAAATTGAGTTTGATCTTAAAACCCAAAAGGATTAAAATTAAAAATGACAAGGCATATGCCAAGGTTAGGATGATACCTAACCCTATTCATATATGATTGGGATTAATACCCAAGGTTACCTTAAGTAACCAAGTAAGTCATCATAAGTTATAAGGGAGACTTACAGCTAGAATTTCGTAGGCATGTTGGTATGGTCACCAACATTCCACAATACTAATTAGACCCTTACCTATGTCCTTCATCAAGCAGGAGGAAGCCTGTGGCTACCCAGAAGAGGAGCAGCTTTACGTAGGACATAGTAAAAGAGGTAAGTACAAACCTCACCTGCAGTATGGAAAATAATAAAGATATTTTCCAAGTATACATGCTATGCTATGTTATGCTATGCTATAATGCTATGCTATGTTATATATGCTATGCTATGTATGCTATGCTATGTTATGATATGAGATGCCATGTAATGATGTGATGCTATGACATGTTACATATTATGCCATGTTTTCTAAAATGTCATGGTTTTAAAAATGTCATGTTTTCAAGAATGCCATGATATGGCAAATGTTAAGTTTGGATTTGACGTTGTGACATCATGAAGCATGTTCACTAATGTTAAATCACATGGTAAGATGATCAAGTAAGGTGTCGTACCAACCTCCCGTAATCGTGGAGAATACATGTTAAAAACCAGTTGTGGCATTAACCTCTCGTTGATGCGTGAGGGTCACGTTATGATTCCCAGAACTGTTAGGGCCTTGCAAACCCTAGCTTTGTCTGGAGGCTGCGCGCTTTTGGTACGGACACTAGGGCCCACATGTAATCAAGATAATGAGTAAAAGTGTCTAAAAGATTTATAATTGGACATAATCGGATCATGCATAAACTACATGATGATTGATATGTTACTCGATGTTTGAAAAGATTTTTGTGGATCATGTTTGTACTTGCTGGGCGAAAGCTCATTTGTATATTTCATACTGTAGGTAAGACACCTGCAGCATTACTTGATGAGCCATGGAGACGATGCAGCGAGTGAAGGCGGTGTGGGATACCACTACGCAATATTTTCCGCAAATGTTTTTAAGTATGATGTTGTATATGGATGTGATGTAATGTTTCCAAGGTCCGATTTAAAAGGTCATGGTAACCTTATAATCGGCATAACAAGTAAAAGGGGTAGACATGATGAAGTTTACCCGTCAGTACAAGTTAATTCAAGTTGAGTTTCGAGTTATGATTTTTAAATAAAGTTTAAAGTTTTAAAAGAAGAAAAAAAAATTTATACTGAAATTTTTTTCGATAAAACAAGATTTAAGTTTAGCAAGTTTGGTAACGGCCCACGTTTACGTATTCGGCCCTACGTGACGTAGTCGGCCTACGTG
>CM046372.1:9647996-9675698 GCA_025413025.1 Ficus hispida | reverse complement strand
CAAAATAAGGCTCCAAAGGCCTCGGTTTTTATGAAAATCCGAGCCTGACCGTGCCCAGGATTTATGCACGGCCAGGTGAGTTCAACAAGGAATAAGGGCATGTTAAAGTCCGAACTGGGTTTTCCTCAAAACATGAAAGTTGTAGTATTATCGAGATCTACAACTTTTATGAAGAAAGTTTTATCAAATTCGAACTGATTTTAAAGTAAAAATTGATTCTAAAGACTGTGCAGGAAATAGAAATTCCAGCACAAGATTTTCAGAAAAATAGTACATAAGCAGGAAATTCCTGCACGTGTACAGGATTTTCTAGAACAATATAGGAAAACTGTATTTTACACCAAACCCAATGTTTTGACTGTGAGAACTGTTCCAATGCAGTTTTCAGCCTTAACACATTTATAAGTCAAGCAAAGAGTTTTTAAACCGAATTCACCAAATTTTCCGAGACAAAGGAAAATTGGATTTTTAAAGCCAAAGACATGTAGCAAGATAGTAACGGATGGTAACCGGGAAGGATACCCGAGTTATTGGGCTTGGACCCAAAGACTAAGTTTGACCTTAGAAGGTTGACTTTTGGTTGACCAAGTTTGACCAAAGTTTATCATCTCGAGGGTTACCCAACATAACCCAATGAGATACCAAAAATTATGATAAACTAAGATCTAGGGTTATCTGTAATAACCCAATAGACGATGGATCAAGAATGTAAAGTCATATTGTTTAAGTATGTTGGGCCATGAGCCCCAGGGTTACGGCAAGTAACCAAACAAGTTATCGTGAGTTGTTATAGGAGGGAACATATAATATAACTAAGGCTACTCATAAATGTTGGTTAGGACACCAACATTTAATGATTATGATTTATGGTAAGATAGAATGTCTATGACTTTTATCTTACACCCTGTTTGGAAACAGGAGTATGAACTATTGTCGTGCCATGATTCGGACGATTAACCAAGAGCATAGGACGACAAGTAAGTATAACTCCGCCTACAGCATGGGCAAAATGTTTTTTAAAGAACATGTTTTTCAAGAAATCATATGTTGATGATTTATGGTACTTACTCTATGATATGATACTATGTTGTGATGCTATGAGGTTTATGTCATGATGTTTATGATAAGATGAAATGTTATGATGCTATGTTATGAGGTTTATGTCATGATATTTATGATAAGATGGAATGTTATAATGCTATGTTATGAGGTTTATGTCATGACGTATATGATAAGATACGATTTACGATGCTATGCTATGATGATTTATGTTACGACGGTTATGTAAATGGTTCATGTTATGTTATGTTTTAATATAGTGACATCATGTAGCATGTCCACTAATATTAACTACATGGTAAGAACACATGTTAAGATAAGCTAAGGTCATTGTGTCGTACCGACTTGCCATGATGGCGAGTTTAAATGGTTTAGTCTATGGTTTGGGCTGAGTTGGATTGGCTGCCCCAATCACTCCATGTTAAACAGTTTGTTTCATGGTTTGAGTTGGTTTGGATTGGCTGCCTCCAGCCATTCCATTGTGATGGACCACGGTACGTGCACACATGATATGCAAATAAATAAGAATCAAGATAATAAATGAAAATTTAATCGATTCATAAGAAAACCTAATTGGTTCATGCATTCCTTTGTTAAAAATGTTTTGCGGATTGCACGTTGTACTTACTGGGCATAAGCTCATTACTTACGTTCATGCTGTAGGTTAAGTAACCTACCGGCGATACGTGATGCAAAGCTGTGAAGGCTGGTGCTACAGGCTGTGAAATGTGGGATGGACACCGCCACGGGATTTGAATTTATGCTATGTAAAATATGTTTTGAAAAATATATTTAAAAGATGTGTTTTATGTTATGTGATAGTATGGATAAGAAACCGTTTTCAAGAAGAAAACTATTTTAAGAAATTGTTTTCAAGAACGAGTTAAAGAATGGTTTTCAATGATGACGGCAAGCAAGTTGCCTCGTGTCGTACCAACCCACACTAGGTTGGGTTTGGTCCACGGTATGATTATGTTAGCTTTCAATATGATTATGAAAGCTCAGTACTCGAGTGAGTACATATGATTATGCATGAAGATAAGTTAAGTTCAAAGTAAGAAAAGAAAAAAAAATTTTACTCCGAATTTTCCGCAGTTTAAGCTTTTTAAATTAAGAAGTAAGTTAAGCAAGTAATGTAACGGCCCACGTCTGCGCAGTAGGACGCCCCTACGCGTGATGGTTCGGGGCGTTACAGAGATGATATCAGAGCAAGTTTTTCTGCCATCCAATTTCACAGTTCTGCCGCCAGAGCCACAGTTTTGCAAGTAAGTTTTCTTACTCTAGTTAGGTATAGTAACTATGTGAGGTCATTGTTTTATAATAGTATAGATATGAACCTGGTTTAAAAACCCGGGTACGATTGAAGAGGACCGCAAGACTTCGACTTCATTAGCATCCGAAGGAATGGAGTCACGCATCTTCGATGGGACTCAAGAAGTGGCTACATTTGCTGTGTGGTTGCACGATATGAAGACGATACGTCAGTTATGTTGCAGCTTGGCGCATTTATCCAGATGAGTCTATGGGCTATGATTGCCAGTGGATCAGAGTTGCGCAGCGAAAGCGTGATGGATAAGCTAGCCCACGATATGATATGATGAGATCGTGATGAATCTCTAGTATGGTATGCTAAGATATGGATGAAGGAATAAGTGTTAGACATGTTGAGAATTAGAATTAGAAAGTAGAAAATGGTTCGTTGCTGGTACAACCGAACCAATTTCTGCAAGAGCCTCATCTTGCAACTATGATAGCCAAGTCATGATGATAAATGCTAGAGTAGCAATAAGAAATAAATAGGCTTCGAGATCAGATAGTCTTTCGCCTTACCTCAGTAGGGTGATAATCTGGAAGTTTCCATTTTAAGAAATAAGCTAGATGCTATAGAACATAAGTTTCGTGGTTGTGAAACTTATGCTCCCATAAGAATGATAATAGGTATGGAAAGATGTTTGGTAGTGCCTTGATTCGGTGGTAATATCAAGGCAATACACAAGCAATTAGTGGGATAATGGCTATCATTGTGACGAGGAAATTAAGGATATGATCCCTTAGTAAGGGAAATTATGAAATAATGAGAAGTTTTAGACATTCCTAAGGATTATGATTTTACGTTATGAAGAAAATGTTAGAAGCAATGAGATAAGCTTCTACCATTTTATTATCTAGCAAGCAGCTAGTCGATACGATATAAGTATTGCATCACTCGAACGACATTATGTTTTCTCCATTATTGACTTTGAAAGAATTCAAAGGAAATATTTTTATAAAAGATGCTTAAATCTTGAGCTCATGCTTGAAAGAATACCTCATTTTATGTAATACAGCCGAATCCTTGAGGAAGAATTCCAAGATATGGGCTGTTATGAACAGTAAAGGTTCCAAGATAGGAACAGTTATGTTTGTTAAACAACCGAATCCTTGAGGGACAAGTCCCAAGATAGGGGTCATAGGCCGAATCCTTGAGGGACAAGTTCCAAGAAAGGGATGAGTTCCAAGATAGGGGCCATTATGATAAGTAAAGGGTTCTAATAGCATAAGATCAAGGTTCAAGAAAGAAGCTATTTTAAGCTATGTTTTCCAAGTGTGGAAAAATTTTAAAGTATGAAACGCTTTTCATGTATGAAAAGTTATGTGATAAGAAATGTTTTTCAAACATGGCAAGTTAAATGATATACTTGCTCAAATTTTTATGAAAATAGTTCTTGTGATGCAATATGAAAGGAGGATATGTTAGCATGAAAGTATGTAAGTATGTAAGTATGAATGTATGTATGTAAGAAAGTATGTAAGCATGTAAGTATGAACGTACGTAAGTAAGAAAGTATGCAGTATGAAAGTAAGATAGTATGAAGTAAGAATGAATGAAAGTATGATGACATGATATGAAAGTAAGAGTATGGTTCTAGACAAGAAACATGATCCCATTAAAATATAAAAATGGGAACATGAACAAGTTACGATGGATCAATAGTGGACTTGAAGAAAAGCCACTTAGAAGTATTCGAATTTTCGAGGACGAAAATTTCTTTAAGGAGGGTAGAATGTAATACCTGAAATTTCGATGAAACTATAATTTCCTTTTAGACAAGGAAAATTTCAAGTTTGAATCTTGTTTGTCGATATAAAGCTCATGATCTGAGCAGAATATCAGTTTATGTGTGAGTTCTCGTTTAATTAGCTACGAGACTCAACAATAGTTTGCTTAAGTCAAGCATGTGGCCTTTTGAGGAAAAAGGGCAAAATGGTAATTTATGATTTTATGTTGGTCAAAGCTTGACCGAAAAAGTCAAAGTTGACCGAAAAGTCAAAGGTTGACCAGGGAGGTCAAATAGATGAAGGTGTTGAGATATAGCAAAGCAGTATGGAATTATACTGCGGAAAAACCTTCATTACGATCGATCTAGCAAGCATAAGCTGTGAGACCACCCTAGAAAATCAAGCACACCAAGTATGGTATTAAGGGCAAGAAAGGTGCCAAGAGATAAGAAAAATTTTATACAGTCCGTTTTTACACAGATGAATTTTGGACTGTAGTACAGTATAAAAATATTGTGTTTAAGTAAACACAGTATTAGAAATATCTGTGTAGCAGAAAAATGGACTGAATATTGAGGACAAGCCAAACAAGGCCTTATGATGACATAGCCTTATCTTGGATTTATGACATCATAATTGGATTAAATAAACTTGGAAAGAAAGCAAGGAAGGCTCTAGAAGAGATGACATGGCCGGCCACCTCAGGGGCAAAAATGCCAAAACTTTATCTTTAAGGGTTAAAGTGAAAATTTTGGAAAATTGATGATGTAAGCAAAATGATGTCATCAAGATGATGTCATCAAGGTGAGATAAGCTTGGCTTGATCTCCAAGTAAGGGGCCGGCCACCTAGAGGGCATAAATGCAAGAATTTTAACTTTCGGGCCTAAAATGCAATTTCTGAAAAATAGGTGATGTAAGCAAGATGATGTCATCAAAATGATGTCATCATTTGCTTGGAGAACAAGGTGATGGCCGGCCAACATGCCACTTGAAAGGTCAAATTGTAAATATTTTGTCTTTTGGGGGCAAAAGTGTAATTTTAGAGAAAAATGATGATGTAAGCATGAGGTAAGCACATGATGTCATCAAGATGATGTCATCATGATGAGGTAAGCAAACTTGGCCTCCAAGGACTCCAAATGGTCGGCCACCTAGCATGCAAAAAGTGCAAAAAGTTGGTTTTTGGAGGACTATTTGCAATTAAGCAAAGTTTCAAAAACCTCTATAAATAGGTGCCCATTTTATTCAAAAAAATCAGAAAATTGAGCCATACTCTGCCCATTTTTCTCTGCCCAAAACCGACCCTTAGCAGCCAAGAAAAACAAAAACAAAAGCAGAAATCCAAGAGAGAATCCATTAGGGAGAGTTCGGATTTCAGTTTGGAAGCAAGGAAAAGTGCTGGAAAAAAATTGGAACCCTTTGTTGGGCAAGCTGGCCGGCTGTTAGTGAGCTGGAAAAGGAAGAGAAAAGCTGAAGGAGTGGACGGATTTTGGTGGGAAACAACAACCCAAGGACAGAAATTTTTTGGGTAACTCTTAGGAGGAGGCCGGTTAGGCTATAGGCAACCGAGGGGAGATTCAATTTCTTGAATCTTGAGGTAATCTCCTTTAGCCCTAAGCTGTTAATTTGAGCTTCAATTTAAGTGTATTTCCAGCATTGGATGTAAGAGCATAAGCTCACCTTTTAGTGCTTGATTATGCTTGATTAGGGTGGTGGTCTCTAGTTTATGGTTTTCGTGCATGTTTGATGATATGCTTATATGGGTTTGAGTATGCCTACTACATGTTTGTTGTATGTTCCCATAGAATTTAGATTGAATGTATGATTGTGTATGATGGATTGGAACGTTAGAAACGATTGCATGTGTGACTTTAGGCTCCCGCTGTGGTAGGTTGAGGTAGTGTGGACGTTTTAGGACGAGAAACGAAATTATGAACCGAAACTGCCAGTCTCGGGTCAAGACTGGTCAGTGTTCTGGAAATGATAATTTGAGGCCCTTAGAGGCCGAATTTGAAGAAACTCAAAACTACAAAGTTGTAGATAATGGTTTTTCCTAGAGGGTAGCGCGGACCGTTTTTCAAAATAAGGCTCCAAAGGCCTCGGTTTTTATGAAAATCCGAGCCTGACCGTGCCCAGGATTTATGCACGGCCAGGTGAGTTCAACAAGGAATAAGGGCATGTTAAAGTCCGAACTGGGTTTTCCTCAAAACATGAAAGTTGTAGTATTATCCGAGATCTACAACTTTTATGAAGAAAGTTTTATCAAATTCGAAACTGATTTTAAAGTAAAAATTGAATTCTAAAGACTGTGCAGGAAATAGAAATTCCAGCACAAGATTTCAGAAAAATAGTACATAAGCAGGAAATTCCTGCACGTGTACAGGATTTTCTAGAACAATATAGGAAAACTGTATTTTACACCAAACCCCAATGTTTTGACTGTGAGAACTGTTCCAATGACAGTTTTCAGCTCTTAACACATGTTATAAGTCAAGCAAAGAGTTTTTAAACCGAATTCACCAAATTTTCCGAGACAAAGGAAAATTGGATTTTAAAGCCAAAGACATGTAGCAAGATAGTAACGGATGGTAACCGGGAAGGATACCCGAGTTATTGGGCTTGGACCCAAAGCTAAGTTTGACCTTAGAAGGTTGACTTTGGTTGACCAAGTTTGACCAAAGTTTATCATCTCGAGGGTTACCCAACATAACCCAATGAGATACCAAAAATTATGATAAACTAAGATCTAGGGTTATCTGTAATAACCCAATAGACGATGGATCAAGAATGTAAAGTCATATTGTTTAAGTATGTTGGGCCATGAGCCCCAGGGTTACGGCAAGTAACCAAACAAGTTATCGTGAGTTGTTATAGGAGGGAACATATAATATAACTAAGGCTACTCATAAATGTTGGTTAGGACACCAACATTTAATGATTATGATTTATGGTAAGATAGAATGTCTATGACTTTTATCTTACACCCTGTTTGGAAACAGGAGTATGAACTATTGTCGTGCCATGATTCGGACGATTAACCAAGAGCATAGGACGACAATAAGTATAACTCCGCCTACAGCATGGGCAAAATGTTTTTAAAGAACATGTTTTTCAAGAAATCATATGTTGATGATTTATGGTACTTACTCTATGATATGATACTATGTTGTGATGCTATGAGGTTTATGTCATGATGTTTATGATAAGATGAAATGTTATGATGCTATGTTATGAGGTTTATGTCATGATATTTATGATAAGATGGAATGTTATAATGCTATGTTATGAGGTTTATGTCATGACGTATATGATAAGATACTATGTTACGATGCTATGCTATGATGATTTATGTTACGACGGTTATGTAATGGTTCATGTTATGTTATGTTTTAATATAGTGACATCATGTAGCATGTCCACTAATATTAACTACATGGTAAGAACACATGTTAAGATAAGCTAAGGTCATTGTGTCGTACCGACTTGCCATGATGGCGAGTTTAAATGGTTTAGTCTATGGTTTGGGCTGAGTTGGATTGGCTGCCCCAATCACTCCATGTTAAACAGTTTGTTTCATGGTTTGAGTTGGTTTGGATTGGCTGCCTCCAGCCATTCCATTGTGATGGACCACGGTACGTGCACACATGATATGCAAATAAATAAGAATCAAGATAATAAATGAAAATTTAATCGATTCATAAGAAAACCTAATTGATTCATGCATTCCTTTGTTAAAAATGTTTTGCGGATTGCACGTTGTACTTACTGGGCATAAGCTCATTACTTACGTTCATGCTGTAGGTTAAGCAACCTACCGGCGATACGTGATGCAAAGCTGTGAAGGCTGGTGCTACAGGCTGTGAAATGTGGGATGGACACCGCCACGGGATTTGAATTTATACTATGTAAAATATGTTTTGAAAAATATATTTAAAAGATGTGTTTTATGTTATGTGATAGTATGGATAAGAAACCGTTTTCAAGAAGAAAACTATTTTTAAGAAATTGTTTTCAAGAACGAGTTAAAGAATGGTTTTCAATGATGACGGCAAGCAAGTTGCCTCGTGTCGTACCAACCCACACTAGGTTGGGTTTGGTCCACGGTATGATTATGTTAGCTTTCAATATGATTATGGAAGCTCAGTACTCGAGTGAGTACATATGATTATGCATGAAGATAAGTTAAGTTCAAAGTAAGAAAAGAAAAAAAAAATTTTACTCCGAATTTTCCGCAGTTTAAGCTTTTTAAATTAAGAAGTAAGTTAAGCAAGTAATGTAACGGCCCACGTCTGCGCAGTAGGACGCCCCTACGCGTGACGGTTCGGGGCGTTACAAAGAAGGGTTCTGGCTCTGATTGTTCAAGGTGCAGTTCTTCGCATAATGCCTTTCCTTGCCACAGAGAAAGCAAGCATTAGATCCCATTCTGCAAACTCTCGGGTGTTTCTTTCCACATTTGGCGCATACCAGGTACTCAGCAGTGTTTCCCTCATTTCCTCTAAAGTTCTTCTTCTGAGGGAAATTCCTTTGTGGACCTTGACCAGAAAAATTTCCCTTCCTCTTGTTCCTAACAAAAGGTTTTGAACCTTGGGCAGGGCTATTCATCGGGCCTCTCTGGGTTGCTTCAAGTGCTTGTCGGGGCTGCGGGGGCTTCACCACGGCTTTCTCCTCTTTCCTCCTGATTGAGCCTGCCCTATCCTGGTCAATCCAATACTCCGCTCTTATGGCTCGACTCATACAGTCGGACACCAGGGTAGGTGGGCTACTGCCAGCACTCACTTGCTTGGCAATGTCGGTGCGAAACATCTTCATCATTCGCCGGACCTTTTCAGTCTCATTGGGCACCAACTCAGGGCATAGCCGGGCTAGCTGCTCGAATTTCTTGACTGCCTCCATTACAGTCATTGACCCTTACTTCAAACTGGAAAACTCGTCCTGCTGGGCGGCTAGGATCTCTCTATTATAAAACATGTTCCGAAACTCCGTAACGAAATCCTGCCAGTTCATGCTAGTGATGTCTCGGCGCATTTGAACGGTCATCCACCAATGTCTCGCGTCTTTCTTGAGAGCGAAGGACGCACACAGAACCTTCTCCTGTTCTGATAGTCTCATAAAATCCAAGATAACTTGGATATCAATCAACCAGTTATCAGCAGCTATCGGATCCATTAATCCCTCGAATTCTGGCGCCTTCATCCGCCTGAAGCGCTCATAAAGCAAGTCCTCTCGTACTGGTTGCAGATTTGCAGGAATCCCCGCGGGTGCTAACGGAACCTCAAAGTTCCGTGGAACCTCTGGTGCCTGAGGTGCTACCGGGTCTACTCTCTCGGGGTGTGGGGGAACTTCATCTCCCCGGGGTCTTTGGTTCATCTGAGCCAGCTGCTCTCGCAATCTATCAGTTTCGCGTTGCTGTTCAAGCAACTGCCGTTGTAAATTCCCTACAACGGTCGCGAGATCAGGCTCCTGAGGGTTTGCAGGTACCGCTCTACGTGTGCGCACCATTTCTAATTCCTATAAATTTAAAGAAAAGATATTACCATATTATCAATATCCTTTCTTTCATGCAAATGATATCATAATGTACCACAATACTTTGTGTCATAGTAATCATACTCGATTATTACCATATCATCGAAACATACTTCATACATAACATATCATTCATGTGTATCATATTTCCTAACATATCATAACATGATTTTCATAATTATATCGTAACATAGCATTTCATTCATGAACTGCCTTTTCATATTTGTACCAAAATACATCATATTTACAACCTCGTAAATACATATCTTATACATACTGTACATACATGGTCAAAAATCTGGATGGAAGTGTCTACCACTTTACCATCATGCACATGTACAAGCCTATCATCCAAAAAGAATAAGCTAGTACCCCTCAGTCTAGCATCAAAAAGTATATATACAAGCAACCTAATCTATGTGCTCTATAGTAACTACGGATGCATCAGAATCTGAATCTCCCTCTCCGTCGGCAAACGGAATCTCCTCTGGGTCGTCATCAAAATCCTCCTCATCCTCTAACCAACCTACGTCCTCTGGCTCCGGCTCGGGCTCTATCTCATCCTCATCATCGTTAGAGATGTCGATGATCAGGTGATCCTCTGGTGGGTCCTCCGGAGCAATGATGGATCATCAGGATCATCATCATCGGCCGCTAAGTCCGCCTTAGCCTCCTGCGGTAGCACCTCCTGAATCGGGACCGCTGGAATCGGGTCCTCCGGGAAAACTGGGCCCACCTCGTAAACTGGCTCTCCAATCCCCGCATCTTCTACAGGCGCCTGATGGCCCTCTGCCATCTCTGGGGCGTGCATCGCCTGAATGATAGCCTCGGCCCCCACAATCTCGTCTATCATGTGCCCGACCGATATGCCAGGCGCAGGCATAGGGACGTACTGACGGATCTGAATCGGCAATCCGTTCCTAAGGATCACTAATGCCTGAAGCTCGGGACTGTGTATCTCCTGGGGAATGTAAGGCATCATCGACTCCAGAAAACGTCGGCAATAATGACTCATGGTCTCCTGAGGGTATGCATGCCAGTCAGCGACATAACCCAGGTAACGGGTATAGTGCATATCCTGATAGATCTCAGGATCCCGTAGTAAGTCGCCCGCTCCCTCTCCCAGCAGCGGTCCGTACCTGGTGCCCACAGCCGCACGAAAATGAGCCCATGTGCGACTAGGTAGTTGAGGCTCGCCTATAGTAATCCACCAGATCCGGGCATCCACGGCGAAGCACCGGCTAGCTAAAGAGACCTGTAACCGGGCCTCTATGTGGCAGATGTAGAAGATCATCTCCATGTCGTACAACCACGCTGCCACCGGTACCGTACGTCTCGTGCCGTCGAACATAAGTGGACATGACTGAAAGAATGACCTCGTCGCCTCTCGGTCCGCGCCGACTAGGTCCGGGTCCATATCGTCGAGTCTACCATAACATAGGCGCATAATAATTATTTACTATTAAGAATAAAACTTAACTTACAATGATAGTGGCGATGGCAGGCAGACTGTGAAGTGGGATAGCAGGAAAACCGCTCTGATACCAACTCTGTAACAACCCGCCTAGCACAGGCCGTTACCATACATACATACATAATCGCAATCATACTTACTTACTTACTTAGCGTAATCAGCGGAATTTTTTTTTTATATACATATAGCGCGTATGAAAAGAAAGGCGATATACGATCAGAAAGTAATATATAAGACGATGTTCGCAGTCGAATTTTAAATACTATACATAAACGAAACAAAACGCGTGGCGGCAAATTATCCCACTCACTTCACAGTTCACCCTGCCCCGCTCGTCATCTTGTATCAAAAATTGCTGACAGGTTACTTACCTACAGCATAGACGTAAGACACGTGAGCTTTCGCTCAGCAAGTACAACATAATTATCCGCAACAAGAAAACATACATAACCTACTTACTAACATAACATGCTTAACCAATCATATCATATTCTATTCTAATCATGCATGAGCCAATTATGCTTCATTCATAGCTTACTTGTTCATTCATAGCTTATCATACTTAACTTGCTTATCTTGCTTATCTTGATTATGGGCCCCTTACATAAGTGTACGTACCGGGCTCGCAATTATGGAGTGGTTGGGGCGGCCAGTCCATTTCCAACTCAAACCATAGTCCAACCCGACCTAACGCGGGTCGGTACGACACAGGCAACTTGCTTGCCATCATACTTGTCTTTCATAATTCATGTTTGATCTTACTCTTATTTAGAATTAGTGAACATGCTTCGTGATGTCACATATTCATAACATAAAATCATATTATGCTTCATAACATAAGGCATCGTAAACATATCATAACTCATGTCATATTGAAATCATAACACATATCATCATTGCATCACATCACATAAACATTTCCTAATATCATGCATATCTAACATACAATCACATCCCATCTATATCATTCATACTTGGGCAAGTATACAACAAAAGCCTATGCTGTAGGCGGAGTTGTACTTACCTTGTCTTCCTATGTCCGAAGCTGAGCTGTTCCAGATCAGGGCGCAATAGCAGATTATCCCCTGCTATTACAAAGGACATAGGGTAAGGATTCTGAAAATCCTATTCTTAAACGGTTGGTAAACAACCAACATTTACTTTATTTCCTAGTTATATGTCCCCAAATATTACCTTGAAATTATCGTAAACGGTTACTATTTGTAACCTCGTAAGTAACCCTCGAGATAAGGGTTGAAATCGAAAGACTTGGTCCTTTATTGGGTTACGTTGGATAACCCTTGGGCTTTGGGCCCAAACCAATAACTTGGTTAAAATCCCTTATTGTTTTGTTTTTAGAAAACTTAGATTTTTCTTTCAAAAATCCTTGAAATCAACTGAGTGGGTTTTATAAATTGTTTAAGGCTGAAAACTGCCATTGGAACAGTTTTAGCAGTCAAAACAATGGGTTTTGTGAAAAATACAGTTTTTCGGTTTTATTTTAGAAAATCCTGTGCAAGAATTTCCTGTTTCCTACACAGTTTTTGAAATCCAATTTTTATTTTAAAATCCAGATCGAATCTGAAAAACTTTTCTTCATGAAAGTTTTTGATCTTGCAAAACCCTAAAACTTTCATGTTTTGGTCAAAACCCAGTTCGGAACTTAACTCGTTCGTTTACCCTGTTAAACTGTCCTGGCCGTGCATGGAAACTGGGCATGGTCAGGCTCGGTTTTCCATAAAAACGAAGGCCGTTGGAGCCTTATTTTGAAAAACTGTCCGCATTGTCCACTAGGAAAACCCTAATCTACAACTTTCGTGTTTTAGGTTTTACCAAATTCGGCCTCTAAGGGCCTCAAATTCGGGTTTCCAGAAAACTGCTTAACCTAAACCCGAATCTGGCAGTTTCTTGTTTTCGAATTGGTTTCACGTCCTAATCGCGCACACTACCTCAACCAACCACAGCGGAAGCTTAACATCAACACACATCGCTTTTTCTAACGTAAAATTTCTTTAAACACATTTTAAAATTCAGCCATGCAACCCATTATTCTTTTCTAGAATTCTAGGGTATGCTTAATTTCCAAAGTTGCATAATTGATCTACATTAGCCATGCAACCTTTTTAACCATTCTTAGCTCAACTTAAATTCACTTAGGGGACATATAACCCTATGCAGCAGCTAACATACAAGCCACATAAATCAATCAAACATCAATTAAATCATGCAAAGCTTAATAAATTCAAACCACCCTTAAATCCTAATCAAGCACATATCTAACTTTCTAAACTAAGGCATTAAATGAAAATTGAGCTTATGCTCATACAATTGACAACTTGAAATACATGTAAATTTCAAATTGAAACCAAATTGAAAAGCTTAAGGCTATGGGAGATTACCTTTCTTGACCCTAAGAATGGTTAGGGTTTGGTCCAAGAATTTTTCAGCACCTTGGCTCCTAGGATGCAACCGGCCTCTCCCTTAGCCTACCCAAAAATTTTTCTGCTTCTTGGTTGCTGTTTTCTACCAAAAATCTGATCACTCCCCCTTGCTCCCAACCAGTTTTTCTCTCTTTTTCCAGCTCACCAAGGACCGGCCACTAGGCCAAAATTGAGCTCCAAATTTTTTTCCAACTCTTTTTCCTTGGTTCCTAGATGAAATCCTAAGGTTACCCAATAATTCCCACACCTAAATTTTGGTTTTTGTTCAGCTTTTCTTGGCTGATGAAGGACGGTTTTGGAGCTGGAAAATGGGCAGAACTTCACTAAGTTTTCTGATTTTTTTGAATAAAACCCACCCCTATTTATAGATGTTTTGGAAACTTTGCCAAATTGCAATTTAGTCCTTCAAAAATCAGCTTTTTACACACTAGGGGTGTGAGGTGGCCGGCCATGCATGGTCTAGAATCATCCAAATTACTTTCCAAATTTTACTTAATTCCAAAATGATGTCATAATTAAAGGATAAGGTGATGTCATCCACCTTAGGCTTTGTTTGGCTTGTTTCTTGATAAACAGTCTAACTTTGAGCCAAAACAGATATTACAAATACTGTTTTCATCATTACACAGTATTGTATACTGTTTTGCAATCTAAAATTTATCTGTCTTAAAATGCACTGCACGAAAACTTTTCTTTTCGCCTCGAGCCCTTCGGCCCTTAATAACCTATTTAATGTGCTTGATTTTCTATGGTGGTTTTAAATCAAATTCTAACTATTTTACGCATAACAATAGTTTTGGCAGTATATTTCCAATACCGCTTAACATACTTCATTTCCGTCACATAGTTGACTTTTACGGGTCAACCTTGACTTTCTTGGTCAACTTTGACTTCCTTGGTCAACTTTGACTTCATTGGTCAACTTTGACCTTTTTGGTCAACTTTGACTTTCTTGGTCAATGGTTGACTTTTTATAAAATCATAGAATTTTCAATCCTTTTTAACTTAAAAGATCGTGTGCTTAGCTAAGCAATCATTTTTGAGTCTTATGGTTTTATAAGAACTCATAAAATTTAATAAAAACACTAAGCCGGGCTCTTTCATAAATACCATTAATGGCACAATTCAAGTTTCTATACGCGAAATCAAAACGTTGAAATTTCTAGTTCTTACAGGTGACCTAACCAACATACATACATAGTCTTAGTTGTATGTCCGCCCTATGCTAGATATCTTACTTGGTTACAATAAGCAACCCTATTGATCTAGACTAGTCCAATTATGGATTTTAACTTATCAGGTTACATTGAGTAACCACATGTGCTAAGCCCATATCCTTACAGGTAAGGTTAAGTTACTTATCCTAACCTTGGGCATAAGTTTTCACATTCTTGGTCTATAATCTATTGGGTTATTACAAATAACCCTCGATCTTAACTCATCCTATTTTTGGTATCCCGACGGGTTATGTTGGGTAACCCTTAAGGTAATAAGCCTTGGTCAAACCTGGTCAACCAAAGTCAACCTTATATGGTCAAACTTGGGCTTTGGGGGTCAAGCCCAATAACTCGGGTATCCTTCCCGGTTACCATCTCTTACTATCTTGCTGCTTATTTACGCTTAAAAAAAAAAAATCCTTTTTCCTTTGTCTAGGAAAAATTTGTTGAACTACGTCCAACCCTTTGTTAAAAATACATGGTTCTTAAAATGGGGTTTAAAAAGTTGCTAAGGGCTGAAAACTGCCATTGGAATAATTTTCATAGTCAAAACATTGGTTTTGGTTGAAAATACAGAAAATCCTGTGTAGGAATCTCTTGTCTCCTACACCGTTTTTGAAATCTAATTTTTATTTAAAAATCCAAATCAAATATGAAAAAGTTTTCTTCATGAAAGTTTCAGATCTTGAGAAACCCTAAAACTTTCGTGTTTTGAGAAAAACCCATTTCGGAATTTAACATGCCCTTATGCCTTGTTGAACTTACCTGACCGTGCATGAATCCTGGGCACGGCCAGGCTCGGATTTTCATAAAAACCGAGGCCGTTGGAGCCTCATTTTGGAAAACTGTTTACGAAGCTCCCTAGGAAAAATCATTCTCTACAACTTTCGTGTTTTACATTTTCTTAAATTCGGCCTTTAAAGGCCTCAAATTTCCTTTTCCAGAAAACTGGCCAGTTTGTACCCGAACTGGCAGTTTATGTTCTTAAATTCGTTTTACGTCCTAATTCGTGCATACTACCTCAACCGACCACAGCGGGAGCCTAATATCACACATGCAAGCGTTTCTAACGTTCCAAACCAACCTTCATGTGATTCGATCACGCCCATGCAAACCAATACCGAAATTGCATCTCCTAAGGTTTGCATGATTCTAAATTCACCAATTCCAAATCATTCCATTCATGCTTATTTTCTAGCAACCTAACATACCATTCTAAATCATTCTTGCACATATTTAGGGGACATACAATTTATCATACATCTAGCATGCAATCCAATAATCAATCAAGCATAAGCATAATAATCAATTTAAAGCTCATAATCAACCACCCTAATCAAGCACAACCTAAACTAGGGCCATAAAATAAATTGAGCTTATGCTCATACAATTTGACAACTTGAAATACAATTAAATTTCAAACTGAACCAAATTGAAAAAGCTTAAGGCCATGGGAGAATTACCTTTCTTGACCCTAAGATTGGTTAGGGTTTGGTCCAAGAATTTTCTCCTATCCTTGGCTCCTTGGTGAATTCGGCCTCCCCCTAGCCTACCCGAAAGTTTTGGTTTCTTTTGGCTGCTGATTTTCACCAAAAATCTGACCACTCCCCCTTGATCCCAATCAGTTTTTCTCACCCTTTTCCAGCTCCCTACAGTTCGGCACCCTTGGCCAAATGGGTCTCCAAAAATTTTCCAACTCTTTTCCTTGGTTTCTAAGTGAAATCCGAATCTTACTCACTAATCCTCACACTTGGATTTTGGTTTTTGTTTTGTTTTTCTTGGCTGATCAAGGTCGGTTTTTTGAGCTGGAAAATGAGCAGAACTTCTCCAAATTTTCTGATTTTTTTTTGAATAAAATGCACCCCTATTTATAGAGGTTTTGAAACTTTGCCAAATTGCAATTTAGTCCTTCAAAAATCAGTTTTTTACACACTAGGGGGGTGAGGTGGCCGGCCATTCCCTTGGTGAACAAGGAAATATTATTTTCCTTAATTCCAAAATTCAATTATGATGTCATAACTTGTGGATAAGGTGATGTCATCACCATAAGGCCTTGTTTGGCTCTTTTCTTCAATATGCAGTCCATTTTTGAGCTACACAGATATTTCTAATACTGTGTTCACTAATACACAGTACTGTAATATATTCTGTAGTCCAAAATTCATATGTGTAAAAATGGACTGTATAAAATTTTTCTTATTTCTTTAAGTCCTTTTTGCCCTTAGTATCTAACTTGGTGTGCTTGATTTTTCTATGGTGGTTTTAATCCTAATCATACTAGATTGCCCGTAAAAACGGTTTTTCGCAGTATATTTCCACACTACTCTGCTATAAAAGTGTACAGTCATTACCTTGACCATTTTAGTCAAACTTTGACTCTCTCGGTCAACTTTGACTTTTCTTGGTCAAACTTTGACCAACATATATCATAGAGTTTTTCATCCTTTTTCACTTAAAAGGTTGTATGCTAATCTAAGCAATCATTTTTATTCTTATAAAATCATAAGAACTCACAAATTCAATAAAAACCCTTAACTGGGCTCTTTCATGAATACCTTCATGGCACATAATTAATTCCTCTAAAAGGAATTAGTAATATCGAAAAACTAGGTATTACACCCTTAGAGGCTGATTTTCGGAAAACTTAAAACACGAAAGTTGTAGAAAAGGGTTTTTCCTGTAGGACATTGTGCACAGTTTTCAAAAATAAGGCTCCAATGGCCTTCGTTTTTTATGAAAACCCGAGCCTAACTGTGCCCAGACCCTATGCACGGCCAGGTGAGTTCAACAGGGCAAATGAGTGGATTAAAGACCGATCTGGGTCTCGAGTTAAACACAAAAGTTTTAGGGTTTTTAAAGCTTTAAAACTTTTATGAAGAAAACTTTTTTCAAATTCGGCTTTAATTTTTAAATAAAAATTGGATTTCAAAACTATGTGGGAAACAGGAAATTCCTGCACAGAATTCTCAGAAACAGTGCAGAAAAAGGACATTTCTGCACATACACCGACAAATTAACAGTAAGAAACTGTTCCAAAGGCAGTGTCTATTTTTAATAGTTTTTACAAAAAACCCACTCATAAGATTTCAAGTTTTATAAGGATTTTGAGGAAAAGTGAATTTAAAACCCTAAGTTTTCCAAAGTAAAGAAAAAGGGTTTTGAACCAAGTTGAATGAGCAATAACTGGGAAGAGACCGAGTTATTGGTTTGGGCCTGAAGCCCAAGGGTTATCAAACGTAACCCAATAGAATAGTAAGTATGACTAGTTGGGCCTAAAAACCAGGGTTACTCAAGAGTAACCTAATGGGATGTATTTTTTTAAGAAAGCTTAGGCCCAAGGTCAGGTTTAATAACCTAACACAGTTATGGAAGGCTTAAGTAGCCAAGGTTACTTTAAGTAACATATCAAGTTATGATTCTAAGTATGATAAGCCCTAAGTCTTAGGGTTATCAATGATACTCAGAAAGTATCAAACATTGTTTAGGGGGGGCATATATGCATAATTAAGTATGAATGTTGGTTTGGTTACCAACATTCTATAAGTATAGAATTCTTACCCTATGTCCTTTGGAATAGCAGGAGATAGCCTGCTGCGGTATCCTGACTTGGATTAGCACCACTTTGGACATAGTGTACGAGGTAAGTACAACTCCGCCTACAGTATAGGCTTTTGTTGTGATACTTGCCAAAGTCTATTTGATATATGTTATGATGTGTGATGTGATGTATGATGCTAAGTTATGGAATAATGATGCTATGTATGATATATGAGATATCAAGTTCATGATTATGATATAAGTTATAATGTTGAGATAAGATTATGACTTATGCATATGTGACATCAAGAGGCATGTTCACTAATTCCTAAGTAAGAATGAGATCAAGTGTAAGATCATGAAAAGCAAGAATGATGGCAAGCGAGCTTGCCGTGTCGTACCGACCCGCGTTAGGTCGGGTTGGACTATGGTTTGAGTTGGAAATGGACTAGCCACCCCAACCACTCCATAGTTGCGTGCCCGGTACGTACACTTATGTTAAGGGGCCCATAAGATAAGTAATGAAAGTATGAAAGAATAAGAAAGCATAATAAAGCATAATTGATTCATGGATATTATGCCAGATTAAGTTATGTTATGTTAAGGTAAGTATGTTTTGTTTATTGTCGTGGAAGTTATGTTGTACTTGCTGAGCGAAAGCTCACGTCTTACGTCTATGCTGTAGGTAAGCAACCTACGGGCAACTGTTGATACAAGATGGCGAGCGTGGCAGGGCGAACTGTGAAATGTGGGATCAATAGCCGCTACGCGTTTTGTTCTTTTTATGTATATGATTTCGTATTTCGAACATCGTTTATATTATTATGCATTTCGCTTATCCGCACCGTATAAAAAAAAATTTTCACTGTTTATGCTAAATAAGTAAGTACGTATGTATGTATGTATGTATGGTAACGGCCTGTGGTAGGCGGGTCGTTACAGAGTTGGTATCAGAGCGGTTTCCTGCTAGTCAATTTCACAGTCTACCTGCCATCGCCACCATCATTGTAAGTAATTTTATTTTTATGCATAAATAATTATTATGCGCTTATGTTATGATAGACCCGACGATATAGATCCCGCTCGAGTAGATAAGGATCGACACGCAGTGACAGCATTCTATGAGTCGTATCCTATGATATTTGATGGTACGAGACGGACAGTGTCATTAGCAGCCTGGCTATATGACATGGAGATGATTTTCCGTCTTTGTTATATAGAGGATCGACTACAGGTCTCGTTAGCCAGTCGGTGTCTTGCAGTAGACGCTCGACTGTGGTGGATGACGATAGGAGAGAGAGAGATTGTAACGACCTGCCCTTACATAGGCCGTTATAGTTACTTATCTTACATATTAACTTAACATACTATAACGACCCGTTCTTTTGTATGCCGTTACGATATTTATCATACATACTAGAATAACATACTTACTTACTTATACAGAAATAACGTACATATATTTTTTTTTCTTTTCTTTTTTAAAACTATTTGAGTAAAAACTTTACTACTTACTTATTTACAACATACACAATACTTATTTAGTATTTACTTTTCAAAACTATAGTGACATAAAATGACTTGTACTAAACAAAGCATACACATATATATTTCAAAACGCGTAGCAGTCTCCATTCCCACGTTTCACAGACAGCCTTGCCAGGCTTCCCCGTCTTGTATCAAGAATTGCCAGTAGGAAGCTTACCTACAACATAAATGTAAGTTGTGAGCTTTGGCTCAGCAAGTACAACCTTGAACCCGCAAAACAACTTAATAAAGCAATGCATGAACCAATTATGCTTTCATTTTTGTTTTCATAGTTTTGGGCCCCTTATAAGTGTACGTACCGTGGCGCGCAGTCATGGAGTGGTTGGGGCGGCCAACCCAGTCCAACTCAAACCATGAACCAAACCTGACCTAGAGCAGGTCGGTACGACACACCATACTTAAAAACCTTTTCTTAAAACATTTCTTTCTTAAAAACATAATCTTCTTCTTACCATATGATTTATTATTTGTGAACATGCCTCATGATGTCACAATAATAAACATACATCATACATAACACATAAATGCATGATATTTTACTTAAAAACTTTTCTTCATGAAAGTTTTAGATACTGAAAATTCTACAACTTTCATGTTTTGAAAAAAACCCAGTTCTGAACTTAACTTATACTTTTTCCTTGTTGAAGCTGCCTGGCCGTGCATATAGGTCTGGGCAGTCTGGGTACGGGTTTTGGTAAAAATGAAGGCCTTTGGAGCCTTATTTTCAAAAACTGTCCACGCTGCCCCTTATAATTTTCAATTTCCTACAACGTTTCTGTTTTGAGTTTTCTCAAATTCGTCCTCGAAAGGCCTCAAAATACCGTTTCCAATTCACTGCCCAGTTTTCACCCGAACTGGCAGTTTTTGGTTTCGGTTCGCTCTCACGTAATTTTACGCACACCCTACCTCAAACGGTCTCAGCTGTGAGCCTACGTCAAGCATACAGTGCATAATCTAACGTTCTCATGCCCATTCATTCAATCTCATGCATTCAATTATTTTATCAAACCCATTTGGTGAAGTTCACCAAACTTGGGTTTTTCTAAGTTTCTTTAGGGTTTTCTTGAACCCTAGTTTAGCATACAATCTTTCAATACCATAATCAGCCATTCAACACAGAACATAAGCCTATGGGGACATACATCAAACACCTAATGGTCACACATAGCATCTACTTAATTTCTAAAGCACACATTACCAATCATGCACCAAATTGAAGCATAAACATGCTAGAACCTAAATCAAGCACATGCTAAGCAAATTAACTAGGATAAGGACATAAATGAATGAGCTTAAGCTCTTACAAACTTGCTGGAAAATACACTTAAATGGCTGAAAACAGAATTTAGAGGCTTTAGGAGGTTGAGAAATTACCTCCAAACCGAAGAGGACTTGCTAGTTTGTGTTCCGAAAAATGGTTTCCTAGCTGTCCCTCACCAAAATTTCCGACCACCACTCAAGGGTTTTGCTGTCTTTTGGGTTCGGCTTGGGCAGAGAAAGGGAGAGAGAAAATGGCAAGAGTTTGGGTGGGTTTTTGGAATAAAATGACTAAAAATTTTTCCACCCATGACACCTATTTATAGGTGAAAAATAAATTTCTTTCTTGATTTATTTTTAATCTTTAAATTGCTCTCCAAACCCTAAAAAGATTTAAATTGCTGAAAACCCCCTATGAGGTGGCCGACCATATGAGCTGGAAATGTTCAAGAAAGTTCTTGGATTTCTTTCCAAAATTTTCAAAAATTCAAATAATACATAATTATCCTTTGATCAGGTGGCATTCACCTAAGGCTCCATTTGGCTTTAAAACTTAAAAACAGTCTCTTTTCATACTAATACATATATAACAATACTGTTTTCCATAAAAAATAATGCTGTCCACTAAACTGCAGTCCAAAATTTATCTGCATAAAAATGGACTGCGTTTAGGTTTTTCTTAGAACTTAAAGCTCATTAGTCCTTATTGCTCTAAAAATTGTGCTTGATTTTTCTAACATAATCCCGTACCTTAAACTTACTTATTTATCCGTAATTGATGGTTTTTCGCAGTATAATCTCTATACTGCCTGTTATACCACAGAACCATCATATGTTGACTTTTTGGTCAAATTTTGACTATTTTAGTCAAATGTTGACCAACATAAAATCATAAATTTCTATCGTAGCTCAGATCATTCTAGCCAATACTTTGACCGGAATTCATTCAAACATAAATCCTAATTCTAATTAGGCAAAACATATACTAACACATAATACAAATTTTGATTCCAAGAAAATCATAATTTGTAAGAAAGTCAGTCATCACAATCTTCCCCCCTTAAAAATTTTCGTCCTCGAAAATTAGAACAAATGGGGATAATTCGCTCTCATATCCTCTTCTAATTCCCACGTTGCTTCTTCAACATTGTGATTCTGCCACAATACCTTAACCCTGGGAATTGTCCTATTTCGTAAAACCTTCTATTCCCGATCTAGAATCCGTACTGGTTTCTCTTCTTATGTCAAGTCAGTTTGAACCTCAATTGGTTCTTGACTTAACACATGGGAAGGATCAGGTACATACTTCTTTAACATCGAAACGTGAAAGACGTTGTGTCCAGAAGCTAATTCTAGGGGCAAGGCAAGCTTGTAAGCTACTTTGCCAATCCTTTCCAAGATTTCGAATGGCCCTGTGTATCTAGGACTAAGTTTTCCCTTATTGCCAAGCCTCATAATCCCCTTCATAGGAGCAATCTTGAGGAAAACATAGTCTCCGACTTGGAATTCTAGGGGCCTTTGACGTTTATCGGCATAGCTTTTCTGACGACTCAAAGCTATGTCGAGTCTTTGCTTAATCTTCTTATTATCCTTTGAAGTTTTTTGGATAAAATCCGTGGTTTGAAGTTGCTTCTGTCTAACTTCTTGCCAATGAATGGGAAATCGACGTTTCTTTTCATAAAATGCTTCAAATGGAACCATACCAATTGAGGCGTGATAACTATTCTCATAAGGAACTTGATCAAAGGTAGCTTCTGATCCCAGCTTCCTATGAAATCCAAAACATATGATCTTAACATATCTTCCAGTGTTTGGATGGTTTGTTCCGATTGAACATCCATTTGGGGTGAAAAGCTGTACTAAACTTTAATTTCGACCCCATTGCAGTGTGAACACTCGTCCCAATTGAGAGTTCAAACATCCACCACAATCTGAAATGATCGATTTTTGGCACTTCATATAACCTAACAATCTGAAATACATAAATTCCGGTAAGCCTTTCTGCCAAAAAAAGTGGCTTTGATGACAATAAAGTGGGCTGATTTGGTTATTCTATCGATAATAACCCAAATCGTATCCTTCCCACTTACAGCCCTGGGCAATCATACTACTAAATCCATCGTTGTTTCTTCCCATTCCCATTATGGGAGCTCAATTTGTAACGACCCGCCTAGCACAGGCCGTTACCGTACATACATACATACTTACGTACTTATACGTAAAACACGGAAATATTTTTTTTTTTTTTTTGCCGTATAAATATATATACGCACCTACGTAAATAATTATACTGAATAATTAAAACGTTGTGTAGGTATAAACAAAGCTTGTAAAATATTGACATAATAAACAAAACGTGTGGCGGCATTATTCCCACATTTCACAGTCCAGCACACCTCGCCTTCCATCTTGTATCATTGATTACTGGCAGGTTGCTTACCTACAGCATAGACGTAAGACAGTGAGCGAAAGCTCAGCAAGTACAACTATTAATACCGCAACATTAAAAACACAGCATAATCTAACCTAACATAACATTGTATACCATAACATAACATACCATTTCATAACCTTTCTTAATCATAACATGGCATAACATTTCATAACATAACTTGACATATCGTATGCATGATCCGTTTATGCTTCCTTATGCTCTCTTATCTCTTCATAACTTTCTTAACTTAACCTTACTTTTGGGCCCCATAACATGAGTGTTCGTACCGGGCGCGCTCTATGGACTTACTCTTGCCATAGCTCAACCCGACCTAACGCGGGTCGGTAGACAAGCATTGCTTGCCATATAACTTATCTTTTATTTGTTAATTAGTGAACATGCATCGTGATGTTTCACTCAATTAATCTTAAATAATTAACCTAATCATGCTTCTTAGACCATAGCATACAAAACATACGTTCATACATAGAATCATAATTCCTAGCTAATCTATAACACTGAGCATGTAACATGTAGCTTCATAACTACAATCATACTTAGCAGTATTCACAACAAGCCTATGCTGTAGGCGAGTTTACTTACTGTTCGTAATGCGGTCCAATCGTGGAGTTAGTTCCGCTGGACACTCGTCGTAACTTCTGAATTAAATAAAGTAAGGTTAAACTGTTGGTAGTATAAACATTCTTTTATAACTTAGTTATAACCTTATTATTTTCTTATCTAACTTTATTTGTACCTATTCGTTTTTTAACTTTGTTTTAAAATCTTTTTTAGGAATGAACCTTAATTTTTTGTATTAACTTTTGTTTATTTTAAGATTGAAATCTTAAAAGACTTATAAATTTATTGACTATTGAACTGCTTTGAACAGTTTCTCAATGTCCATTTGCAGTGAAACTGCAAAAATATGCATTTTCTGTGTCAACTTTGTAAATCCTGTACAGGATTTCCATAATTCCTGTACAGTTCTCCGTAATTCATTTTCATCTTAAAATCCAGACTGAATCTGTAAAACTTGTCTTCATGAAAGTTGTAAACATTTAAAAACTCTACAACTTTTATGTTTTGGGTAAAACCCTGTTCTGGCGTTTTCGTGGTCAAAACCCCTGAGGAACTTGTCCTGGCCGTGCTCGGGTCCTGGACACCTTAGGCACGGGTTTTGGTAAAAACCGAGGCCATTGGAGCCTCATTTTACAAAACTGTCCACGTTGTCCTCTAGGAAAAACTCTACTTAAAAACTTTCATGTTTTGAGTTTCCCCTGATTCGGCCTCTAAAGGCCTCAAAAACTGTTTTTCCCGAAACTGGTCAGTTCCCACCCGAGTTGACAGTTTTCGGTTTAAAATTTCGTGTTCGTCCTAAAACGTCCACCCTACCTCAACCGAACTCATCGGGAGCCTAAATCAGACATGCATAACGTTTCTAACGTTCAAATTTCAACATGCAAGCCAAATTGAACGTAAATCATAATCCTACAAAACCCTAAGCATTCAATCAAACACTTATCATGCACAATATGCACATAAATGAACCACCAAACCCTAAGCTTAAACAAATCAAGCACATGCACATAATTTACCAACTAGAGCAGAATTTAAAAGTGGGCTTAAACCCTTACAAACCATAGCTTAAATACATTTAAATTTCTCCACACGAAATTTAAATGAAAGCTTGAATCGGTTAGGATTTTACCTTACTCGGTTAGGCTCGGTGAGCTAAAATTTCGGCTTCCTTCCTCCGTCTCAAATCACCGGCTGATTTGGTGATTGGCAAGTGCAAACTTGCTGCCTTTCTTGCCTTAAGTTCAGCCACCAAAAGACACAAAGTTGGCTGCCTCTAACACCAAAATCCGGCTGCCTCCTAGCTTGGTTCCTCCCCCCCTAGAACCGGCCTTGCTAGGGAAATGGGTTCTAAAATTTTTCCCAACTTTTTGGCTTGGTTCCCACCTTGAATCCGACCACTCTAAGCCCTACACACTCTTAGTTTTGCAAATTTTTCTTGCCTTTCTCTTCTCCCTTAAGTCCGGATTTTTGTGAAGAAAAAATGCAAGAGTTTGGCTAAGTTTTCTCTTTAATTGTGAACAAAGGCCACCCCTATTTATAGAGGTTGGAAACTTCTCATAATTGCACATTTTAGTCCTCAAAAAATCAGAAAATTGGACATTTAGGGGGGGCATGTGGCCGGCCATGGGCTAAGGTGGATGCCAACTATTTTTTCCAATTTTTCCTTAAATCACTTAATGATGTCAAAATAAAAAAGGTAATGAGGTAAGCCAAAGCTTAAGCTTGTTTGGCTCTTTTGCTAATAAGCAGTCCATATTTAAGTCATCACAGGTATTTTCAATACTGGTTACACTTATGCACAGTATTGGTTTACCGAACTGCAGTCCAAAATTCATCCGCGTAATACTGGACGGTATGAAATTTTTCTTAGTTCGTCAAACTCTTTTGCCCTAAGCTTCAACTTAATGTGCTTGATTTTCTAAGGTGGTTCTCATGTCTTAAACATAACTTTTTATCTGCAAAAAGGCACGGGTTTACCCGGTGCAATTTATACAGATCAATATCTAAACATAAAGTCATTTCTTAAACTTTTCGGGTCAACCATCGACGTTCTTGTCAATTAGGGACCTTCTTGTCAAGTTTTGACTTTCATGGTCAACAGTTGACTTTTGTCAACCGCGACGGTTTTGGTCAAACTTTACTTTTTGTAAAATTTCACGATTTTGTTCCTTATCACCTAAAAGGTCGTTTTCTTAAATACATAACCATTTTTGAGTCTTATAAAGTCATAAAACTCACAAAACATAATTAAAAACCCTTAACTGGGCTTTTTTTTTTTTTTTTTTTTCATAAATACCTTTACGGTTCAATGTAAATCTATACATAGAATCGTTCAGACATAAGAAAATCAGGTATTACAATCTACCCTCCTTAAAGATTTCGTCCTCGAAAATTAGAACAAGCCGGGGTAGTTCTTTCTCATTTCATTTTCTAATTCCCAAGTGGCTTCTTCTACTTGATGGTTTCGCCATAAAACCTTTACCATGGGAATTGTCTTATTTCTTAGAACCTTTTCTTCTCGATCTAAGATTTGTACCGGCTTCTCTTCATAGGTCAAGTCTGTTTGAACCTCTACCGGTTCTTGACTGAGAATATGCGAAGGATCTGGTACATACTTCTTGAGCATTGATACATGGAAGACGTTATGCATGGATGCTAATTCCGGCGGCAGGGCAAGCTTGTATGCTACTTTTCCAATCCTCTCTAGGATTTCAAAAGGTCCGGTATACCTTGGACTAAGCTTCCCTTTCTTTCCGAATCTCATTACACCTTTCATCGGAGCTATCTTGATGAAAACCGCATCTCCGATCTGAAATTCCAAAGGCCTTCTTCGTTTATCCGCATAGCTTTTCTGACGACTGAAAGCTATGTCAAGCCTTTGTTTAATCTTCTTAATATCGTCAGAAGTCTTTCTGATGAAGTCCGTGGTCTGAAGCTGCTTCTGTCCAACTTCTTGCCAGTGAATAGGGATCGACATTTTCTTCCGTACAGTGCTTCGAATGGAGCCATACCAATCGAAGCATGATAACTATTGTTGTAGGAAAATTCGATCAAAGACAGCTTCTGATCCCAGTTTCCTTGAAAATCTAGCACGCAGGATCTCATCATATCTTCTAATGTCTGGATGGTCCGTTCTGACTGACCGTCGGTTTGGGGTGAAAAGCCGTACTGAACTTCAGTTTCGACCCCATAGCATTGTGTACGCTTGTCCAAAATCGGGAAGTGAAACGTCCGTCTCTATCCGAGATGATCGATTTTGGTACACCATGCAGTCGCACGACCTGGGATACATAGACTTCGGCCAACTTCTCCACTGAATAAGTGGCTTTGATAGCGATAAAGTGGGCAGATTTGGTTAATCGGTCGACAATAACCCAAATCGTGTCATTCCCACTTGAAGTTCTTGGCAGTCCCACGACAAAATCCATGGTAATTTGCTCCCATTCCATTCGGGAGCTCTATTTTCTGCAACTCTCCTCCAGGATGTCGGTGTTCTGCCTTAACTTTCTGACAAGTCAAGCATTTGGATACGAACTTCGCTATCTGATTCTTCATATTTGGCCACCAGTAGTTCTCTCGGAGATCCT
>CM046372.1:9631897-9647896 GCA_025413025.1 Ficus hispida | reverse complement strand
GTGTGGATGTGTTAGATCAACCTTTCAAAACTTCTTTGCCATCCGGAGAATTTTTGTGGTCAAATTTCTGGATTCGTGAGGCTTCTGTCATTCTCTGTAATAGAGAATTGTTTGTAGATCTCATCGCAATCAAGCTCCAAGATTTCGATGTGATCTTAGGGATGGATTTCTTAGGAAGATACAACGCCCGGATTGACTGTCGGAAACGTTGCGTCACGTTCAACCTCTACGGTGAAGAAGAATTTACCTTCTACGGACAGACTCACCACTCAACCACCAGACTGATTTCGGCAATAAAGGCTTGGAGAATGTTAGCTAACGGTTGTCAAGGTTATTTAGCTAGCATGGTGGACAAAGATCGGGTATTGGAGTTGAGACCGGAAGATATTCCCATTATAAAGGAATATGTGGATGTCTTTCCAGAAGAACTGCCAGGACTTCCGCCGGAGCGCGAAATATCGTTCGAGATCGAGCTACTACCTGGAACCGCACCGATATCGAAAGCACCCTACCGAATGGCACCTGCCGAGCTTAGGGAACTTCAAGTGCAGTTGCAGGAACTGCTTGACAAAGGATTTATTCGACAAAGCTACTCTCCATGGGGAGCCCCGGTGTTGTTCGTGAAGAAGAAAGATGGATCTTTGCGCATGTGTATTGATTACCGGGAGCTAAATAAGATAACGATCAAGAACAAGTATCCTCTTCCGAGGATTGATGATCTGTTCGATCAACTCAGAGGAGCAGTAGTATTTTCAAAGGTCGATCTGCGCTCAGGCTACCACCAGTTGAAGATCAAGGAGTCCGATATCTCCAAGACGGCTTTTCGAACTCGTTATGGGCATTATGAGTTTTTGGTTATGCCATTTGGACTAACCAATGCCCCAGCCGCGTTCATGGACCTTATGAATCGAGTATTCAAGGAATACCTGGACAAGTTCGTCATCGTCTTTATTGACGATATTTTAATCTACTCGAGGTCCAACGAAGAGCATGAGCATCACCTTAGGTTGGTAATGGAAACGTTGAGAAGGAACCAGCTATATGCCAAATTCACAAAGTGTGAATTTTGGCTGGAAAAAGTGCATTTCTTGGGCCATGTAGTGCTAAAGGAAGGGATTTCTGTGGACCCTGCAAAGGTGGAAGCGGTCAGTACGTGGTCAGCACCCAAGAATGTCACGGAGATAAGGAGCTTTCTTGGACTAGTAGGATATTATCGACGGTTTGTTGAAGGATTCTCCAAGATTGCTGTACCCCTTACCGCCCTTACCAGAAAAGGGAAGAGTTTTGAATGGACTCATAAATGTGAGGAAAATTTCCAGGAGCTCAAGAGGAGGCTAACCAGCGCACCTGTGCTAATAATTCCTGATGTAGATGCAGGGAATTTCGTCATCTACAGCGATGCATCAAAAAGCGGATTAGGAGCTGTTCTGATGCAAAACGGGAAGGTAGTGGCCTACGCATCCCGTCAACTGAAAGACCATGAAAGGAATTATCCTACTCATGATTTGGAGCTTGCGGCAGTAGTTTTCGCACTCAAGATTTGGAGGCACTATTTGTACGGAAACAAATGTGCGATCTATACCGATCATCAGAGCCTCAAGTACATTTTCACTCAAAAAGAGCTCAACATGAGACAGCGAAGATGGCTGGAGCTCGTAAAGGACTATGACTGCGAAATCCTTTACCACCCTGGCAAGGCAAACAAGGTAGCAGACGCCTTAAGTAGGAAATCCGTAGGCATGCTGATGTCTATCGAGGCGTTTCCTAAGCCACTACAAAGGGAAATTTCTGAGTTTAACTTGGAGATGATAACGGGGAAATTATCTTCTCTGACTATTCAGTCTGATTTGTTGGAATCCATCAAGTCACACCAAGAAAAGGATCCCTTTTTGCTGAAAACTCAACTTTTTGGCAGAAAAAGTGATGAGTTCAAAACCTCTACAGATGGCGTCATCTACTTCAAGGAGAGGATCTGCGTTCCCGACTTTGAAGTTTTGAAGGATCAGATTTTATCTGAAGCGCATCTGACGCCATACTCCGTACATCCGGGAGCTACCAAGATGTACAAAGACCTCCGAGAAAATTATTGGTGGCCCAATATGAAGAATGAGGTGGCTGAATTCGTATCAAAATGCCTAACTTGTCAGAAAGTTAAGGCCGAACATCGATATCCTGGTGGAGAACTACAGAAGATAGAGCTTCCTGAATGGAAATGGGAGCAAATTACTATGGATTTTATAGTAGGATTACCCAGGACGTCCAGTGGGAATGATATGATTTGGGTTATCGTGGATAGATTAACCAAATCAGCCCACTTTATTGCAATCAAAGCCACTTTTTCCGTGGAGAAATTGGCCGAGATTTTCGTATTCCAGATCGTCAGATTCCATGGAGTGCCAAAATCGATCATCTCTGATCGTGATGGACGTTTCACCTCTCGATTTTGGAGCAGTGTTCACAATGCTATGGGGTCGAAATTGAAGTTCAGTACGGCATTCATCCCCAAACTGACGGTCAATCGGAGCGAACCATCCAGACGCTCGAAGACATGCTGAGGTCATGTGTGTTAGATTTCAAAGGCAATTGGGACCAGAAGCTGCCTTTGATTGAATTCTCCTATAACAACAGCTATCATGCTTCAATCGGTATGGCTCCGTTCGAAGCGTTGTATGGAAGGAAATGTCGATCTCCTATCCATTGGCAGGAAGTTGGTCAGAAACAGCTGCAAACCACAGACTTCATCAAGAAGACCTCTGAGGATGTCAAGAAGATCAAGCAAAGGCTCGATATAGCTTTTAGCAGACAGAAAAGCTATGCCGATAAACGAAGGAGGCCTTTGGAATTTCAAGTTGGAGATGCTGTTTTCATCAAGATTGCTCCGATGAAAGGAGTAATGCGGTTTGGAAAGAAAGGGAAGCTCAGTCCAAGATATACAGGACCATTTGAGATTCTTGAGAGGATTGGAAAAGTAGCCTATAAGCTTGCCCTACCGCCAGAATTAGCTTCGATGCATAATGTTTTTCATGTTTCGATGCTAAAGAGGTATATATCGGACCCTTCCCATGTGCTTAGTCAAGAACCAGTAGAGGTTCAGACGGACTTAACTTATGAAGAGAAGCCAGTTCGGATTCTGGATCGGGAAGAAAAGGTCCTAAGGAATAAAACCATTCCCATGGTCAAAGTGTTGTGGCGAAACCACAAGGTTGAGGAAGCAACCTGGGAATTGGAAGACGACATGAGAAAGAATTACCCCGGACTGTTCTAATTTTCGAGGACGAAAATTTATAAGGGGGGTAGATTGTAAGATCTAGAAAATTCAACGTTTTGAGTTCTCGTATAGAAATTTAATATGTACCGAAATGGTATCTATGAAAAAAATCCCAGCTTAGGGTTTTTATTAATTTTCATGAGTTCTTATGGCGTCATAAGACTCAAATATGATCGCTTAGTCAAGCCTACGATCTTTTGGGTTCAAAAGATAGCAAACTCTATGATTTTACAAAAAGTCAACGTTTGACCGAAAAAGTCAAAGTTGACCATGAAGGTCAAAGTTGACCATGAAAGTCAAAGTTGACCCGAAGAGTCAAAGACTGACTAAAAAGGCCAACTATGTGACGGAATTTAAGAATGTTGAGCAGTATGGTTTCGTACTGCGAAAATAATTTTTACGGACAAAATAGTTAGAATTAAACCTAAACCCGCTTTAGAAAAATTCAAGCACATAAATAGATTATTAAGGGCCAAAGGATTCAAAGCGAAAAGAAAAGTTTTTGGTATCGTCCATTTTATGACAGATAAATTTTGGAATGAAATTTAATTTATGAAACTGTGTATGAAGTAACACAGTATTAACGATGTCTGTTTGGCTTTAAATGGATTGCTTTTAAAGCTTTAAGCCAAACAAGCCTTAATGACATCACCTCATCCATTATTAATGACATAATATGGAATTAAGCTTAATTAGGAAAGTATTAGGTGCCAACTAAGCATGGGCTGGCCGGCCACCTCACCAAAAATGGTGTAAAAAGCTGATTTTTGATGGAGTTTTTGGCAATTAAGCAAAGTTGCCAAACCTCTATAAATAGGTGGCCATTCCTATTCAGAAAATTCAAAAATCTCAGCCAAATTCTGCCCAATTTACAGCTCAAAAACCGTCCCTTACAGCCAAGAGAAAAACAAGAACAAAAACAGAAATCCAAGTGTAGGAACCCTTGGGTGTAGTTCGGTTTTCAGCTAGGAGGAAGATAGTGAGTGCTGGAAATTTTGGACCCCTATGTTAGCTTGTTGGCCGGCTGTTTGTGGGCTGGAAAAGGGTGAGAAAAAGTTGAAGGAAGTTTAAGGGAGTGGCCGGATTTAGTGGCTGACCTTGGTGGGCAGCAGCAGCCGAAGGCAGAAAAAAAAAATTCTGGGTGAGCCTAGGGAGGAGCCGGCTGTACTAGGAGCCAAGGAAGAAAGAAGTTTGGACCAACCCTAATCAAACTTAGGGTTCATCAAGGTAAAATTTCTCATAACTTGCAGCTTTCAATTTGGTTCAATTTGCAAGTTTAAATTGTATTACAAGTTATCGGTTGTACGAGCATAAGCTCGGATTTTATTTTCGGCCCCTAGGTAGGTATGTGCTTGATTTAATGTGCTAGAGTAGTATAGTACGATTTAAATATGTTTGATGTATGTGGATTGTATGTTAGTTGTATGGTTAAGTTTATATGCTCCTAATAGGTTTAGTCATGAGCTTGAATGCATAATTAGGTAATGAACAGATTTGGTACATGTTGTGCAAGCTGGAAAAAAAAATCTGCACATCCTAATTATTTGAGATAAGATAATGGCTTGCATGGCTAAGTTTTTATTTGTGTTTAAGGAAAAATTAACGTTAGAAAGGCGCTGTTTGTTTGACTTAGGCTCCCGCTGGTTCGGTTGAGGTAGTGTGCACGTTTTTAGGGCGAGTACCGAATGAAGGATTTGAAACTGCCATTTCGGGTTCCAGTTACCCGGTTTTATGGAAAACAAATTTTGAGGCCCTTAGAGGCCGATTTTCGAAAAACGTAAAACATGAAAGTTGTTTAGAACAGTTTTTCCTATAATACAACGTGGACAGTTTTTAAAAATAAGGCTCCAACGGCCTTCGTTTTTATAGAAAACCGAGCTGACCGTGCCCAGACTTCATGCACGGCCAGGTGAACTTAAAAGGAGAAAACGAGTGGGTTAAAGTCCGAAATGGATTTTGATCAAAACATGAAAGGTTTAGAACGTTTTGAGATTTAAAACTTTGCTGAAGGAAATTTTTTCAAATTCGAATTCAGTTTTCAAATAAAAATGTATTTCAAAAACTGTGCAGTGATCGGAAGGTTACTGCTCAAGATTTCTAAAAACAGTGTTGGAATTGGGTTTTCCTGCACGTACATTAGCAAGTTTTTAGAAAGAAGCTGCTCCAAAGGCAGTATTGACTTTCAATAATTTGTATAAAGAACCCACTCATAGGAATTTTAAAGAAAACCTTAAGTTTTCAAAAGTGGATTTTTAAACCAAGTTTCGGTGAGCAATAAACCGGAAAAGACACCGAGTTATTGGTTTGGGCCCGAAGCCCAAGGGTTATCCAACGTAACCCAATAATGAATTAAGATTATGGAATAGGGCCCTTGTTTCGAGGGTTACCTACAGGGTTATTTTAGTAACCCGTTCCTAATGTATATAAGTTAGATTATGGGGGCATATAAACGCAGAATAAAATGAATGTTGGTTGGGATAACCAACAAATTTAAAAGTAGGATTTTCAGAAATCCTTACGCTATGTCCTTTGTAATAACAGGTGATAATCTGTTATTGCGACCTGTTCAGGAGCGGCATAGCATCGGACTTAGAGTTCAAGGTAAGTACAACTCCGCCTACAGCATAGGCTTTAGTTGAATACTTGCCTAAGTATGAGTGATAAATGCTATGGTAGTTGATATGCTTAGGAAATGTTATATGTTATGAATATGCCATGATGAAATGTTATGTTATGATTAAGATGTATGATGAATTTATGATATGATAAGATTATGTTTTATGAATATGTGACATCACGAAGCATGTTCACAAACTCTAAATAAGAATGATTAAGAAATTATGAAAGATAAGAATGAAGGCAAGCAAGTTGCCTGTGTCGTACCGACCCGCTCGTAGGTCGGGTTGGACTATGGATTGAGTTGGAAATGGACTGGCCGCCCCAACCACTCCATAGTTGCGCGCCCGGTACATACACTTATGGGGCCCATAAGCATGATAAACATGATAAGCAAGATAAGCATGTTTAGTACGATAAGTATGATACGCTATGAAAAACCAAGCAAGCATAATCAAACATAATTGGCTCATGCATGATTAGGGTAGAATGTGTTATGTTATATTTGAGTTACGTTTCGTATTATTAATTGTTGCGGATAATTATGTTGTACTTGCTGAGCGAAAGCTCACGTGTCTTACGTCTATGCTGTAGGTAAACAACCTGTCAGCAATTTTTGATACGAGATGGCGAGCGGGGCAGGGTAAACTGTGAAGTGAGTGGGATATTCTGCCGCTACGCGTTTTTGTCTCTTATGTACATTATATATTATCCGGTGTTCGATTATCGCTTTTTGTTTTGTTCATACAATCGTTATTTATATATCGTTATCGTTCATGCACCCCGTATAAAAAAAAAAAATTTCCGCTGTTTATGCTAAGTATGTATGTATGTTATGTATGTATGTATGTACGGTAACGGCCTGTGCTAGGCGGGTCGTTACAATTTTAGGCTCCCACAGTGGTCGGTTGAGGTAATGTGGACGTTTTAGGACGAGAAACGAATTTATGAACCGAAACTGCCAGTCTCGGGTCAAGACTGTTCAGTGTTCTGGAAATGGTATTTTGAGGCCCTTAGAGGCCGAATTTGAAGAAACTCAAAACTACAAAGTTGTAGATAATTGTTTTTCAAAATGAGGCTCCAATGGCCTCCGTTTTTACGAAAATCCGAGACTAATCTGCCCAGACCTAGTCTACACGTCCAGTAAGTTTCAAATTAAAACTGACAAGAATCCAAGCAGAACTGGGTTTTCCTCAAAACATGAAAGTTGTAGTATTATCTGAGATCTACAACTTTTATGAAGAAAGTTTTATCAAATTATGAACAGATTGTAAAGTAAAAATTAGATTCTAAAGATTGTGCAGGAAATAGAAATTGCAGCACAAGATTTTCAAAAAAACAGTGCATAAGCAGGAAATTCTTACACATGCACTGATAACCAAAGTTTAAGAAACTGTTTTTAAAGATTGTTTTCAGAGCTTGACAGTTTTTAACTGCCTTTGCTTAGATGTTAAGATTTTATGAAAATACGGGTTTCATAAAGATTTTTAAAGAAAATTTGACAAAGGTTTGTCAAGAATAATTGAAATACGCCGGGTCCTATGGTGACAACTATAGGACAGATAGTAACAGGAGAGGTTACCTAATTTTATTGGGCCAAATAAGTTGGGTTACTTATAGTAACCATATGAGATACCCGAGATAGGGGGTTGGGCCTAATAAGATTAGTAACCTAATACTATTTAAGAATGGTTGGGCTTAGTACCCAAGGTTACCAGAAGTAACCTAGCATGATGCTGGTTAAGTATGTTGGGCCATGAACCCTAGGGTTACGGCAAGTAACCAAAAACGCTATTATAAGTTGTTATAGGAGGGAACATATAATATAACTAAGGCTACTCATAAATGTTGGTTAGGACACCAATATTTAATGATTATGATTTATGGTAAGATAGAATATCTATGGCTCTTATCTTACGTCCTGTTTGGAAACAGGAGTAGGAACTGTTGTCGTGCCACGATTCGGACGATTAACCAAGAGCATAGGATGACAAGTAAGTATAACTCCGACAACAGCATGGGCAAAATGTTTTTATAACATGTTTTTAAAGAAATCATGAATTGATATGCATGATGGATGTTACGATGCTTACGTATGATGTTATGTTACGATGCTTATGTATGATGTTATGTTAGGATGGATACGTTATGATGATACGATGGTTAAGTTACGATGATTATGTTATGATATGAAGTTATGTTATGAAGATTATGTTATGGTGTTTATGTTATGGTTTATGTTATGTTATGTTTTAATATAGTGACATCATGTAGCATGTTCACTAATATAAACTACATGGTAAGAACACATTTTAAGACCAGCTAAGGTCATTGTGTCGTACCGACTTGCCATAGTGGCGGGTTTAAATGGTTTAATCTATTTTTTGGGCTGAGTTGGATTGGCTGCCCCAATCACTCCATGCTAAACAGTTTGTTTCATGGTTTGAGTTGGTTTGGATTGGCTACCTCCAGCCACTCCATAGCTATAGACCACGGTATGTGCACACATGATATTCAAGGAAATAGAATCAAGATAATAAATAAAAGTTTAATTGATTCATAAGAAAGCCTAATCGGTTCAATGCATTCTTTTGTTAAAATGTTTTGCGGATTGCACGTTGTACTTACTGGGCATAAGCTCATTACTTACGTTCATGCTGTAGGTTAGCAACCTACCAGCGATACGTGATGCAAAGCTGTGAAGGCTGGTGCTACAGGCTGTGAAATGTGGGATGGACACCGCCACGGGTTTTGAATTTATGCTATGTAAAATATGTTTTGAAAAATATATTTAAAAGATGTGTTTTATGTTATGTGATAGTATGGATAAGAAACCGTTTTCAAGAAGAAAACTAATTTTAATAAATTGTTTTTAAGAACGAGTTAAAGAATGGTTTTCAAGGATGATGGCAAGCAAGTTGCCTTGTGTCGTACCGATCCACACTAGGTTGGGTTTGGTCCACGGTATGATTATGTTAGCTTTCAATATGATTATGAAAGCTCAGTACTCGAGTGAGTACATATGATTATGCATGAAGATAAGTTAAGTTCAAAGTAAGAAAAGAAAAAAAAAAAATTTACTCCGAATTTTCCGCAGTTTAAGCTTTTTAAATTAAGAAGTAAGTTAAGCAAGTAATGTAACGGCCCACGTCTGCGCAGTAGGAGTAGGATGCCCCTACGCGTGACGGTTCGGGGCGTTACACAGCATTTCCCTTTCTCTTGTTCTTTCCAAACTGCTTAGCATGCTGGGCCGCATTACTCATCTGGCCCCTTGCATATGCGTCCTGATTCTGCCTAGGCTGCAGTTGCTTCTCCGTAGCCTTCTCCTCTTTCTTAGCCTTCAATATCTGCGCCCTCGCCTCCTTATCTTGATTAATCCAATACTCAGCCCTAATTGCCCGACTAATGCAGTCAGACACTAGAGTAGGAGGGCTGCTTCCCGCACTCACTTGTTTAGCTATATCCGTCCGAAACATCTTCATCATTCGCCTTACTTTTTCTGTTTCGGTCGGTATGAGTTCAGGACATAGGCGGCCTAGCTGTTCAAACTTCTTAACAGCTTCCATAACTGACATTGATCCTTGCTTTAGGCTATTGAACTCGTCCTGCTGTGCGGCAAGGATCTCCCGGTTGTAGTACATCGCCTTGAACTCAGCTACAAAGTCCTGCCAACTCATGGCCGCAACATTCCTACGCATTTGCACTGTTATCCACCAATGCCTAGCATCCTTTTTCAGTGCAAATGATGCACAGAGCACTTTCTCCTGCTCGGTGAGTCCCATGAAATCCAAGATAACTTGGATGTCCATACGCCAGTTATCAGCTTCTATTGGGTCCGTAAGACCCTCAAACTCAGGCGCTTTCATCCGCCTGAAACGCTCGTACAGTAAATCTTCCCGAACTACTGGTGGGTTCGCCTGCATCCTTAAGGGTGCTAACGGGACTCTGAAATTCCACGGAACCTCCTGACGAACCTCCGGTACTTGGGGCACTACCGGGGGTGCAGGGTTATTCTGAGGTGGTATTTCGTTCGCGTGGGGTATCTGGTTCAATCGGGCTACCTGCTCACGTAGCTGATTTGTTTCTTGTTGTTGTTGTAGCAATTGCTGTTGCAACATGGCTACAACGTTCGCAAAGTCTGGCTCTTGCGCGTCTGGTTAGCTTGCTTTCGCGTACGCATCATCTTAACACTCCTAATAAATTTCAAGAAAGGATTTCGTTATTCTCCGAAAATCTTTCCTTTCATTTATTTCCTATAAAAACACCTCATCATATCATACTTAATCTTGTCATATAGAAATCCTTCGGGATTTCTTCATAGCATATCATATCATAAAACATTATGCAGAAATCCTTCATGATTTCTTCATAACGTATCATATTATAAACTTATTATAAACTTATCATATATTTATCATAGAAACTTTTCATCATGACATCATAATTATCATGATACTCGTTTCATATAAAAATATATCGTTTTATACATTTCAAAAATACATCATTTTTTTTTTGCTATATACATAGTCAAAATAGGATGGAAGTGTCTATCACTTAACCATCATTCCTATCCTATATACAACCATAACGTCAAAAGAACAAAAATTCAGAGTTAGTTCTAAAACTATCTACTCGGTCGTCGCGTCGGAAAATACGTCTCGATCCTCGTCGTCGAATAGCATCTCCTCCGGATCTTCCTCCTGCTCCTCGGGATCATCTAACTCCTCCTCTATATCCTCAAACTCATCCCATTCTTCCCACACCTCTTGTTCCTCATCATCACTCTCAATGAGGATTACTGGAAGATCTTCGGCATTACCCCCTGAGTTATCCGGAGCCTCCGCAGGATCCATACCATCATCATCCGGTCCTGCTTCCGCCTCTTGCGGAGGTATCTGCTGAAGTGGGACCACCGGAATTGGATCCTCGGGCATAACCGGAACTCCCTCGAAAACTGGCTCTGGAATGCCGGCGTCGTCAACCGGATCGACCTGGTAAACATCCACTGGGTCGGCCTCCTGTACCATATATGCTATTACCTCAGCCTCCATAATAGCATCAATCATATCCTCCAAGGATATTCCCACAACCGGTGCGGGGACATAAAACTTAACTGCCGGAGGTAGCCCATCCCTAATAAGCTTTAACACTCGCCACTGTGGATCCATGAGCTCCTGAGGTATATAGGGCAACATTGCCTCGCGGAACCTACGGCAATAGTGGCCCATGGTCTCATCCGGATAAGCATGCCATTCTGCGGCGAAGTTGAGATATCGCCTCCTATTCATGTCGCCGTAAATAGCCGGGTCGCGGTACGGCGCATTGGCCCCTCATCAGGTGGAGGTCCGTATCGTCCTATCATACGGGCACGGAAATCTGCCCATGGTGTCCCGTGTATAGCCTGGTCCCCCTGCACCATCCACCAGGCTCTAACCTCTCCCATCAAACATCTACTGGCTAATAAAACCTGAAGATGGGCTTCGATATGGCATACCCTAAAAATCACCTCCATATCGAAAAGCCATCCTGTTAGCGAGATCGTCTGCTGAGTCCCATAAAAAATATAGGGCTTCATCTTGTGGAATGCCGTAGCGGCATCTCGATCCTCATCCATACTCGTATCTCGATAATCGAATCTATCAATTTACAGCGCATAATAATTACTTATCTATGTACTAAAAAAAAATAACTCTTACTTACAATAACGGTGGCGCTGGCAAGCAGACTGTGAAACTGGAAGGCAGGATCCCGCTCTGATACCAACTCTGTAACGACCCGCCCTTACGTAGGCCGTTACAGTTACTTATCTTACATATTAACTTAACATACTATAACGACCCGTTCTTATGTAGGCCGTTACCATATTTATCATACATACTATAATAACATACTTACTTACTTATGCAGAAATAACGTACATATATTTTTTTTTTCTTTTTCTTTTCTTTTTTAAAACTATTTGAGTAAAAACTTTACTACTTACTTATTTTCAACATACACAATACTTATTTAGTATTTACTTTTCAAAACTATAGTGACATAAAATGACTTGTACTAAACAAAGCATACACATATATATTTCAAAACGCGTAGCAGTCTCCATTCCCACGTTTCACAGACAGCCCTGCCAAGCTTTCCCGTCTTGTATCAAGAATTGCCAGTAGGAAGCTTACCTACAGCATCAACGTAAGTTGTGAGCTTTGGCTCAGCAAGTACAACCTTGAACCCGCAAAACAACTTAATAAAGCAATGCATGAACCAATTATGCTTTCATTTTTGTTTCATAGTTTTGGGCCCCTTATAAGTGTACGTACCGTGGCACGCAGTCATGGAGTGGTTGGGGCAGCCAGCGCAGTCCAACTCAAACCATGAACCAAACCTGACCTAGAGCAGGTCGGTACGACACACCATACTTAAAAACCTTTTCTTAAAATATTTCTTTCTTTAAAACATAATCTTCTTCTTACTATATGATTTATTATTTGTGAACATGCCTCATGATGTCACAATAATAAACATACATCATACATAACACATAAATGCATGATATTTTAAAAACATGCAAACTCATAAAACCATTTGCCTTTGCTATAGGCGGAGTTGTACTTACAGGTAACGCTAGGTCCTGGGGTTTGTCGTTCCGACAAGTTACCTCAAAAGGTTACCTCCTGTTTCCAAAAAGGAATTACGATAAGAATCATTCTATCTTACCTTAACTTATTTAATTAAATGTTGGTACCCTAACCAACATTTATCTGTGACCCTAGATATATGTCCCCCTCATATGCTTAACAATATTCTTGTTGGTTACTAAGTGTAACCCTAGGGCATAAGCCCTAATGGTAATCAAACGGTATTCTGTTTGATTACTTAATTAACTTTGGGCTTAAGGCCCAATGATCTTGGTATGGGCACCCTATTAGGTTACCATAAGTAACCTTAGACCTAGGCCCATATTGGGTGAAATTTTAAAAAGCCTGTTGGGCTACTAAGGCCCAATAACTAAAGTGGTATCCTTAAAGGTTACCTTATATAAACTTGGACCTAAGGCCCAACATACAACCTTTGTTCTTAAATAACTAGGCCCAATTAAAATTAGGTAACCTATATGATTATAATAGGTTACCAATTAGCTTACCTTGCTTAATTTGCTTAATTAATTTATTTCTTGCGAAACTGAGTTTAATTAATCATTTGAAACTGCTTTTAAATAAAACTGTGTTGGTTTTACAGAAATTTGCTGAAAACAGTTAAATTGGCAGTGCATGTACAGGAATTTCCTGTGCATGCACGGTTTTAAAATTCTGAATCAGAGCTTGCTCTACTAATTCAGTTTTACTTTAACATCTGTTTCGATTTTGAAAAACTTTTCTTCATGAAAGTTTTAGATACTGAAAAATTCTACAACTTTCATGTTTTGACAAAAAACCCAGTTCTGAACTTAACTTATACTTTTTCCTTGTTGAAGCTGCCTGGCCGTGCATATAGGTCTGGGCAATCTGGGCACGGGTTTTGGTAAAAACGAAGGCCTTTGGAGCCTTATTTTCAAAAACTATCCACGCTGCCCCCTACAATTTTCAATTTTCTACAACTTTTGTGTTTTGAGTTTTCTCAAATTCGGGCTCGAAAGGCCTCAAAATACCGTTTCCAATTCACTGCCCAGTTTTCACCCGAACTGGCAGTTTTTGGTTTCGGTTCGCTCTCATGTAATTTTACGCACACCCTACCTCAAACGGTCTCAGCCGTGAGCCTACGTCAAGCACACAGCACGTAATCTAACGTTCTCACGTCCATTCATTCAATCTCATGCATTCAATTATTTTATCAACCCATTTGGTGAAGTTCACCAAACTTGGGTTTTTCTAAGTTTCTTTAGGGTTTTCTTGAACCCTAGTTTAGCATACAATCTTTCAATACCATAATCAGCCATTCAACACAGAACATAAGCCTATGGGGACATACATCAAATACCTAATGGTCACACATAGCATCTACTTAATTTCTAAAGCACACATTACCAATCATGCACCAAATTGAAGCATAAACATGCTAGAACCTAAATCAAGCACATGCTAAGCAAATTAACTAGGATAAGGACATAAATGAATGAGCTTAAGCTCTTACAAACTTACTAGAAATACACTTAAATGGCTGAAAACAGAATTTAGAGGCTTTAGGAGGTTGAGAAATTACCTCCAAACCGAAGAGGATTTGCTAGTTTGTGTTCCGAAAATGGTTTCCTAGCTGTCCCTCACCAAAATTTCCAACCACCACTCAAGGGTTTTGCTTTCTTTTGGGTTCGGCTTGGGCAGAGAAAGGGGGAGAGAAAATGGCAAGAGTTTGGGTGAGTTTTTGGAATAAAATGACTAAAAATTTTTCCACCCATAACACCTATTTATAGGTGAAAAATAAATTTCTTTCCTGATTTATTTTTAATCTTTAAATTGCTCTCCAAACCCTAAAAAAATTTAAATTGCTGAAAACCCCTATGAGGTGGCCGGCCATATGAGCTGAAAATGTTCAAGAAAGTTCTTGGATTTCTTTCCAACATTTTCAAAATTCAAATAATACATAATTATCCTTTGATTAGGTGGCATTCACCTAAGGCTCCATTTGGCTTTAAAACTTAAAAACAGTCTCTTTTCATACTAATACATATATAACAAATACTGTTTTCCATAAAAAATAATACTGTCCACTAAACTACAGTCCAAAATTTATCTGCATAAAAATGGACTGTATTTAGGTTTTTCTTAGAACTTAAAGCTCATTAATCCTTATTGCTCTAAAAATTGTGCTTGATTTTTCTAACATAATCCCATACCTTAAACTTACTTATTTATCCGTAATTGATGGTTTTTCGCAGTATAATCTCTATACTGCCTGTTATACCACAGAACATCATATGTTGACTTTTTGGTTAAATTTTAACTATTTTGGTCAACGTTGACTAACATAAAATCATAAATTTCTATCGTAGCTCAGATCATTCTGGCCAATACTTTGACCGGAATTCATTCAAACATAAATCCTAATTCTAATTAGGCAAAACATATACTAACACATAATACAAATTTTGATTCCAAGAAAATCATAATTTGTAAGAAAGTCAGTCATCACAGAGATGCCGAGTCGTACATGGGCACATTTCCGTACGTTATTGGATGCGTGTTATGGACCAGTGCCTGACGAGGGAGCAGGAGTACCTCATCGCAATCCTGCGATATATCGGGATATGTACCACGCACGGTACCTCAGTTATGCAGTAGTTTGGCACGCCTACCCGCAGGAGCCTATGAGCCACTACTGCCGGAGATTTCAGGAGGAGTTGTTGCCTCATGTCTCGTAGGACCTGGCTAACCCGGTGATACTGGCACTACAGACATTCCAAGACGGATTGCCTCCACAGGTCAGACAGTATGTTCCCATGCCGATGCCTGGCACGACAGTGGGGAACATGATAGATGATATTTTGGGGGCCAAGGCCGTGGTGCATGCTATGCAGGCCGCTGGGGTTGCAGAGGGTCATCAGGCACCAGTCGATGATGCTGGGATAGGAGAAGCCGTTTTTCGGGGCCGGTCAGTTTTTCCCGAGGACCGATTTCCAGCAGAGCCAGTGCAGGAGATGCCGCCGCAGGACGCCGAGGCTGATATAGCCGTTGATGAGTTCGATCCTGATGACATCATAGTTGCTCCGGAAGATCAGCCGGAAGATCCCCCGATCATCGACATTTCTAGCGATGAGGAGGAGGATATAGAGCCGGAGCCAGAGTTTGAGCATATAGGCTGGTTCGAGGATGATGAGGAGGATATAGAGCCAGAGCCCGAGTTCGAGCATGCAGGCTAGCTAGACGACGAGGATGATATAGACGATTTTGATGATGACCCGGAGAAGATTTTGTTCACCGACGGAGATGAGGGGTCAGACTCGATGCGTCCTCCGTAATTACGATCGAGCATATAGATTAGGATGACGTGACATGTACTAGCATATTCTTTTGACGATAGGCTTGTATTCTTTTGTATGATGGAAAGTATTAGACACTTCCATCAAAAATTTTGACCATATATGTACAGTGATCGTATCAAAAATGTATTTAGAGATCGTAAATATG
>CM046372.1:9612447-9631797 GCA_025413025.1 Ficus hispida | reverse complement strand
CATAAGCAGGAAATTCTTACACATGCACTGATAACCAAAGTTTAAGAAACTGTTTTTAAAGATTGTTTTCAGAGCTTGACAGTTTTTAACTCCTTTGCTTAGATGTTAAGATTTTATGAAATACGGGTTTCATAAAGATTTTAAAGAAATTTGACAAAGGTTTGTCAAGAATAATTGAAATACGCCGGGTCCTATGGTGACAACTATAGACAGATAGTAACAGGAGAGGTTACCTAATTTTATTGGGCAAATAAGTTGGGTTACTTATAGTAACCATATGAATACCCGAGATAGGGGGTTGGGCCTAATAAGATTAGTAACCTAATACTATTTAAGAATGGTTGGGCTTAGTACCCAAGGTTACCAGAAGTAACCTAGCATGATGCTGGTTAAGTATGTTGGGCATGAACCCTAGGGTTACGGCAAGTAACCAAAAAGCTATTATAAGTTGTTATAGGAGGGAAATATAATATAACTAAGGCTACTCATAAATGTTGGTTAGGACACCAATATTTAATGATTATGATTTATGGTAAGATAGAATATCTATGGTCTTATCTTACGTCCTGTTTGGAAACAGGAGTAGGAACTGTTGTCGTGCACGATTCGGACGATTAACCAAGAGCATAGGATGACAAGTAAGTATAACTCCGACAACAGCATGGGCAAAATGTTTTTATAACATGTTTTTAAGAAATCATGAATTGATATGCATGATGGATGTTAGATGCTTACGTATGATGTTATGTTACGATGCTTATGTATGATGTTATGTTAGGATGGATACGTTATGATGATACGATGGTTAAGTTAGATGATTATGTTATGATATGAAGTTATGTTATGAAGATTATGTTATGGTGTTTATGTTATGGTTTATGTTATGTTATGTTTTAATATAGTGACATCATGTAGCATGTTCACTAATATAAACTACATGGTAAGAACACATTTTAAGACCAGCTAAGGTCATTGTGTCGTACCGACTTGCCATAGTGGCGGGTTTAAATGGTTTAATCTATTTTTTGGGCTGAGTTGGATTGGCTGCCCCAATCACTCCATGCTAAACAGTTTGTTTCATGGTTTGAGTTGGTTTGGATTGGCTACCTCCAGCCACTCCATAGCTATAGACCACGGTATGTGCACACATGATATTCAAGGAAATAGAATCAAGATAATAAATAAAAGTTTAATTGATTCATAAGAAAGCCTAATCGGTTCAATGCATTCTTTTATTAAAATGTTTTGCGGATTGCACGTTGTACTTACTGGGCATAAGCTCATTACTTACGTTCATGCTGTAGGTTAGCAACCTACCAGCGATACGTGATGCAAAGCTGTGAAGGCTGGTGCTACAGGCTGTGAAATGTGGGATGGACACCGCCACGGGTTTTGAATTTATGCTATGTAAAATATGTTTTGAAAAATATATTTAAAGATGTTTTTATGTTATGTGATAGTATGGATAAGAAACCGTTTCAAGAAGAAAACTAATTTAATAAATTGTTTTTAAGAACGAGTTAAAGAATGGTTTTCAAGGATGATGGCAAGCAAGTTGCCTTGTGTCGTACCGATCCACACTAGGTTGGGTTTGGTCCACGGTATGATTATGTTAGCTTTCAATATGATTATGAAAGCTCAGTACTCGAGTGAGTACATATGATTATGCATGAAGATAAGTTAAGTTCAAAGTAAGAAAAGAAAAAAAAAAAAATTTACTCCGAATTTTCCGCAGTTTAAGCTTTTTAAATTAAGAAGTAAGTTAAGCAAGTAATGTAACGGCCCACGTCTGCGCAGTAGGAGTAGGATGCCCCTACGCGTGACGGTTCGGGGCGTTACACAGCATTTCCCTTTCTCTTGTTCTTTCCAAACTGCTTAGCATGCTGGCCGCATTACTCATCTGGCCCCTTGCATATGCGTCCTGATTCTGCCTAGGCTGCAGTTGCTTCTCCGTAGCCTTCTCCTCTTTCTTAGCCTTCAATATCTGCGCCCTCGCCTCCTTATCTTGATTAATCCAATACTCAGCCCTAATTGCCCGACTAATGCAGTCAGACACTAGAGTAGGAGGGCTGCTTCCCGCACTCACTTGTTTAGCTATATCCGTCCGAAAATCTTCATCATTCGCCTTACTTTTTCTGTTTCGGTCGGTATGAGTTCAGGACATAGGCGGCCTAGCTGTTCAAACTTCTTAACAGCTTCCATAACTGACATTGATCCTTGCTTTAGGCTATTGAACTCGTCCTGCTGTGCGGCAAGGATCTCCCGGTTGTAGTACATCGCCTTGAACTCAGCTACAAAGTCCTGCCAACTCATGGCCGCAACATTCCTACGCATTTGCACTGTTATCCACCAATGCCTAGCATCCTTTTTCAGTGCAATATGCACAGAGCACTTTCTCCTGCTCGGTGAGTCCCATGAAATCCAAGATAACTTGGATGTCTATACGCCAGTTATCAGCTTCTATTGGGTCCGTAAGACCCTCAAACTCAGGCGCTTTCATCCGCCTGAAACGCTCGTACAGTAAATCTTCCCGAACTACTGGTGGTTCGCCTGCATCCTTAAGGGTGCTAACGGGACTCTGAAATTCCACGGAACCTCCTGACGAACCTCCGGTACTTGGGGCACTACCGGGGGTGCAGGTTATTCTGAGGTGGTATTTCGTTCGCGTGGGTATCTGGTTCAATCGGGCTACCTGCTCACGTAGCTGATTTGTTTCTTGTTGTTGTTGTAGCAATTGCTGTTGCAACATGGCTACAACGTTCGCAAAGTCTGGCTCTTGCGCGTCTGGTTAGCTTGCTTTCGCGTACGCATCATCTTAACACTCCTAATAAATTTCAAGAAAGGATTTCGTTATTCTCCGAAAATCTTTCCTTTCATTTATTTCCTATAAAAACACCTCATCATATCATACTTAATCTTGTCATATAGAATCCTTCGGGATTTCTTCATAGCATATCATATCATAAAACATTATGCAGAAATCCTTCATGATTTCTTCATAACGTATCATATTATAAACTTATTATAAACTTATCATATATTTATCATAGAAACTTTCATCATGACATCATAATTATCATGATACTCGTTTCATATAAAAATATATCGTTTTATACATTTCAAAATACATCATTTTTTTTTTGCTATATACATAGTCAAAATAGGATGGAAGTGTCTATCACTTAACCATCATTCCTATCCTATATACAACCATAACGTCAAAAGAACAAAAATTCAGAGTTAGTTCTAAAACTATCTACTCGGTCGTCGCGTCGGAAAATACGTCTCGATCCTCGTCGTCGAATAGCATCTCCTCCGGATCTTCCTCCTGCTCCTCGGGATCATCTAACTCCTCCTCTATATCCTCAAACTCATCCCATTCTTCCCACACCTCTTGTTCCTCATCATCACTCTCAATGAGGATTACTGGAAGATCTTCGGCATTACCCCCTGAGTTATCCGGAGCCTCCGCAGGATCCATACCATCATCATCCGGTCCTGCTTCCGCCTCTTGCGGAGGTATCTGCTGAAGTGGGACCACCGGAATTGGATCCTCGGGCATAACCGGAACTCCCTCGAAAACTGGCTCTGGAATGCCGGTGTCGTCAACCGGATCGACCTGGTAAACATCCACTGGGTCGGCCTCCTGTACCATATATGCTATTACCTCAGCCTCCATAATAGCATCAATCATATCCTCCAAGGATATTCCCACAACCGGTGCGGGGACATAAACTTAACTGCCGGAGGTAGCCCATCCCTAATAAGCTTTAACACTCGCCACTGTGGATCCATGAGCTCCTGAGGTATATAGGGCAACATTGCCTCGCGGAACCTACGGCAATAGTGGCCCATGGTCTCATCCGGATAAGCATGCCATTCTGCGGCGAAGTTGAGATATCGCCTCCTATTCATGTCGCCGTAAATAGCCGGGTCGCGGTACGGCGCATTGGCCCCCTCATCAGGTGGAGGTCCGTATCGTCCTATCATACGGGCACGGAAATCTGCCCATGGTGTCCCGTGTATAGCCTGGTCCCCCTGCACCATCCACCAGGCTCTAACCTCTCCCATCAAACATCTACTGGCTAATAAAACCTGAAGATGGGCTTCGATATGGCATACCCTAAAAATCACCTCCATATCGAAAAGCCATCCTGTTAGCGAGATCGTCTGCTGAGTCCCATAAAAAATATAGGGCTTCATCTTGTGGAATGCCGTAGCGGCATCTCGATCCTCATCCATACTCGTATCTCGATAATCGAATCTATCAATTTACGAGCGCATAATAATTACTTATCTATGTACTAAAAAAAAAATAACTCTTACTTACAATAACGGTGGCGCTGGCAAGCAGACTGTGAAACTGGAAGGCAGGATCCCGCTCTGATACCAACTCTGTAACGACCCGCCCTTACGTAGGCCGTTACAGTTACTTATCTTACATATTAACTTAACATACTATAACGACCCGTTCTTATGTAGGCCGTTACCATATTTATCATACATACTATAATAACATACTTACTTACTTATGCAGAAATAACGTACATATATTTTTTTTTCTTTTTCTTTTCTTTTTAAAACTATTTGAGTAAAAACTTTACTACTTACTTATTTCAACATACACAATACTTATTTAGTATTTACTTTTCAAAACTATAGTGACATAAAATGACTTGTACTAAACAAAGCATACACATATATATTTCAAAACGCGTAGCAGTCTCCATTCCCACGTTTCACAGACAGCCCTGCCAAGCTTTCCCGTCTTGTATCAAGAATTGCCAGTAGGAAGCTTACCTACAGCATAAACGTAAGTTGTGAGCTTTGGCTCAGCAAGTACAACCTTGAACCCGCAAAACAACTTAATAAAGCAATGCATGAACCAATTATGCTTTCATTTTTGTTTTCATAGTTTTGGGCCCCTTATAAGTGTACGTACCGTGGCACGCAGTCATGGAGTGGTTGGGGCAGCCAGCGCAGTCCAACTCAAACCATGAACCAAACCTGACCTAGAGCAGGTCGGTACGACACACCATACTTAAAAACCTTTTCTTAAAATATTTCTTTCTTTAAAACATAATCTTCTTCTTACTATATGATTTATTATTTGTGAACATGCCTCATGATGTCACAATAATAAACATACATCATACATAACACATAAATGCATGATATTTTAAAAACATGCAAACTCATAAAACCATTTGCCTTTGCTATAGGCGGAGTTGTACTTACAGGTAACGCTAGGTCCTGGGGTTTGTCGTTCCGACAAGTTACCTCAAAAGGTTACCTCCTGTTTCCAAAAAGGAATTACGATAAGAATCATTCTATCTTACCTTAACTTATTTAATTAAATGTTGGTACCCTAACCAACATTTATCTGTGACCCTAGATATATGTCCCCCTCATATGCTTAACAATATTCTTGTTGGTTACTAAGTGTAACCCTAGGGCATAAGCCCTAATGGTAATCAAACGGTATTCTGTTTGATTACTTAATTAACTTTGGGCTTAAGGCCCAATGATCTTGGTATGGGCACCCTATTAGGTTACCATAAGTAACCTTAGACCTAGGCCCATATTGGGTGAAATTTTAAAAAGCCTGTTGGGCTACTAAGGCCCAATAACTAAAGTGGTATCCTTAAAGGTTACCTTATATAAACTTGGACCTAAGGCCCAACATACAACCTTTGTTCTTAAATAACTAGGCCCAATTAAAATTAGGTAACCTATATGATTATAATAGGTTACCAATTAGCTTACCTTGCTTAATTTGCTTAATTAATTTATTTCTTGCGAAACTGAGTTTAATTAATCATTTGAAACTGCTTTTAAATAAAACTGTGTTGGTTTTACAGAAATTTGCTGAAAACAGTTAAATTGGCAGTGCATGTACAGGAATTTCCTGTGCATGCACGGTTTTAAAATTCTGAATCAGAGCTTGCTCTACTAATTCAGTTTTACTTTAACATCTGTTTCGATTTTGAAAAACTTTTCTTCATGAAAGTTTTAGATACTGAAAAATTCTACAACTTTCATGTTTTGACAAAAAACCCAGTTCTGAACTTAACTTATACTTTTTCCTTGTTGAAGCTGCCTGGCCGTGCATATAGGTCTGGGCATCTGGGCACGGGTTTTGGTAAAAACGAAGGCCTTTGGAGCCTTATTTTCAAAAACTATCCACGCTGCCCCTACAATTTTCAATTTTCTACAACTTTTGTGTTTTGAGTTTTCTCAAATTCGGGCTCGAAAGGCCTCAAAATACCGTTTCCAATTCACTGCCCAGTTTTCACCCGAACTGGCAGTTTTTGGTTTCGGTTCGCTCTCATGTAATTTTACGCACACCCTACCTCAAACGGTCTCAGCCGTGAGCCTACGTCAAGCACACAGCACGTAATCTAACGTTCTCACGTCCATTCATTCAATCTCATGCATTCAATTATTTTATCAAACCCATTTGGTGAAGTTCACCAAACTTGGGTTTTTCTAAGTTTCTTTAGGGTTTTCTTGAACCCTAGTTTAGCATACAATCTTTCAATACCATAATCAGCCATTCAACACAGAACATAAGCCTATGGGGACATACATCAAATACCTAATGGTCACACATAGCATCTACTTAATTTCTAAAGCACACATTACCAATCATGCACCAAATTGAAGCATAAACATGCTAGAACCTAAATCAAGCACATGCTAAGCAAATTAACTAGGATAAGGACATAAATGAATGAGCTTAAGCTCTTACAAACTTACTAGAAAATACACTTAAATGGCTGAAAACAGAATTTAGAGGCTTTAGGAGGTTGAGAAATTACCTCCAAACCGAAGAGGATTTGCTAGTTTGTGTTCCGAAAAATGGTTTCCTAGCTGTCCCTCACCAAAATTTCCAACCACCACTCAAGGGTTTTGCTTTCTTTTGGGTTCGGCTTGGGCAGAGAAAGGGGGAGAGAAAATGGCAAGAGTTTGGGTGAGTTTTTGGAATAAAATGACTAAAAATTTTTCCACCCATAACACCTATTTATAGGTGAAAAATAAATTTCTTTCCTGATTTATTTTTAATCTTTAAATTGCTCTCCAAACCCTAAAAAAATTTAAATTGCTGAAAACCCCCTATGAGGTGGCCGGCCATATGAGCTGAAAATGTTCAAGAAAGTTCTTGGATTTCTTTCCAACATTTTCAAAAATTCAAATAATACATAATTATCCTTTGATTAGGTGGCATTCACCTAAGGCTCCATTTGGCTTTAAAACTTAAAAACAGTCTCTTTTCATACTAATACATATATAACAAATACTGTTTTCCATAAAAAATAATACTGTCCACTAAACTACAGTCCAAAATTTATCTGCATAAAAATGGACTGTATTTAGGTTTTTCTTAGAACTTAAAGCTCATTAATCCTTATTGCTCTAAAAATTGTGCTTGATTTTTCTAACATAATCCCATACCTTAAACTTACTTATTTATCCGTAATTGATGGTTTTTCGCAGTATAATCTCTATACTGCCTGTTATACCACAGAACCATCATATGTTGACTTTTTGGTCAAATTTTAACTATTTTGGTCAAACGTTGACTAACATAAAATCATAAATTTCTATCGTAGCTCAGATCATTCTGGCCAATACTTTGACCGGAATTCATTCAAACATAAATCCTAATTCTAATTAGGCAAAACATATACTAACACATAATACAAATTTTGATTCCAAGAAAATCATAATTTGTAAGAAAGTCAGTCATCACAGAGATGCCGAGTCGTACATGGGCACATTTCCGTACGTTATTGGATGCGTGTTATGGACCAGTGCCTGACGAGGGAGCAGGAGTACCTCATCGCAATCCTGCGATATATCGGGATATGTACCACGCACGGTACCTCAGTTATGCAGTAGTTTGGCACGCCTACCCGCAGGAGCCTATGAGCCACTACTGCCGGAGATTTCAGGAGGAGTTGTTGCCTCATGTCTCGTAGGACCTGGCTAACCCGGTGATACTGGCACTACAGACATTCCAAGACGGATTGCCTCCACAGGTCAGACAGTATGTTCCCATGCCGATGCCTGGCACGACAGTGGGGAACATGATAGATGATATTTTGGGGGCCAAGGCCGTGGTGCATGCTATGCAGGCCGCTGGGGTTGCAGAGGGTCATCAGGCACCAGTCGATGATGCTGGGATAGGAGAGCCGTTTTTCGGGGCCGGTCCAGTTTTTCCCGAGGACCCGATTCCAGCAGAGCCAGTGCAGGAGGTGCCGCCGCAGGACGCCGAGGCTGATATAGCCGTTGATGAGTTCGATCCTGATGACATCATAGTTGCTCCGGAAGATCAGCCGGAAGATCCCCCGATCATCGACATTTCTAGCGATGAGGAGGAGGATATAGAGCCGGAGCCAGAGTTTGAGCATATAGGCTGGTTCGAGGATGATGAGGAGGATATAGAGCCAGAGCCCGAGTTCGAGCATGCAGGCTAGCTAGACGACGAGGATGATATAGATGATTTTGATGATGACCCGGAGAAGATTTTGTTCACCGACGGAGATGAGGGGTCAGACTCCGATGCGTCCTCCGTAATTACGATCGAGCATATAGATTAGGATGACCGTGACATGTACTAGCATATTCTTTTGACGATAGGCTTGTATTCTTTTTGTATGATGGGAAAGTATTAGACACTTCCATCAAAAATTTTGACCATATATGTACAGTGATCGTATCAAAAATGTATTTACGAGATCGTAAATATGATGTACTTTTTGTAAGAATACAAAAAGGTAATTCAAGTATGAAATATGATGTTTTGATACGAGTATGAATGGCATGTTATGAGATGTTATGCGTAATAATACGATAATAACGTTATGGTATGATGTACTAATTTACGATATGCCGAGATTGTATGAAAGAAAAGATATTCCTAGTATGCTAATATATTTTCTTATGGTTTGATAGGATCTAGAAAATGGTTCGTACCCGTCGAACGATACCTATAAATCTGCCAGAGCCGGATCTAGTGACCGTTGTAGCAAATCTACAACGGCAGCTGCTGGAACAGCAGCAAGAAACGAATAGACTGTGAGAGCAGTTAGTTCAGCTTAACCAAAGACCGAGGGCTGATGAGGTTCCGCCTCAGCATGATAGAGTGCCTCCGGTGGTACCTCCGGTACCAAGTGTTCAACCAGAGGTACAACAAGAGATCCCACGGAATCTTGAAGTTCCGTTAGCAGCCGCTGGAGTTCTAGTGAACCCATCGGTAGTAAGAGAAGATTTGTTGTATGAGCGTTTCAGGAGAATGAAAGCGCCCGAATTCGAGGGGCCAACTGATTCGATAGCCGCGGATAATTGGCTAATCGATATCCAAGTCATCTTGGATTTTATGAGGCTATCGGAACAGGAAAATGTTCTCTGTGCTTCATTCACTCTTAAGAAGGATGCAAGACACTGGTGGATGACGGTCCAGATGCGTCGCAATGTTACCACCATAAGCTGGCAAGATTTCATGTCAGAATTCCGTACCATGTACTACAACAGGGAGATCCTGGCAGCTCAGCAGGATGAGTTCGCCAGCTTGAAACAAGGATCAATGACAGTAATGGAGGCTGTCAAAAAGTTTGAACAGTTAGCCCGGTTGTGTTCGGAATTGGTTCCGAATGAAACGGAAAAAGTTAAGAGAATGATGAAGATGTTCCGAACAGATATTGCCAAGCAAGTGAGTGCTGGCAGTAGCCCACCTACCCTGGTATCCGACTATGTGAGTCGAGCAATAAGAGCTGAGTATTGGATTAACCAGGATAAGGAAGCAAGGGCTCAAATTTTTAAGGTAAAGAGGGAGGAAAAAGCTGTAGTTAAGCAGACGCTGCCCCGCCAGAATTTTGAGATAAAACCAGAAAGGACAAGCTGGTAGCCTGGCCCAAGGTTCCAAACATTTTGGGAGGAACAAGAGAAAAGGAAATTTCTCTGGCCAGGGCCAACAAAAGAATTATCCTCAGAAGAAGAATAATAGGGGAAGTGAAGGTAATAGCACTGATTACCCGGCATGTGCTAAGTGTGGGAGGAAACACCCGGGAATGTGCAGAATGAGGTCAAATGCCTGCTTCCTGTGTGGCAAGGAGGGGCATTATGCGAAGAACTACAATTTGAACAGCCATGGCTAGAACCCTCCGTACCCAAGCCGGAACACCAACAATCAACTGCATGCAGTCCAAGCTAGGCTCGATAGACCTCCGATCACACAAGGCAGATTAGAGGCTCCTGAACCTCAAGCCAGGATCTATGCTTACACCAAGGGTGATGCTAAAGCTGGGACTTCACATATGATGACAGGTCAGATTTCTATCACCACCTATGATGCTATCGCTTTGTTTGATTCTGGTGCTACTCACTCATTCGTTTCGTTGGAGTTCGCCCAGAAGTTAGGAAGAGGTGTGGATAGTTTAGATCAACCCTTCAAGACCTCTTTGCCATCCGAAGAAATTTTGTGGTCCAATTTTTGGATACGAAATATTTCCGTGATTATCTGTGGCAGAGAATTGTTTGTAGATCTCATCGCGATCAAGCTTTAGGATTTCGATGTGATCTTAGGAATGGATTTCTTAGGCAAATACAACGCCAAGATCGACTGCCGGAAGCGTTGCGTGACGTTCAACCCATACGGAGAGGAAGAGTTTAACTTCTACGGACAATCTCGGAGCTCAGCAACCAAAATAGTTTCGGCAATGAAGGCTTAGAAGATGTTAGCTAATGGCTGCCAAGGATATTTAGCTAACATGGTGGACAAGGATCGGGAAGTGGAGTTAACACCGGAAGATGTCCCCATTATAAAGGAATATGTGTATATATTTCCAAAGGACTTACTAGGACTTCCACCATAACGAGAAATCTCATTCGAAATCGAGCTGCTACCTGGAGCCGCTCCAATATCGAAAGCGCCCTATCGCATGGCACCTGCCGAGCTTAAGGAACTTCAAGTGCAGTTACAAGAACTACTTGACAAGGGGTTTATCCGACAAAGTTACTCCCCATGGGGGGCACCCGTATTATTCATAAAAAAAAGAAGGATGAAACACTGCGTATGTGTATCGAGTACCGTGAGCTGAATAAGATTACGATCAAGAACAAGTATCCCCTTCCGAGGATTGATGACCTTTTCGATCAACTCAGGGGAGGGGTAGTGTTTTCAAAAGTCGATCTACGATCAGGCTATCACCAGCTCAGGATCAAGTAGTCAGACATCTCCAAGATGGCTTTTCGAACACGTTATGGGCATTATGAGTTTTTGGTTATGCCATTTGGATTAACCAATGCCCCGGCTGCATTTATGGACCTTATGAACCGAGTATTCAAGGAGTATCTGGATAAGTTCGTCATTGTTTTTATTGACGATATTTTGATATACTCAAGGTCCAAAGAGGAACATGAGCATCACCTTAGGTTGGTGATGAAGACATTAAGACGAAATCAGTTGTATGCCAAATTTACAAAATGTGAATTTTGGCGGGAAAAGATTCATTTCTTGGGTCATGTAGTGTTAAAGGAGGGAATTTCAGTAGACCCTGCTAAGGTAGAGGCGGTTAGTACATGGTCAGCACCCAAGAATGTTACGGAAATAAGAAGTTTCCTTGGATTAGCTGGCTACTACCGACGGTTCGTTGAGGGATTCTCCAAGATTGCTACACCCCTCACCGCTCTTACCCGAAAGGGAAAGAAATTTGAATGGACCCAGAAATGTGAGGAGAATTTTCAAGAGCTCAAGAGGAAGTTGACAAGTGCACCTGTGTTGATAATTCCTGATGTAGATGCAGGAAATTTCGTGATCTACAGCGATGCTTCTAAAAATGGATTAGGAGCCGTTCTAATGCAAAACGGGAAAGTAGTCGCCTATGCATCTCGACAACTGAATATCCACGAAAGGAATTATCCTACACACGATTTAGAGCTCGCGGCAGTAGTTTTCGCACTTAAGATTTGGAGACACTATTTGTATGGGAACAAGTGTGAAATCTCCACCGATCACCAGAGCCTCAAGTATATTTTTACTCAGAAAGAGTTTAACATGAGACAACGTAGATGGCTGGAACTTGTAAAGGATTCTGATTGTGAGATCCCTTACCACCCTAGAAAGGCCAACAGGGTAGCAGATGCCTTAAGTAGGAAATCTGTAGGCATGCTGATGTCTATTGAAGTGTTTCCTAAGCCATTACAAAAGGAGATTTCTGAGTTCAACTTAGAATTGATAACAGGGAAATTGTCTTCGTTAACCCTCCAGTCCAATCTTCTAGAGACCATTAAGTTGCATCAAGGAAAGGATTCCTTTTTGCTGAAAGAACAACTCTTTGAGGGAAAGAACAAGGAGTTTAAGGTCTCTATAGATGGTGTTATTTATTTCAAAGGAAGGATTTGTGTTCCTAACTTTGAATTTCTTAAGGACCAGATTTTATCTGAGGCACATAAGAAGCCATATTCGGTATATCCAGGAGCTTCTAAGATGTACAAAGACCTCTGAGAGAATTATTGGTGGCCCAACATGAAGAATGATGTAGCGGAGTACATATCAAAATGCCTAACTTGTCAGAAAGTTAAGGCTGAACATCGACATCCGGGTGGAGAGCTACAGAAAATAGAGCTTCCTGAAGGGAAATGGGAGCAAATTACTATGGATTTCATAGTAGGGCTACCCAGGACTACAAGTGGGAATGACTCGATTTGGGTTATTGTGGATAGATTAACTAAATCAACCCACTTTATTGCAATTAAGGTCACCTTTTCAGTGGAGAAATTAGCTGAAATCTATGTGTCCCAAATCGTCAGATTTCATGGAGTACCAAAATCGATCATCTCAGACCGTGATGGACGCTTCACCTCTCGATTTTGGACTAGTGTTCACAATGCTATGGGGTCGAAATTGAAGTTCAGTATGGCATTTCACCCCCAAACTGACGGTCAATCGGAACGAACCATCCAGACACTAGAAGATATGCTAAGGTCATGTGTGCTGGATTTCAAAGGAAACTGGGATCAGAAGCTGCCTTTGATCGAATTTTCATATAACAATAGTTATCATGCTTCGATTGGTATGGCCCCATTTGAAGCGTTATATGGAAGAAAATGTCGATCTCCTGTCCACTGGCAGGAAGTTGGGCAGAAGCAGTTATAAACCACAGACTTCATCAGAAAGACCTCTGAGGATATTAAGAAGATCAAGCAAAGGCTCGACATAACTTTTAGCAGACAGAAAAGTTATGCCGATAAACGTAGGAGACCTTTAGAATTCCAAGTGGGAGACACTGTGTTCATCAAGATTGCTGCTATGAAAGGAGTAATGCGATTTAGTAAAAAGGGGAAGCCTAGCCAAGGTACACGGGACCATTTGAAATCCTTGAAAGGATTGGAAAAGTAGCCTACAAGCTTGCCCTACCGCCTGAATTAGCTTCGATGCATAATGTCTTCCATGTTTCGATGCTAAAGAAGTATGTACCAGATCCTTCCCATGTGCTTAGTCAAGAACCAGTGGAGGTTCAGACGGACTTGACCTATGAAGAAAAGCCCGTTCAAGTACTAGATCGAGAAGAGAAGGTCCTAAGAAATAAAACTATTCCCATGGTTAAAGTATTGTGGCGAAACCACAAGGTGGAGGAAGCAACCTGGGACTTAGAGGATGAAATGAGAAAGAACTACTCCAGTTTATTCTGATATTCGAGGACGAGAATTTTTAAGGGGGGTAGATTGTAGTAACTAGAATTTTACGATGTTACGATTTCTTGTATAGAAATTTGAATTGTACCATGAAGGTATTTATGAAAGAATCCGATTAAGGATTTTTATTGAGAATTGTGAGTTCTTATACTTTTATAAGACTAAAAAATGATTGCTTAGTTAAGCATGTGACCTTTTGAGTAAAAAGGTATAAAAATGTTATGATTTTATGTTGGTCAAAGCTTGATCAAGAAAAGTCAAAGTTGACCAAGAAAGTCAAAGTTGATCAAGGAAGTCAAAGTTGACCTGATAGGTCAAAGATTGACTAGAAAAGTCAACTATGTGACGGCAATGAAGTATGATGAGCAGTATAGGAAATATACTACGAAAAACCATTTTTACTGATAAAATGGTTTAAGTTAGATTTAAAACTACCATAGAAAAATCGAGCACATTAAATAGGTTATTAAGGGTCAAAGAGCTTTAAGCAAAAAGAGAATTTTTCGTACAGTCCATTATTACACAGATAAATTTTGGACTGTAGTTTAGCAGTCAATACTGTGGAATAATGACCACAGTATCAACAATATCTGTTTTGGCATTTAGAGGGACTGTCTATTCAAGTAATAAGGCAAACAAGCCTTAAAGTGGATAACATCACCTTATCCACATATTATGACATCATTTTGGATTTAACTAAAATTGGAAAGAAATATGGAAGGTTCTAGGAGGTGAGGTGGCCGGTCAACTAAGAGGGTTTTTGGGCAAAAATTTGCTTTTTCAAGGACTTTTGAGCAATATTGAAGAGTTTCCATTCACCTATAAATAGGTGGCTCATTTGAACAATTTTATTCACAAAAATTGAGAAAAGCAACTAAACTTTGCCCAATTTCTTCCTCAAAAATCCGAACTAGACAGAAGAAAGAAAAAGTTTGAAAACCCAAGGAATTAGACTTAGGAGGGTTCGGATTTCACCTAGAACCAAGCCAAGAAGTTGGAAAAATTTTAGGAACTAACTTGGCCAAAGTGGCCGGTTGTGAGGGAATAGGAAAGGGAAAGGAAAAAGTGTTGGAAGGTGGCTGAACTTGTGAGTGGCCGGTTGCTTGTTGGACCTAAGTGGTTGGAAAATTTTGGTGCTCATTGGAAGAGCAAGGTCGGTTGTGGTACCAAGGAGAAAGGGGGAAAAAGGTTTGGAGCCAAGCAAACCCGTTCTTGAATTGAGTAAGGTAAAAATCCTCATAGACCCTAAGCTTTCAATTCAAGCTTTAAATTAAGGATTTAGGTGTATTTTCAAGTTGGCTTGTAAGAGCATAAGCTCAATTTAATTTTCAAGCCTAGATTAGATTTTAGGGTTTATGTGCTTGATTAGTTAAGGGTGGCTTTGATTTATGGTTTGATTATGAGTTTTTATATGCTTATGTTATGTGATTAATAGGGTTGCATACTAGATGCTTGATTAAATGGTATGTCCCCCAAATCTGTTAAACAAAAATTAAATGGTTTGTTAGGGTGCTAGAATGAAATATGAATGCAATGGTTTGAAGAAATCCAAAACCATGCAAACCCTAACCCTAAGTGATGCAGTTTTATGGTTTGACTTGCATGGACATGATTGGGTATCATATAAGTTAAATGGGGGCGTTAAAAAAACGTTGCATGTTGATCCTAGGCTCCCGCTGTGGTCGATTGAGGTAGTGTGCACGAATTACGACGAGAAACTAATAAAAGAAATAAAATTGCCAATTCAGGTACAAGCTGGCCAGTTTTTTGGGGAGCCAGTTTTGAGGTCCTTAGAGGCTGATTTTGGGAAAACTTAAAACACGAAAGTTGTAGAAAAGGGTTTTTCCTATAGGAAAACGCCAACAGTTTTCAAAAATAAGGCTTGAATGGCCTTCGTTTTTATGAAAACCCGAGCCTGATTGTGCCCAGACCCTATGCACGGCCAGGTGAGTTCAACAGGGAAAATGAGTGGATTAGAGACCAATCTGGATCTCGAGTTAAACACAAAAGTTTTAGGGTTTTTCAAGCTTTAAAACTTTTATGAAGAAAACTTTTTCAAATTCGGCTTTAATTTTTAAATAAAAATTGGATTTCAAAACTGTGTGGGAAATAGGAAATTCCTGCACATAATTCTTAGAAACAATGCAGAAAAAGGACATTTCTGCATATACACCGACAAATTAACAGTAAGAAACTGTTCCAAAGGTAGTTTCTATTTTTAATAGTTTTTACAAAAAACCCACTCATAAGATTTCAAGTTTTATAAGGATTTTGAGGAAAAGTGAATTTAAAACCCTAAGTTTTCCAAAGTAAAGAAAAAGGGTTTTGAACCAAGTTGAATGAGCAATAACCGGAAAGAGACCGAGTTATTGGTTTAGGCCGAAGCCCAAGGGTTATCCAACGTAACCCAATAGAATAGTAAGTATGACTAGTTGGGCCTAAAAACCAGGGTTACTCAAGAGTAACCTAATGGGATGTATTTTTTTAAGAAGGCTTAGGCCCAAGGTCAGGTTTAATAACCTAACACAGTTATGGAAGGCTTAAGTAGCCAAGGTTACTTTAAGTAACATATCAAGTTATGATTCTAAGTATGATAAGCCCTAAGTCTTAGGGTTATTAATGATACTCAGAAAGTATCAAACATTGTTTAGGGGGGGACATATAAGCATAATTAAGTATGAATGTTGGTTTGGTTACCAACATTCTATAAGTACAGAATTCTTACCCTATGTCCTTTGGAATAGCAGGAGATAGCCTGTTGCGGTATCCTGACTTGGATCAGCACCACTTTGGACATAGTGTACGAGGTAAGTACAACTCCACCGACAACATAGGCTTTTGTTGTGATACTTGCTAAAGTATGTTTGATGTATGTTATGATGTGTAATTTGATGTATGATGCTAAGTTATGGAATAATGATGCTATGTATGATATATGAGATATCAAGTTCATGATTATGATATAAGTTATAATGTTGAGATAAGATTATGACTTATGCATATGTGACATCAAGAGTCATGTTCACTAATTCCTAAGTAAGAATGAGATCAAGTGTAAGATCATGAAAAGCAAGAATGATGGCAAGCAAGCTTGTCATGTCGTACCGACCCGCGTTAAGTCGGGTTGGACTATGGTTTGAGTTAGAATTGGACTGGCCGCCCCAACCACTCCATAGTTGCGCGCCCGGTACGTAAAATTATGTTAAGGGGCCCATAAGATAAGTAATGAAAGTATGAAAGAATAAGAAAGCATAATAAAACATAATTGATTCATGCATATTATGCCAGATTAAGTTATGTTATGTTAAGTTAAGTATGTTTTGTTTAGTGTCGCGGAAGTTGTGTTGTACTTGCTGAGCGAAAGCTCACTTCTTACGTCTATGCTGTAGGTAAGCAACCTACGGGCAACTGTTGATACAAGATGGCGAGCGTGGCAGGGCGAACTGTGAAACGTGGGATCAATAGCCGCTACGCGTTTTGTTCTTTTTATGTATATGATTTCGTATTTCGAACATCGTTTATATTATTATGCATTTTGCTGATCCGCACCGTATAAAAAAAATTTTCCGCTGTTTACGCTAAATAAGTAAGTACGTATGTATGTATGTATGTATGGTAACGGCCTGTGCTAGGCGGGTTGTTGCAGGATACTGCCACATGTTTTATAAAATATGTTTCTGTTATGATATGATAATATAATGGTACCGGTACTTAAAATATTTAGTACTGGGACAGTATTTAAAGTTTATTACAACAATAATTAGTATGGTTTATCAAATGTGTTAAAATAGTTTTACAACTCTGTACTCGATTGAATACATATAAATTAAGTATGAGAATAAAATAGGTTTTAAATTTGAGTTTAAATTGAATCAAGAAAAAAAATATTTCCGTATTTGTACGACTTACAAGATTATGTTTAAGTAAGTTAAGTATTTTAGCATGGAATGTAAGCATGATAACGGCCCTACGTAGTCAGGTCGTTACACTTACTAGTGCACAAGTATTGATAATCCCTAACGTGGAAGCAGGAAATTTCATGATTTATAATGATGCTTCTAAAACTGGACTAGGAGCTATCGTAATGCAAGAAAGAAAGGTAGTTGCCTATGCCTCACGACAGTTAGAGGACCATGAACGGAACTATCCGACGCATGATTTAGAATTTGCGGCAGTGATTTTTGTATTAAAGATTTATAGACATTATCTGTATGGGAAAAGATGTGAGATCTATAGAGATCACCAGATTCTCAAATACATATTTACTCAAAAAGGACTCAATATGAGGCAACGTAGCTGACTAGAACTCATAAAAGATTACGATTGTGAGATTTTTTATCCACCTGGAAAGGCAAATAGAGTAGCAGATGCTCTGAGTCAGAAGTCATCCAGTACATTGATGTCCATTGGTGTGCTATCAAAGACGCTTCAAAAGGAGATAAATGATTTTGATATTGAGATAATAACTGGGAAGTTATCTGCTCTAACTTTCAAATCCAATCTCCTAGAATCCATTAAGCTCCATCAAGGGAAGGACTCATTTTTGCTCAAGGTGAAACTCTTCCTTGGGGAAAAGGATAAAGAATTCAAGGTCTCAACGGATGGGATACTTTATCATGATGGAAGAATATGTGTTCCTAACTACGAATTGCTTAAGAAACAGATCTTGTAGCACATGAGATGCCATATTCAGTACACCTCGGAGCTTTCACGATGTATAAGTGTAACGCCCCGACTTCCTACGCCGGGTCGTCACCTTACTTACATACTTAAATTAAAACTCAATCTTAAATACTTAACCTTATAGAAAATTTCAGAATAAATTTTTCTTTTATTCTTTTCTTTTCTTCAAACTTTAAACTTGATTTTAAAAACTATTTTACTTTCAAACATAAACTTAACTTATCATCATGCATATTCGTATGTACTCACACGAGTACTAATATCGTGGACCAGACCCGACTTAGCGCGGATCGGTACAACACGAGGCAACTTGCTTGCCATACATACTTGAAACTTTTCTTAAACATAACAAAACACATTTTACAAACGTATTTTATAAAAACATATTTTCCAAACCCGTGGCGGTGTCCATCCCACATTTCACAGTCCGCAGCACCAACTCTTCACAGTTTTACATCAAGTACTGCCGTTAGGTTGCTTACCTACAGCATGAACGTAAGTAATGAGCTAATTGCCCAGTAAGTACAATATTCAATCCACAAAAACATTTTTAACATATAAAATGCGTGAACCGATTATGTTCTTTTTCAAAGCTACTATGTTTTCAATATCTTGGTTATAAACCCTTATATGTCATACATGCTCGTACCGTAGTACTCATCCATGGAGTGGTTGGAGGCGGCCAATCCAAACCAAGTCAAACTATGAAACTAATTGTTTGCATAGAGTGATTGGGGTAGGCAGTCCAATCCAATTCAAACCATTGACTTAACCGTTTAAACCCGCCCTTGTGGCAAGTCGGTACGACACAATAACATTAGCGGGTCTTTAACTCCTAACTTAACTTATTCTTACCATGTGATTTAATAATGGTGAACATGCTTCATGATGTCACAAACATAATACATTCTAACATAAATTACCATGTCATAACATAACATAACTTGACATACATAAACTTATCATGAA
>CM046372.1:9587457-9612347 GCA_025413025.1 Ficus hispida | reverse complement strand
TTTTCGTCCTAAAACGTGCACACTACCTCAACCGACCACAGCGGGAGCCTAAGTCACACATGCAATCGTTTCTAACGTTCCATTCCATCCATCACATAATCATACAATCGTTCTAAATTCTATGGAACATACAACAAACATGTGATAGGCAAACTCAAACCCATAAGCACATCATCAAACATGCACCAAAAATGTAAACTAGAGACCACCACCTAATCAAGCATAATCAAGCAAACTTAATCTAGAGCATAGACATAAATAGGTGAGCTTATGCTCTTACAATCAAACTCAGAAAATACACTTAAATTTCCCAAATTAAAGCTTAAACGAAAGCTTAAAATCAACGGAATTACCTCGATGCACACAAGGCTAGGCTAGGAGATTGGTTCATTTTTCTGCCCTATCTCCTTGGCTGTCCATAACCGGTTTTGCTCCTCTAATTAGGACCAAAACTTGTTGGTCATTGGGTGGTTCTTTCTACAAAAATCCGGCTGTCCTAAACCCATTTTTTTCTGCACTTTTCTTTTCTTTCTCTTCCTCTCCCATGGCCGGCCACTTGGCCTTTCATGGGTACCAATTTTTTCTCAACTTTTTCTTGTGGTTCTAGCTAGAAAACCGACCACTCAAGCTCACTTTTCTCTTCGGTTTTCAGCTTTTTCTTTCTTTCCTTTCTCTCCTATGGCTCGGCCTTTAAGGTGTGTGGGTGAGGGAAAATTTTGCCATAGTTTGGCTAAGCTACAAAACTTGCTTCAAAAATTGTGAACCAACATCACCTATTTATAGGTGAAAAACATGGTTTCAACAATTGCATAAAGGGGTCTAAGAGCAAAATATTTGCTCATTGAACCTCCTAGGTGGCCGGCCATAGAGTAGCCTTGGGGGCAAGTTACTTGCTCACCAAGCTTTGCTTACCTCACCAATGACATCACTTGGATGACATCACCTGATACATCACCCTTATACAGCATCTTGATGACATCACATTGATGACATCACCTTGATGACATCATCAAGCAAATTTCTTGTTCTAAAGCACACAAAATCCGGCCATTTGGAAGCCTTGGTGGGCAAGTTTACTTGCTCACCAAGTTTGGCTTACATCACCCTTGTGACATCATCCGCTTACATCATTTTGACGACATCATCTTGATGACATCATCAAGCCAATGGCTTGCTCACCAAGCCACAAACAACCGGCCATACAAGTGGAAAATAAGGAAAAATCTTTCCAAAATATCTTTTCATGCTTATCTCTAACTTAAATCCTTGTTCCAATGTAACTAGGCTTGTAACCAATTTTTGGCCTAGTTGGAACCTTGGTTAGGAATTTCTATAATTCCATAATTACATACCAATCCATCATTACTTACTTTTCTAAAATTGCACTTTGGCCCCTACGGACAAAATATTTGCAATTTAGTCCCTGTAGGTCGCCAACTATGGCGGAGCCACTTGGCTTCCATTTCGTGCATAATTATCCACTTGGTACTAAAAATCCAATAATACAATCCTGCAGTCCATTTCTTTACCAACTTACATAATATCAATACTGTTTTTCACCAAAAACAGTATTGTTATACTGGACTACAGTCCAGAATTCATATGCATAATTATTGGACTGCGTATCGGATTTTCTTAGGACTTAAAACTATTGAGCCCTTAACGCTCTAAAAATTGTGCTTGATTTTTCTACGGTGGTCTCATAGCTTATTCTTACTAAATTGGCCGTAATGAAGGTTTTTCGCAGTATAATCCATACTGCTTTGTCGTATCTCAGCACCTTCATCTATTTGACTTCCTGGTCAACCTTTGACTTTTCGGTCAATTTTGACTTTTTGGTCAACTTTGACCGGCATAAAATCATAAATTCCCATTTTGCCCTTTTTCCTCAAAAGGCCACATGCTTGACTTAAGCAAACTATTGTTGAGTCTCGTAGCTAATTAAACGAGAACTCACACATAAACTGATATTCTGCTCAGATCATGAGCTTATATCGACAACAAGATTAAACTTGAATTTTCCTTGTCTAAAAGGAAATCATAGTTTATCGAAATTTCGGGTATTACATTCTACCCTCCTTAAAGAAATTTTCGTCCTCGAAAATTCGAATACTTCTAAGTGGCTTTTCTTCAAGTCCACTATTGATCCATCGTAACTTGTTCATGTTCCCATTTTTATACTTTAATGGGATCATGTTCTTGTCTAGAACCATACTCTTACTTTCATATCATGTCATCATACTTTCATTCATTCTTACTTCATACTATCTTACTTTCATACTGCATACTTTCTTACTTACGTACGTTCATACTTACATGCTTACATACTTTCTTACATACATACATTCATACTTACATACTTACATACTTCATGCTATCATATTCTCCTTTCATATTGCATCACAAGAACTATTTCATAAAAATTTGAGCAAGTATATCATATAACTTGCCATGTTTGAAAAACATTTCTTATCATATAACTTTTCACACATGAAAAGCGTTTCATACTTTAAAATTTTTCCACACTTGGAAAACATAGCTTAAAATAGCTTCTTTCTTGAACCTTGATCTTATGCTATTAGAACCCTTTACTTATCATAATGGCCCCTTTCTTGGAACTCATCCCTTTCTTGGAACTTGTCCCTCAAGGATTCGGCCTATGACCCCTATCTTGGGACTTGTCCCTCAAGGATTCGGTCATTTAACGAACATAACGGCTCCTATCTTGGAACCTTTACTGTTCATAACAGCCCCTATCTTGGAATTCTTCCTCAAGGATTCGGCTGTATTACATAAAATGAGGGATTCTTTCAAGCATGAGCTCAAGATTTAAGCATCTTTTATAAAAATATTTCCTTTGAATTCTTTCAAAGTTAATAATGAAGAAACATAATGTCGTTCGAGTGATGCAATACTTATCTCGTATGACTAGCTACTTGCTAGATAGTAAAATGGTAGAAGCTTCTCTCATTGCTTCTAACATTTTCTTCATAACATAAAATCATAATCCTTAGGAATATCTAAAACTTCCCATTATTTCATAATTTCCCTTACTAAGGGATCATATCCTTAATTTCCTCGTCATAATGATAGCCATTATCCCACTTATTCTTCATGCATTGCCTTGATATTACCACCAGTCAAGGCACTACAAAACATCTTTCCATACCTATTATCATTCTTATGGGAGCATAAGTTTCACAACCACGAAACTTATGTTCTATAGCATCTAGCTTATTTCTTAAAATGGAAACTTCCAGATTATCACCCTACTGAGGTAAGGCGGTAGGCTATCTGATCTCGAAGCCTATTCATTTCTTATTGCTACTCTAGCATTTATCATCATGACTTGGCTATCATAGTTGCAAGATGAGGCTCTTGCAGAAATTGGTTCGGTTGTACCAGCAACGAACCATTTTCTAATTCTAATTCTAATTCTCAACATGTCTAACGCTCATTCTTTCATCCATATCTTAACTTATCATACTAGAGATTCCTCACGATCTCATCATATCATATTGTAGGCTCAGCTTATTCCCCACGCTTTCGCTGCGCAACTCTGATCTACTGGCAATCATAGCCCATAGACTCATCTGGATAAACGCGCCAGCTGCAACACAACTGACGTACCGTCTTCATATCGTGTAGCCACTCAGCAAATGCAGCCACTTCTTGAGTCCCATCGAAGATGCGTGACTCCATTCCTTCGGATGCTAATGAAGTCGAAGTCTTGCGGTCCTCTTCAATCGTACCCGGGTTTCAAACCAGGTTCATATCTATACTATTATAAAACTATGACCTCACATAGTTACTATACTAACTAGAGTAAGAAAACTTACTTGCAAAACTGTGGCTCTGGTGGCAGAACAGTGAAACTGGGTGGCAGAAAACTTGCTCTGATACCATCTCTGTAACGCCCCGAACCGTCACGCGTAGGGGCGTCCTACTCCTACTGCGCAGACGTGGGCCGTTACATTACTTGCTTAACTTACTTCTTAATTTAAAAAGCTTAAACTGCGGAAAATTCGGAGTAAAATTTTTTTTTTTTCTTTTCTTACTTTGAACTTAACTTATCTTCATGCATAATCATATGTACTCACTCGAGTACTGAGCTTTCATAATCATATTGAAAGCTAACATAATCATACCGTGGACCAAACCCAACCTAGTGTGGGTCGGTACGACACGAGGCAACTTGCTTGCCATCATCCTTGAAAACCATTCTTTAACTCGTTCTTGAAAACAATTTCTTAAAATTAGTTTTCTTCTTGAAAACGGTTTCTTATCCATACTATCACATAACATAAAACACATCTTTTAAATATATTTTTCACAACATATTTTACATAGCATAAATTCAAAACCCGTGGCGGTGTCCATCCCACATTTCACAGCCTGTAGCACCAGCCTTCACAGCTTTGCATCACGTATCGCTGGTAGGTTGCTAACCTACAGCATGAACGTAAGTAATGAGCTCATGCCCAGTAAGTACAACGTGCAATCCGCAAAACATTTTTAACAAAGGAATGCATGAACCAATTAGGTTTTCTTATGAATCGATTAAATTTTCATTTATTATCTTGATTCTTATTTATTTGCATATCATGTGTACACGTACCGTGGTCCATCACATGGAATGGCTGGAGGCAGCCAATCCAAACCAACTCAAACCATGAAACAAACTGTTTAACATGGAGTGATTGGGGCAGCCAATCCAACTCAGCCCAAACCATAGACTAAACCATTTAAACTCACCATTATGGTAAGTCGGTACGACACAATGACCTTAACTTGACTTAACATGTGTTCTTACCATGTAGTTAATATTAGTGAACATGCTACATGATGTCACTATATTAAAACATAACATAACATAAACCATAACATAAACACCATAACATAATCTTCATAACATAACTTCATATCATAACATAATCATCGTAACTTAACCATCGTATCATCATAACGTATCCATCATAACATAACATCATACATAAGCATCGTAACATAACATCGTAACATACATCATGCATATCAATTCATAATTTCTTGAAAAACATGTTATAAAAACATTTTGCCCATGCTGTAGGCGGAGTTATACTTACTTGTCATCCTATGCTCTTGGTTAATCGTCCGAATCGTGGCACGACAACAGTTCCTACTCCTGTTTCCAAACAGGACGTAAGATAAGAGCCATAGACATTCTATCTTACCATAAATCATAATCATTAAATGTTGGTGTCCTAACCAACATTTATGAGTAGCCTTAGTTATATTATATGTTCCCTCCTATAACAACTTATAATAGCGTTTTTGGTTACTTGCCGTAACCCTAGGGTTCATGGCCCAACATACTTAACCAGCATCATGCTAGGTTACTTCTGGTAACCTTGGGTACTAAGCCCAACCATTCTTAAATAGTATTAGGTTACTAATCTTATTAAGCCCAACCCCCTATCTCGGGTATCTCATATGGTTACTATAAGTAACCCAACTTATTTGGCCCAATAAAATTAGGTAACCTCTCCGGTTACTATCTGTCCTATAGTTGTCACCATAGGACCCGGCGTATTTCAATTATTCTTGACAAACCTTTGTCAAGTTTTCTTTAAAAATCTTTATGAAACCCGTATTTTCATAAAATCTTAACATCTAAGCAAAGGCAGTTAAAAACTGTCAAGCTCTGAAAACAATCTTTAAAAACAGTTTCTTAAACTTTGGTTATCAGTGCATGTGTAAGAATTTCCTGCTTATGCACTGTTTTTCTGAAAATCTTGTGCTGGAATTTCTATTTCCTGCACAATCTTTAGAATCTAATTTTTACTTTACAATCTGTTCATAATTTGATAAAACTTTCTTCATAAAAGTTGTAGATCTCAGATAATACTACAACTTTCATGTTTTGAGGAAAACCCAGTTCTGCTTGGATTCTTGTCAGTTTTAATTTGAAACTTACTGGACGTGTAGACTAGGTCTGGGCAGATTAGTCTCGGATTTTCGTAAAAACGGAGGCCATTGGAGCCTCATTTTGAAAAACCGTCCCGATGCCCTCTAGGAAAAACCATTATCTACAACTTTGTAGTTTTGAGTTTCTTCAAATTCGGCCTCTAAGGGCCTCAAAATACCATTTCCAGAACACTGACCAGTCTTGACCCGAGACTGGCAGTTTCGGTTCTTAATTTCGTTTCTCGTCCTAAAACGCGCACACTACCTCAACCGACCACAGCGGGAGCCTAAGGTCACGCATGCAATCGTTTCTAACGTTCCATTCCATCAATCACATAATCATACAATCGTTCTAAATTCTATGGGAACATACAACAAACATGTGATAGGCAAACTCAAACCCATAAACATGCATCAAAAATGTAAACTAGAGACCACCACCTAATCAAGCATAATCAAGCAAACTTAATCTAGAGCATAGACATAATAGGTGAGCTTATGCTCTTACATTCCAACTCGGAAAATACACTTAAATTTCCAACATAAATGCTTAATCGAAGAGCTTAAGATCAACGGAGATTACCTCGATGCACACAAGACTAGGCTTGGGGTTTGGTTCATTTTTCTGCCCTATCTCCTTGGCTGTCCATAACCGGTTTTGCTCCTCTAATTAGGACCAAAACTTGTTGGTCATTGGGTGGTTCTTTCTACAAAAATCCGGCTGTCCTAAACCCATTTTTTTCTGCACTTTTCTTTTCTTTCTCTTCCTCTCCCATGGCCGGCCACTTGGCCTTTCATGGGTACCAATTTTTTCTCAACTTTTTCTTGTGGTTCTAGCTAGAAAACCGACCACTCAAGCTCACTTTTCTCTTTGGTTTTCAGCTTTTTCTTTCTTTCCTTTCTCTCCTATGGCTCGGCCTTTAAGGTGTGTGGGTGAGGGAAAATTTTGCCATAGTTTGGCTAAGCTACAAAACTTGCTTCAAAAATTGTGAACCAACATCACCTATTTATAGGTGAAAAACATGGTTTCAACAATTGCATAAAGGGGTCTAAGAGCAAAATATTTGCTCATTGAACCTCCTAGGTGGCCGGCCATAGAGTAGCCTTGGGGGGGCAAGTTTACTTGCTCACCAAGCTTTGCTTACCTCACCAATGACATCACTTGGATGACATCACCTTGATGACATCACACCCTTACATCACCTTGATGACATCATCTTGATGACATCACCTTGATGACATCATCAAGCAAATTTCTTGTTCTCCAAGCACACAAAATCCGGCCATAAGGAAGCCTTGGTGGGCAAGTTTACTTGCTCACCAAGTTTGGCTTACATCACCCTTGTGACATCATCCGCTTACATCATTTTGACGACATCATCTTGATGACATCATCAAGCCAATGGCTTGCTCACCAAGCCACAAACAACCGGCCATACAAGTGGAAAATAAGGAAAAATCTTTCCAAAACATCTTTTCATGCTTATCTCTAACTTAAATCCTTGTTCCAATGTAACTAGGCTTGTAACCAATTTTTGGCCTAGTTGGAACCTTGGTTAGGAATTTCTATAATTTCATAATTACATACCAATCCATCATTACTCACTTTTCTAAAATTCACTTTGGCCCCTACGGACAAAATATTTGCAATTTAGTCCCTGTAGGTCGCCAACTATGGCGGAGCCACTTGGCTTCCATTTCGTGAATAATTATCCACTTGGTACTAAAAATCCAATAATACAATCCTGCAGTCCATTTCTTTACCAACTTACATAATATCAATACTGTTTTTCACCAAAAACAGTATTGTTATACTGGACTACAGTCCAGAATTCATATGCATAATTATTGGACTGCGTATCGGATTTTCTTAGGACTTAAAACTATTGAGCCCTTAACGCTCTAAAAATTGTGCTTGATTTTTCTACGGTGGTCTCATAGCTTATTCTTACTAAATTGGCCGTAATGAAGGTTTTTCGCAGTATAATCCATACTGCTTTGCCGTATCTCAGCACCTTCATCTATTTGACCTTTCGGGTCAACCTTTGACTTTTCGGTCAATTTTGACTTTTTGATCAACTTTGACCGGCATAAAATCGTAAATTCCCATTTTGCCCTTTTTCCTCAAAAGGCCACATGCTTGACTTAAGCAAACTATTGTTGAGTCTCGTAGCTAATTAAACGAGAACTCAAACATATACTGATATTTAACTCAGATCGTGAGTTTTATATCGACATCCAAGAGTAAGACTCGGGATTTTCCTTGTCTAAAAGGAAATCATAGTTTCATCGAAATTTCGGGTATTACACCGATATTCTCATCAATATCGATTTTTCCATCATTAATCTCAAATAATTTATATTATCAATTGCAATTCTAACTTTCGAGTTCTAACTTACATGGCATGTGACAAAGTTTGTAACTAAATAAAGTTTGGTAAGCTTTCCTTTCTTACCAAACCTCATTACTCCCTTCATAGGAGTAACTTTTAGGAAAACAGAGTCTCCAACTTGAAATTCCAATGGTCTACGATGTTTATCGGCATAGCATTTTTGTCAACTAAAAACTATGTCGAGTCTTTGTTTTATCAACTTGATATCCTCAAAAGCTTTTCTAATGAAATCTATGGTTTGGAGCTGCTTCTGCCCAACTTCTTGCCAATGAATTAGAGATCGACATTTCCTTCCATATAATTCTTCAAATGGAGTCATGCCAATTGAGGCATAATAACTGTTGCTATCAGAAAATTCGGTTAAAGGTATCTTCTGATCCCAACTTCCTTTAAAATCCAAAACACATAACCTCAGCATATCCTCTAGTGTTTAGATAGTTCTTTCAGATTGTCCATCGGTTTGGGGGTGAAAAGCTATTCTAAACTTCAATTTTGTCCCCATAGCATTGTGAACAGTCGTCCAAAATTGAAACATAAAACATCCATCATAGTTAGAAATGATAGATTTTGGTACCCCATGCAACCTGACAATCTGGGATACGTAAATCTCAGCGAGCTTTTCTATTGAAAAGGTAGCCTTAATAGCAAAAAAGTGGGTTGATTTGGTTAATCTATCAATAATAACCTAAATCGTATCATTCCCATTTGCGGTCCTGTGCAATTCAACTACAAAATACACAGTAGTTTGTTCCCATTTCCACTCCGAAAGCTCGATTTTCTGGAGGTTTCTTTTAGGTTGCTGATGTTTAGTATTAACTTTCTGACATGTTAGACATTTTGATATAAAGTCGGCAATCTCATTCTTCATGTTTGGTCACCAATAATTTTCTCTGAGGTCCTTATTGTAATACCTGATTTTTCATCAATACGATTCTTTGTATAGAACTTACATTGAACCGTAAATGCATTTATGGAAAAAGCCCAGTTAAGGGTTTTTAATTATGTTTTGTGAGTTTTATGGTTATATAAGGCTCAAACAGGATTAATTAATTAAGAAAACAACCTTTTAAGTCAAAAGGAACAATATGGCAAAATTTCTTGAAAAGTCAAACTTTGACCGAGAAACGTCACGGTTGACCAAAAAGTCAACTGTTGACCAAGAAAGTCAAAATTTGACAAAAAGGTCACTAATCGACAAGAAAGTCGATGGTTGATCCAAAAAGTTCAAGAAATGATGCTACGAGTCTGTACGATTTATTAAGAAACCGTATGGAAATTGTACTGGACGAAAACCGATTTTTCAGATAATAAGAAATGTTTAAGACTTAAGAACCACCCTAGAAAATCAAGCACAATGAATTCAAGTATAGGGCAAAAGGGTTTTGAAAAATAACGAAAATTTCACACAGTCCATTTTTATACGGATGAATTTTGGACTGCAGTTCGGTAAACCGATACTGAGTTTAAGTAAATCCAGTATTGGAAATACCTGAGTTAACTTAAAAATGGACTGTACAATAATTAAAAAGCCAAACAAGCCTAAGCCTAGCTTACCTCACATACCTTTTCCTTTATGACATCATTTTTCCATTTAAGAAAAATTGGAAAGTATTTTGGAAGATAAGCTTCCTTGGTGGCCGGCCACATACCCCACCCTAATGTGTGATTTCTTGCTTTTCATGGGGCCAAAATCCAATTTCCCAAAAGTTCCCAACCTCTATAAATAGGGGTGGGCATTGTTCACAATTCAAGAATGTTAGCTAAACTTTGGCCAATTTTCTACTCACCAAAACCGGATTTGAGTGAAAGAGAAAGGCAAGAAAATTTGCAAAACCAAGAGTGGTAGGGCTTAGTGGTGGTCGGATTCAAGTAGGAAACCAAGCAAAAAGTTGGAGAAAATTTTGGAACCCAAATCCTTAGCCAAGGCCGGTTGTAGGGGGGAGAACCAAGCCAAGAATCCAAACCGGGTTTTGGAGCAATTGGCTGGAAATTTTGGTGCAAGTTGGTGACCGGACTTCAAGGGAAAGAAGGCTGGAAATTTCGGACCCTTTTAGCCAAGCAAGACCAGCGGCTGTTGGTTAGGAAAAAGGGAGGAAACCGAGCCCACCTTGAGCCAAGAAATGAGGTAAAACCCTAACCGATTCAAGCTTTCATTTAAATTTCGTGTGGAGAAATTTAAATGTATTTAAGCTATGGTTTGTAAGGGTATAAGCCCACTTTTAAGTTCTGCCCTAGCTTGTTAATTATGAGCTTATGCTTGATTTGTTTAAGTTTAAGGTTTGGTGGTTCAATTATGTGCATGCTAGGTGTTTGCTAGAATGCCTAGGGTTTATGCATGATTATGAATGACGTTCAATTTGGTTACATGTTGAAATCTGAACGTTAGAAACATGATGCATGTCTGATTTAGGCTCCCGCTGAGGTCGGTCGAGGTAGGGTGAACGTTATAGGACGTAAACAAAAATTTAAACCGAAAACTGCCAACTCGGGTAGAAATTGGCCAGTTTCGGGAAAATCGGTTTTCGAGGCCTCTAGAGGCCGAATCAGGGAAAAATCAAAACATGAAAGTTTTTAAGTAGAGTTTTTCCTAGAGGATAACGTGGGCAGTTTTGTAAAACAAGGCTCCAATGGCCTCGGTTTTTACCAAAACCCGTGCCTGAAGTGCTCAGGACCCGTGCACGGCCAGGACTAGTTCCAAAGGGTTTTTGATCACGAAAACGCCAGAACTGGGTTTTACCCAAAACATGAAAGTTGTAGAGTTTTTCAATGTTTACAACTTTCGTGAAGATAAGTTTTACAAATTCAGTCTGGATTTTAAGATGAAAATGGATTTCGGAAAACTGTACAGGAATTAGGGGAATCCTGTACAGGATTTACAAAGTTGACACAGAAAATGCATATTTTTGCAGTTTCACTGCAAATGGACATTGTGAAACTGTTCCAAAGGCAGTTTCCAATAGTCAATAATTTTATAAGTCTCATTTGAAGATTTTCAGTTTTTAAAGTCAAACAAAAAGATTGTTTTGAAGATAATTTACCCAAGTTTTCAAAGAGATGGAAAATGGGTTTTTAAACCAAACTGGGTAAATAAAATGACTACGGGTAATAATAGGAAATAATATTCGAATTACTAGGCCAAAGCCTAGAGCTCAAGTTTAACCCAGATAGGGTTAACTTTTGATGATCAAGAGTTTAATTATGATTAACCTTAAGGGTTAGTCAAGATAACCCTAAAGGATATCATAAGTAATAAATTGGGCTATGATATAGGATTATTTGAGGTAACCCAATGATTATGGACAAGAATAAAGCCCAAGGTTAGGAATGAAACCTAACCCTAACAGTATGCATAAAGGTTTAACACATGAGGTTATCCAACGTAACCTCTTAAAGAATTTATTCATAGGGTTACTATTTGTAACCCAATAAGACGTCTAGTATTTGAGACCTACATTTAGGATTACGTATGCATGTTGGTTAGTTTATCAACATTCCGCCATACTAATTAGAACCTCACCTATGTCCTTAAATGAGCAGGAGGGAACCTACAGCTGTACTCTGAGAGGAAGCAGCTTAACGTAGGACATAGCTAGAGAGGTAAGTACAACTCCACCTGCAGCATGAACAAAATGTTTTTGTTACATGTTATGTTTTTACGAAATCATGTATTGATTTACATGATTTACCTAAGTTATGTTATGAAAAGCGGTGTCATGATAAGTTAAGTATGTTATGACAAGTATAAGTATGATATGATGAGTTACGTTATGATAAGGTTACGTCATGTATGTCATGTTATGATAAGTTATGTCATGATAAGTTTATGTATGTCAAGTTATGTTATGTTATGACATGGTAATTTATGTTAGAATGTATTATGTTTGTGACATCATGAAGCATGTTCACCATTATTAAATCACATGGTAAGAATAAGTTAAGTTAGGAGTTAAAGACCCGCTAATGTTATTGTGTCGTACCGACTTGCCACAAGGGCGGGTTTAAACGGTTAAGTCAATGGTTTGAATTGGATTGGACTGCCTACCCCAATCACTCTATGCAAACAATTAGTTTCATAGTTTGACTTGGTTTGGATTGGCCGCCTCCAACCACTCCATGGATGAGTACTACGGTACGAGCATGTATGACATATAAGGGTTTATAACCAAGATATTGAAAACATAGTAGCTTTGAAAAAGAACATAATCGGTTCACGCATTTTATATGTTAAAAATGTTTTTGTGGATTGAATATTGTACTTACTGGGCAATTAGCTCATTACTTACGTTCATGCTGTAGGTATGCAACCTAACGGCAGTACTTGATGCAAAACTGTGAAGAGTTGGTGCTGCGGACTGTGAAATGTGGGATGGACACCGCCACGGGTTTGGAAAATATGTTTTTATAAAATACGTTTGTAAAATGTGTTTTGTTATGTTTAAGAAAAGTTTCAAGTATGTATGGCAAGCAAGTTGCCTCGTGTTGTACCGATCCGCGCTAAGTCGGGTCTGGTCCACGATATTAGTACTCGTGTGAGTACATACGAATATGCATGATGATAAGTTAAGTTTAAGTTTGAAAGTAAAATAGTTTTTAAAATCAAGTTTAAAGTTTGAAGAAAAGAAAAGAATAAAAGAAAAATTTATTCTGAAATTTTCTATAAGGTTAAGTATTTAAGATTGAGTTTTAATTTAAGTATGTAAGTAAGGTGACGACCCGGCGTAGGAAGTCGGGGCGTTATAAGTTTGGTATCAGAGCAAGTTTCCTGCCATCCAGTTTCATAGTTCTGCCGCCAGCGCCACAGTTTTGTAGGTTTGTTTTCTTACTCTGTTTTATGTATAGTAATTATGTGAGGTTATAATATTTTATGATTAAGATATAAACCTGGTGTCAAGCCCGGGTTCGACTGGAGAGGATCGCAAGGCTTCATTGACATTCTAAGGAATGGAGGAAGAGCTATGCATCTTCGATAGGACCCAAAAAGTGATTACACGATATGGAGACTTTCTTCAGATTTCGTCATGTTGGACGCACCTTCAAGATATGATTGCCAGCCGACGCCTAGTCAAGGAGGCTCGTGCAAGGTGCCTTAGCATAGGGTACCTCGAGAGGAGAATTCCTAAATTTTATGAAATTTGGGACCGCCTATGCATTATCGCGATCCAGGAATGTACTAGGATATGTATATGAAACGATACGTCAACTATGTTGCAACTTGGCGTGCTTATCCAGATGAGTCCAGAGGCTATGATTGCCAGTAGATCAGAGTTGCGCAGCGGAAGCGTGGAAGATAAGTTAAGCCTACGATATGATATGATAAGATTGTGATGAATCTCTAGTATGATAAGCTGATAAGTTACGATGTTATGATGATATGATATGTTAAGATATGAATGGAAGAATAGGTATTAGACATGTTAAGGATTAGAATTAGAAACTAGAAGATGGTTCGTCGCATGTACGACTGAACCAAATTTTGTAAGAACCTAATCTTGCAACTGTAATGGCTAAGTTGCAATGATAATTACTAGAGCAGTAATAAGAAATGAATAGGTTTCGAGATGAGATAGCCTATCACCTTACTAAAGTAGGGTGATAATCAGGAATTTTCATTCCAAGAAATAAGATTAATGGCTATAAGTTTGACGATGAAAGTGATGATACGATCCCTCAGTAAGGGAAATTAAGTAATGTTGAGGAATTTTAGATATTCCTAAGAATTACGATTATGCACTTGTGCTATCAAGGAAATGTTAGAAGCAATGAAAGGAGCTTTTACTATCTAGCAAGTGGCTAGTTGACTTAAGTATGCCTGTTATTGCATCACTTGAACGATATTATGATTTTCCAAGATTGGCTTTGAAAGAATTCAAAGAAAATATTTTTATGAAAGATTTTATGTTTAATAGAACCCCCTCATTTTATGTATGACGGCCGAATCCTTGAGGAGGAAATTCCAAGATAGGGGCTGTCATTAAAAGCAAAGGTTCCAAGTTAAGAGCCATAGGCCAAATCCTTGAGGAAGTAAATTCCAAGATGGGGGCCATAGGCCGAATCCTTAAGGGATGAGTTTCAAGAAAGGAACGAATTCCAAGAAAGGGGCCACTATGAAGAGTAAAGGGTTCTGATAATATAAAATCAAGTTTCAAGAAAGGAACTATTTTCAAAAAGTGTTCTAAATGTATGATATGATATGTTTTCCAAGTGTGGAAAATTATGAAATACGAGAAACTTTTCAAATATGAAAAAGTTATATGATAAGATATGTATTTTTTTTCAAACATGACAAGTTATATAATATACCTGCTCAGTTTTACGTAAAAAGTTCTTGTGATACGATATGAAGGGACAGTATGTATGAAAGTATGTTAGTATGTATGAAAGTAAGAAAGTAAGAATGTATGCAAGTATGTATGTATGGATGTATGTAAGTAGGAACGTATGTAAGTATGAAAGTAAGATAGTATGCAAGTATGTATGTATGTACGCAAGTATGAATGTATGTAAGTATGATAAGATATGAAGGAAGATTATGGTTCTATATAAGAGACATGATCCCATTAAAGGATTAAAATGGGAACTTGATCAAACCAGTATGTATTGGTGATGAAATTGAAGAAAAGTTACTTACATGTAACTGAATTTTCGAGGACGAAAATTTTTTTAAGGAGGGTAGATTGTAATACCTGATTTTTCATCAATACGATTCTTTGTATAGAACTTACATTGAACCGTAAATGCATTTATGGAAAAAGCCCAGTTAAGGGTTTTTAATTATGTTTTGTGAGTTTTATGGTTATATAAGACTCAAACAGGATTAATTAATTAAGAAAACAACCTTTTAAGTCAAAAGGAACAATATGGCAAAATTTCTTGAAAAGTCAAACTTTGACCGAGAAACGTCACGGTTGACCAAAAAGTCAACTATTGACCAAGAAAGTCAAAATTTGACAAAAAGGTCACTAATCGACAAGAAAGTCGATGGTTGATCCAAAAAGTTCAAGAAATGATGCTACGAGTCTGTACGATTTATTAAGAAACCGTATGGAAATTGTACCGGACGAAAACCGGTTTTTCAGATAATAAGAAATGTTTAAGACTTAAGAACCACCCTAGAAAATCAAGCACAATGAGTTCAAGTATAGGGCAAAAGGGTTTTGAAAAATAAGGAAAATTTCACACAGTCCATTTTTATACGGATGAATTTTGGACTGCAGTTCGGTAAACCGATACTGAGTTTAAGTAAATCCAGTATTGGAAATACCTGAGTTAACTTAAAAATGGACTGTACAATAATTAAAAAGCCAAACAAGCCTAAGCCTAGCTTACCTCACATACCTTTTGTAACGACCCGCCTAGCACAGGTCGTTACCATACATACATATCGTACATACATAACTTACACAGCGGAAATTTTTTTTTTTTTTTTTATACTGTACTTACATACGAAATATAAATGTATATCGAACATTAATTACGTTGTTTGGGTGTAAATAAAACTTATTTCATAATTACATAATATAACGAAACGCGTAGCGGTTTATTCCCACATTTCACAGTCCGCCAATCCATGCCCTCCATCTTGCATTAAGAATTATTTCCAGGCTGCTTACCTACAGCACAGACGTAAGACAGTGAGCTTTCGCTCAGCAAGTACAACTTATTCTATACCGCAATTTACTTTAAATAAAACACATCACACATATCCTAACTAGCATAACATACTAATCATAACTTAAGCATAACATAATATAACTTATCTTAACTTATGCATGAGCCATTTATGCTTCATTATGCTTGCTTGATTAATCGTAACTTGCTTTCTTAACTTATCATAACTTATCTTGTCTTATCTTGTGGGCCCCATAACGTAAGTGTTCGTACCGGGCGCGCAACTATGAATTGGTTGGGGCGGCCAAAGCATTTCCAATTCAATCCATAGTTCAACCCGACCTAACGCGGGTCGGTACGACACAGGCAAATTATTTGCCATCATAACTTTCATTATCTCATACTTAATTGTATTAATTAGTGAGCATACATCGTGATATGTCACACAATTAATTTATAATCTTATCATCATAACCTATTCCATGGCATTCTAAATCATAGCATTTCAACTTTTTATAACACATAACATACCATAGCATATAACATAGCATATCATCATAGCATTTTATAACATACTCTTAACACATAATCATAGCATACTACAAAGCATGAGATTTTCTATAACATTTCCTATAACTTAAAACTATCTACAACACATAAGAGGTAACATTTACACTACATAGCATTTTCATCATACTTTGGCAAGTATACACAACAAAGCCCATGCTGTAGGCGGAGTTGTACTTACCTCGTTCGTAAAAGCTGTGTCCAAAAGTCGAGTTAAATCCCGTTGGGACACTTCGGCGTGCGACGTTCTGAGATTAATAAAAGTAAGGGTTAGAACTGTTAGTAATATAACCAACATTCTTATATAACCTTACTTATCTTTACCTTGTCCTAATTGGTTACCTAAGTAACCCTAACCGGTTAAATCTTTAACTTAGGTTTTAAAAACAAACTTATTTCTTTAGAAAAGAATTCTTAGGTTTTGGTTTAAAAATCCTTTTGTTCAATCTTTTAAAAAAAAACTGAAAACCTTAAAAGGAGTCGTATAAAATTATTGACTATTGGAGACTGCCTTTGGAACAGTTTCTCAATGTCCATTTGCAGTGAAACTGCAAAAATATGCATTTTCTGTGTCAACTTTGTAAATCCTGTACAGGATTTCCATAATTCCTGTACAGTTCTCCGAAATTCATTTTCATCTTAAAATCCAGACTGAATCTGTAAAACTTGTCTTCATGAAAGTTGTAAACATTTAAAAACTCTACAACTTTTATGTTTTGGGTAAAACCCATTTCTGGCGTTTTCATGGTCAAAACCCCTGAGGAACTTGTCCTGGCCGTGCTCGGGTCCTGGGCACCTTAGGCACGGGTTTTGGTAAAAACCGAGGCCATTGGAGCCTCATTTTACAAAACTGTCCACGCTGTCCTCTAGGAAAACCTCTACTTAAAAACTTTCACGTTTTGAGTTTCCCCTGATTCGGCCTCTAGAAGCCTCAAAAACTGTTTTTCCCGAAACTGGCCAATTTCTACCCGAGTTGGCAGTTTTCGGTTTAAAATTTCGTTTACGTCCTAAAACGTTCACCCTACCTCAACCGAACTCAGCGGGAGCCTAGAAAGTGGTCATGCAGCGTTTTCTAACGTCCAATATTCAACTTGCAAATCAAATTTAGCATCAAACATAATGTACATAAACCCTAACCATTCACAAACATCTAGCATGCAAAAATCATAACCACCAAACCATAAATCCTAACCATAACAAGCACATAGCCTATAATCTTAATTTAGGGCAGAAAATTAAAGTGAGCTTATGCTCATTACAACACATACTTAAATACATTTAAATTTCTCCAATTGGAATTTAAATGAAAGCTTAAGAGTTTGGAATTTTACCTCACCTTGGATCCGAATTTTTGGATTGGCTCTTGGCTCCCCTTTTTCCCTCTCCAACAGCCGGTCCTTTGGCCAACTTGTGCACCAAATGCTCTAGTGCTCTTAAATGATGTTCTAAGTGGAAACCAACACTCAAAACCCTAAATCCCCCTTTGGATTCAACTTTTCTCTCTTGCTTTCCTCTTGCCCCACACAACCGGCCCTTGGCCTAGATATGGGTTCCAATTTTTTTCAAACTTCCTTGCTTGCTCTCTAAGGTAAAACCGACTATCCCTAGGCTTAAAACACACTTGGTTTTGCAAAATTTCCTTCCTTTCTCTCTTGTTGAAGTTCGGATTTTTGGTGGAGAAAATTTGGCAAAGTTTGGCTAAGTTTTCTAATTTTTTTCAATAGCAAACTCACCTATTTATAGAGGTTGGAATTTTTTGAAATTGCACAACTTAGTCCTCAAAAATTTCAGAAATTGGACTTTAGGGGGGGACATGTGGCCGGCCATTGTGGCTGATTTTTGGCCAAATTCTTTCCAAAATTTTCATTAAATCATTTAATGATGTCATTAAGATAAAGTTAGGTGATGCAAGCTTTTCTTAAGCTTGTTTGGCTTTTTAACTTATTACACAGTCCAATAATGTTTTAACACAGGTATTTCTAATACTGGATTCACTTATGCACAGTATTAGTTTACCGAACGGTAGTCCAAAATTTATCTGTGTGAAAACAAACTGTATAAAAATTTCCTTATTTCTTAAAACCCTTTTGCCCTTTAATTCTACTTAATGTGCTTGTCTTTCTATGGTGGTTTTAAGTTCTAAACATATCATTTTATCAGTAAAAACGGCCTATACAGTATAATTCTATACTGCGGCGATTTTACTCGTACCGTCTTTTCTTTAACTTTTTGGGGTCAATCATTGGCTTTCTCGTCCACCATTGACTTTCTTGTCGACAGGTGACTTTCTTGCCGAGATTTGACTCCCGTGGTCAACAGTTGACTTTTTGGTCAACCGTCGACGTTTTTGGTCAAACTTTGACCAACATACATTTTTGGCCATTTTCATTCCTTTTTACCTAAAAGGACGTTTTCTTGTCCTAGAAATTATTTTTGAGTCTTTTAAAGTCATAAAAACTCACAAAACATTATAAAAACCCTTAACCGGGCTTTTTCATTAATATTCTTAAGGTACAATTTGAATTTTTTTGTACAAAGAATCATAATCGTTAAATAACTAGGTATTACAATCTACCCCCCTTAAAAGTTTTCGTCCTCGAAAATTAGAACAAACCGGGGTAGTTCTTCCTCATACTATCTTCTAATTCCCAGGTTGCTTCTTCAACCTTGTGGTTTCGCCACAACACTTTAACCATGGGAATCGTCTTATTCCTTAAGACCTTCTCTTCCCCATCTAATATTCGTACGGGCTTTTCTTCATAAGTTAAGTCCGTTTGAACTTCCACTCGTTCCTGGTTAAGCACATGAGAAGGGTCTGACACATACTTTTTGAGCATCGAGACGTGGAATACATTGTGCATTGACGCAAGTTATGGCGGTAGGGCAAGCTTATAGGCTACTTTCCCAACTCTTTCAAGGATTTCAAATGGTCCAGTATACCTTGGACTAAGCTTCCCTTTCTTGCCAAAGCGCATTACTCCCTTCATTGGAGCTATCTTTATGAATACCGCATCTCCGACTTGGAATTCCAAAGGCCTTCTACGCTTGTCAGCATAGCTTTTCTGACGACTGAAAGCCACATCTAGCCTTTGTTTAATCTTTTTAATATCCTCTGAAGTCTTTCGGATAAAATCCGTGGTTTGAAGCTGCTTCTGACCCACCTCCTGCCAATGAATGGGGGATCGACATTTCCTTCCATACAATGCTTCAAAGGGAGCCATACCAATCGAAGCATGATAGCTATTGTTATATGAAAATTCGATCATTTGCAGCTTCTGATCCCAGTTTCCCATGAAATCCAGAACACATGCTCTCAACATATCTTCTAGCATCTGGATGGTTCGTTCCGATTGACCGTCAGTTTGGGGATGGAAAGCCGTACTAAACTTCAGCTTCGACCCCATAGCATTGTGCACACTTGTCCATCACGGTCCGAGATGATCGATTTCGATACTCCATGGTATCTGACGATCTGGGATACGTAAACTTCAGCCAATTTTTCTACCGAATAAGTGGCTTTGATAGCAATGAAGTGGGCTGATTTGGTTAGTCGATCAACAACCACCCAGATTGTGTCATTCCCATTTGAAGTTCTGGGCAGTCCTACGACAAAATCCATAGTGATTTGCTCCCATTTCCATTCGGGAAGCTCTATCTTCTGCAATTCTCCGCCTGGATGTCGATGTTCGGCCTTCACTCTCTGGCAAGTTAGGCATTTTGACACGTACTTTGCTATTTCATTCTTCATGCTTGGCCACCAATAATTCTCTCGGAGATCTTTGTACATCTTGGAAGCTCCTGGATGCACTGAATACGGCGTCTTATGTGCCTCTGATAGTATCTGATCCTTCAATAACTTAAAGTCGGGAACACAAATCCTTTCTTTGAAGTAGATAACACCATCGGCAGAGGTCTTAAACTCCTTGTTCTTTTCATTGAAAAGTTGCGCCTTCATCAAAGATGGGTCTTTTCCTTGATGCGTCTTGATAACTTCCAAAAGATTGGACTGGAGGGTCAGAGAGGACAATCTTCCCGTCAACAGCTCCAAGTTGAACTCAGAAATTTCTCTTTGTAGTGGCTTCGGAAAAATCTCAATAGACATCAACATGCCTACCGATTTCCGACTTAAAGCATCTGCCACCCGGTTTGCCTTTCCAGGATGGTAAAGGATTTCACAATCATAATCCTTCACAAGTTCTAGCCATCTACGTTGTCTCATGTTGAGCTCTTTTTGAGTAAAAATGTACTTGAGGCTCTGGTGGTCTGTGTAAATTTCGCATTTATTCCCGTATAAGTAGTGCCTCCAGATCTTGAGTGCAAAAACTACCGCTGCTAACTCCAGATCGTGCGTAGGGTAGTTCTTTTCGTGCTCCTTCAATTGTCGTGAGGCATAGGCGACCACCTTTCCATGTTGCATCAGGACCGCTCCAAGTCCTATTTTGGAAGCATCACTGTAAATAACGAAATTTCCCGCATCTACGTCAGGAATTACTAACACTGGGGCACTAGTAAGCTTCTTTTTTAGCTCCTGAAAGTTCTCTTCACATTTCGATGTCCACTCGAAATTCCTTCCTTTCCGGGTAAGAGCAGAAAGAGGGGTTGCGATCTTTGAAAATCCCTCTACGAATCGCCGATAATAACCAGCCAATCCAAGGAAACTCCTGATTTCCGTAACATTCTTAGGTCTGGGCCATAAACTAACTGCCTCTACCTTAGCAGGATCCACAGAAATCCCTTCTTTGGACACCACATGCCCCAAGAAATGCACCTTTTCTAGCCAAAATTCACATTTTGTGAACTTGGCATATAGCTGATGTCGTCTCAACGTCTCCATCACTACTCTCAAATGCTGCTTATGTTCTTCCTGGGACCTTGAATAAATCAAAATATCGTCAATAAAGACGATGACGAACTTATCCAAATATTCTTTGAACACTCTGTTCATAAGATCCATGAAAGCAACTGGGGCGTTGGTCAGTCCAAACGGCATAACCAAGAATTCGTAGTGTCCATAGCGCGTACGAAAAGCCGTCTTGGACATATCTGACTCCTTGATCTTGAGCTGATGATAACCTGATCGCAGATCGACCTTTGAAAATACCACTGCTCCCCTAAGCTGATCAAACAGATCGTCTATCCTCGGGAGGGGATACTTGTTCTTGATTGTGATCTTATTCAGCTCGCGATAGTCGATACACATACGCAACGATCCATCCTTTTTCTTAACGAACAAAACAGGCGCTCCCCACGGAGAGTAACTCTGTCGGATGAATCCCTTGTCGAGCAACTCTTGTAATTGCACTTGCAGTTCTCTAAGCTCAGCTGGTGCCATGCGGTAAGGTGCTTTCGATATCGGAGCAGCTCCAGGTAGCAACTTGATCTCGAACGAAATTTCACGTTCTGGCGGAAGCCCTGGCAAATCCTTCGGAAAGATATCCACATATTCCTTAATAATGGGGACATCTTCCGGCGTTAATTCCATCTCCCGATCCTTGTCCACCATGTTAGCTAAGTACCCCTGACAACCACTAGCTAACATTTTCCAAGCTTTCATTGCCGTGACCAATCTGGTTGTTGAGTTCCGAGACTGTCCATGGAAATTGAACTCCTCTTCATCGTAGGGATTGAAAGCCACACAACGCTTCCGGTAGTCGATCTTGGCGTTGTACTTGCCCAAGAAGTCCATCCCTAAGATCACATCGAAATCCTGAAGTCGGATCGCGATGAGATCTACATACAATTCTCTACCACAAATAATTACGGGAATATTCTGTATCCAGAAATCGGACCATAAAATTTCTCCGGATGGCAGAGAAGTTTTGAAAGGCTGCTCTAACTTATCAACACCTCTTCCTAACTTCTGGGCGAACTCTAAGGATATAAACGAGTGAGTGGCTCCAGAATCAAACAAGGCAATAGCTTCATGAGTGGTGATAGAGATCTGACCTGTCACCACGTGAGAAGTTCCTGCTTCAGCATCTCCTCTCGTGTAAGCATAGATCCTGGCTTGAGGTTCAGGAGCCTCCAATCTGCCTTGCGTGATCGAGGGTCCTTCGAGTCTGGCTTGGACTGCGTGTAATTGACCGGGTGCGTTTCGGTTAGATGGTGGAGGGTTCTGGTTTTGGGGGTTCTGGTTGCAGCTTCTGGCAAAATGCCCCTCCTTGCCACATAGGTAACAAACATTTGTCCCCATTCTGCATACCCCTGGATGCTTCTTTCCGCATTTGGCACACTGCGGATACTCAACGCTGTTGCCATCCCTTCCCCGATTATTACTCTTCTGTGGGAAGTTTTTCTGTTGTCCCTGGCCCGTGAAATTACCCTTTCTCTTATTCTTTCCAAACTGCTTGGAATTCTGGGCAGGGCTACTGGTCTGGCCCTTCTGGTTGGTCTCAGCGTTTTGACGAGGCTGTGTCTGCTTTACCACGGCCTTTTCCTCCTTTCTGGCTTTAAAAATCTGAGCCCTAGCTTCCTTGTCCTGGTTGATCCAGTACTCAGCTCTTATCGCTCTACTGACACAATCAGATACCAGGGTAGGTGGGCTACTGCCTGCACTGACCTGCTTGGAGATGTCTGTGCGGAACATCTTCATCATCCTTCTGACCTTTTCCTTTTCATTCGGAACCAGTTCCGGGCACAGACGGGCTAGCTGCTCAAATTTCTTTACGGCCTCCATAACCGTCATCGATCCCTGTCGTAAACTGGTGAACTCATCTTGCTGAGTCACCAGTATCTCCGCGTTGTAGTACATGGCACGGAATTCGTTTACAAAATCCTGCCAGTTCATGGCCATGACATCCCGCCGCATTTGAACGGTCATCCACCAGTGCCGTGCATCTTTCTTCAGGGCAAATAAAGCACAGAGAACCTTCTCCTGTTCTGTAAGCCGCATGAAATCCAAGATAACCTGGATATCGATCAACCAATTATCGGCGGCGACTGGATCAGTTACCCCTTCAAATTCAGGTGCCTTCATCCGCCTGAATCTCTCGTACAGCAGATCCTCCCGTACTGGCTGTACATTGTCCTGTCCTCCTGCTTGTGCCATCGGAATCCCAGCATTCCGAGGAATCTCTGGTTGGACCTCTGGAACTTGAGGTACCACTGGCGGTACCTGTTGTACTGGGGGTGGAACTTCGTTCACTTAGGGCCTCTGATTCAATTGCGCTATCTGTTCTCGCAATCTGTTAGTTTCTTGCTGCTGTTCGAGCAGCTGTCTTTGCAAATTTGCAACAATTGTCGCGAAATCCAGCTCGGGCGGATTTACTGGCGTTGCTCGACGTGGGCGTACCATCCTATCATACCATTTAAAAAAGATATTATCATACTATTAATATCCTTTCTTTCATTCATCATTTATCTTATCATAATGTAATACTTAACATTACATACTTATCATAGCATTCATAGTCATAATACAGACATTGTATCTCATAACATAACATTTATCATTCATACCATACTTTGAACTTATCTTTTGTACATTTACAAAAAGTAATCATATTTACAATAATATACGTACATACATGTTCATCATACTGTATACACAGGGTCAAAAATATGATGGAAGTGTCTACCACTTTACCATCGTACATAAGTACAAGCCTATCTCAAAAAAATAATAAGCTAGTACAAACAGTCTTAAAAGCAAAAATATATACATAATCGATCGATCTAATCCTAATCTAACTCTACAACTGTGACTACTGAGACGTCGGAGTCGGCCTCTCCGTCCTCATCGAAGATCTCCTCCGGATCCTCCTCGAAGTCATCTCCTCCGGCCACCCTAACCAGGCTCGTGCTCCTCCTCCTCCTCATCATCGCTCGATAATACGATAATAGGAGGAATCGGGTCCTCGGGAACGTCCATCTCATCATCCCCGTCATAGTCATCAGCCTCGGCCTCAAAGTCGACCTCATGAGCAGGTACCTCTGGCATCGGGTCGGCAGCCATCGGGTCCTCCTGGTAGGCTGGATCTGGCTCATACACCGGCTCTGGTATCTCGGCGTCGTTAGCGGGAACCTGAGGCTCTACTGGCGCCTGCTGAGCCTCTGCCAAATCCGGGGCTGGCATATCGTGAATGTTAGCCTCGACTCCCAAAATAGCCTCAATCATGTGTCCAACTGACAAACCGAGCATGGGTTCAGGAACGTACTGCCGGATCTGAATAGGCAATCCGTTCCTCAGAATAACTAAGGCCTGCAGCTCGGGACTCTGTAGATACTGAGGAATGTATGGCAGCATCGACTCCTGGAATCGTCGACAATAATGGGCCATCGTCTCCTGAGGATACGCGTGCCAATCAGCTACGTAGCTGAGGTAACGAGTGTGGTGCATGTCCTCATAGATCTCAGCATCGCGGAGTACATCGCCGC
>CM046372.1:9558562-9587357 GCA_025413025.1 Ficus hispida | reverse complement strand
AAGCTATTTTAAGCTATGTTTTCCAAGTGTGGAAAAATTTTAAAGTATGAAACGCTTTTCATGTATGAAAAGTTATGTGATAAGAAATGTTTTTCCAAACATGGCAAGTTATATGATATACTTGCTCAAATTTTTATGAAAATAGTTCTTGTGATGCAATATGAAAGGAGAATATGATAGCATGAAAGTATGTAAGTATGTAAGTATGAATGTATGTATGTAAGAAAGTATGTAAGCATGTAAGTATGAACGTACGTAAGTAAGAAAGTATGCAGTATGAAAGTAAGATAGTATGAAGTAAGAATGAATGAAAGTATGATGACATGATATGAAAGTAAGAGTATGGTTCTAGACAAGAAACATGATCCCATTAAAGTATAAAAATGGGAACATGAACAAGTTACGATGGATCAATAGTGGACTTGAAGAAAAGCCACTTAGAAGCATTCGGATTTTCGAGGACGAAAATTTCTTTAAGGAGGGTAGAATGTAATACCCGAAATTTCGATAAAACTATGATTTCCTTTTAGACAAGGAAAATCCCGAGTCTTACTCTTGGATGTCGATATAAAACTCACGATCTGAGTTAAATATCAGTATATGTTTGAGTTCTCGTTTAATTAGCTACGAGACTCAACAATAGTTTGCTTAAGTCAAGCATGTGGCCTTTTGAGGAAAAAGGGCAAAATGGGAATTTATGATTTTATGCCGGTCAAAGTTGATCAAAAAGTCAAAATTGACCGAAAAGTCAAAGGTTGACCCGAAAGGTCAAATAGATGAAGGTGCTGAGATACGGCAAAGCAGTATGGATTATACTGCGAAAAACCTTCATTACGGCCAATTTAGTAAGAATAAGCTATGAGACCACCGTAGAAAAATCAAGCACAATTTTTAGAGCGTTAAGGGCTCAATAGTTTTAAGTCCTAAGAAAATCCGATACGCAGTCCAATAATTATGCATATGAATTCTGGACTGTAGTCCAGTATAACAATACTGTTTTTGGTGAAAAACAGTATTGATATTATGTAAGTTGGTAAAGAAATGGACTGCATGTGTGACGCCCCGACTTCCCAAGCCGGGTCGTCACCATACTTACTTGTACTTATCTTACTTGAAAATTTGAGAATAAATTTTTTTTTTCTTTAAAACATATTCACATAAATTATCTTGTGGAGAATAATATGTCACCCATATATATATATATTAAACTGAGAATACCTTCTCGTGTCTTCAAACTTTATACATATAACAAAACATAATTTACTTTAGAATATTAAAATATTTTCTTAACATCGAATGCGGAAAATCATGCGTAGTGGTATCCCACACCGCCCTTCACTCGCCGCATCGTCTGCATAGCCCACCACTTAAATTGCAGGCTTTTTACCTACAGTATGAAATATAAGAGTGAGCTTTCGCCCAGCAAGCACAAACATAATCTCACAAAAATAATTTAATCATCTTTAAAACATGTCAATCATCATGTAACTTATGCATGAGCCATTTATGATTGATTGAAAGTCTTATGCTTCATTTTAGACTCAATCTTTAACTTATCTTGTCTCAACATGTGGGCCAATAGTGTACGTACCGAAAGCGCGCAGCCTCCAGACAAAGCTAGGGTTTGCAAGGCCCTAACAGTTCTGGGAATTAAAACGTGACCCTCACGCATCAACGAGAGGTAAATGTCACAACTGGTTTTAAACATGTATCCTCCTCGATCACGGGAGGTTGGTACGACACCTTCCTTGATTATCTTACCATATGATTTAACATTAGTGAACATGCTTCATGATGTCACTATGTCATATTCAAACTTTAACATTTGCCATATCATGGCATTCTTGAAAACATGACATTTTTAAAACCATGACATTTTAGAAAACATGGCATAATATGTAACATGTTATTGCATATCATCACATAACATCATTTAACATCATACAACATAGCATGTACATTTTAACATAGCATATATGAAAATAGTATTTACTATTTTCATACTGTAGGTGAGGTTCGATACTTGCCTGACTTATTGTAATCCAGGCTTCGTTGATTTCCACTCTGACCTCGACTGCAGGTTACTTCCTGCTATTAGAAAGAACATAGGATAAGAATCCTATAAAATGTTGGTAACCTTTCCAACATTATGATTATATGTCCTTTTACAAGCCTTGATCAACTACTAGGTTACTAATTGTAACCCTAGAGATTGTGGTTAATTATCTTGACCCATTAGGTTACTTGAGGTAACCTTGGGTATTAAACCCATATGATTAGTATTAAATTACTATTCTTATTATCGAGCCTAAGCCTTAGTAACTCGGTTATCCTTCCCGGTTACCACTCGTCATCTTTTGTTTTTACACTTTAGCTTTTAAATCCAATTTAGAAAATTGGCTAGAAAATCTTTTGTTTTACTTCCCAATTCGAGGTTTTCAAAGTAAAACTTTATAAAACTCATTTAAGGCTGAAAACTGCTTTTGAAATAGTTTTCATAGTCAAAACAGGAAATGTTGATGTAGAAATACAGTTTTTCTGTATGTTTGTAAAAAATCCTGTGCAGGAATTTCTTTTTCTCTGCACAGTTTTTATAGTTCAGGTTGTATTTAAAAATCCAAATGGAATTTGAAAAACTTGTCTTCACAAAAGTTCTTGCTCTTGAGAAATTCTAAAACTTTCATGTTTTAAGAAAAACCCAGTTCTGCTTGGATTCGTACCAGTTTTAATTTGAAACCCACTGGTCGTGTAAACTAGGTCTGGGCAGTTTAGTCTCGGATTTTCGTAAAAACGGAGGCCATTGGAGCCTCATTTTGCAAATCCATCCGCGTTGCCCTCTAGGAAAAACTGTTCTGAACAACTTTTATGTTTTAAGTTTTTCCAAATTCTGCCTCTAAAGGCCTCAAAATCTGATTTTCCCGAGACTGGCCAATTTCTACCCGAAATGGCAGTTTTCGGTTTCGATTTTTGTTTTACGTCCTAGACGTGGAATCTAGCTCAACCAGCCACCGCGGGAGCCCTAATATCAATCATGCAGTGGTTTCTAACGTTCAATATTCAACATGCAAGCCAATTTGAACAACATTCATAACCATGCAAAATCCTAAGCATTCAATCAAACACAAAGCATGCATATAAAACCACCAACCATAAAATCCTAATTAACCAAGCACATAACCTAAATTTCTTAACTAAGGCAGGGAATTAAAGTGAGCTTAGGTGATGTCATCTTAAAGCCTTGTTTGGCTTTTTCCTTAATGTAGTCTACTTTAAACTTAACACAGATATTTCTAATACTGCTTTCACTAATACACAGTACAATTTAGTACTGTTATTTTAAACTGCAGTCCAAAATTCATCTGTGTAGAAATGGACTGTATAAAAATTTTCTTATACAATCAAACTTCTTGGCCAAAGATAACCTAACTAATGTGCTTGATTTTCTATGGTGGTTTTTGAATCTTAAACATACCATTTTATCCGTAAAAATGGTTTTTACACGGTACAATTTTTATACTGAAAAATATTTAACCGTACCGCCTCATTTTCGATTTTTCGGGTCAACCATTGACTTTCTTGTCAATCATTGACTCTCTTGTCAAAATTTGACTATTATGAATTCATGAAATTTCGTCATACCTTTTTACTTAAAAGGCCTATCATGAAGTCTCGTAATTAATTTACCGAGAACTCAATCATATACTGATAAAATCATGAATTTTGTATTAATATTCATAATTTTCATAAAATTGCACATAAACACATAATACGAACTATAAATTTCTTATTTACAAGAAAATTGTGAGTTCGTGAAAATTTCGATTATTACAATCTACCCTCCTTAAAGAATTTTCGTCCTCGAAAATCAGAACAATTCGGGGTAGCTTTTCTTCATCTCATCCTCGCGTTCCCAGGTTGCCTCCTCAATCTCATGATTTCGCCATAGGACCTTAACTAAAGGTATAACCTTGTTCCTTAGCACCTTTTCTTCTCGTGCCAAAATTCGAACCGGTTTCTCCTCATATGTCAGATCTTCGTGAACCTCAATTGGTTCGTGGTCCAATACATGGGATGGATCCGAGATGTACTTCTTTAGCATCGACACATGAAATACATTGTGTACATATGCTAATTCCTGGGGCAAAGCCAACCTATAGGCCACGTTGCCAATTCTTTCCAATATTTCGAATGGCCCTATGTATCGTGGACTCAATTTCCCCTTCTTTCCGAATCTCATAACCCCTTGAATGGAGCAATTTTGAGGAAAACCAAGTCTCCTACTTGGAATTCTAGAGGCCTTCTGCGCTTGTCGGCATAGCTCTTTTGTCGACTAAATGCAGTCTCCATCCGTCGGCGTATAAGTTTCACGGCCTCAGTGGTTTTTTGAACAAAATCCATGGACACAAGTTCCTTTTCCCTGGTCTCGTACCAATGACTGGAGATCTGCACCTTCTTCCGTACAGAGCTTCGTAAGGAGCCATTCCAATTGAAGCTTGGAAACTGTTGTTGTACGAGAATTCAATCAAAGGAAGCTTCTTATCCCAAGTTCCCTTGAAATCCATCACAGACGCTCGCAACATGTCTTCCAGGGTCTGAATGGTCCTCTCGGATTGCCCGTCCGTTTGAGGATGAAAAGCTGTACTAAAGGTAAGCTTGGTACCCATGGCTTGATGTACACTTCTCCAGAACTTAGAAGTGAAACGACCATCACGATCAGAGATGATTGCCTTTGGGATCCCATGGTAACGCACAATCTGCGCAACATATAGTTCCGCCAGCTGTTCCACCGAAAAGCTAAGCTTGATGGCGATGAAGTGTGCAGACTTCGTCAAACGATCAACAACCACCCATATAGCATCATTGCCACTGGAAGTTCGGGGTAGTCCAACCACGAAATCCATCGTCACTTGGTCCCATTTCCATTCTGGGATGGAAATTTTCTGCAACTCTCCCCCTGGACGTTGGTGTTCTGCTTTCACCCTTTGACATGTAAGGCATTTACTGACGAATGTAGCGACGTCATTCTTCATTCTGGGCCACCAAAAACTTTCCTTCAAGTCTTGGTACATCTTTGTAGCTCCTGGATGGACGGAATACGGAGTCTCATGAGCCTCCTTCATGATCTGCTCCTTCAACTTATCCTCGTTAGGGATGCATAATCTATTTTTCCGATAGAGTATGCCCTCATCTGATATGTTGAAGTCCGACTCCTTTTCTTCCAGGACTTCGTTCCTTGTTCTGAGCAGCGAGGCATCTCCTTCTTGTCGCTCTTTCATACCATCTAAAATGGTAGGTTTGAAGGTTAGGGCAGCTAAACTTCCCGTAATAAGCTCTATTCCAGCTTCTACTAGCTCCTTCTGAAGAGGTTCGATTAACGACTGCATGGACATTAACGAAGAAGACGACTTCCGACTGAGGGCATCAGCTACTTTGTTAGCCTTCCCTGGATGGTAACAGATGTCTATGTCATAATCCTTCACCAATTCGAGCCATCTTCTTTGCCTCATGTTAAGCTCCTTTTGTGTGAAGATATACTTCAAACTCTGATGATCCGTGTAGACTTCACACTTACTGCCGTAAAGGTAGTGCCTCCAGATTTTGAGCGCAAATACCACCGCCGCAAGTTCCAAATCATGCGTCGGGTAGTTTTTCTCATGATCCTTTAGCTGGCGTGAAGCATAAGCGATCACCTTTCCATTTTGCATGAGTACTGCTCCCAATCCTATTTTAGAAGCATCGCTGTATATCACGAAGTTTCCTTCTTCCACATTCGGAATTATGAGAATCGGAGCGCGAGTCAGCCTGTTTTTCAGCTCTTGGAAGTGCTCTTCACACTTTGCAGTCCATTCGTACTTCTTTCCTTTCCGTGTAAGTGCAGTGAGTGGCGCTGCAATCTTAGCAAATCCTTCGACGAAACGTCAGTAGTAGCCCGCCAAGCCGAGGAAACTACGTACTTCGGTGACATTTTTCGGAGCTGGCCATTCACTTACTGCCTCAATCTTGGCCGGATCTACAGATATGCCGTTCTTGGAGACCACATGTCCTAAGAAATGGACCTTTTTCAACCAAAATTCACACTTTGTGAATTTAGCGTAGAGCTGATTTTGCTTTAAAATTCGTAAAGCAATCCTTAAATGCTCCTCATGCTCCTCCTTTGATCTTGAATAAATCAAGATATCATCTATAAAGACAATAACAAATTTATCCAAGTAATCCTTGAATACTCGATTCATCAGGTCCATAAAGGCTGCTGGAGCATTTGTCAGTCCGAATGGCATAACAAGGAACTCGTAATGTCCATATCGCGTTCGAAAAGCTGTCTTGGGAACGTCTCCTTCCCTAATTCGAAGCTGGTGATATCCGGATCGCAGGTCAATCTTCGAGAAAATTGAAGCTCCTCTCAGCTGATCAAACAGATCGTCGATCCGAGGCAAGGGATACTTGTTCTTGATAGTTATCTTGTTCAATTCCCGATAGTCAATGCACATCCTAAGAGTGCCGTCCTTCTTTTTAACAAACAGAACTGGAGCTCCCCATGGCGAGTAGCTCTGACGAATGAATCCTCGATCCAGAAGCTCTTGTAACTGAATCTGCAGTTCCTTAAGTTCGGCAGGCGCCATCCTATACGGAGCCTTGGATACTGGTGCTGATCCAGGAAGTAACTCAATCTCAAAGGAAATCTCTCGTTCTGGTGGCAGTCCTGGCAACTCTTCAGGAAAAACCTCTATAAATTCTCTGACTATCGGTACTTCCTCCGGTCTGCTCTCGGTTTCAAGCGTCTTATCCACTATGTTGGCTAGAAATCCCATACATCCTTCTGCCAACAATTTCCTAGCCTTCAGCGCAGAAATGAACATTTTCGGCTGTTTTGGAGTCGATCCTCTGAACATAAACTCCTTGTCTCCAACTGGCTTGAACGTGACCGTTCGTCGTGGACAGTCGATCACCGCGTTGTATTTCCCCAAGAAATCCATTCCCAAGATGACGTCGTAGTCGAATAGGTCTATGATGATCAGGTTGACATACATTTCCCTACCACATATAATTATTGGAACATGAAATAATCAGACAACAGAATCTCCCCGGAGGGTAATGCAGTCCTAAATGTTTTTCCGATCCTATCACTTGCTCTACCTAGTTTCTTAGCGAATCTAGGCGATGTGAATGAATGCGTAGCTCCAGAATCAATTAACACATAAGCATCTTGTTGAGCAAAAGGAAGCTGACCTGTCACCACTGTGGAAGGTCCAGCTTGAGCATCCTCCTTTGTATAGGCGTAAATACGTCCTTGCGGTTCTGGAGCTTCCAACCTGCCTTGGGAGATTTCGGGTCCCTCGATCTTCATCTGTGCAGCGTGAAGTTGAGATCCCTGTCCTCTCTGTTGGTTCTGTGGACTCTGAGGATTGAGATTGCAGCTTCTCGCATAGTGGCCTTCCTTGCCACAAAGAAAACAGCGACCGCTTCCAACACGGCACTCTCCCGGGTGCTTTCTCCCACATTTCTGACAAGTGGGATTATTGTTGTTATCAGGAGTATTTCTCTTTTGGGGAAGATTCTGTTGAGCTATCTGAGCTCTAAGCCCCCTATCTCTTGCTGTTGGGCTAACATCATTTGTCTTAGCTCATTCAGCTGAGCCGCAAGGTCAATGTCTTGGGTCGGTACTCTTCTACGCTTTGGTGGCATGGTTCTGTACGGAAATAAGGAAATAAATTCAGCTTCTTGAAATCATGCCTTTTATATAGAACCATAATCTTCATTCCATATAAAAGCATAACATGAACATATCTGAATTCATCATGTTCTCGTTCGTATCTCCTTCACAACAGGAGTACCTAACCATAACATTTGGGGAAGATATAAAACTTTCCCATCATTTCCGTACGTCACCTAGTTGCTACCACCAAACTAAGACACCACCCAACGTCATCCCTGTATCCAACATTCTTCAGCATGGCCGTTGAAGAAAATACTTACTACGCATATAAGATCTTAACTCATTCTAATCGTAAAAAAAAAATAACATAACTTACTTGGGCCGTTGCAGAAGCGATGTGAGGCGAAGTGAAGTAGGCTGGCAGGATACCGCTCTGATACCAAACTGTGACGCCCCGACTTCCCAAGCCGGGTCGACACCATACTTACTTGTACTTATCTTACTTGAAAATTTGAGAATAAATTTTTTTTTTCTTTAAAACATATTCACATAAATTATCTTGTGGAGAATAATATGTCACCCATATATATATATATATTAAACTGAGAATACCTTCTCGTGTCTTCAAACTTTATACATATAACAAAACATAATTTACTTTAGAATATTAAAATATTTTCTTAACATCGAATGCGGAAAATCATGCGTAGTGGTATCCCACACCGCCCTTCACTCGCCGCATCGTCTGCATAGCCCACCACTTAAATTGCAGGCTTTTTACCTACAGTATGAAATATAAGAGTGAGCTTTCGCCCAGCAAGCACAAACATAATCTCACAAAAATAATTTAATCATCTTTAAAACATGTCAATCATCATGTAACTTATGCATGAGCCATTTATGATTGATTGAAAGTCTTATGCTTCATTTTAGACTCAATCTTTAACTTATCTTGTCTCAACATGTGGGCCATAGTGTACGTACCGAAAGCGCGCAGCCTCCAGACAAAGCTAGGGTTTGCAAGGCCCTAACAGTTCTGGGAATTAAAACGTGACCCTCACGCATCAACGAGAGGTAAATGTCACAACTGGTTTTAAACATGTATCCTCCTCGATCACGGGAGGTTGGTACGACACTTCCTTGATTATCTTACCATATGATTTAACATTAGTGAACATGCTTCATGATGTCACTATGTCATATTCAAACTTTAACATTTGCCATATCATGGCATTCTTGAAAACATGACATTTTTAAAACCATGACATTTTAGAAAACATGGCATAATATGTAACGTGTTATAGCATATCATCACATAACATCATTTAACATCATACAACATAGCATGTACATTTTAACATAGCATATATGAAAATAGTATTTACTATTTTCATACTGTAGGTGAGGTTCGATACTTGCCTGACTTATTGTAATCCAGGCTTCGTTGATTTCCACTCTGACCTCGACTGCAGGTTACTTCCTGCTATTAGAAAGAACATAGGATAAGAATCCTATAAAATGTTGGTAACCTTTCCAACATTATGATTATATGTCCTTTTACAAGCCTTGATCAACTACTAGGTTACTAATTGTAACCCTAGAGATTGTGGTTAATTATCTTGACCCATTAGGTTACTTGAGGTAACCTTGGGTATTAAACCCATATGATTAGTATTAAATTACTATTCCTATTATCGAGCCTAAGCCTTAGTAACTCGGTTATCCTTCCCGGTTACCACTCGTCATCTTTTGTTTTTACACTTTAGCTTTTAAATCCAATTTAGAAAATTGGCTAGAAAATCTTTTGTTTTACTTCCCAATTCGAGGTTTTCAAAGTAAAACTTTATAAAACTCATTTAAGGCTGAAAACTGCTTTTGAAATAGTTTTCATAGTCAAAACAGGAAATGTTGATGTAGAAATACAGTTTTTCTGTATGTTTGTAGAAAATCCTGTGCAGGAATTTCTTTTTCTCTGCACAGTTTTTATAGTTCAGGTTGTATTTAAAAATCCAAATGGAATTTGAAAAACTTGTCTTCACAAAAGTTCTTGCTCTTGAGAAATTCTAAAACTTTCATGTTTTAAGAAAAACCCAGTTCTGCTTGGATTCGTACCAGTTTTAATTTGAAACCCACTGGTCGTGTAAACTAGGTCTGGGCAGTTTACTCTCGGATTTTCGTAAAAACGGAGGCCATTGGAGCCTCATTTTGCAAATCCATTCACGCTGCCCTCTAGGAAAAACTGTTCTGAACAACTTTTGTGTTTTAAGTTTTTCCAAATTCTGCCTCTAAAGGCCTCAAAATCTGATTTTCCCGAGACTGGCCAATTTCTACCCGAAATGGCAGTTTTCGGTTTCGATTTTTGTTTTACGTCCTAGATGTGGAATCTAGCTCAACCAGCCACCGCGGGAGCCCTAATATCAATCATGCAGCGGTTTCTAACGTTCAATATTCAACATGCAAGCCAATTTGAACAACATTCATAACCATGCAAAATCCTAAGCATTCAATCAAACACAAAGCATGCATATAAAACCACCAACCATAAAATCCTAATTAACCAAGCACATAACCTAAATTTCTTAACTAAGGCAGGGAATTAAAGTGAGCTTAGGTGATGTCATCTTAAAGCCTTGTTTGGCTTTTTCCTTAATGTAGTCTACTTTAAACTTAACACAGATATTTCGAATACTGCTTTCACTAATACACAGTACAATTTAGTACTGTTATTTTAAACTGCAGTCCAAAATTCATCTGTGTAGAAATGGACTGTATAAAAATTTTCTTATACAATCAAACTTCTTGGCCAAAGATAACCTAACTAATGTGCTTGATTTTCTATGGTGGTTTTTGAATCTTAAACATACCATTTTATCCGTAAAAATGGTTTTTACACGGTACAATTTTTATACTGAAAAATATTTCACCGTACCGCCTCATTTTTGATTTTTCGGGTCAATCATTGACTTTCTTGTCAATCATTGACTCTCTTGTCAAAATTTGACTATCATGAATTCATGAAATTTCGTCATACCTTTTTACTTAAAAGGCCTATCATGAAGTCTCGTAATTAATTTACCGAGAACTCAATCATATACTGATAAAATCATGAATTTTGTATTAATATTCATAATTTTCATAAAATTGCACATAAACACATAATACGAACTATAAATTTCTTATTTACAAGAAAATTGTGAGTTCGTGAAAATTTCGATTATTACAGCATGATTGTATTATTGGATTTTTAGTACCAAGTGGATAATTATGCACGAAATGGAAGCCAAGTGGCTCCGCCATAGTTGGGGCCAAAGTGCAATTTTAGAAAAGTAAGTAATGATGGATTGGTATGTAATTATGGAATTATAGAAATTCCTAACCAAGGTTCCAACTAGGCCAAAAATTGGTTACAAGCCTAGTTACATTGGAACAAGGATTTAAGTTAGAGATAAGCATGAAAAGATATTTTGGAAAGATTTTTCCTTATTTTCCACTTGTATGGCCGGTTGTTTGTGGCTTGGTGAGCAAGCCATTGGCTTGATGATGTCATCAAGATGATGTCGTCAAAATGATGTAAGCGGATGATGTCACAAGGGTGATGTAAGCCAAACTTGGTGAGCAAGTAAACTTGCCCACCAAGGCTTCCTTATGGCCAGATTTTGTGTGCTTGGAGAACAAGAAATTTGCTTGATGATGTCATCAAGGTGATGTCATCAAGATGATGTCATCAAGGTGATGTCATCAAGATGATGTCATCAAGGTGATGTCATCAAGATGATGTCATCAAGGTGATGTAAGGGTGTGATGTCATCAAGGTGATGTCATCCAAGTGATGTCATTGGTGAGGTAAGCAAAGCTTGGTGAGCAAGTAAACTTGCCCCCCCAAGGCTACTCTATGGCCGGCCACCTAGGAGGTTCAATGAGCAAATATTTTGCTCTTAGACCCCTTTATGCAATTGTTGAAACCATGTTTTTCACCTATAAATAGGTGATGTTGGTTCACAATTTTTGAAGCAAGTTTTGTAGCTTAGCCAAACTATGGCAAAATTTTCCCTCACCCACACACCTTAAAGGCCGAGCCATAGGAGAGAAAGGAAAGAAAGAAAAAGCTGAAAACCAAAGAGAAAAGTGAGCTTGAGTGGTCGGTTTTCTAGCTAGAACCACAAGAAAAAGTTGAGAAAAAATTGGTACCCATGAAAGGCCAAGTGGCCGGCCATGGGAGAGGAAGAGAAGGAAAAGAAAAGTGCAGAAAAAAATGGGTTTAGGACAGCCGGATTTTTGTAGAAAGAACCACCCAATGACCAACAAGTTTTGGTCCTAATTAGAGGAGCAAAACCAGTTATGGACAGCCAAGGAGATAGGGCAGAAAAATGCACCAAACTCCAAGCCTAGTCTTGTGTGCATCGAGGTAATCTCCGTTGATCTTAAGCTCTTCGATTAAGCATTTATGTTGGAAATTTAAGTGTATTTTCCGAGTTGGAATGTAAGAGCATAAGCTCACCTATTATGTCTATGCTCTAGATTAAGTTTGCTTGATTATGCTTGATTAGGTGGTGGTCTCTAGTTTACATTTTTGATGCATGTTTATGGGTTTGAGTTTGCCTATCACATGTTTGTTGTATGTTCCCATAGAATTTAGAACGATTGTATGATTATGTGATTGATGGAATGGAACGTTAGAAACGATTGCATGCGTGACCTTAGGCTCCCGCTGTGGTCGGTTGAGGTAGTGTGCGCGTTTTAGGACGAGAAACGAAATTAAGAACCGAAACTGCCAGTCTCGGGTCAAGACTGGTCAGTGTTCTGGAAATGGTATTTTGAGGCCCTTAGAGGCCGAATTTGAAGAAACTCAAAACTACAAAGTTGTAGATAATGGTTTTTCCTAGAGGGTATCGCGGACGGTTTTTCAAAATGAGGCTCCAATGGCCTCCGTTTTTACGAAAATCCGAGACTAATCTGCCCAGACCTAGTCTACACGTCCAGTAAGTTTCAAATTAAAACTGACAAGAATCCAAGCAGAACTGGGTTTTCCTCAAAACATGAAAGTTATAGTATTATCTGAGATCTACAACTTTTATGAAGAAAGTTTTATCAAATTATGAACAAATTGTAAAGTAAAAATTAGATTCTAAAGATTGTGCAGGAAATAGAAATTCCAGCACAAGATTTTCAGAAAAACAGTGCATAAGCAGGAAATTCTTACACATGCACTGATAACCAAAGTTTAAGAAACTGTTTTTAAAGATTGTTTTCAGAGCTTGACAGTTTTTAACTGCCTTTGCTTAGATGTTAACATTTTATGAAAATACGGGTTTCATAAAGATTTTTAAAGAAAACTTGACAAAGGTTTGTCAAGAATAATTGAAATACGCCGGGTCCTATGGTGACAACTATAGGACAGATAGTAACCGGAGAGGTTACCTAATTTTATTGGGCCAAATAAGTTGGGTTACTCATAATAACCATATGAGATACCCGAGATAGGGGGTTGGGCCTAATAAGATTAGTAACCTAATACTATTTAAGAATGGTTGGGCTTAGTACCCAAGGTTACCAGAAGTAACCTAGCATGATGCTGGTTAAGTATGTTGGGCCATGAACCCTAGGGTTACGGCAAGTAACCAAAAACGCTATTATAAGTTGTTATAGGAGGGAACATATAATATAACTAAGGCTACTCATAAATGTTGGTTAGGACACCAACATTTAATGATTATGATTTATGGTAAGATAGAATGTCTATGGCTCTTATCTTACGTCCTGTTTGGAAACAGGAGTAGGAACTGTTGTCGTTCCACGATTCGGACGATTAACCAAGAGCATAGGATGACAAGTAAGTATAACTCCGCCTACAGCATGGGCAAAATGTTTTTATAACATGTTTTTCAAGAAATTATGAATTGATATGCATGATGTATGTTACGATGTTATGTTACGATGCTTATGTATGATGTTATGTTATGATGGATACGTTATGATGATACGATGGTTAAGTTACGATGATTATGTTATGATATGAAGTTATGTTATGAAGATTATGTTATGGTGTTTATGTTATGGTTTATGTTATGTTATGTTTTAATATAGAGACATCATGTAGCATGTTCACTAATATTAACTACATGGTAAGAACACATGTTAAGTCAAGTTAAGGTCATTCTGTCGTACCGACTTACCATAATGGTGAGTTTAAATGGTTTAGTCTATGGTTTGGGCTGAGTTGGATTGGCTACCCCAATCACTCCATGTTAAACAGTTTGTTTCATGGTTTGAGTTGGTTTGGATTGGCTGCCTCCAGCCATTCCATGGTGATGGACCACGGTACGTGTACACATGATATGCAAATAAATAAGAATCAAGATAATAAATGAAAATTTAATCGATTCATAAGAAAACCTAATTGGTTCATGCATTCCTTTGTTAAAAATGTTTTGCAGATTGCACGTTGTACTTACTAGGCATGAGCTCATTACTTACGTTCATGCTGTAGGTTAGCAACCTACCAGCGTTACGTGATGCAAAGCTGTGAAGGCTGGTGCTACAGGCTGTAAAATGTGGGATGGACACCGCCACGAGTTTTGAATTTATGCTATGTAAAATATGTTGTGAAAAATATATTTAAAAGATGTGTTTTATGTTATGTGATAGTATGGATAAGAAACCGTTTTCAAGAAGAAAACTAATTTTAAGAAATTGTTTTCAAGAACGAGTTAAAGAATGGTTTTCAAGGATGATGGCAAGCAAGTTGCCTCGTGTCGTACCGACCCACACTAGGTTGGGTTTGGTCCACGGTATGATTATGTTAGCTTTCAATATGATTATGAAAGCTCAGTACTCGAGTGAGTACATATGATTATGCATGAAGATAAGTTAAGTTCAAAGTAAGAAAAGAAAAAAAAAAATTTTACTCCGAATTTTCCGCAGTTTAAGCTTTTTAAATTAAGAAGTAAGTTAAGCAAGTAATGTAACGACCCACGTCTGCGCAGTAGGAGTAGGACGCCCTTACGCGTGACGGTTCGGGGCGTTACAATCGGTACGTAGAATTTTATGAAAATATCGACAAAAATATTGATATCGGTGGACATTAATGTAAATATAGAAATTCAACCAACAATCCTTAATTTAAAAGAAAACTAAAAAAAAATCTAGAATAGTTAACAATTCACTAATTAGATGAAAGTTCAAATTAAAATACTAAGTAAATGATAATATACATGATAATAAATTATCACAATTCAATACATGATAGCATACGTTCACTGATTAAATAAAATATATGAAAGTTGATTCATTATAGGTACATTGTATCCATGGTACATACATGATAAGAAAATACCAATATCAAAAAGAGTTTTTAGAATGTTCGAAAGTATTTACAATACTCAATTAGTTTCAATAATATCAATATCAAGGCATGGCATTTGAGATTTTTTTATAATAATTTTTGACATGTCTTGTATACTACCTCGATCTCTATCTACTACTGTTCATATATAACAAATTCTAAATGAAGAAAAAATTTTCAAAAAATGATGAATTTTAATACAATAAAAAAGGTTGAAAAATATTAAGAACTCATATTTTACGGATATTTGGTTGATATTTTTGTGGAAATTTCCTGAAATTTCCACGATATTTTTTCACTTAACACTAAACTTTTAACGAAAATGGATATTTACGTAAACAAAGTGATATTTATGGAAATTTTCAGGGAAATTCCGTGGATACTCTGTATAAAAGATACTACACCACTATTCCCATTTCAACACTTCCAAATTAATTACGAAAATGTCGATTTTTCAATCCTTATTTAAGACTAACTATAGAGCCTATTAAGATGTAACAACGAAACTCTTTATAGACTCATGATTTCCTTAGGTACAAAGGAAATCTAAGTCTGTACTATGTATATCAATATGAAATACATGATCTAATTTATCATAATATATTTGAGTTCTTATAAGTTATGAGAGTCAATGTCTGTTTTTTTTTTTTTTTTTTTTGGAAGTCAAGTATAAGGCCTTATGGTGAAAAGGCATAATCATGATTTGTGATTTTGTTCTGGCCTATGTATGACCAGGATCATTCATGACTTGAATAAGACAGTACTGCAGTATAATAAGCAGTATTGAAATTATATTGTGATCGACCGTCATTACGAATGTCGAATTGAGAATAAGGATTGGGATCACGCTAGAATAATGAGGAATAATATTTGGAGTAAGGAGGACTAAATAGTTTCAAATCCTAAGAGAAACCTATACACTATCCAGTTAAGTACAGATAAATTCTGGACTGTAGTCCAGTAGTACTATACTGTTAATAGTTAAAACAGTATTGATACTATCTGGATTATTAAGAAAATAGATTGTGTATTAGAGGGAATGCCAAACGTGGCCCTACTTGGAGGACACCTCATCATAGATAATTATGTAATTTTGGGAATTTTTGATATTATGGAAAGATTTAAGTAGATAAACATGAAATGATTTTTTTAGTTTAACCCTCCATATGGCCAACCAATATGGGGACTTGGAAGGCAAAAATTTTGTATTTAAGGTCAATTACGTAATTCAAGGAGAATTTAAGGGAAAAAAATAATTTTGAAAAATTTTGAATTTCCACCTATAAATAGGGGTAGATGGTAGAAACTTGAACTATTTAGTTAGTCTCTCAAATTTCTAGTTCACTTCACAACTTTTGCTCTCTAGCCCTTAGGAAAGAGAGAGAGAGAGAGAGAGATAGAGAGAGAGGCAAGCGACCGATTGTGTGGTGAAGGGTATAGAGCAAAATTTTTCTCATCAAAGGTCTAAAAACAAACTTTCTAAGCTCTAAAGGTATAATCCTAATCCCTTAACCCAAATTTTCCTTAAGTTTGATTTGATGAATTTATGTATATTTTAAGATTATGGGTTTGTAAGTGCATAAGCTCATGTTCTTATATTTCCTTATATTATGGTCTTTTATGGTTGAATCATGCTTGATCTATGCTTAAGTTAACATAGGTTGCTAGCTCTAAGCATGAGTTTGATTTTATGATCTATGATAAGTTTTAAGATTATGTGCATGTTATTATGTTTCCACATGTTTAAGTATTAAGTATGAAGATTTGATGTATGATGGTTATGTGAATGTTATATGTATGTTGGTTAAGAAATTAACCTAAAAACACAAGCTGGTAAATAAGTAAGCTATCAATATTGTGTTTTTTAAGAATATGAGATAAGTATATGTTTGAATGTTAAGAATGAATCCGACATGCTGCATGTTGATGTAGGCTCACGGTTTCAACCGTTTGAGGTAGGGTGTATGAATTTTTAAACGAAAACCAACAAATACAAATTGTCGGTTTTTGAAAATAAATTGGACAGTTTTCTAAAAACCTAATTTTGATTCCCTAGAGGCCAAATTTAAAAAAAAGTAAAACTGCAAAGTTGTAGAACACTAAAATCCTAGAAGGTGGCATGGACGGTTTTTGAAAAAAAGGCTCCAAATGCCTCTATTTTTATCAATTTTCAAAACTGGTCAGTCCCGACACTGTACACGGCTAGTATTTTTCAAAAGAAAAAATAGATAAGCTAAAGATATATTTAAGTTTTTGACAAGAAATGAAAGTTGTAGGCTTCGGTGAAATCTACAACTTCTATGAAGAAAACTTTTTCAAGTTCTAGACCGATTTAAAGATAAAACTGGATTTTCAAAAATGTATATGGTACAAGAAATTCCTACAGATGTACATTCAACCAAATTAAAAAGCTGTTTTCAAAAATAGTTTTCAAGGTTTTATAATTTCACGACCCATGTTGAAAAGGAATTATGGCTTAAAAAAAAAACAACAAACAAAATAGTTTTAAAAGTTTTAATTCCATTTGAAATTTCATAAGTGATTTTTAAATGGCAATCTCAAGTATTAAATCAAGATAATACTTGATTTATGAGTATAAGGTATTTTCCAAGTAAATAAAATATTTTCTAAGAAAGCAAGGTATTTTTGAATAAGTCAAAGTTACTTATGAATATAAGTAACAATTCTATGGCGGATGGTAGTCGATTTGGGGACCGACTTATTCGATGAATATTTTATAGTTTGTAATAAGGTAGAATGATTCTTACGTACTATTTGGAAATAAGAATATAACCCGTTGTTGTGCCCTACTGGATCGATAAACCAAGAGCTTAAGACAACTTGTAAGTACAACCCCGCCTATAACATAGGCAAAAATGTTTTTACTACTTTGCATGTTTTTCAAAGCTCATGTATTAATGTATATGATGCATATGTCTTATGTTTTATTATTGTGGCATCATGAAAGCATACTCACCAATAATAAATCACATGACAAGAACAAGATTTAATTTTTCAAGTATGAAATAGATATGGTTTAAGTTTTCAAGAATGTTCAAAACAAGAACAAGTTTTTAAGTATTAAAACAAGTTTTCAAGTATTAAAGTAAGCAAGTTTTCTCGGGTCGTACTGACCTGCCACGAGGGTGGGTTTGGTCCATGGCTTGAGTTGGATTGGACTGGCCGCCCCAATCACTCCATGGCTGCACGCCACGGTACGTACACTCATATTATTTAAGGGGCCTGAAAATATGATAAAATAAGAAAGCATAATTGATTTTCTTAAAAAAGCATAATTGGTTCAAACATTCTTTATTAATATTATTTTGCGGGAAAAAGAAGTTGTATTTGCTGGGTAAAAGCTCAAAACTTATGTTTATACTGTACGTAAGCAGCCTACTGGTAATGCATGATACAAGACTGTGGAGAATGACACGGCAGGTTGTGAAAACTTTGGGATGGACACTATTATGCATTTTGTAAAATATGTTTGCAATGGTTCAAATGTTTAGTATTTAGTATGAATTGTAAGATGTGTTAAAAGAGTTTGAAAACTTAATACTTCAATAAGTGTGTATATATATATACACACACATATAAGTGCAAAGTTTTAACTTGAGTTTTAAAGTGGCTTAAAAAAAAATCACTACTACAAAAGACGGATTACACGACGGAGGTTACACGATGGTTTCGAAAGACCGTCGTGTAAACAGAGGTTTACACGACGGTTCGTTTGAACCGTCGTGTAAAACTTTAGTTTACACGACATTCCCTCAGGACCATCGTTTATGTAATACCCGAAATTTTGATGACTTGAGAGTTCCGTAGGAACAATGAAATCCTAAGTCTAAATCATCATCACAGTCAAATAATAGTATCAGTTTGAGTTCTCGATTAAACAGTTACGAGACTCAATAAGCAGTTTGCTTAGTCATGCATGTGACCCTTGAGCAAAAAGGGAAGAAAAATCCTATGATTTCATGTTGGTTAAAATTTGACCGAAAAAGTCAAAGTTGACCAAAAAGTCAAAGGTTGACGAGGAAGGTCAAACAGATGAAGGTGCTGAGAGATGATAAGCAGTATGGATAATATTCTGCCAAAACCTTCATTACGGATGAATAAGCAAGCATAAGCTATAGACCACCCTAGAAAATCAAGCATGCCAAGTTAGAAATTAAGGGCAAGAAAGGTCCCAAGAAATAAGAAAAATTTTATACAGTTCATTTTTACACAGATAGATTTTAGACTGTAGTACAGTGTACAATATTGCTATTAGTTAATAACAGTATTGGAAATATCTGTGTTGGCATAAAAATGGACCGCATATTAAGTAACAAGCCAAACAAGGCCTTATAATGTCATCACTTTATCGTGGATTTATGATATCATTATTGATTAAAGAAAAGTGGGAAAAATATTTGGATGCCACCTAGCATCAAATGGCCGGCCACATTTAGGGGCTAAATTGTAAATATTTTATCCATAGGGGCCAAAGTGTAATTTTAAGAAATTACCTTGATGATGTAAGCAAGGTGACATAAGAATGATGAGGTAAGCAAACTTGGTCTCCAATTAATCTATAATGGCCGGCCACCTAAAAGGAGTGATAGGCAAATATTTTGTCCTTTAGGGACTAAAGTGCAAATTTAAGAAAATATGATGCAAGCAAGGTGATGTAAGCAAGGTGATGTAAGCAAGATGATGCAAGTATGAGGTAAGCCAATTACTTGGCCTCCAAGGACTCCAAATGGCCGGCCACATGTTAGGGACTAGTTAGCAAATATTTTATTTTTAGGTCCTAATATGCAATTTTTGAAATAAAATTAAATGGTGAAAATTTGTAATTTTCACCTATAAATAGAGCAAGGAGGGGGCGGTTTTTGGCAGCCAAAATCATCCCAAAACTCTGCCCAATTTTCTCCAAACCTCCCTAGAAACCGAAACCAAAGAGGAAAAAAAAATTAGTGACCGGATTTAGTGAGAAAGAAAAAAAAGTGTTGGAAACCCATTTTTTTTTGGCTTGAATGGCCGGTTGTGGGTAAGCAAGAAAAGCAGAAAAAAAGGACTAGGAACCTAGCTAGTAGTGGCCGGAATTTATGGAGGATCAAGCTAGAACATGGTTGTCTCCAAAAGTTAGAGGTAATCCACTCAAATCCTTAACTTTTTAGTGAGTTTTGAGCAAGTTTATGTGTATTTCCAGCATTGGATGTAAGAGCATAAGCTCATCTTTTATCTTCCTAGCAAGGCTTAAAGTGTTTGATTATGCTTGATTAGGGTTGGTGGTTTCTAGTTTATGATTTGATGCATGTTTGATGATATGCTTGTTGGTTTTTGATTATGCATACTAAGTGTATGTTATAAGTCCCATAGGTTTGAATATGAATGTATGATTATGTGCATGATAAAATGGAATGTTAGAAACGCTGCATGAATGATCTTAGGCTCCCGCTGTGGTCGGTTGAGGTAGTGTGCGCGTCTTAAGACGAGAAATGGATTTAAGAACCAAAACTGTCAGTCTCGGGTCAAGACTGGGCAGCATTCTGGAAATGGTAATTTGAGGCCCTTAGAGGCCGAATTTGAAGAAACTCAAAACTACAAAGTTGTAGATAATGGTTTTTCCTAGAGGGCGCGTGGACAGTTTTTCAAAATAAGGCTCCAAAGGCCTCGGTTTTTATGAAAATCCAAGCCTGACCGTGCCCAGGATTTATGCACGGCCAGGTGAGTTCAACAAAGAATAAAGGCATGTTAAAGTCCGAACTGGGTTTTCCTCAAAACATAAAAGTTGTAGTATTATCCGAGATCTACAACTTTTATGAAAGTTTTATCAAATTTTGAACAGATTTTAAAGTAAAATTTAGATTCTAAAAACTGTGCAGGAAACAGAAATTCCAGCACAAGATTTTCAGAAAAATAGTACATAAGTAGGAAATTCCTGCTCATGCATAGGATTTTCTAAAATAATACAGGAAAACTGTGTTTTTCACTAACCCCAATGTTTTGGACTGTGAGAACTGTTCCAATGGCTGTTTTTAGTCCTTAACAAATTTTATAAGTCAAGCAAAGGGCTTTTAAACCGAATTCACAAAATTTTCCGAGACAAAGGAAAATTGGATTTTTAAAGCCAAAGACAAGTAGCAAGATAGTAATGGATGATAACCGGGAAGGATACCCGAGTTATTGGGCTTGACCTCCAAAGTCCAAGTTTGACCATAGAAGGTTGACTTTGGTTGACCAAGTTTGACCAAGGTTCATCACCTAAAGGGTTACCCAACATAACCCAATGAGGTACCGAGATTGTGATAAACTAAGATTTAGGGTTATTTGTAATAACCCAATGGATTATGAATCAAGAATGTTAAGTCATGTGCCCAAGGTTAGGATAGTAACCTAACCCGACCTGTATGGATGTGGGCTTAGCAATGAGGTTACTTATGGTAACCAAGTAAGATATTTTGTATAGGAGGGGACATATAACTAAGACTATGAGCGCATGTTGGTTAGGTAACCAACATTTTTCGGTAAGGACCATAGACCCTTACCATGTCCTTCATTCAAGCAGGAGGTAGCCTGTGGCTGTATCCGGACATGGAGCAGCATAATCCCGGACATAGTAGGCGAGAGGTAAGTACAAACCTCACCTAAAGTATGGAAAATATTAAATTATTTTCAAGTATATGACATGATTACATGTTATATCATGCTATGTTATGCCATGTTATGCTATGCCATGTTATGTTATGCCATGTTATAATACGATAAGCTATGTTAAGTCATGTTAAGCTATGATATGTCAAACTATGCCATGTTTATGTCTCATGTGCATCATGATTAATAAGATCACACGTAAAGATTCTTAGTCTTGGAAATATAACAAGACTAAGACTAAACCAAGATAAGTAAGGTGTCGTACCAACCTCCTGTTGATGCAGGAGGATCATGTATGTTCCAAGTTTAAGTTTATGATAATCAACTTTTCGTTGATACGTGAAGGGTCATGTTCATGTTTTCCAGAATGGTTAAGGGCCTTGCAAACCCTGACGTTCTGAGGCTTACGCGCTTTTGGTACGTACACTAAGGGCCCACATGTTAAGCAAGATAATAAGTCAAGTGCATAAAAGATTCAAAAATTGGACATAATTGGTTCATGCATAAGTTGTGCAATATTTCTTGTGAGATTATGTTTGTACTTGCTGGGCGAAAGCTCATCAGTATATTCCATACTGTAGGTAAATGCCTGCAGCTTTACTTGATGGGCCATGGAGACGATGTAGCAAGTGAAGGGCGGTATGGGATACCATTACGCAAGTTTTTCTACAAACTATTTAAATTATCAAGTTGTACGTATATGTTTTAAGGAATATGTACCATGTTACCAATGTAATGTTTTTAAGTTATGATTTTAAAATAAAGTTTAAAGAAAAGAAAAAAAATTTATTCTGAAATTTTCTACAAGGTTAAGTATTTAAGACTAAGGTTTAAGTTAAGCAAGCATGGTAACGGCCCACGTCTGCGTACTCGGCCCCTACGTGGACGGTCGGGGCGTTACAGTTTGGTATCAGAGCGGTATCCTGCCAGCCTACTTCACTTTGCTTCATATCATTTCTGCAAGTGCCCAAGTAAGTTAAGTTATTTTCCTTTTATTAGAATTAGTTAAGATATTGCTTATGTAATGAGCATATCTCATCGATGGTCACACAAAGGACGATACGCATGATACTTTTAATTTTATGGGATGCATTTCCGCGATCCTAAAATTACCATGATAAGTATGTGATGGATAAGCTTATGAGGTGATAGGAAGAGATCATGATAAGTTATGATGTTTCCCAAGATAGGACATGATAAGTTATGAAGGAAAGAATGGATATACAAACTGTGAGGAATAAGGAACTAGAATTAAAAGATGGTTCGCCGTTCGTACGAACGAACCAAATGTTTGCAAGAGCCTAATCTTGCAACTGTAGTAGTTAAGTTATGATCGTTAGAATAGCAATAAGAAAAGAATAGGCTTTAAGATCATATAGCCTATTGCCTCATCTCAGCTATAGTGATAGTAAGGGACTTTTCCTTCTAAGGAATGGATCAATACCATGGAAGTTAAGTTTCCTGATTGTGAAACTTTTGCCCCATAAGAGTATTATTAGATACGGGAAAATTTTTGATGATGACTATGAGTCTGTCAATGAAGTTAATGAGGTTGAGATCGATAGCAACAACCTTGAAGTCGACATATAATGATTTGACCAAGGTCGACTATGTACAATCCTTTAAGTAATGAAAATTATGCAATGATGGGAAGTTTTAGATATTCCTTAGAGATATGATTATGCCTTTGTGCTATAAAGAAAATGCTGAAGGCACAAGAGAAATTTCTACTGGCTAACAAGTAGCTAGTTGATTTAAGGATACCTTTCACTGCATCACTCGAACAGTAATATATTTTCAATAATACTATTTATTATTGTTTTCTATGAAAAGAAGATTCAAAGAAGTATGGTGCTTGATCTTAGGCTTATTAGAACCAACTCACGTTATGTTATGTTATGGGCGAAATCCTTGAGGAATTAAGTTCCAAGAAAGGGGCCATCATGAAAAGTAAAGGGCCGAAAACCTTGAGGAACAAAGTTCCAAGAAAGGGGCCATCATGAAAAGAAAAAGGGTTCTAATAGCACAAGATTACCATTGTACCAGAGGGTCCTCAGTTTCAGCTAAATTGAAAGACAAATATTTTCAATATGATATATTCACTGAGCCCTCAATTACCGTTAGAGAAAAGTATCTTAAATATAAGATACAATATACTTTTCAAGCATGGAAAAGCTATATGATATAATATGCTTTTCAAATATGGCAAGTTATATGATATACTTGCTAAGAAATTTATGTAGATAGTTATTGCGATGCAGTGTGAAAGAATGAAAGTATGATGATAAGGATATGAAAGTATGCATGAAAGCATGAAAGTATGAGGATAAGAATTATGATGATGTAGAAATAAGATTATGGTTCTATATAAGAGACATGATCCTATTAAAAGTATTAAAATGGGAACATGAACAAGTTACAATAGATTGATAGTGGATTTGAAGAAAAGCCACTTAGAATTATTCGAATTTTCGAGGACGAAAATCTTTTAAGGAGGGTAGATTGTAATACCCGAAATTTTGATGACTTGAGAGTTCCGTAATCACGGTCGAATAATAGTATCAGTTTGAGTTCTCGATTAAACGGTTACGAGACTCAATAAGCAGTTTGCTTAGTCATGCATGTGACCCTTGAGCAAAAAGGGAAGAAAAATCCTATGATTTCATGTTGGTTAAAATTTGACCGAAAAAGTCAAAGTTGACCAAAAAGTCAAAGGTTGACCAGGAAGGTCAAACAGATGAAGGTGCTGAGAGATGATAAGCAGTATGGATAATATTTTGCGAAAACCTTCATTACGGATGAATAAGCAAGCATAAGCTATGAGACCACCCTAGAAAATCAAGCACGCCAAGTTAGAAATTAAGGGCAAGAAAGGTCCCAAGAAATAAGAAAAATTTTATACAGTTCATTTTTACACAGATAAATTTTGGATTGTAGTACAGTGTACAATACTGCTATTAGTTAATAACAGTATTGGAAATATCTGTGTTAGCATAAAAATGGACCGCATATTAAGTAACAAGCCAAACAAGGCCTTAAGATGTCATCACCTTATCATGGATTTATGATATCATTATTGATTAAAGAAAAGTGGGAAAAATATTTGGATGCCACCTAGCATCAAATGGCCGGCCACATTTAGGGGCTAAATTGTAAATATTTTATCCATAGGGGCCAAAGTGTAATTTTAAGAAATTACCTTGATGATGTAAGCAAGGTGACATAAGCATGATGAGGTAAGCAAACTTGGTCTCCAATTAATCTATAATGGCCGGCCACCTAAAGGAGTAATAGGCAAATATTTTGTCCTTTAGGGACTAAAGTGCAAATTTAAGAAAATATGATGCAAGCAAGGTGATGTAAGCAAGGTGATGTAAGCAAGATGATGCAAGCATGAGGTAAGCCAATTACTTGGCCTCCAAGGACTCCAAATGGCCGGCCACATGTTTGGGACTAGTTAGTAAATATTTTATTTTTAGGTCCTAATATGCAATTTTTGAAATAAAATTAAATGGTGAAAATTTGTAATTTTCACCTATAAATAGAGCAAGGAGGGGGCGGTTTTTGGCAGCCAAAATCTGTAACGACCCGCCTAGCACAGGCCGTTACCATACATACATACATACATACTTAACGTACACAGCGGAAATTTTTTTTTTTTTTTTTATACGGGGTGCATGAACAATAACGATATATAAATAGCAAATGTATGAACAAAACAAAAAGCGATAATCGAACTCCGGATAATATATAATGTGCATAAGAGACAAAACACGTAGCGGTAGAATATCCCACACACTTCACGGTTCACCCTGCCCCGCTCGCCATCTTGTATCGAAAATTGCTGACAGGTTGCTTACCTACAGCATAGACGTAAGACGTGAGCTTTCGCTCGGCAAGTACAACATAATTATCCGCAATAAATAACAATACAAAACATAACTCAAATCTAACATAACACATTCTACCCTAATCATGCATGAGCCAATTATGCTTGATTATGCTTGCTTGGTATTTCATAGCTTATCATACTTATCGTACTTAACATGCTTATCTTGCTTATCATGTTTATCATGCTTATGGGCCCCATAAGTGTACGTACCGGGCGCGCAACTATGGAGTGGTTGGGGCGGCCAGTCCATTTCCAACTCAATCCATAGTCCAACCCGACCTACGAGCGGGTCGGTACGACACAGGCAACTTGCTTGCCTTCATACTTATCTTTCATAATTTCTTAATCATTCTTATTTAGAGTTAGTGAACATGCTTCGTGATGTCACATATTCATAAAACATAATCTTATCATGCTTCATATCATAATTTCATACATCATAGACATATCATATATCTTAATCATAACATAACATTTCATCATGGCATATTCATAACATATAACATTTCATAAGCATATCACATCAACTACCATAGCATTTATCATTCATACTTAGGCAAGTATTCAACTAAAGCCTATGCTGTAGGCGGAGTTGTACTTACCTCGAACTCTAAGTCCGATGCTATGCCGCTCCTGAACAGGTTGCAATAATAAATTATCACCTATTATTACAAAGGACATAGCGTAAGGATTTCTGAAAATCCTACTTTTTAAACTGTTGGTTATCTCAACCAACATTCATTTTATTCTGTGTTATATGCCCCCATATGATTAACTTGAAAACATAAGGAACGGGTTACTATAAATAACCCTATAGGTAACCCTCGAGATAAGGGCCCTATTCCATAGTCTTAGTTCCTTATTGGGGTTACGTTGGATAACCCTTGGGCTTCGGGCCCAAACCAATAACTCGGTATCTTTTTCCGGTTATTGCTCATCGAAACTTAGTTTAGAAACCGCTTTTGAAAACTTAGAGTTTTCTTTAAAATCCTTATGAGTGGGTTCATTGTAAAAATCATTAAAAGTCAAAACTGTCTTTGGAACAGCTTTTTACTGTAAATTTGTTAACATATGTGCAGGAATGCCTAATTCCAACACTGTTTTTAGAAACCCTGAGCAGTAACCTACCGATCACTGCACAGTTTTTGAAATACATTTTTATTTGAAAAACTGAGTTCGAATTTGAAAAAGTTTCCTTCATCAAAGTTTTAAATCTCAAAAAGCTCTAAAACTTTCATGTTTTGATCAAAATCCATTTCGGACTTTAACCCACTCGTTTTCCCTTTTTAAATTCACCTGGCCGTGCATGAAGTCTGGGCACGGTCAGGCTCGGATTTCTATGAAAACGAAGGCCGTTGGAGCCTTATTTTTAAAAACTGTCTGTGCTATCTTATAGGAAAAACTGTTCTCAACAACTTTCATGTTTTACATTTTTCGAAAATCGGCCTCTAAGGGCCTCAAAATTTGCTTTCCAGAAAACAGGGTAACTTGAACCCGAATGGCCAGTTTTCTATCTCTTAATCGTTTTCGGTCCTAAAACGAGCACACTACCTCAACCGAACTCAGCGGGAGCCTAAGTCAGTCATACAGCGCCTTTCTAACGTCAATTTCTTTTTAAACACAAATTAAAACTCATCCATGCAAACCATTATTCTTTCCCCAAATAATTATGGTTTGCAGAAAATTCAATCTTGCACAATTACACCAAATCTGCCATTTAACCTAATCATGCATTCTAACTCCTATCTTAACTTATTAGGGGCATATAACTTAACCATTCAGCTAGCATACAAACAAGCAAGCATTTTAAAAGCATAGCATACTAATTAAACCAAACCACCCTAAAAATCAAATCAAGCACATAACCTAACTAGGGCTGAAAATAAAATTAGAGCTTATGCTCATACAACCAACAACTTCAAATATAATTTAAACTTTCCAATTGAAACCAAATTGAAAGCTGAAAGCTGTGGGAGATTTTACCTTAATGAACCCTAAAGTTGGTTAGGGTTTGGTCTAAAGTTTCTTCCCCCTTGGCTCCTAGTCACAACCGGCCTGCTCCCTAGCTCACCCGAAAACTTTTCTGTCCCTTGGCTGCTGCTCCTCACCAATTCCAGTCACTAAATCCGGCCACTCCTTCAGCTTTTCTCTTCCTTTTCTAGCTCACTAACAGCCGGCCAAAGTGCCAAGATGGGACCCCAAAATTTTGTCAACACTTTTCCTTGTTTTCTTGATGAAATCCGAACTCACCCTAAGGAATTCACTCTTGGATTTCTGCTTTTGTTCTTGTTTTTCTTGGCTGCTAGAGTTCGGTTTTGGGCAGAAAAAAATGGGCAGAGTATGGCTGAATTTTCTGATTTTTTTTAATAGAATGGCCACCTATTTATAGAGGTTTTGGAGCTTTGTTTAATTGCAATTTTAGTCCCTAAAAAACTAACATTTTACACTAATGGGGGGTGAGGTGGCCGGCCATTATGTGGTCTAGAACTAACCAAATACTTTCCAATTTTAGCTTAAATCCAAATGATGTCATAATTAATGGATAAGGTGATGTCATCCACCTTAGGGCTTGTTTGGCTTAAAACCTTGATAAGCAATCCATTTTTAGCCAAACAGTCATTGCTAATACTGTGTTACTTAATACACAGTATCATAAATTAAATTTTATTCCAAAATTTATCTGTCATAAAATGGACGGTACGAAAAACTTTTCTTTCCGCTTCAAGTCCTTTGGCCCTTAATAATCTTTTTAATGTGCTTGATTTTTTTATGGCGGTTTTAGGTTTAATTCTAGCTATTTTATCTGTAGAAAAAATGATTTTCGCAGTACAAAACCTATACTGCTCAACATACTTAAATTCCGTCATATAGTTGATCTTTCCAGTCAATCTTTGACTTATCGGGTCAACTTTGACTTTCATGGTCAACTTTGACCTTCATGGTCAACTTTGACTTTTTCGGTCAACGTTGACTTTTTATAAAATTATCGGATTTTCTATCTTTTGAACCCAAAAGAACATATGCTTAGCTAAGCAATCATATTTGAGTCTTATGGAGCCATAAGAACTCATAAAAATAAATAAAAAACCTTGAGCCGGGATTTTTCATAGATACCATTACGGTACTATTTAAATTTCTATACAAGAAATCTTAGCGATGAAAATTCTAGATCTTACAATCTACCCTCCTTAAAAATTTTCGTCCTCGAAAATTAGAACAAACCAGGGTAGTTCTGTTCTCATATCATCTTCCAATTTCCACG
>CM046372.1:9505812-9558462 GCA_025413025.1 Ficus hispida | reverse complement strand
AGTATTTACATGGTGAAATATGTTTTAATCCATCATCAAAGAACAAAGCGAAAGAACCTATTGTTGAGGAAGATGTAGGAGATAATTTGTTTGATATGGTTAATGATTTGGAAGAACAGTTTTGCATCGTCTGGAGTTATTTGAAGCAATGATGAATGATGTCGAAATGCCCTTGTATGACGGGTGTAGTAAATATACAAAATTGTCTACATTGATCAAATTATGGAACATGAAGGCATCGGGAGGGTGGATAAATTCTAGTTTCACGGCTCTTTTAGAATTTCTAAGAGAGGTTCTACTGGTTGATAATAAAATACCCGCTAGTATGTACGAAGCTAAGAAGACGTTGAGCACTTTGGGAATGGAATATGAAAAAATTCATGCATGTCTAAATGATTGCGCCCGTTACCGAAATGCGTATGAGGATTTGGATGAATGTCCGGTTTATAATGAGTCAAGATGGAAGAAGGGCAAGAATCCAACGAATGGTAGCAAAGGTGTGCCGGCAAAAGTGTTATGGTACATTCCTCCGGCACCGCGTCTGCGGCGTTTATTCCGTAATGCCGATCATGCCAAGAATTTGACTTGGCACCATGATAAATGTGTGAAGATGGCATGCTTAGACATCCAGCCAATACACCACAATGGAAGACCTTTGATGCCGATCATCCTGAATTTAGTGTGGAACCACGAAATCTACGTCTTGGTTTGTCGGCGGACGGAATGACCCATATGGTAATATGAGTAGTAGGCATAGTACTTAGCCCGTCATACTTGTCAACTACAATCTCCCTTCGAAGTTGAGCATGAAGCAGAAGTTCTTGATGTTGACTTGATTGATATCTGGTCCTCAACAACCAGGGAATGACATTGATGTGTACTTAGCACCATTAATCGATGATCTAAAGAGCTTATGGGAAAAGGGGATCGAAGTTAGAGATGCTTACCGTCAAGAGACATTCACACTCCGTGTAATGTTGATGTGGACAATTAAGACTATCGGCTGGTTATGCAGTCAAGAGTTCTATCGGCTGTCCCGTTTGTATGAAAGAAACATCTTCCATCCGATTAAAGAATGGTAAGAAAACCATTTACCTTAGTCATAGGAGATTCTTACCACAAAATCATCGATACTGCAAACAGAAAAAGGCTTTCGATGGTAATACGGAAGAAAGAATCCCTCCCCGAGTTTTGACGGGCGAAGACGTTTATGAGATGGTTAAGGATTTGAAAGTGGTACTCGGGAAAAGAAAATGGAGTAACAATGATCTCGTGGTTGATGGACCTTGTAAAAAGTGGTCAATCTTCTACGAACTTCCATATTGGAGGACACTTTTTGTTTGTTATTGCTTGGGTGTAATGCATATTGAGAAAAATATTTGTGAATCAATAGTGGGCACATTGCTAGACATTCTTAATAAGAGCAAAGATGGTGAAAAAGTACGGTTGGATCTTAAGGAATTGAAGATTTGACTTAACTTGATCCCTACGAAAAAAGGGAATGCAACTTACTTACCTCCGGCGAAGTACACATTATCAAGACAAGAAAAAAGAAAGCTTTGTGAGTGGCTCGCTTCTGTAAAAGTGCCCAACGGGTATTCTTCCAACATCAAAAGGTTGGTGTCTATGAAGAATCTGATGCTGATTGGAATGAAAACACATGATTGTCATATCTTGATGCAACAGTTATTACCGCTGGCCTTATGAGGAGTTTTAACGAAGAATGTGAGATTCGCAATTGCCAAATTATGCTCATTTTTCAACTCGATATGCTCCAAGGTAATTGATCTATTGACACTAGATTCGCTACAATCAGAGTTGGTTAAGACTTTGTGCTTGCTTGAGAAGTACGTTCCACCCTCATTTTTTGACATAATGATTCATCTAACGGTGCACTTAGTTCAGGAAGTGAAGCTATGTGAACCGGTTTACTTGAGATGGATGTATCCTTTTGAAAGGTACATGAAGGTTTTGAAGGGTTATGTCAAGAACCGAAATAGGCCAGAAGGATGTATAGTAGAAAGCTACATTGCAGAGGAATCGGTCGAATTTTACTTCGAGTATTTGTCCACCGCAGAAGCGATTGGGTTGCCAAAAACAACAAACATTGATTGGAAAGGACTACCCGTCGGCATTGCATCGCCGGTAAATCGAGATGAATGGGAGAAAGCTTGTCTCTATACTTTACATAATAGGGTTGAAGTTGAGCCTTTTATTGAGGTTCACCTACAGGAATTAAGAGATAGAAATCTAAGAAGAGGAAGAAATGAAAAGTTGCTACAAGATAAACACAATCGGACGTTTTGTCAGTGGCTACGAAGACATGTATTTCAGAAGGACGGCTTTTTGTAAGAGTTAATGAACCTCGCTAGAGGATCATCGACCGTTGTTACACGGCATACATCATACTTCGTCAATGGTTATATATTCTACACTCGCAAAGAAATGAGAAGTATCATGTTCAAAATAATGGTGTTAGTATCCGTGCTAAGTCCATGCATATTTCATCTACAAAGGACAAGAATCCAGTTTATGGAACTATGAACTACTTCGGTTTAATTGAAGATATTTAGGAATTCAATTACTGTGGTTTACATGTAGCACTCTTTAAGTGCAAATGGGCCGATAATAATTATGTAAGGATTGACAGTGATGGCATCACAGTGGTCGACTTTAGATGATTGGGATACAAAAATGATTCATTCATTATGGAATCACAAGCAATCTAAATATTTTACACAACGGATCCCTGTAATGTAGAGTTGTCCTTAGTAGTGCCGATGAAGCCAAAATTGATCCATGGTCAAGAAGATGAGGAAGATTGCTCCGACATTCCATATTTCACACAGGGATTGCCACCGGTTGAGGAGATTAACGAATTTGACGATGATGTTTCCCACTTGGTTCGACCAGATATTAAATGGACACGTGTTGAGGAAGCAAAGAGAAAAAAGAAAAAAACTTGAACATTATACCATTTATTTTGTACAACACATGACTTTATTTTTATTATAATTCAAGATGTATTATATAGTTATTTTGTTATGTTCATTGCTATATATATATATATTGAACATTAATTTTGATCCGGGATCAATACTACAGTATGAGTAAATTTTGTGGATATGACAGGGTTATTAGGCCGTCAGATTGTGGTGACAAAACAGAATAAAAATTTCACGATGGTTTTCCAACAAAACCGTCATGTAATCCACTTTTCAGAAATTACACGATGGTTCTTAGCACCATCGTATAATTAAGGATGTGTCATCCCCCCCATCAGGGGGATTAGACGACGGTCCATGGGACCGTCGTGGACCGTCGTTTAATCCCCCTAATGGGGCGATTACATGATGGTCTAGGACCGTCGTCTAATCCCCCATGATGGGGGATTAGACCACGGTCCATGGGACCGTCATCTAATCCCCCTGATAGGGGATTACACGACGGTCCTGGGGACCATCGTGTAATCCTCCCTGATGGGGTATTACACGATGGTCCCCAGGACCGTCGTGGAATCTCCACCCCAGCCTTACATGATGGTAATTAATAAACCGTCATGTAAAAATAATATTACACGACGGTGTTTTTCTGAACTATCGTCTAATAGTCAAAAATTTTGAAATTTTCAATTTTCGAAATCCGCGTGAAAACCCATTACTTAAATACAATTTCCTCTACATTTCTCTTCATATCGCTTGAATCTCTTCATTTCTCTTCACACTCTCTACATTTCTCAAATACCCACATCCTTCACCAACCCGCCGACACCTCTCTTTTAAAATCCGGTCAATCCGCCGTTACCGTCGTTGCTGCCGCCGCCTCCCTCTTGGTGTGGCCGTGCCTATTCTTCTTCAAAGAAAAGTAAGGTGACTTCATGTATAAACTAAAACACATTTGCTCTTTTGTATTGTTGTTTGTCACTAAAGATCAATTTTTAAACATGAGTGTTTTTGTTTTTAATGTTGCTATTTGTAGATCAATGGTTTGTGAATCGTTTTGACACTTTACACACATTTATGAACATGATTTTTTTCCCGCCCACAACATGCTCGATAAAATGCCGAAATGAGTTTTTCTTTTTGAAAAACATAATAGAGTTTGATAAATATTCATAGCATAAAAATAGCAAAGAAAAGAGTTGAACGAATTCAAGTTACATTTGACGAGAAAGGACAACCGGAAGGAAAGCACGATTATGAACTGATGAGCTGGATTGGTGTGCTCGCTCGAGAGCACGTTCCAATATGGATACAAGATTGGAGATCTCGTGATTTAGACAGATTGAAAGAGATTATTTAAAAAGAAACTGTTACTTCTTTCACCATGGATGATTGCTTTCGGACTACTTGTATAAAAGCATGTGGTGAAGCTGCATGGAATTTTTGGTATGATCTGTACAAGACGTTTGTCGAGGAATTTAGAACAGAAGAAAGTGTATGGACACTGCTACAAAAAATTATTAACAACTACCCCAATATAGTGGAAGAGGATTGGGTGAAATTTGTTCAATATAGAACATCCTCACAATTCCAACAACTATCTGATCATGGAAGTGAAATAAAGACAAACAACGAATACTCATCAAGAGGAGGCCGAGACAGATATAGGAAGCTCGACCAGGAAAAGGTATGTCAATAAATTTTGTTCGTACTAAATTGTATGCCATTTATAGAATATTATGTCCTCATTTATACTAAGGATGTTAATTTACAGTTTAAGAAGACTGGAAAATGGGAAAGAAGAGATGGTTTGTGGCTAGAGCAACAGATAGGCCCAAATGGAGAGTTGAAATGTCAAGCATGTAAAAAATTTAGCGAGTTGATAGTAAGTTTACTAACTAACAATGAATTCTGCATCATACTTTTGACACTTACAACCCTTAAGCTTAAATGAGTTCTGTTAACTATCATGTAGATGGAGTACAACACACAGGAGAGCTAAGGCACTTTCAAATCAGTTGGCACTAGTGATGTATTGTCACAGGCATTATCTAGACCCGAACAAAAAGGGCGTGTCCGTGGGCAATCAAAGTTTGTAAAGCCGTCTCAGTACTTTAACCTCAATCGAAGTTTGAGTAAAGACAATGAAGTACTATCAATAAGATGTGAAATAGAAGAATTAAAGGCATTGGTGCGTGGTCTATGTGTGAACAAAGATGTGGAGCCATCGGTTGATCCCAACAATGTGCCAACCGTGGACCAACACAACAGCTTTAAGCTAGTTGCTCTGCCCAAGAAAAATATCCTGGAGTTTCTGATCCGCCAACCATGCCGGTCGACAGTCAGGAGTGTAAACTCTATATTTTCGATGAAGTGCAGGGTGGACAGTTGCTTGTTGCGTTTGGAAGAACATGGATGGAGAGCCTTCCCACCGATATGGTGCATGGGATTCCATTGGGGGAAGGAAACATACGAGTGTCAATCAATGTGCCAAAATTAAAAAAATCACCATTACCTATACTGACATACGAGGCAACCACTATGGAGGATGCTATTAATGGGTTTGTTGCTTGGCCTAAAAGATTAGTTGAACAAGACATGAGCATGAACAAGGTGAGTCGAGGGCCTAGTCACGTTCCTGACCCTGCAGCTGCCAGAAAAAAAAATGTCAAAAAAAGGTTGGAAATAAAACAATCGACTCTCGGATTGAGGTACAACAAGATGTATAAAAACAACAACCTATATTCGATTTTAATAATATGAACATGGCGATGAGGCCTTTGGCTTATTATGCACAGAGTTCCATGCGTCAAGGTAATCATATTAAGGTCCCAATACCATCCATGATCATGAGTTTTGAAATACCTATCTTTCTGAGCTTTGAAGATATTTATGAGTTCATTAATTTATAAGAAATCAGTACAAATTGTATATTAGTCTACATGAGGTATGATATTCTATCTCTGAAAATTTTTTTATCTGCAAATTCTTCTATATGTCAGGTAGAGTAACAATTTTGATATGCTTTACAGATATTTGGACGAACCATATAGGATTAACGGGCAAGATGAGAAGTTTACGTTTGTATCTCTAACCTTGATCTCACCGGTGAGAACAGATATTGAAGATGCTGGTATGAGAGAGCGAGCCGACAGTCTTATCAGCATTTTGCGTGATGCACTAAAAGGACAGCTTTATCTTGTGCCACATAACAGAGGGAGACATTGGGTTTTGGGAGTCATTGACCCTTGGGAGGACCTCGTCCTTTATTTTGATCCTCTTCGAGATAAGAAACGAGATGATTTTATTGAGCTAATGAACATGTAAGTCAATTTTAATATGTTAATTTTTTTAATCTAATTTATATGTATCTTAATTAATTAGTTTGAATTTTACCAATTTGCTAGGGCCTTATCAGATTGGAAGATTATGGCCGGATAAGGGATTAAAAGGAGACGAGACTGTAAAACCAAAATTTCGAACCGTCCTTGTCCTCTCCAAGAGGGAGTGTTGAATGTGGTTATTTTATTTTAGGTTTTATGAGAGACATAGTATTGAATGGAATTGACGTACTTGAAAGTAAAGAATTTTTTACTTCTCAGGATTTGGATATGATTAGGGGAGAATGGGCTAGCCATGTAATACAATTCATTAATTATGATATGTAAACTTGTAATGTAATAATTGGTATGTATTTTTACTTTGATCAATGAAGTTATTATCTTGGATCGTATATTGGATAATATACAGATTAGGCCACCCGTGGGAAATCACCAAAAAATCCCAAATTTTTTTTTACATACCACATTACACGACGGTTCTACGTCGAACAGTCGTGTAATGTTCCGCCACATTACACGACGATTCTAGGGTTGAACCGTTGTGTAATGTAGCATATTACATGACGGTTTTAAGCGAACTGTCGTGTAATGTTGTAATATGGCGCATTACACGACGGTTCGCTTAAAACCACCGTGTAATGTGGCACATTACACGACGGTTTTAAGTGAACCGTCGTGTAATGCGCCATATTACAACATTACACGACAGTTCTCAAAGAACCGTCATGTAATATGCTACATTACACGATGGTTCGCCTAGAACCGTCATGTAATATGCTAAATTACACGACGGTTCGCTTAGAACCATCATGTAATGTTGTAATATGACGCATTATACGACATCTCGCTTAAAACCGTCGTGTAATGTGCTATATTACACGACGGTTCTCTACAAACCGTCGTGTAATATTGTAATATGGTGCATTACACAACGGTTCATAGAGAACTGCCGAGTAATATTCCGCCACATTACACGACAGTTTGACGTAGAACCGTCGTGTAATGTGGCATATTACACGACGGTTCTAGGTCGAACCATCGTGTAATATCTTCACATTACAGGTTTACATGACGATGTTCCTTGTTTCGATGATGGTTTTAACTATCGTGTAAAATTGAGATACCACGACAGTAATATATCCGTCGTGTTATCTATCACAACACTGGATTACATGACAGTTGGGTAACCGTCGTGTAAATTTTACACGACGGTAAAAAACCGTCGTATAATCCACAATTTTCACTAGTGAATTTTGGTATTTTTACATGAATAAGAATAAGTTTAAATATGTTTAAGTAAGAATTAGCAGTCATGTAAGGTGGTCAGTACATAAGATGTATCTACATACATGACACACATGCATACGTATGAATTTGTGAGTAGTATATATAGAGTAAAACAAGGATTAGTTTTTAGCCTCATCATGGTATAAAATATTAATGTGTGATTATGATTCAAGTCTAAACAATAAGGCCGGCCAGACCATGTTCAATTGATAAATCAGCCACAATCTTTTAATAACTTTGTTTTGATGTTTTTACTTGTTTTTACTTCGTAGGATGTTATCGAACACAAATGTAGACAGAAAACCAATGCCCATCCACCTTGTATACATCGAACTCAACAAACAACAACAACAACAACAACAAGAACAACAAAGAACCGTTGCCAGTCTAACGTTATCCATTTTGTTTGTATTAACTTGATTCCTAGTGCCGCTAAGTTCTAAGTCAACGTCATTAGTGCCTCTAATATGCCTCTAATATGCTTCAAAAGTTGATGGGCTATAACTTTTGAGATTTTCTTGGCCAAGTTCAGTAACTTTCACTGCAATGGAGCTAAGCACCTTGTTGATCATGGCACTTCTCTCCATACTTGCGGTTTTGGTTTTTAATGTGTTCCATTTCTGGGCAACTCCCAAAGCCATGGAGGTAATACCGGGTAGCTTGGGCTGGCCTGTTGTAGGAGAAAGTTTCTCATTTTTATCTGAATTTTCAAGCTCATCTGGTATTTACAACTTCATGCACAAGAGGCAGGAAAGGTAAGCCCATGATGTGCGAACGGTCTAAAATATTTTGCAGCAAATGTTTCGAAACCGTCAAAATTTTTCTTTTCTTTATTTGCATTCATTTTCTATCTCCAATGATCATGTTGAACTCAGAGATTTTGATACAAGCCTTTTTTTGGTAGATTATTTTTTGAATTCACAAATTTTACAGGTTAGAAAAATGTATGTACTACCTGTCATAGGTTGTATTTTTCGAACTTGATAGTAGAAAATCTCTGTATTGTGGCTAGAACAATGCAAGTTCCTTTTTTTTTGTTATTTTAATGGATTGGGTTATGAGTACATAGGTATGGGAAGGTGTTTAAGACACTTGTACTCGGGCGATTCACGGTCTTCATGACTGGGAGAGACGCAGCCAAGATGTTGTTAACAGGAAAAGACGGGATGGTGAGTTTGAACCTCTTTTACACCGGGAAGCAAGTTTTAGGCCCAACTAGTTTGCTTCAGGCCACCGGAGAAGTGCACAAGAGGCTCCGAAGGCTGATTGCCGAGCCCTTATCAATAGATGGCCTAAAAAAGTACTTTCAGTTTATCAACACCCTCGCTATTGAAACACTCGAGCAATGGCCTGGTCGAACAGTTTTCATCCTTGAAGAAGCTTCCACAGTTGAGTACTTCCCACAAAATCGAACTTCAAGCTAGCACCAACTTATAAGTTACTAACTTTTGTTTATAACTTGACATAAAAGGTTTATGTCCATACGTGTGTTTTATTAATTAGAACTCAAGTGAACAAATTTTAATGCTGAACACACTAGTACAGAATGTGGATACCACGACGGTTTTTAACCATCGTGGTAACATTTCTACGACGGTTTTCTAACCGTCGTGGAATCCATAGTCGTGGAATCTTTTTAGATTCTACGACGGTTTTTTACCCGTCGTGGAATAGGCAAAAAATGGGGCCTAAATATGGACATTTAAGAACATACCACGACGATTTTATACAAAAAACCGTCGTGATAGGCGGACCTACCACGACGTTTTATTTTTTGAAAAACCGTCGTGGTAGGTCCGCCTATCACGACGGTCAGAAAAACCGTCGTGGTAGGGTCCACAAAAAATAAAAAAAAATTGTGAATTCATTTCATTTCCCACAGGTGGCAAATCCGGAAAATTTATCTCACAAAATCAACATTTTTTATGGAAAATTCTCAAATCCAAGCATTACCCAATCAATTTTAAAGCAATCCAAATCACAACGACAATCAACAATCACCGAAAAGATGGATTTTGGACATTTTTCTACGGAAAATTCCCAAATCAACATTTTGGAAGGAACATTGTGGATTTTTGACATTTTGGACGGAAATTTCACAATCAACAACCACAATCAACAAGATCAACATTTTAGACGAAAAATTCCCAAATCCGTGCCTTACCCAAGCAAGATACATTTTAACTTACCGGATTGTTGAGCGTGGATACGGGCGGAGTGGTAAAGAATGTAGGGGACGGAGGAATAGCGGCGAGAGGGATAGGGAAAAATACTCGGAGTTAGAGAGAGAGGGAGGAATGGCGGCTAGAGAGAGAGGGAAAAAGGCTCGGAGTTAGAGAGAGAAAGAGGAATGACGGCGAGAATGTAGAGAGGAAGCGGAGAGAGATAAATGGAGGGAGGATATGGGCGACTTTGGGTTTGGAGTTAGAGTTTATATTAGAGAGTGAAAAAGTCTCGGAATGTAATAGGGTGGGAAAGATGATGTTTGTTTTGGGTTTTAATATACGCTCCAAAAAGTTGAACAATTTCAAAAATTTTCAAAATTCCCGCATTCATACCTACCACGACAGTTTTTTGAAAACCGTCGTGGTAAATGCCCTACCACGACGGTTTTTTGGAAAAACCGTCGTGGTAGGATGAAAATTTAAAAAAAAAAATTTTTTTTTGAATTTTTTAAAAAAAAAATTTGAATTTTTTTGACCTTCCACGACGGTTTTTTCCAAAAACCGTAAACAAAAGTCGTGACGTTATTACTTTTGTAGTAGTGACAAAAGTCGTAAACAAATTGACAGTGACAAACTTTAAGTATTGTTTTAAGGAGAATTGGCAATCTAACATGATATTGTGAATTAGAGGTCTTGCTAACAAGTTAAGTTTTCTTATATTATTCATAATTACTAAATTTTACTAATCTGTTCGTGACGTTATTACTTTTCCCGTTTAGTAAGAGGATTTTTACCTTTTTTGCAGTTTACTCTCAAAGTGATTGGTCATATGATTATGAGCCTGGAGCCGACCGGTGAAGAGCAAGAGAAATTCCGAGCCAATTTTAAACTTATCTCTTCCTCCTTTGCTTCTTTGCCATTTAAAATCCCGGGAACAGCCTTTCATCGCGGTATCAAGGTAGCTTCTCTTCTTAACCACTGAATGGTGATTCTTAAAGACTGAAGGAAAGTTATGAAGAATAATTCAATGAAGAAGTCATGTACCTATGCATAGAGCCACAGAGGTAAAATCTTGAAATGATCTTGATTTAGTAAATGTTCCACTTTCCTTAGGCTCGGGACAGGATGTACGCGATGCTGGATTCAATAATTGCCAGGAGAAGAAACGGAGACGGATTTCAGCAAGATTTTTTGGAGTCGCTTATAATGAAACATAGCAAATTAACATCGGGAAAAGAAGATAACGAAGATAAACTAACTGATGCGCAACTGAAGGACAATATATTAACTCTACTGGTTGCTGGTCATGATACCACAACTGCTGCTCTTACGTGGCTCATCAAGTTCCTTGGAGAAAATCCCGCTGTTTTGGAACAACTCAGAGTAATACTATTTTCATATTCTTGAATTCCTGCTTTAAGACCGAACAGTTTCAGTGAAAGAAAAAGAAAGAGGAAAAAAGATTGGACACTGAAAATGGTAGTTTTGCAGGATGAGCACTTGCAAATACAAGCAAATAGAAGAAGTGGAACAAATCTCACTTGGAATGAAGTAAACAATATGACTTACACCGCAAAAGTAAGCGACGATGCTTCTATACTCGCTACTATTTTCAAAGGCAAATTGATTTTCCAAGTTCTTGTTGAATTTCAGGTGATCAGTGAAACGCTTCGCCGTGCGACAATACTACCTTGGTTCTCAAGAAAAGCAGCCCAGGATTTTGAGATTGATGGTATATCTGACTCTACAAACAAGATATCAGATGCCAAGACATTTCTACATATATAGATAATCTACTCTAATTCTGAATAAATCGTTCTAAAATACTACAGGATATAAAATTAAGAAAGGTTGGTCAGTCAACTTGGATGTCGTCTCAATCCACCATGACCCAGAATCGTTTCCCAATCCGGAGAAGTTTGATCCCTCTAGATTTGACGTAAGCTCTTTTCTAAACTCACCAATCGGAAACAGTTAGATTTACCTGGCATAACGTGTGAAATGGAAAGTAAATTTTGCGAGGAATGCAGGCACCTATGAAGCCCTTCAGGTTTCTTGGATTTGGTAGCGGACCGCGCATGTGTCCTGGAATTAACTTGGCCAAACTAGAGATCTCTGTATTCATTCATCATCTAGTTTGCACATACAAGTAAGATTAGGCGTTAAAAATTGCATTGTATCGTATAATTACTAACAACTGTATAATTGTACTTTTTATATCTATAGTTCTGATTAGTTGTGTTCTTTTGTAACAGATGGAGAGCTCTAGAGAAGGATGACTCAGTCCAGCCAACACTCGTGAGGATGCCGAGAAACAAGTATCCGATTGTCGTTGAACAACTTTGAAAGAAGTGAAACTCAAAGCAGAATAATTAACAAAAAAAGAGGAAGGTAATATATAACTTACACTTTGGAAAAGAAAAGAACCATGGCAGGTAGTGAGCATATGGTTCTATCTCTGAGTTTCTCCAAGTTAAATAGGAAATGTGGTGGTTGTGAGACTCGCTTACGATGCTAGGGAATATTGTTAAGTGCACTCCAAGAATTCTTGAAAATCTTGGAGACAAAATATTGCCAAAAAATTTTCGAGTATTATTTGCTAATTTTACCACATAATATTAGTAGCTACATTTTTACATGGCAAATAACGCCCAAATATATATATATATATATATATATATATATACTGTAGTGTATTATCACACAAAATCTTAGGACTTTTCGTCTTTTTTTCATGCTAAACAAATTCATGTACAGAACAAAAATGCTAAATATGTAACGCCTCAAATACTACCTAACAATAACACTAGAAAATTAACATGGATAGTGTGCTAAGATACCAATTTCTTAATTCTAATATTATATTGAGTTATTTTTCACAGGTGACGTGACGAGGACTCGATGTGCTAGAATAAAATTCATGCCAAATTGATGACTTTTAATGATGATTTGATAATTTTGTATGATAGTTTAATTAAAGAAATATTTTCAATATAAGAATGCTACATAATATTATCTATATGTGTAGTATGATGTATATAGTTATATAAACATATGTATATATCATCTATAAATGGCCAAAAAAAAAAAGAAGGGAAGTATGTTATCTGGAAAGACCTATTTTATATGATGTTAATTTCCAACTTAATTATGAACCTTTAAATGTCAAAAATTATTTCTTCAATTTAGATAAACTTATAGAGATTTTCATAAGCTTTCCAATGCCTACTCACTTGCGCAAATCCGATATCAGAGTAAGAAGTTATGACCAGTATACTATCCGGATACCTGCTAGTTACCAATCAGTTACTGTGTCTGATTGTAAGTGCGAAAATTCTAGAAATTAATCTAGTTGTTTCCTTTTCCTCCGACACGTTTTCACACTCTAATGATAGCCATTCCCCGTCTATTAAGAGATAATTAAACCAAAGAATTCAATCCTAATTAATTCTAAAATTTATTTGGGATTAAATTACTCACAATTTATTTTGTAATATTCAAAATTTCCCTTTCTACATGCTCTCTCTCTCTCACTTCCTAAGTCTCCCTATCCCTATCATCCTTATTCTCTTTCTCCGCTCTCTCTACCCCTCTCAGACCCACAAACAGAGGAAAAAAATCTACCAAACCTCCAAATTCTTTTAAGCCAAAATCAAAGGATTTCAAGGTATGTTTTGGTATTCTTTGATGATGATAATGATTTTTGTTATTGTTTTGGTTTGGGATCCTTCGAGGGGTTAGATGATTTTCTCAATGAGTTTCTTCATATTAATTTGAGGAAAGGATGAGAAATATCCATTAAATGATGATTGGGATGATTGGGAGAGGCTTAATGATTGATTGACCATGGTTTATTATATTTTATCAACAAGATGATTTTTGGGTTTTTGATTTCTTAATTCATGATTTTATTGGTATCGTAATTTAATATTTTATATATTAGAAACATATCTTAGGGCTATTTTGGTGTGTATGAATCATGTACGTTGTGGGGATAATTTTTATATTTTTAATGATTTTCAGATTTGACCACTGCTACTGGAATTTTCAAATTTTATGATAAGTGTTCCAAACTATTTTTAAGGGTGTAAACAGACTCCATTTTTAACAAGTTTAGTATTGTTGGAAAGCTCTCGATGTCTATTTTCATTTGAAATTATTTTCGTATCATTTAGAGATATGTGTGAATTTTTCTGATTTTTCAAATAGGCAGAGGTTAGACTGTCATATTTCAAAACTAATTTTGAGGATTCAAATAGTCTCCATTTTTAGCAAATTTTAAAATTATTAGAAAATTATGGATGTCTACTATCATTTGGAATCAGTTTCAGATCATGTAGCGACATATGTGAATTTTTGTGATTTTTCAAATAGGTAGAGATCCGGCTGTCAGTTTCTGTTAAATGTTAGTAATCAGATTCAAAACTATTTTTGAGGGTCCGAACGGTCTCCGTTTTTAACGAATTAGGCACCGTTAGAAAGATATGGATGTCTACCTTTTTTACAATTGGTTTCAAATCATTTGGAGTCCTATATAAATTTTTATGAATTTTTGAAGAAAAATAGGTTTGACTGTCAATTTTAGTAAAGATTTGTAATTTTGTGAAATTATTCGATTTTTGTGTTTTGATAATATTGAATGATGAAATAGGCCTATTAGATACTGTTATGATACGATGGGTATGTTTGATGAATTATTATGAGTTTTTTTTATTTTATTATATTTATTATTCATGGCATGAATGGTTCTAAAGGCGAGCACCCGAGAACTCAATCGCGCGTCACCATCGAAAAATTTAAAAATGTTAAGTAAGACGTTTAGGTAAGTATACTCTCACCTACAACATGAATTAAAGATTTAAGAAGTATATGTTTTGATGTTGATGATGATGTTATGATGTTCTTAAATAATATTTCTCCTATGATGACGTTTCGATGAAAAGTATATATATTGTACGTATATATCTTTTTATGTTTTAAAATGGTATTTTACACCCTTGATGATAATGATGATGATGATGTTGTCTGGTGAGCAGAATTTTTGTCACCGTTGGTTAGGGATTTGCTATCCCACTCCTTCTATGACTAGCGCGCTATAATGGTATAACACCGGACCCAATATATGACGGTTTTAAAAGTTAAAAAAAAATTGTTAATGATGTTTATATTTATGATAATAAAAGAAAATTGTTTATTTATATTTGTGAGAATTAAGTGTCTTACTAAGCCCTTACTTATATAAATTAATTCGTGTTGCAGATAAAGGAAATGGTAAGATATAGTATTAGAGGAGCTTGGAGCGGAAGTGGGACGATATGTGATAGGAAAACAGGAAGAACGATCATGAGATGAATATTTTTAATTTCAAATAAAGTTTTGAGATTTTAGTTTATTATTATTTGATTGGATGATTCATATGGACTTAAATTTTATTTCATGATTTTGGAAAAAAATTATATATGTATATATTAATTATGAAGGTTATTTTCATATAGTTAAAAAAATTAGAATTTTCTAAAATTATCTACGTAAAGTTTTCCGTTATGTTAAGATTTCTATTTCAAACTTAATATTTTCCGTAATTTTATAAGAGATGAATGATTAAATAAGAAGTCAACTGCAACAGTCCTGAGGGGTCGTTACAAAATATCCTGACAATCCGAGTCAAATGTGAGAGGGGCTGAATAGAGTAATCATTTTGAAATAATGCAACTGAAAAGCAACGACGAAACTAAAAATTTTTGTTAGAGGGAGGGGCTAATATCTAGTACAAAATTTTAATTAAACCCATAACTATAACTATATTTAACTGTAGGTACAAGATTCAAAATTTACAGCCTTAAGTGGGACTTTACAATGTAATTAAAGGGTAAAAGAGTTAATTTTCAAATTTTAGGAGGGCTTGATGTAATTTGCTGCACATATATTTTATAGAAGGTTGAAAAAAAAAAACAAAAAAAGTTTGTGGGGCTGGGGATTCACGCCCCCAACGTCCATGCTGCCTTCATCAAGGACTGAAAGTTAAATAATTGATTAAAAGATGCAAAAAGATATGATATTTTATCGAGTTGACCAATTTGCATTAGAAGCTATCAGCCCTTACAAAAAGATATATTTATATATAAAAATTATCTTTAAAGTTTTTTCAATCTACCCAATTTCCCCTTAAAAATTTTGGGAAACACAATTAATCATTCTTGTCCGTGATGACTTGTGACTCAATTGTATGTTGATTGCTACGCATAAATCATCTCATACTTCTCAATGACGTGATATTTGACACGCGTAGAATGAAAGATGAGATTTTTGAAAATCGAATCCATCTAAATAATTTCTTCAGCTCCGAAGAAAGCTCATGGTCCTCTCAAGGCCCTTGACCTTGAGGGGATGTTAAGTATAATAGTTCATAGTTTGGTTACAAGTAAAGGTATTTAGCACTTATACTTTCTAAATTTATTATTTTTTGACAACTTGTCCTTCCAAATTTTTAATTTTAGTAATTTACTCTCTAAGTTTGTTAAGTTGTTGTAATGTACTCCTTTTAATTAATTTTACATTAAATCGAATATTTGAAATTGGAAGATATGTATTTAGGATTTGTATTGGATTTGAAAAAAATTTATCAGCAATAAGGTTTTTCGTCTTTATATGAGGTTTATGTAGATTTTTCATGATTAATTTAACAGAAAACTAACTCATAGACATACATATTGCAATATTAATAGAGCAAACTCAAGTAACAAATTATCAATATTAAAAATTTAGAAGATAAATAATCAATTAAGTGACAAATTTAAGAACATAAGTGCTAAGTATCCTTTTAAGTAACCGTGTAACTATTTTAGTTGACGCTTTCTAGAATTCTTCCGAACACCTTCTCTCCTCTTTTCTTCACTGATACAATCAAAGTCAGTCTTCAATTAATCTTTGTTTTATATGACGTAACGATAACATAAACGCAGAAGTTGCCGTGCCATGTAGTCACAATCATCCAAGTTGTTGAAAATCTTTATTTCAATATCTTTCTCTACGTTGTTTTTTTAGTTTATGTGCAATATTATTTCCTGCATTTTACTTCCAAACTTCAAAGAGATTACCAGGCTGGCATTTCAATAGAAATTAAGCACAAAATAGTATTTTTAGTACGATGCCACATCTAAATTTGTAGTGTGAAGTTACTTAAGAATGAGCGAGGACAACTTCTTTATTATTACTATGTTTTTAAGATTAATTACTCTTTTGATTACTATTTTTTTTTTTTATAAAATTGTGATTTGATCCTTAATTTTTGATTAAAGTGTCCCTTCACTTTTTAAAAGAGGGCAAGATGATTCTTTTTTATCCTTTTTAATAACATGCATTAAAATTTTAATAGAAATATCAAGTGAATACAAATAATTTATTATTTAAGGATAATTAAAGAAAAAAATTACACAATTCAACTTATTTGTGTTATTTTTGCACTCTTTTAAAGCTACCAAAAAAAAAAAAAAAAACCCTTGGAGATCAAATTGCAACACCTAAAAATGTTAGAAACCAAACGAGTGATTTATTTATTTATTTATTTTAATTTTTAAAAATAAGATTAAAAAAGTTCTTGAGTTTTTTTTTTGGTTCATTATTACTTTTAATGTTTGGCTCACCCACTTAAACCATCAAACTCAAATTTTTTTTTGTCTTTTTCCTAAAAATTTTTTGTCTTTTTCCCAAAAATTTTTTATATTTTCTGAAAATTCAAAAAAAATTATTATTGAAACTTAAAAATTCCAACTCAAACTATCCCACTAAACACCCCTAAGATTCAATTTTTACATGCAAGCATTCATTAGTATCAATTAGATGCTTTACTTCATCTTGGTTTTCAAATGAGGAAGTTTAGTGCAGAAGATTCGTCGTAACTCCAACGTCCAAAGCAAAACCATGTTGTGTAATTCAGAAAAAAAAAAAAAAAAAAAAAAAAAAAAAAAAAAAAAAACCATTTGGTCGAAAATATTTTGATTCTAGAGAAACCTTATCCTTGTTTGGAATACTTTTCTATCTACGTGTTTATCTTTATTTTATATGTCTATTTTATAGATATATATAATATAAAATCAGGCGATGACATGGACCAGAATTTATTCATTGAGAAACAAAAAAATAAAAGAATTTAAATATCTAGCTAGGTACAAGTGGTGGAGGCTTACCTACAGACCGTCTGTCGTTATTTGGCATGTGATTTGTGAAAACTGAAGATTTGATTTTTCTTTTAAACTTTTTTGTTTTTTCCGAAATTAAAAGATATTCGTTCAGAGGATGCGTTTTCACTATCTCATTGGTCAATTGTGTCTATTTCATATGTATGAACCTTACAATTTCCATAATAAACAGGAATAGCATTAGAAACTTCCATCGAATTTGGCAACTTGTAGTCCATATCATGTTGAGGTTTACTTCGTGACTTAATTCAAAATAATACTGAGAATAAATAAACAGAAGAAAATAAAACACATAAATTTGTTTTTTCACATATTCATTCAATTGTTTGACTACTTCTTATTTTTACGATTGTGTTTATCCCTCCCCACCCTCTGTGGTTTTTTTTTTTTTTTTTTGTCTTCTTTAAAATGAATAAAATTTAAAATGAATAAAACCTCAATAACGATACCCCTAAACAAAAAAAAATCAAAATTACTGGGTCAATCAGAGTACTAACTCTACATAAGACATTTTTTTTTTATAAAGTATTAATTAGACTTAACTTAACAGATATGCTTCCTTTTTTTTTTTTTTAACCAAAATTAGAAGATATTTTTCAAGGCATGCGTCTTCATTTTCTCATTACTCAATTGAGTCTATTTCATATAAATGAACCTTACAATTTCCTCTTTCGCAACTTGTAGCCCATGTCAAGCTGCCCCACTAGCCCGTCGAGTTCAATTTGTCCATAATATCGTGGATTGAAAGTTAACGATATTTCATAAATGATTTTATCACACATCCTATTTTAATTTTGATCCATCCTTTTAAATTAAAATATATTATTGCAAAAAGATCTTTACGTGAAAGGAAAAATAAAGACGTTATTATAATAGGCTTAAATTACCTATTGTGTGTGTGTGTGTATATATTGAAATCTAAAATCAAAACCCTAATTTTTTTTTTTTCACAAATAAAACTAGATTAGTTTCATTTCTAATGAGTATTTAAAAAAAAAAATCTGTATAAGGATATATTTATAAAAAAAAATAATAATTTTTTTTGCTTTTCTTTAATTAAAATCACTTGTTTTAATTATGCAACTTTACGTTGTTATTCTGCGTTTGCTATGTTTCATATATCAATATACCCAATTTACACAATATAACATAAATGCCTATATTTTAACACTACATGCATTAATATTTGTATATTTTCATTTTTTTCCCCCCCGCTTACGCAAGCTTTGAACATGATATTTGTCCTTGATTTTCGTCAAAAATTAACAAAAAGATGTTTTATATTTCATCATAAAATAGATGTTATAAATTAAAATTTGGATTTGGAGGAAAAAGATGTTTTTTTTTTCTTTTTTAAGTCTTGAAATAAATAGCTGAAGTTAAAAAAAAAAGTTAAAAAGTCATTTTTTCTACAATGGTTAATCAATTTTGTCAAATAATCAATAAATAATTGACCACCTAGTATAGTTAATTTGATCAATCAGTAATTATTGACTAGTCAGTGATTATTAACTAAGGTCAATCATTGATAGATCTTAATAAAAAATTTTATAGTTAGTCACTGATTGACTACAGTCAATTAACGAATTTTTATATCTATATTTGATTGACTATAAAATGATAATATATATATTTACTCCAACTTCTGAAATTAAAAAACCAAAAACACCGCAAAATCTCACTCTTATCTCTGCTCTACGACCATGCCTCCTCTCTCTCTCTCTCTTTAATACAAGAATCGCAAAGCTCACTGTTTCGTCCGTTTGTTCATAGCCGTTTGGGAGATCGCCACCGCGGCTGATTGGAGAATCACAAAATATGGATTACGAGATTGTCTGCCATTTTTCGTCGTGACGACACAACTTGATCGCATCATTTTTGCTCGATCTCTCCCATTTGGGGGATTGATTAATCACAAAATGCAAATTTGGCCTCTTAACTAATAATAAAATCCGGCTACATGTTTCATGCGTGGTCATATCTAGTCATCTAACCTAATTTCTCATTAAAATTTGGGGAGATATTTTGTGATAATGCCGAAGACTACTTTATTAGCGGATCACCCACCTGGCCAACTTGACACTGTTTTAAGAGCCCGTAACAGTGACACGCACTTTGACGGGGATTTCCTTACATTGACGACAACACAGAACGAATCAGAAACAATCAAGCGTGTGGGTCCCTTTTCCTTAAAGCAATCGAGTAGAGTTTCAAGTGGGCCCCACTTCCGTAGCTAATCACTTATTTTGAATCATTAGATGAACCAAGTGTTCATATAACAGGACAACTGATATGAGTAAATGAACAATTGACAGATATGGTTGTTTGACTTTTCTGTTTTCGACTCATCAGTTTTCTCACGTTCTTTGTTACGGCTATTACTATTAAAAATTGGAAAATTAGACAGTAATCACATGAATTTGCCTGCCATCATTAATTCATTATCTTCCACGAGTTAAGATTATAACACATGGTTATAGGCTTGCCTTGATTATAATTTTCATAACTTTATATCTAATTTCATTATAAGATAAGATATAAAGTCTAAATGTCATATTTTAACGTATATTTGGTATTAAGGTTTAGATTGTAATATTTGTATTGGAATTGAATTATGATTTTTTTTTATACAAAGTAAGCACACACATTTTTTCATGAGACAGATCGACTATAAGTGTTTTCAGAAAGAGAAACAAGATAAATTCATAAATAGGCATCGCTAAATTATAACTTCCATACTTTTACTACATATGGCTCTATAGTACGTGGATCCTAAATGCGATATTTGACTGTAAGTATGTTGGTACACTACTACAAAATATGGATACCACGATGGAAATTCAACGACGATTTTTAAAAAAAACCGTCGTCGTAAATTCGGAAAAACACGGAGCCGAAAAACAACAAAAAAACCGTCGTGGAAGGACGAGCTTCCACGACGGTGCTTCCACGACGGTTTTTGTTAACCGTCGTAGAAGCTCGTCCTTCCACGACGGTTTTTGTTAACCGTCGTGGAAGCTCGTCCTTCCACGACGGTTTTTTTGTTGTTTTTCGGTTCGCTCTCTCTCCTCTCCCTCCTTACTTAAAATCTCCAAAAACTCACTTTATCTCACCGCGCCTCCTCTCTCTTTCTCACCTCTCAAAATTTTCTCTTGGCTCCATTCTCCGATGGCCTCCTCCACCACTCACGCGGCCTCCTCCATTCTCTGACGGGTCTACCAAGGAACTAACACAACTTTCCCTCTCTCTCTCGCCGCACTCCGCCGTACCCACACTCGACAAGCCGGTAAGTTGTAGTGTATATTGCTTGGGTAATGAACAAATTTGGGAAATTTTTGTCCAAAATATTGATTTTGTTGATTGTGGTTGTTGATTGTGAATTTTCCAGCTAAAATCCAAAATGTTGATTTTGTAGGTGGTTGAGTTGGAAATATTCCGTCCGAAATGGCTAAAATCCATGCCCTACATTTTCGGTGATTGTTAATTGTGATTGTGTTTTAGATTGAATTAAATTGGTTGGGTAAGGCATGAATTTGGGACTTTTCCGGGAAAAAATGATGCTTTTGTGATTTAAATATGTTTGGAGAAATGAAACGAATTCGCAAATTTTTTTTTTTTCATTGCTACCTTCGACGACGGTTAAAAAACCGTCGTGGAATCTGAAAAGATTCCACGATCCTGGATTCCACGACGGTTAAAAAACCGTCGTGAAAATGTTACCACGACGGTTAAAAACCGTCGTGATATTCATATTTTATAGTAGTGGTAGTACATAGATCCAAATTAAGTATGACATTATATATGGAACCGTAAGTTAGTTCTTTGTTTTAATTTATGTACTGACTGCGAGAGTTCATGAATCTGATGCTGCTCAGCAGTATGGGAACGCCACCAATTCCATTTAGGAAAAACAGACGCTCTAACATGTGTGAGAGGCTTATTTTAAAAGGATTTAACCAAAGCACCAAATTAGATCACCAAAACAAAAAGTGGAATAACTTCAACCGCCTAGCCATGTTCTCCAAGCTCCCAATTCCTTCATTTCTACTACTACTTTCAACCCTCTCTTCCTCCCAAGACCTTAGCTTCACCTTCAACGGATTCAAACCCACCGATCTAGCCCTCGAGGACATCGCCAACGTGACCGCCACTGGCCTCTTGCGCCTCACAAACGACACAAAGCAGAGAAAAGGCCACGCCTTCTACCCCAACCCGGTGACCTTCAAGAGCTCCCCAAACGGCACCCTTTCCTCCTTCTCCACTTCCTTCGTCTTCGCCATCCGATCTGAGTATGCCACGCTGAGCGGCCATGGCATCGTGTTCGTCATCTCTCGCACTAGAGGCCTCCCAGGAGCCCTTCCAAGCCAATACCTCGGCCTATTCAACAGCTCCAACAACGGCAACGACACCAACCATGTCTTCGGCGTCGAGTTCGACACGATCCAAAGCAGTGAGTTCGGCGACATCAATGACAACCATGTCGGGATCGACATTAACGGATTGAACTCCACCAAATCCGCTCCTGCAGGGTATTACAATGACAAAACCGGTGAGTTGAAGAACTTGACTCTCATTAGCGGCCAACCGATGAAAGTTTGGATAGATTATGACGCTTCAAAAACACAAACCGATGTGAGTTTGGCTCCAATAAATGTTGATAGTAAACCCAAGAAGCCACTTCTGTCTTTGATTCACGATCTTTCTTCAGTAATTGAAGATACCATGTACGTCGGGTTTTCCTCCTCCACTGGCTCTGTTCTCACTTCTCATTACATCCTTGGTTGGAGCTTTAAGCTCAATGGCCAAGTTCAAGATCTCGACATCTCTGAGCTTCCGAAACTGCCTCGGGTTGGGCCGAAACACAAGTCGAGGCTTCTGACCATCGGATTGCCCGCGATTTGCTTAACTTTGGCCGCGATCGGAGTTTCGGGTGTGGTTTATTTCATTAAACGGAAGAGAAAATTTGCGGAGTTGATGGAGGATTGGGAACTTGAATATGGACCTCAGAGGTATAAATACAAAGATCTGTACATTGCCACGAAGGGGTTCAAGGACAAAGAGCTTTTGGGCAGCGGTGGATTTGGTAGGGTGTACAAAGGAGTAATGCCCAAAACTAAAGCGGAGATTGCGGTGAAGAAAGTCTCTCATGAATCAAGGCAGGGGATGAGAGAATTCGTAGCCGAAATCATAAGCATCGGCCGGCTTCGGCACCGGAATTTAGTTCCCCTTTTAGGCTATTGTCGCCGCAAAGGGGAACTTCTATTAGTCTATGATTACATGCCTAATGGGAGCTTAGACAAGTACCTCTTCGACCAACCAAAAACCACACTCAATTGGAGGCAGAGATTCCGAATCATTAAAGGCGTCGCCTCAGGCCTTTTCTATCTTCACGAAGAATGGGAACAAGTCGTCGTTCACCGCGACGTTAAGGCGAGTAATGTCCTTCTCGACGGTGAATTAAACGGCCGGTTAGGGGATTTTGGATTGGCGAGGCTTTATGACCACGGGACCGATCCTCAAACCACGCACGTCGTCGGAACGGTGGGGTATCTGGCGCCGGAACATACTAGAACCGGAAAGGCGACAACAAGCACTGACGTGTTCGCCTTCGGGGCATTCCTCCTCGAAGTCGCCTGCGGTAGAAGGCCGATAGAAGGGCGGGGGTCGGCGGAGGATGTCATATTGGTTGATTATGTGTTTTCTTGTTGGAGTAGAGGGAGTGTTATAGAAGCGAAAGATCCGAATTTGGGGACGGAGTTTGTGGATGAGGAGGAGGTGGAGCTGGTGCTCAGGCTGGGGCTGATGTGCTCGCATTCGGAGCCGGCGATGAGGCCGAGCATGAGGCAGGCGGTGCAGTACTTGGAGAGGGACGTTGCCCTGCCGGACTTGGCCAAGTTGGGATTGTGTGCAAGTGGCTTGACGTTTGCAAGCAGAGAAGGCTTCGACGATTTCATCATGTCCTATCCGTCTTCCATGGACAAGGCCTTCTCCCACGCCTCGTCCACCGTCGCCGAGTCACTTCTCTCCGGCGGCCGCTAAGCCACATGAGTTGGATCCAAATTACAATACGTTGATACTTTGTTTGGTTGATGAATTGATACTTGTTTTAACAAAGTTACCATTATTATTATTATTACATTTTTATGTATCCATTTGATTAGCTGTTTTTTTTTTTTTTTTACCTAGAAGAGAACTGCTATTTATTATTGACACAGATATAATTGATGCTAGAAAAAATAAATGCAACGAAACCCAAAAAAAAAAAATTGTAATGATTGTATCTAATCATTGTTATATCATTTCAGAATTATTTGCTTCTTTCAGTTTTGACACATACTCCGAAAATTTTCAGAGTTTACTAATTTTTCTTCTAAACTTCTAATTTCAGTTTTGCTTTGATCGCGTTAAGGGATTGAGAGTTGAGAAAATAAGAAATTTGCGCAAGGATTTGAATTAGAATCTCGAAATGGTTGGTATGCTTTCCTTTACTAATTTAATACAACATCATTGAAAAAATAAATAAATAAAATAGACTACATTCTAATAGTTTAGTAATTTAGCTTGTATTTGGATCTGATTCAAATTAAAATTTTACAAATCTTTTCTTTTTTTTTGGAAAAATCAATAAAAATTTTAACTAATTTTTAAAAAGTCAAACAGTTTCAATCCAAATATTTCAATTTAAACCTGTCAATCAAATGAAAGCTTATCAAAATCCAATAAATTTAGAGAGCTAATAATTAAAATACCCTAGGTTGAGTAAATATACAAGCCTCTCTATCTAAAAATTCATATAGATATATTTATATCCGTCTGTTAGGCTAAATTGTACTAGTGTCCCTTGAACTTATAAAACAATTGCAGTTTACTTTTTAAATTTTTAATTTTCATAATTTGCATCATAACTTACAAATATGTAACAATTACTCTTCCTTGATTATACTAATATTTTTTGGGAAGTATATATACACTTGATTTGCACATAAATTATTAATTAAGAACATGAAAGATTTTTCATCGATATAAAACCTAATTAATATTTAAAACTGTGTTATTAAAAACTTTTTGTTTTAATGAAACTTAATTAAATATTGTAATCTCAATAGCCATGGGTTAAAATAGATAAATGACTTTATGCTATAAAGAAAAAAAAAAAAGATAAATGACTAATAATGCCATGAATTGATGACTTATATACAAGTTAAGTGTTAATTTTCATTAAAAAAAATTGTCATTGTTATTAATGAAGGACAACTCTGTTACATATTTGTAAATTCAAGATGTAAATTGTCAAAATTAAATGTTCAAAATGTGAATTATAATTGTGCAATAAATTCATGGATGTTAGTGCAAAAAAAAAAAAAAAAAAAAAAAAAAAAAAAAACCTATCCGTTAATGTTTGGAACTAAGTGAATTTTTGGAAGTTAGTTTTTAGTTGAAACATTAATTGTGTGATATTTAAATGGTGTAAACATTTGAAATATGTTCGGAAAAATAATATTAACAATATAAATGCTGTTTCATTTCTCTTTTTGTTGTGAATATTTAGATATAAGAATTATCTCATTTTAATTTAAAATAAAAAAAAATTATGGACTTTTGAGAGAGAGACAGAGACAGAGACAGAGAGAGGATAAATCATACTTTTCCCCCGAACTTTAGGTCTTATTACAAAATACCACCTAAACTTCAATTTATAATATTATTTCCCCTTATCTTTGGAAGAGTTTATAAATTTCCCCCCTTAATTAAATTTTTGATGAAAAAATGCACATCACTTATTGGGGGGATGAGTTTGGAGTGTTAAATATAAATTACGAAGGGGCACACATCAGCAGGACTCCTGGCAATAATTAACCTTATTAAATGTTAAATTATGAAGTTATTTATATAAAGAAATATAGAAAAAAAATGATAATCAGTCATAAATATTTATTCTTTTAACTCAATTTTATGTCTTTCACATTTGATATCTACAATCATGCTTCAATGAATGTTGTATGTATTTCTTTTTTAAATTTAAATAAAATAGAAAATTCACAAACTTTTCTAAAATTTAAAGAGAAAGAATGATACAAATTAAAGTTAATTAAAAATTTTTTGATTGGTTTAAAATTTGAGAAGAAAAAGTAATTTATCAAAAAAATAAAAAATAAAAAATAAAAAAACTTCAAAAATTCAATTATTTTAAAGGCCGCCTTTAAAAGTGCTTGACTTGTGGCAGCCACTCGACCGACTAAACAACCGAACGACTGTTCCCTCCGTTGAATATTAGTCACCGGACCATTAAACGAGTTGTCAATTCATTTAAGGTGAGTTGAATATAGACACGTTTGTTCTTTCACATTTCAAAGCACGTTGAATGTTATTTAACTCTGTGTTACATCAACTTTCAAGGGGGGTAAAAAACAAAAAAAGCACACTCTCGTGCCACCGTCATTAATATACTAATATTTGGTGCTTGAAATTCTGCGGTTGTCAAAATGGGGACTTCTACCATAGGGCATGGTTGCTTAACCCCATGGATGGAGTACAGAATCCTCCGCCATCCGATTGAATCACTATGGTTGAGAAGACTGCATATGTGCAAGGGTGTCAAATAAAATCCATTGTAGAAGATCCAATCACCTTAAAAAAACAAAAAAAATGTTTGCCTACGAAACAGGTGAATGGGTGGGGCTCGACGCCACCTCCAACGACTCCTCAATCTCCCCTGGCGGCAAGAGCCCCAACCCTCACGGCTAAGCAAAAGTGTGATACATCCAACCCCACACACGACAGATAAGAAGGTTAAGGGGATGTTGGAGATAAGAAGTTGCTGATAATGGGATTGATTGCTTAGTGATAATGTTCCATTTTTTTTTCCCTAGGAATTTATAATTTATGCATTGGTTAAATCTATGAGGAGCTTAAGATACGGCAGTGTGTTGAAGTTTCCAACCAGAGGAACCCATCCACAGAACGACTTGCATTCATCACCGTCTCGCAACCGGCGACCTCTGAAATAATAGTCACTGGAGATGAAGAAGAGGATTATAATTTTCTCATCTCTATATTATGATGACATCCAAATCGAGGGTTAAAAGATTCGGGTTGTGATCAAATGGAGTAGTACAATGATTTGAGGAAGAAACTTGACGAGATCATCAAGAAGCACCTGACGACAGGATTTGGTTGGAGTGGTTCGATGAGGGCACGTCACGACACAAACCTGGAATCATCATTAATTACAATTAAGTTAGATTAATTAAAATAAACTCAGGATTTATTAACCAAATTCAATAAATAAATTTTCACGAAAACACAATAAAATATATTGCTCCGGAGACTTTAAAATATACTTAATAATAAAACAGTCCATGTTTTACAGCTTTTCTCAAAATTATACAACCTTGGGACATTGTAGACTGATACAGTCTCATACACCATATTACAGTGCATCTTAGAAAAAAAAAAAAATTAATGAAATAACACATACAAACCAACATCTACCTCCTCGCGACTGCAACCCCAACACTGCTCTATGAAAAAACTCACGCTAATCCTGAAGGGGAGAAATAATAAAATGGGGTGAGCCTAATGCTCAGTAGGAGAGGATTGAGGGAAAACGACAATAAAGCAACTCTAATCATTTATAATCAACCACACCAATCAAGGCAATATGAAGCATATAAAACACATGTAATCAGCCATTAAAATGAACATGAATAACCAAATAAAAGTAAAAGGAAATCAATATTAAAGAACAAATAAATAAATAAAGTGCAAGACAAAAAAATAAAATGCATTGCTACTATCCATATACACCTCACGAGAGTTTAGGGATCAGCCCCAAGGAAATGCACTCTGCTCCATAGCCTATCTCTACCACGGGTACATAGCAGTAAAATAAAAGAAACACTTACCGAATCTCCAACCAAATGGGGTTTGCAACCACTTAAACAAATATGTTAGGTCTTACCAGCCCAAATCTAAATCATTTTCCCAAATAAAAACATGCATATGCTTGAACATTTCACAAAACACCGCATTGTATATTAGGCAAACATTATCATTTAAAATCATTAATTGCCAAACAAGTCTCAAGATTATATTTATGGCCTAAGCATAAGTTAAGAGAAGAAATATCAAAGCCATGATTCACATATCCATATGTAAAAGCCCTAAAGTTAGAGATTTATCAATAGGTAATGTTGCTCCAATACCCAACCAAAGGGCTACTGCGGTACCAATCAAAAAGACAGTTGTCGCTAATGGACGACGAAATGGGTTTTGGAATTTATTAACATTCTCCGAAAAAGGTATTGTTAATAATCCCGCAGGTACTAAAACGATTAAAAGACCACCCAATAAATTTATTGGGCACTGTACGAAGTATTTGAAATTCGGGAAAAAAAATACCATTCATGCAACATTTCCAAAGGAGTTGCAAATGGATCCGCAGGTTCGCCAATCATTGATGGTTCTAGAACTGCTAAACCTACGTTACATGCAATAGTACCTAAAATTATCACTGGAAAAATATATAAAAGATCATTGGGCCATGCGGGCTCTCCGTAATAATTATGACCCATCCCTTTAGCTAATTTAGCTCTTAATACATAATCATTTAAGTCAGGTTTTATTAGGATAGGAGAATTATTCTAGATCCATCCCCGAAAGAACCGGACATGACAATTTTCCACCATCCGGCTCGAGCACAAATTAAACAAATCAAATAGATGCATATAAAAAAAGTGATATGTTATCCATATCCACACATATATGAATGATTCTATGTAAATAAAGGATTTACCAGTTTCCTTTTCGCATCAAAAAATATTAAAATCAATGTACAAGTCATTCAATAAAACTTTCTAATTACTTAAAGTCTTATAATTAGTCTTATTTAGAGTTTATAGCATCACCTAGTTAGTTATACAGCTCTTCCAAACATTAAAAAAGTTGTAAATGGAGAACTTTATATGCGATCTTGTCATGTTCAGTCAACCAGAGGGTGGTGATGTCCGGTCAACTGGACAAAGGAAGAAAGCAATTCCCAGTTTTCCCCTGTTTTGCACCCAAACTTGTAAAATTCATTGAGAATTCACTCTTATCCAACCTAGGCGTATTATAGGTAGTTGGAAAGCTTAGGAAGTCTAGTTTTCAATTATTTAATCACTTTCCTAAAATTCAAATCCGATAAATACCAGTTTGTAACAGTAATATTTGCTGTCCTATATAACACAGGTTTTTACAGTTTTGGACTAAACTTGAAATTCAGATAACTTGAGTTGTTGAACACCGTTTAGAATGATTCAAAAGCCTAAATGCATCTTGAGAAGCCTATTTTAGGATAAAACAAAGTTTTCAAGTTATATATTTACCAGAAGTCTCCAAATAGATATTTTCTCACTTAACAATCACTTGTTTTAGACACTGAACATGTTAATAGTTTCTATTACCAAACGGAGGCCCACAAGATCTCATTTAAATTTAAAAAATATCTAGAAAACCTCCAAATAGTATGACCAAAACTCTCATATCAAAATTCTCATAAACACAAGGGTTAACCACTATATATATGAAATCATTACTCAAATTGGAATTTTATCAAATACCACATATGCATGTTTTAGCCTACGCATATGTATAATCATAAAAACCATGAAATTTCTACCAATACATCATATACACATATATAAACAATCTCAATCCTAAAATCATATAAATAAACATAAATTGATCCAAATCCAAAAATCCACAACTATGAACGTGATAATTTCATATCTTCAATTCTATTACGCAAATCTCATGGAAAATTATCCAAAAACCATATTAGAACTCTGTTTTAATCAAAAGGATGGAAACCGTAATTTTTACAAAGTCGAGAAATTTTAGAAATTTAAACAAATTGACACTTAAAAACACTTCATAAACAACAATCATCACTCAAGCAAACAGAAACCCAAAAATCACAATCAAATTTCGGCTTAAAACAAGGAAGGAAAAACCCCTACCTCAAAGCTTTAAAATCCAGAAGCAAGTCCTTCCATTCCAAGTGCCAAATGCCATAGGAACACTAGATTAGGAACAAGGAACTCGGACTTAGGACATGCAACACATTTTTAGAAACTTTACTTTTAAACTCTAACTTAAATATTAAAATAAAATGGTATACACATTTTCTTTGTCAAAATCAGTTGAGGGCTTTCGAAACACATGAAGAGATGAACCTTTAGACGTAAATGGCGTCCATCACCACCCCCGACGACGGCGGCGGCATTCCGGCGAGACGCGGCGGAGTTCCGTCAAGAACAGCGGGCACAGCGGCTGAACGGCACCTAGATGGGTCTCATCTTGTTCTCCTCGTCGATACGAGCTCATAGAAACAAGAACCTCTCAATTCGGAATTAAAATGGAGTTATGGAGTTTCGAAGAATTGAGTTCCATGAGAGTTGGAGAGAGAGAGGGGCCATCAGATTTCACGTGGAGCAAGGAAGGGAGAGGCGGAAGAAAGAAAAGAGAGAAATAGGGGGGTGGGCCTATCTATTGGGCCAATGCTACTAATATGTATCTCAATAGTGTCCTAAATAGATAACCTACTTGGTTATCTAATTTTCCCCAATAAATCATTTATCATTATTATTTATGTTAACACTCACTCATAAATTATCACTATCCCATACTTAGGAGTTTAAATCGTATCTACCCAAGTATTCATAACTTATCCAACTCAAATTATTTATTCAATCTAAAATTAAATCCATCGGGGATTTTATTTTAGTTATGGTTTAGCCTTTTGGGTTCAAAATACAATTTCTCACAGTCTATGGGCTACATAGTAACATTAGGGAATTTATTCAATTCCCAAAATAATTATTCTAATGAATGCCAATTAATTTAAGATTATCCTGCAAATCTTAAATTAATATAACTAATCTCATAATTAGTCCAACTGCTACAAGTTCAGCATCAGCAGCTCAATATTTCTTTTGAAGAAGAAAGTGCTCCTAAAAATTCAGATTGATCTTCTATTGTCTGAAACAGAAGAACCAACATCTCCTCAGCCCTTCATGATGAATCAATCCTCAGAAGGCCCTACGGTAATCGGACCAGAAGAAAGAAAGAGATAAAACACCCCAACTGAATTTGGTTCTCTACTTTTGTATCTATTACATCAACTGAAATTGTGGGCCCATGGACAATCCAAATAATAACCGTTCGATTTGCTCCCATGCGTGTCGAATAGCAACCTTCCACCACCATAGAATTCTCCAAAATTGTTTTGTCAATTAATATACAAATTAAGTGAATGATCCAGTGTCCCTTCCTATACAAACGGATAGAGCATTTTATTTTCAGCTGAAAGAGCCATAAATTTTCTATCATTGTAGGCACTATAAAATAAGTATTCAAGACATATTTTATGAAGTGAACGATATAATTATAATTTTAGTTATTGAGTGCGGATATAATTATAATTTTTCCTAATTAAGAGGTAGAACAGTTATGTTTTTTCTTGTGTCATAAGGATACAATTAGAATTTTTAAGAGTTTTAAGAATAAAAGTTAATTTTTTAAAAATTGAGTAGAGACATACCCTTATTCAAGATAATATGATTTAGTCATTGTTTGAAGTTTAATCAAAAGAGTATTTGTCAGAGAAAGTATCAAAATGAGACAAACTTGCTGATCTCTTTATTAATATGACACAAACTTTTGACACTTGACTAATTTAACACAAACTAATTCTGATCAAAGGTCAACCTAATTTATTTTACAACGTTAAAAGTTAACCTAATATGTTTTACTCAAATTACGCCTACTAAAAATATATATTATTATACCATATACATTGTGTTGATCTCTGAATCTGACCATCGCCGTTGGTCTCCAAAATATTTTGGTAGAGTCTGTATACTCTACTAAAATATTTTTACTTTTCAATATGGATAGTTACATGTCTCTGGCTTTGACAAGTAGCGCCAGTCAATGTAATATTCTAGACTTCTAGCAGAGTACACTGCATATTCTACTCGAATATTTTGGATATTCTACTAGAAATCCTTTTTTCAACATGAATGTCTGACGGCGGAAACAGCTTTTATTGTTGAAATATTCTAGTAGAATATTTTAGTTATTCTATTGGAATATTTTGAATACTCTATTAAAATATTTTTGTTTTTGTGTTTTTTCATTTTGTTTTTAACATAAATGGTTAGACATGTCTAACTCCGATCTCTAGCTATAATTATCAAATTGAACTTTTTTTATATTCTATTCGAATATTTTTAAGACGTACTCCGATTGCCAAAAAAAATTACAAATAAATCCAAAGAGAGAATATAGTAATTGCACAAAACAAAATTTATCTTTTCGAAACACAAAAGGACCCAATTTTGATAAAGAGACTTTTTAAAAAATGGAAAGCATTTGACACGAACCCAACTAATAGACAACATAAACAATCCAAAAGAAACTCTAAAGCAAAGTCAAAGCCCTCTCTAAATCATTGTTGCTAGCGGAGTTTTCTTGTATCCAAGCCTAAGGGCTTCAGTTGTCTAATTTGAAGTTTGTCTTGAATAAGAAGCTCAAAACAGGTCCCACAGGTGAGGTCCATTAAGCAAACAAGTACCCAACAAACTACATAATCCACGATCCTCTCTTTTCGAATCATATACTCAAAACAACATTGACCAAAAAGTGAATAAACTCCCCTGAACTTGAAGCTGAAGCTGTTTCATCTATGCAATCGCCTCATCAAGCATGGAAGCCCTATCCGTCTATCAGAAACAAGACATAAATATCATCCATTTTAGATAAAATCTTCATGGAAACCAAGTTCAAAATGATAAAACCGCAATATATATATAGATATATATCTCTACAAAATAACTTGTTGGAATTTGGAATCCGATTCTGCAACCGATACTCACCATTCACAAATTCAAAATCAAAACACCAACCCATAAAAAAACACAAGCAAATACCAGATCGCTACAGTAGCCGACGGTGCGAATGAAGTGAACTCTACCGCATTTGGACTATGGATCTTCTTGCGAGATATGGCCGTGTAACTTCGACCTTGCTGGATCTTTCCTCATGCCGCTTTAGTCGACGGCGACAATGAAGAAGAAGAGAGAAAAAACAAGGAGGTGAAGAAGAAGAAAAAGAAGAAGAAAAAGACAGAAAGAGAGATTCAGTATAACACCCACCTAATACAACTTTACATCACCTGAATAGTCATTTTAGGTAGTATTACTACTTAACTTCTACTTATGTTATTCTTAAGAAGTTAAATAAATAAAGTATGGAAATGAGGATAAATTTGAATTTTTGGGAACTATCCCAAAGATATTAACATAATTATATCACACTCAACCTATTTGGTTGGGCAAATATATATAATATAATACATAACTCAAAAAGGACACAACCGAGTGTAAAACATAGCCATGAGGGCAGGCAAAACACCAAAATAATATGTCAGCTAGTCTATATACATAAGTCCATGAGCATCGAGACTACATCAGCCAACCATCTAATCCTCAGCTAGAGTTGAGAAGTGTCCTCATCTACATCACCATAAACGAGTGAGCTAAAGCCTAGTAAGTAAAATCACTGCATAACAAAAATAATATAAATGTGCATGGACTCTTGACTACTTCTTTACGTAACTTATTCCTTTTCACTTCTTATTCTCTTTCTTATCTTTGCATGCAATAAGGTTTCTTGGATGGGATGGTATCCCAGATACCTTAGTTATCGGACCTTGTAGTCACAAAACAAATTTGATAATAAATGTCAAGTGGGGTAATATCATTTTAAGCATCCCTTCTTCCTTGTGATCATCAAGGAAGGATCTCACATTATAAGTCTCTATTGAGACAGGAAGTCCATTGACCTCATGACCACAAATATAATGTACTAAGGTGCTGTTGTGTGAGGCATATCACATGTAAAAACATTCTTCTTCCCCGTGATTATTAAGGAAGTTTCTCACATTGCAAGTCTCCATCAAGACATAAAGGTCCGGAAATCTCCACCGAGATACATTTCATCAATTCTTTTCAATTGTCACAAGTCACCAATAGATCATTTAAGCTATTCTCAAACTCATTTACTTCATAAAAATGCCTTTGGTAAGCATCTTTCATCATGTAATGCATGAATGCTTATGCCATCATGATGCGCAAATTGTATGCCCAAATGTCACTTTCAAATACATAAAACATATGCAAAACTTTTATGGGGAGATAGGTGAAAATTCTACTTACCTCATGATTTGATATCATGTAAAAGATTCTCGAGCTTCTTTTGGGGGGATCTAGTGCTCAATACTACTAAAATATTGACTATTTTAACCACATTATTGTCACTTCGACAATTATTAATAATAAAAGTACTAAGGAGCTCATTTCCCTACAATGGACTTAAAATCCAAAGCCCAGTTCTTTTAAAAAAATTTTCCATAATTTCCCTTGTATTTTAAGCCTCCCCAAAACTTAAATTTCTCATAAAACACCTGAAAACAATATAATTTCTCCAAAAATATCCATAAATTACAAGACTATATGAAAACCACAAATATTCATATTTCACTGTAAAGAACCAGCCTTATTGTCAAGGCCATATCTCCAATCTACAAGGAATTACTCAAAACTGTTTTAGGGGAACCACCCTCAAAGTTTAAGCTCCAACAAGGCTCTTTAGCATATATAAATCAATCAAAACCTGAACCACAATAAAAACTCACCTGAAACTAGACAGCTTCCCAAAACGTGAGTAAAACCCTAACCTCTTAATTTGATTTTCTCTCACCGTTTTATAGGATTCAACCTATTATATGAGGTGATATACCATTCAAATAATATAGCTTAATTCCATAGGAAACCTTCTGAACCAACGTCCAAGAAAACAGAAACCAGAACTGCCCTTACCTTAGTCTAAACTAGGTTTTTCCGTAATGTTCTCCATCAAAAATTGATCAAATCACTCAAGATAGGTATTAATTTCTCAGATAACTAAAGATGGTGCTTAGAGTCAAAGGAATTCAGACTTGGTGAGTTTGTGCAGAAAATGAACTAGCTAGTTGCTTGTTAAACCTTTAAAGTGCCAGACACACACCTCAATTACTTTACCATGAAGTACTTTCACCTAAGCTAGACTAAGCCTTATTTTCAGCTTATTCACCTCCTTAATGGGGTGTTTAATACTCATTACAATTCTCAAATATAAGCTAGGTCTTAACCAATCAATTTGCTTACCGAATGTGGTGTTTACACTAACACCAAAAACCGGGTACACCTAAAACCCTATCCTTGAATCCTTCACTACTTTTGAGTTCCATAACTTACTTAAACCATCAATTTTCATAGATATCACTACCATATACTTCTTTTTTCATTGGTCCACTCACCGGATCCACCTTCAAAGAACCATGTCATTCATCAATGCATTATACATAACTCAACACATGCACTTTTAAGATATAATGTACATTATGAATTTGACAAATGCATTTCAATGATCACTCAAACATATGATTCTTATGCATAATATCATGAAAGAATACAATGCATTGGCCAACAAGCATGTGAGAATTCTAGGCATCATAGTTGGAGAAAGAGATATCTGCCATATCCAGTTTTAGGGTCCATTTGGAATAATGGTTGGAGTTGGTGTTTTATAGGTTGGAATTCAAAATATATGTTTGGTTGAAATATGAATTAACAATGAACTTTGATATAGAAAATAGTGTAAAAAATTTGAAATGTATTCGGAAAAAATTTGTAATATGAGTAATTTCTTTTGTTATTTTGTACAGTTTAATAAAAATAATATTTTTTCAACTTGAAATAAGAAAGTTATGAACTCTTTATGTTTGAGTTCTTCGAAAATGAAAAAGAGAGAAAATGAAATGTAAGTTTGAGAGTTTTGCAATTGAGTTGCAAAATTTGTTTGAAAATGTTGGTCCAAAAACCCTTTGATATTGTAAAAAAAACATGCCAGAAGTATGAATATGGTAAAAATATGAGCACAGTTTTTTTATCTTCATGAAAAAAAAAGTGTACGTTTATAATACTCAAAAATGAAATCTTACAACCTTAGTATACCTAATCTCACCCCCCCTTCCTTCTCCCCTCTCTTTCTCTTTCTCCTCCCCCTTTCACTCTCCTTCTCTCCCCCTCTCTCTAGCTACGGATTGCACCATTTGTATTTCTTCCTTGGAACCGGATTTTGGTGTCGTCTCTTAGTGTTAGTAGAAAATATAAAGAAAGAGACAACAAATAAATATTAGAAAATAAACAAACATGAAATTCGTTAGCAATAAAATGACATGAAATACAAGAAATACGAAATTTGGAATCAATAAACACCTAGGCCCGTGCACGACATGGTTTTCTTAATGGATTTGCCTGCTCACCATTGGTGCTTGAGGAACAACCTGCATCTACTTTCCAGGATATAGTGGTATATAAGCAGTAACGGCGCACCATGTTACTGCATCTGACAAACTTGAAAAATGCCAAACTCTATCATCGAAACACCTAGACTTAGACTAAGAGAGGAAAGAAATGCTCTTTTCTTATACCTAGATACTGGAAGGAAGAACCTTTTTATAGGCACAATAGCATGGCTTTTGATTTACACCTCAGCCAAAAACGTTGGTTGTTTATGGAATTAGTTTTCAAATATTTCCCTACATTATGAGGCTGTTACAAAGAGTTATAAAGACAATTTCTTTGTAACTTCAACTTTTGAAACTATTACAATTCTATGTAACTTTAGCATTAACAACAAATGTAAGCCCATAAAAATGTTGTTAGTGTTAAATTAAAGCTGAAAAAAATAAGAGAAATGTTGCAAAACAAAGCTTGTACATAATCGGTAATTCGGTGTGACATTCATGTCTATAGGACGTGCACTCGCATACAAGTTCTTTGGTTTCGCCTTAGTTTTTTTGTAACGACCCGCCTAGCACAGGCCGTTACCATACATACATACATACATAATCGCATTCATACTTACTTACATACTGAGCGTAATCAGCGGAATTTTTTTTATAGTACGTACAAACAGAATGGCGATAACGATCGGAAATCAATATATAAAACGGTGTTCGTGGTTCGGATATTAAATACTATACATAAATGAATCAAAACGCGGGGCGGCAAAATATCCCACTCACTTCACAGTTCACCCTGCCCCGCTCGCCATCTTGTATCAAAAATTGCTGACAGGTTGCTTACCTACAGCATAGACGTAAGACATGTGAGCTTTTGCTCAGCAAGTACAACATAATTATCCGCGACAAGAAACCATACATAACATGCTTAACTAATCATAGCATACTCTTCCCTAATCATGCATGAACCAGTTATGCTTCATTATGCTTACATGTTCATTCATAACTTATCATACTTATCTTGCTTATCTTGCTTATGGGCCCCTTACATAAGTATACGTACCGGGCGCGCAACTATGGAGTGGTTGGGGCGGCCAGTCCATTTCCAACTCAAACCATAGTCCAACCCGACCTGTGAGTGGGTCGGTACGACACAGGCAACTTGCTTGCCATCATACTTGTCTTTTCGTTATCTCTTATTTAGAATTTGTGATCATGCTTCGTGATGTCACACATTCATGAGATATAATCATATCATGCTTCATAACATAACCTAATGCATCATAGATATATAATACATCATGTCATACTGAAATCATAGCACATAACATCATTGCATCACATCACATAAACATTGACCTAATATCATACATATCTAACATACAATCACATCCCATCTATGTCATTCATACTTGTTCAAGTATACCACAAAAGCCTATGCTGTAGGCGGAGTTGTACTTACCTTGTCTTCCTATGTCCGAAGCTGAGCTGTTCCAGATCAGGACGCAATAGCAGATTATCCCCTGCTATTACAAAGGACATAGGGTAAGGATTCTGAAAATCCTATTCTTAAACTGTTGGTAATCAACCAACATTTACTTTTTCTAGTTATATGTCCCCACAACATTACCTTAAAATTATCGTAAACAGTTACTATTTGTAACCTCGTAAGTAACCCTCGAGATAAGGGTTGTAATCAAAAGGCTTGGTCCTTTATTGGGTTACATTGGATAACCCTTGGGCTTTGGACCCAAACCAATAACTTGGTTAAATTCCTTCTTGCTTTGTTTTTAGAAAACATAGATTTTTCTTTCAAAAATCTTTGAAATCTTATGAGTAGGTTTTATAAATTGTTTAAGGGCTGAAAACTACCATTGGAACAGTTTTAGCAGTCAAAACATTGGGTTTGGTGAAAAATACAGTTTTTCTGTTTTATTTTAGAAAATCCAGTGCAGGAATTTTCCTGATTCCTACACAGTTTTTGAAACCCAATTTTTTATTTAAAAATAAAGTTCGAATCTGAAAAAATTTTCTTCATGAAACTTTTTGATCTTGAAAAACCCTAAAACTTTCATGTTTTGGTCAAAACCCAGTTCGAAATTTAACTTACTCATTTACCCTGTTGGAGTCACCTGGCCGTGCATGAAAACTGGGCACAGTCAGGCTCGGATTTCCATAAAAACGAAGGCCGTTGGAGCTTCATTTTGAAAAACTGTCCACGTCGCCCACTAGAAAAACCTTTATCTACAACTTTCATGTTTTAGGTTTTACCATATTCGGACTCTAAGAGCCTCAAATTTAGGTTTCCAGAAAAATGGTCAGCTTAGACCCGAATCTGGCAGTTTCTTGTTTCAAATTGGTTTTTGCGTCCTAATCGCGCACACTACCTCAACCGACCACAGTGGGAGCTTAACATCAACACACAGCGCTTTTTTTAACGTAAATTTTCTTTAAACACATTTTAAAATACAGCCATGCAAACCATTATTCTTTTCTAGAATTCTAGGGTTTGCCTAATTTCCAAAGTTGCATAATTTAATCTACATTAACCATGCAACCTATTTAACCATTCTAGATCAACTTAAATTCAATTAGGGGACATATAACCCTATGCAGCAGCTATCATACAAACAACATAAATAAATCAAGCATCAATTAAATAATGCAAAACTTAATAAATTCAAACCACCCTTAAATCCTAATCAAGCACATATCTAACTTCCTAAACTAAGGCAATTAATGAAAATTGAGCTTATGCTCATACAATTGACAACTTGAAATACATGTAAATTTCAAATTGAAACCAAATTGAAAAGCTTAAGGCTATGGGAGAGTTACCTTTCTTGACCCTAAGAATGGTTAGGGTTTGGTCCAAGAATTTTCTCCTTTCCTTGGCTCCTTGGTGAATTCGTCGTCCCCCTAGCCTACCCGAAAATTTTGGTGTCTCTTGATTGAGTTAGCCACTAAATCCGATCACTCCTCCTTGCTCCCAACCAGTTTTCCTCTCTTTTTTCCAGCTCACCCACAACCGGCACCCTTGGCCAAATGGGTCTCCAAATTTTTTTCAACTCTTTTTCCTTGGTTCCTAGATGAAATCCGAATGTTACCCAATAATTCCCACACTTGAATTTTGGTTTTTGTTCTGTTTTTCTTGACTGATCAAGGTCGGTTTTTGGAGCAGAAAAATGGGCAGAACTTCTCTAAATTTTCTGATTTTTTTTGAATAAAATGCACCCCTATTTATAGAGGTTTTGAAACTTTTCAAAATTGCAAAAGAGTCCTTCAAAAACTAACTTTTTGCACAAATGGAGGGTGAGGTGGCCGGCCATTCATGGTCTAGAACATTCCTAATTTCTTTCCAAATTTTTCTTAAATCCATAATGATGTCATAATTAAAGGATAAGGTGATGTCATCCACCTTAGGGCTTGTTTGGCTTGTTTCTTGATAAACAGTCTAACTTTGAGCCAAAACAGATATTACAAATACTGTGTTCATCATTACACAGTATTGTATACTGTTTTGCAATCCAAAATTTATCTGTCTTAAAATGCACTGTACGAAAACTTTTCTTTTTGCTTCGAGCCCTTCAGCCTTTAATAACCTATTTAATGTGCTTGATTTTTCTATGGTGGTTTTAAATCAAATTCTAACTATTTTACTCATAAAAATAGTTTCTGCAGTATATTTCCAATACTGCTTAACATACTTCATTCCCGTCACATAGTTTGACTTTACGGGTCAACCTTGACTTTCTTGGTCAACTTTGACCTTCTTGGTCAACTTTGACTTTCTATAAAATTATAGAATTTTTCTATCTTTTTAACTCAAAAGATCATGTGCTTAGCTAAGCAATCATTTTTGAGTCTTATGGTTTTATAAGAACTCATAAAATTCAATAAAAACCCTAAGCCGGGCTTTTTCATAAATACCATTAATGGCACAATTCAAGTTTCTATACACGAAATCGAAACGATGAAATTTCCAGTTCTTACAATCTACCCCCCTTAAAATTTTCGTCCTCGAAAATTAGAACAAACTGGGGTAGTTCTTCCTCATCTCATCTTCCAATTCCCAGGTTGCTTCTTCAACCTTGTGGTTTTGCCACAACACTTTAACCAGGGGAATGGTTTTATTCCTTAAGACCTTCTCTTCCCGATCCAAAATTCGAACTGGCTTTTCTTCATAAGTCAAGTCCGTTTGAACCTCCACCGGTTCCTGACTAAGCACATGGGAAGGGTCTGGGATATACTTCTTTAGCATCGATACATGAAAAACATTATGCATCGAAGCTAATTCCGGCGATAGGACAAGCTTGTAGGCTACTTTTCTAATTCACTCGAGAATCTCAAATGGTCCTGTATACCTCGGACTAAGCTTCCCCTTTTTGCCAAAGTGCATTACTTATTTCATAGGAGCAATTTTGATGAAAACAGCATCGCCAACTTAGAATTCTAGAGGCCTCCTACGTTTATCGGCATAGCTTTTCTGTCTGCTAAAAGCTATGTCGAGTCTTTGCTTGATCTTCTTGATATCCTCGGAGGTCTTTTTGATGAAGTCCGTGGTTTGAAGCTGTTTCTGTCCAACTTCCTGCCAATGAATAGGAGATCGACACTTCCTCCCATATAGTGCTTCAAACGGAGCATACCAATTGAAGCGTGATAACTGTTGTTGTAGGAGAATTCGATCAATGGCAGCTTTTGATCCCAATTTCCTTTGAAATCCAACACACATGACCTCAGCATGTCTTCCAGTGTCTGGATGGTCCGTTCCGATTGACCGTCAGTTTGGGGGTGAAATGCCGTACTGAACTTCAATTTCGACCCCATGGCATTGTGAACACTAATCTAAAATCGAGAGGTGAAACGTCCATCACGATCCGAGATGATCGATTTTGGCACTCCATGAAACCTGACGATCTGGGATACGAAAATTTCGGCCAATTTCTCCACTGAAAAGGTAGCCTTAATTGCAATGAAGTGGGCTGATTTGGTTAATCTATCCACGATAACTCAAATCATGTCATTCCCACCTGACGTCCTGAGTAATCCTACTATGAAATCCATAGTAATTTGCTCCCATTTCCATTCAGGAAGCTCTATTTTCTGCAATTCTCCACCAGGATGTCGATGCTCAGCCTTAACTTTCTGACAAGTTAGGCATTTTGACACGAATTCTGCAAACTCGTTCTTCATATTTGGCCACCAATAGTTCTCTCGGAGGTCCTTGTACATCTTGGAAGCTCCTGGATGTACTGAGTATGGTGTCATATGTGCTTCCGACAAAATCTGATCCTTTAAAACTTCGAAGTCGGGAACACAAATCCTTTCCTTGAAGTAGATGACACCATCAGCAGAGGTCCTAAACTCATTGCTCTTTTTGCCAAAAAGTTGCGTTTTTAGCAAAAAGGGATCCTTTTCCTGGTGTGACTTAATGGATTCCATCAATTCGGATCGAATAGTCAGAGAAGACAATTTCCCCGTAATCATCTCCAGGTTGAACTCAGAAATTTCCCTTTGTAGTGGCTTAGGAAACACTTCGATAGACATCAGCATGCCTACAGATTTCCTACTTAGAGCGTCTGCTACTTTATTCGCCTTGCCAGGGTGGTAAAGGATCTCGCAGTCATAATCCTTTACGAGCTCCAGCCATCTACGCTGTCTCATGTTGAGCTCCTTCTGAGTGAATATGTACTTAAGGCTCTGATGATCGGTGTAGATTTCGCATTTATTTCCGTACAGATAGTGTCTCCAAATCTTGAGCGCGAAAACTACCGCCGCGAACTCCAAATCATGAGCTGGATAGTTCCTTTCGTGAATCTTTAATTGACGAGATGTGTAGGCTACTATCTTCCCGTTCTGCATCAAGACAGCTCCTAATCCGCTTTTCGAAGCGTCGCTGTAGATCATGAAATTTCCTGCATCTACATCAGTAATTATCAGCACAGGTGCACTTGTCAGCTTTCTCTTGAGTTCTTGGAAATTCTCCTTACACTTCTGGGTCCATTCAAAATTCTGTCCTTTTCTAGTAAGAGTGGTGAGACGTGCAGCAATCTTGGAAAATCCCTCAACAAATCGTCTGTAGTATCCAGCTAATCCAAGAAAACTCCTTATTTCCGTAACATTCTTAGGCGCTGGCCATGTACTGACCGCCTCCACCTTAGCAGGATCTACAGAAAATTCCTTCCTTTAACACCACGTGACCCAAGAAATGAACTTTCCCCAACCAAAATTCACATTTTGTGAATTTGGCATATAGCTGATTCCGTCTCAACTTTTCCATCACCAACCTAAGGTGATGCTCATGTTCCTCCTTGGACCTTGAATAGATTAAAATATCATCAATAAAGACGATAACGAAATTATCCAAATACTCCTTGAACACTCGGTTCATGAGGTCCATGAATGCCGCTGGGGCATTGGTTAATCCAAAGGGCATAACCAAAAACTCATAGTGCCCATAACGTGTTCGAAAAGCTGTCTTGGAGATATCTGACTCCTTAATTCTAAGCTGATGATAGCCTGAACGTAAGTCGACCTTCGAAAATACTACCGCTCCTCTGAGTTGATCGAAGAGATCATCAATCCTCGAAAGGGGATACTTATTCTTGATCGTAATCTTGTTTAGCTCACGGTAGTCAATACACATGCGCAAAGATCCATCTTTCTTCTTGACGAATAACACAGGTGCTCCCCATGGGGAAAAGCTTTGTCGTATAAATCCATTATCCAGCAGTTCCAGCAACCGCACTTGGAGTTCCCTAAGTTCAGCAGGTGCCATATGGTAGGGTGCTTTCGATATCAGTGCAGCTCCAGGTAGTAATTCGATTACGAACGAGATTTCGCGTTCCGGCGGGAGTCCTGGTAATTCTTCCGGAAAGACATCCACATATTCCTTAATAATGGGAACGTCCTTCGGTGTCGACTTTACTTCTCGATCCTTGTCCACTATGTTAGCTAAATATCCTTGACAACCATTAGCTAACATTTTCCACGCCTTCATTGCTGAAATCAGTCGGGTTGCTGAGTGTTGAGTCTGTCCGTAAAAGGTGAACTCTTCTTTGCCGTAGGGGTTGAACGTGACGCAACGTCTTCGACAGTCGATCTTGGCGTCATATTTTCCTAAGAAATCCATCCCTAAGATCACATCGAAATCTTGGAGCTTGATTGCGATGAGATCTACAAACAATTCTCTATTACCGAGAATGACGGAAATATTTCGGATCCAAAAATTGGACCACAAAATTTCTCCGGAAGGCAAAGAGGTTTTGAAAGGCTGCTCTAACTTGTCCACACCTCTTTCTAACTTCTGGACAAACTCCAATGACACAAAAGAATGCGTAGCACCAGAATCAAACAAGGCAACAGCATTATGAGTGGCGATAGAAATCTGACCTGTCACCACATGTGAAGTTCCAGCTTCCGCATCTCCCTTCGTGTAAGCATATATTCGGGCTTGGGGTTCAGGTGTGACGCCCCGACTTCCCAAGCCGGGTCGACACCATACTTACTTGTACTTATCTTACTTGAAAATTTGAGAATAATTTTTTTTTTTCTTTAAAACATATTTACATAAGTTATCTTGTAGAGAAAAAGATATCATGTATACATACTATACTGAAGATATCTTCTTAAGTCTTTAAACTTCATACATATTGCATAACATAATTTACTTTTGAGATTCAAAAGCGGTTGCGGAAAATTTTGCGTAGTGGTATCCCACACCGCCCTTCACCCGCCGCATCGTCCGCATAGCCCACCATTTAAGCTGCAGGCTTCTTACCTACAGTATGGAATACAAGAGTGAGCTTTCGCCCAGCAAGTACAAACATAATCTCACAAAACATTTAGAACATCTCAAAAACATGTCATTCATCATATAACATATGCATGAACCATTTATGATTGATTGAATGTCTTATGCTTTATTATAGACCCAATCCTTTAACTTATTATCTTGTCTCAACATGTGGGCCCATAGTGTACGTACCGAAAGCGCGCAGCCTCCAGATAAAGCTAGGGTTTGCAAGGCCCTAACAGTTCTGGGAATTATAACTTGACCCTTCTCGATCACGGAAGGTAAATGTCACAACTGAAACCTGTAGCCTCCTCGATCACGGGAGGTTGGTACGACACCTTTCTTGATTTATCTTACCATATGGTTTAACATTAGTGAACATGTTTCATGATGTCACTATGTTATATCATACTTAACACTTGCCATAACATAGCATTCTTGAAAAACATGTCATTTATGGCATTTTTGTAAACCATGACACTTTTGAACACATGGCATTTATGGTATTTTTGTAAACCATGACACTTTTAAAAACATGGCATTCTTATCAACATGGCATAACATGTCATAGAATATATCATCGCATCGCATCACATATCATAGCATGTACACTTGAAAATATAGTGTAAATAGCATAGCATAACATAGCACATTTGAAAATAGTATTTACTATTTCCATACTGCAGGTGAGGTTCGATACTTGCCTGAGATACTATGTCTGGGGTTTCGTTGCTTTAACTCAGATTGCAACTGCAGGTTACCTCCTGCTATTAAAAAGAACATAGGATAAGGATCCTATAAAATATTGGTAACCTGTTCAATATTCTAATTATATGCCCCCCCACACCGGTCTTGATCATTACTAGGTTACTAATCGTAACCCTAGAGTTTGTGGTTAACCAAACTTGATCCATTACTTGTTAGGTTACTTGAGGTAACCTCGGGTATTAAACTCATGTATGTATGAATAGTATCAAGTTACTATTCCTATTATTGGGCCTAATCTTTAGTAACTCGGGTATCTTTCCCGGTTATCATCCGTTAACAACTTGTTACTACACTTTGGCTATTAAAATCCAATTTTGGAAAAATTTGCCAAAAATCTCTTTAAAATTTCGTGGTTTTCAAATTGTAACTTTATAAAAATCATTAAAGGCTGAAAACTGCCTTTGAAACAGTTTCCATAGTTAAAATAGGGTTGTTGGTGCGAAAATACAGTTTTTCTGTATTGTTTTAGAAAATCCTGTGCAGGAATTTCCTGTTCTTTGCACAGTCTTTAAAAATCCGTGTCAGTTTAAAGATCCAATTTGAATTTGAAAAAGTTGTCTTCACAAAAGTTTTAGCTCTCGAAAAATTCTAAAACTTTCGTGTTTTACGAAAAATTTAATTCGGATTCAAACATGTCCATATTACCGTTTGAACTCACCTGGCCGTGAATAAATCCTGGGCACGGTCAGGCTCGGGTTTTTGTAAAAACGAAGGCCTTTGGAGCCTTATTTTCAAAAACTGTTCGCGTTGTCCTCTAGGAAAATCCCTTCTGAACAACTTTTATGTTTTAAGTTTTGCCAAATTCGGCCTCTAACATTCATCTAACATTCAATCTAACATTCAAACAAGCATAAACATAACCAATCAAAGCCATTAAACCAAACCACCATTAATACCTAATCAAGCACAACCCTAAAATCCTAACTTTGGGCACAAAATAAATTGAGCTTATGCTCTTACAATTTCAACTTGAAATACATGTAAATTTCAAATTGAATGCTTAATTGAAAGAGATTAAGGTCTAGAATGGTTTACCTTGGTTTATCTCCGAAAATTGGCTAGGGTTTGGCTCACAAAATTTTCCTCCTAGGACACCACCCAAGGCCGGTTTTGTTGCACCAATTGGCACCAAAATTGGCTGATTCTTGGTGGCTGCTTGCACCTAAACTAAACACTCTTAAATCCAAATTTTATCACTCACTCACTCCCCCTTGGCAGCTGGCTGTTGGCCCCAAAAATGGGCACCAAAAATTTCGAAAACCTAACTTGAAGCCACTAGAGAAAAACCGACTACCCTAGCACTAAAACCCCTAAGTTTTCCGAATTTTTCTTTGCTCTTTCTCACCCTTGGAAGTCCGGATTTCTTGAGAGAGAAAATGGCAAGAGTTTGGCTAGTTTTCACCAATTTTTGGCTCAAAATCCGCCCACCCCCTTGGCCTATTTATAGGTGAAAAAAATGGGTTTCTTTGCAATTATTCTTGGTTCAACTTTGCTCAAAAATCCTTGGAATAAAAATAATTGCACAAAATTTTGCCAAAGAACCTTCCAAGTGGCCGGCCATCCTTGTGCTAGGTGTCATGGTGTGATTGTTTCCACCATTTATGATGTCATAAATCAAAAAATGGGATGATGTCATAAATCCAAGGTGAGGTGATGTCATCTTAAAGCCTTGTTTGGCTTGTTCTTTAATGTAGTCCACTTTAAATCCAATACAGATATTTCTAATACTGTGTTCACTAATACACAGTACAATTTAATACTGTTATACCGAATTGTAGTCCAAAATTTATCTGTGTATAGTTGGACTGTATAAAGATTTTTCTTTTTATTTAAAGCTATTTGGCCTTTAATATCCTATTTTAGGTGCTTGATTTTTCTATGGTGGTTTTAAAACTTAATTTTGCTATCTTGTCTGTAAAGACAGTTTTCGCAGTATATTTCTCACACTGATTATCATATAACATTACCGTCTTAGGTTTGACCATTCTGGTCAACCTCTGACTTGTTCCGATCAAATTTTGACTATCATGAATTCATGAAATTTCGTCATACCTTTTTACTTAAAAGGCCTATCATGAAGTCTCGTAATTAATTTACCGAGAACTCAATCATATACTGATAAAATCATGAATTTTGTATTAATATTCATAATTTTCATAAAATTGCACATAAACACATAATACGAACTATAAATTTCTTATTTACAAGAAAATTGTGAGTTCGTGAAAATTTCGATTATTACAATCTACCCTCATTAAAGAATTTTCGTCCTCGAAAATCAGAACAATTCGGGGTAGCTTTTCTTCATCTCATCCTCGCGTTCCCAGGTTGCCTCCTCAATCTCATGATTTCGCCATAGGACCTTGACTAATGGTATAACCTTGTTCCTTAGCACCTTTTCTTCTCGTGCTAAGATTCGAACTGGTTTCTCCTCATAGGTCAGATCTTCGTGAACCTCAATTGGTTCGTGGTCCAATACATGGGATGGATCCGAGATGTACTTCTTTAGCATCGACACATGAAATACATTGTGTACATATGCTAATTCCTGGGGCAGAGCCAATTTATATGCCACGTTACCAATTCTTTCCAGTATTTCGAATGGCCCTATGTATCGTGGACTTAATTTCCCCTTCTTTCCGAATCTCATAACCCTTTTGAATGGAGCAACTTTGAGAAAGACCAAGTCTCCTACTTGGAATTCTAGAGGCCTTCTGCGTTTGTCGGCATAGCTCTTTTGTCGACTAAATGCAGTTTCCATCCGTCGGCATATAAGTTTCACGGCCTCAGTGGTTTTTTGAACAAAATCCGTGGACACAAGTTCCTTTTCCCTAGTCTCGTACCAATGGATTGGAGATCTGCATCTTCTCCCATACAGGGCTTCATAAGGAGCCATTCCTATTGAAGCTTGGAAACTGTTGTTGTACGAGAATTCAATCAAAGGAAGCTTCTTATCCCAAGTTCCCTTGAAATCCATCACAGACGCTCGCAACATGTCTTCCAGGGTCTGAATGGTCCTCTCGGATTGTCCGTCCGTTTGAGGATGAAAAGCTGTACTAAAGGTAAGCTTGGTACCCATGGCTTGATGTACACTTCTCCAGAACTTAGAAGTGAAACGACCATCACGATCAGAGATGATTGCCTTTGGGATCCCATGGTAACGCACAATCTGCGCAACGTATAGTTCCGCCAGCTGTTCCACCGAAAGCTAAGCTTGATGGCGATGAAGTGTGCAGACTTCGTCAAACGATCAACAATCACCCATATAGCATCATTGCCACTGGAAGTTCGGGGTAGTCCAACCACGAAATCCATCGTCACTTGGTCCCATTTCCATTCTGGGATGGAAATTTTCTGCAACTCTCCCCCCGGACGTTGGTGTTCTGCCTTCACCCTTTGACATGTAAGGCATTTGCTGACGAATGTAGCGACGTCATTCTTCATTCTGGGCCACCAAAAACTTTCCTTCAAGTCTTGGTACATCTTTGTAGCTCCTGGATGGACGGAATACGGAGTCTCATGAGCTTCCTTCATGATTTGTTCCTTCAACTTGTCGTCGTTAGGGATGCATAATCTATTTTTCTGATAGAGTATGCCCTCATCCGATATGTTGAAGTCTGACTCCTTTTCTTCCAGGACTTCGTTCCTTGTTCTGAGCAGCGAGGCATCTCCTTCTTGTCGCTCTTTCATACCATCTAAAATGGTAGGTTGGAAGGTTAGGGCAGCTAAACTTCCCGTAATAAGCTCTATTCCAGCTTCTATTAGCTCCTTCTGAAGAGGTTCGGTCAATGGCTGTATTGACATCAACGAGGAAGACGACTTCCGACTAAGGGCATCAGCTACTTTGTTAGCCTTCCCTGGATGGTAACGGATGTCTATGTCATAATCCTTCACCAATTCGAGCCATCTTCTTTGCCTCATGTTAAGCTCCTTTTGTGTGAAGATATACTTCAAACTCTGATGATCCGTGTAGACTTCACACTTACTGCCGTAAAGGTAGTGCCTCCAGATTTTGAGCGCAAATACTACCGCCGCAAGTTCCAAATCATGCGTCGGGTAGTTCTTCTCATGATCCTTTAGCTGGCGTGAAGCATAAGCAATCACCTTTCCATTTTGCATGAGCACGGCTCCCAATCCTATTTTAGAAGCATCGCTGTATATCACGAAGTTTCCTTCTTCCACATTCGGAATTGTGAGAATCGGAGCGCGAGTCAGCCTGTTTTTCAGCTCTTGGAAGTGCTCTTCACACTTTGCAGTCCATTCGTACTTCTTTCCTTTCCGTGTAAGTGCGGTGAGTGGCGCTGCAATCTTAGCAAATCCTTCAACGAAACGTCGGTAGTAGCCCGCCAAGCCGAGGAAACTACGTACTTCGGTGACGTTTTTCGGAGCTGGCCATTCACTTACTGCCTCAATCTTGGCCGGATCTACAGATATGCCGTCCTTGGAGACCACATGTCCTAAGAAATGGACCTTTTCCAACCAAAATTCACACTTTGTGAATTTAGCGTAGAGCTGGTTTTGCTTTAGAATTCGTAAAGCAATCCTTAAATGCTCCTCATGCTCCTCCTTTGATCTTGAATAAATCAAGATATCATCTATAAAGACGATAACAAACTTATCTAAGTAATCCTTGAATACTCGATTCATCAGGTCCATAAAGGCTGCTGGAGCATTTGTCAACCCGAATGGCATAACGAGGAACTCGTAATGTCCATATCGCGTACGAAAGGCTGTCTTGGGAACGTCTCCTTCCCTAGTTCGGAGCTGGTGATATCTGGATCGCAGGTCAATCTTCGAGAAAATTGAAGCTCCTCTCAGCTGATCAAACAGATTGTCGATCCGAGGCAAGGGATACTTGTTCTTGATAGTTATCTTGTTCAATTCCCGATAGTCAATGCACATCCTAAGAGTGCCGTCCTTCTTTTTAACAAACAGAACTGGGGCTCCCCATGGCGAGTAACTCTGACGAATGAATCCTCGATCCAAAAGCTCTTGTAACTGAATCTGCAGTTCCTTAAGTTCGGCAGGCGCCATCCTGTACGGAGCCTTGGATACTGGTGCTGATCCAGGAAGTAACTCAATCTCAAAGGAGATCTCTCGTTCTGGTGGCAGTCCTGGCAACTCTTCAGGAAAAACCTCTATAAATTCCTTGACTATCGGTACTTCTTCCGGCCTGCTCTTGGTTTCTTGCGTCTTGTCCACCATGTTGGCTAGAAATCCAATACATCATTCTGCCAACAATTTTCTAGCCTTTAATGCAGAAATAAACATTTTCGGCTGTTTTGGAGTCGATCCTCTGAAAATAAACTCCTCGCCTCCAATTGGCTTGAACGTAATAGTACGCCGTGGACAGTCGATAACTGCGTTGTACTTCCCCAAGAAATCTATTCCCAAGATGACGTCGTAGTCGAATAGGTCAATGATGATCAAATTGACATACATTTCCCTACCACATATAATTATTGGAACATGACGTACCCAATAATCAGACAACAGAATCTCCCCGGAGGGTAATGCAGTCCTAAATGTTTTTCCGATCCTATCAGTTGCTCTACCTAGTTTCTTAGCGAACCTAGGCGATGTGAATGAATGCGTAGCTCCAGAATCAATTAACACATAAGCATCTTGTTGAGCAAAAGGAAGCTGACCTGTCACCACTGTGGAAGGTCCAGCTTGAGCATCCTCCTTTGTGTAGGCGTAAATGCGTCCTTGAGGTTCTGGAGCTTCCAACCTGCCTTGGGAGATTTCGGGTCCCTCGAGCTTCATCTGTGCCGCATGAAGTTGAGGTCCCTGTCCTCTCTGTTGGTTCTGCGGACTCTGGGGGTTAAGATTGCAGCTTCTAGCATAGTGGCCTTCCTTGCCACATAGAAAACAGCGATTGTTTCCAGCACGACAATCTCCCGGGTGCCTTTTCCCACATTTCTGACAAGTGGAATAGCTGTTGTTATCAGGGGTATTCTTCTTCTGAGGAAAATTCTGTTGATTCCCCTGACCTCCTGCATTCCACTTCCTCTTCTGCTGGTTGTTGCCGTACTGCCTGTTGTTGTTGTTGTTCTGGCCCGAAGGTCCTCCTTGACCTTTCTGTTGCGGAGTTTGGCTTGGTCTTGCCTGAATTTGTTTAACTTGGGCCTTCTCTTCCTTCTTTTCCTGGAAAAACTTAGCCCGTTGCTCCTTGTTTTGCCCTACCCAGTACTCAGCTCGAATTGCCCTGCTGACACATTCAGCAACAGTGAGTGGTGGATGGGGGCCACTGCTGATTATCACTGCTAAGTCCGAGCGGAATATCCTCATCATTCTTCTTACTTTGTCCCTTTCAGAACTGATGAGGTGAGGGCAGAGACGTGCTAGCTGCTCAAACTTTTTGACAGCTTCGGCTACCGACAGATTTCCTTGGCGAAACTTGTCGAACTCGTCTTGTTGAGCTTCCATGACCTCAGTATTGAAGTACTTTTCCTTAAATTCCTCCACAAAGTCCTCCCAAGTCATCTGAGTAACATCTCGCTGGATCTGAACTGTTTCCACCAGAGGCGAGCATCTTTCCGTAGCATAAAAGTTGCACAGAGGACTTTCTCCTGATCATTAAGTCTGAGGAAATTTAAGGCGACCTGGAGGTCAATCAACCAGTTGTCGGCCTCAATCGGGTTTGTAGACCCCTCGAATTCCGGTGCCTTCATGCGCCGAAATCTGTCATAAAGTTCTTCTGGAGTTCGAACCAGAGGTGCTGGTGGAACAGCTACATGCGCAACAGGTACTTCAGGGGCTATGAGGTTTCTCTGGGATCACCGGAACATCATCAGGAATTTCCGGTGCAGCAGGCTGATTCATAGGTGCTGGTGGTACCTCAGCATTTGGAGGTCCCTGATTCTGCTGAGCTATCTGAGCTCTAAGCCCCCCTATCTCTTGCTGTTGGGCTAACATCATCTGTCTTAGCTCATTCAGCTGAGCCGCAAGGTCAATGTCTTGGGTTGGTACTCTTCTACGCTTTGGCGGCATGGTTCTGTACGGGAATAAGGAAATAAATTCAGCTTCTTAAAATCATGCCTTTTATATAGAACCATAATCTTTATTCCATATAAAAGCATAACATGAATATATCTGAATTCATGTTCTCGTTCGTATCTCCTTCACAACAGGAGTACATAACCATAACATTTGGGGAAAATATAAAACTTTTCCCATCATTTCCGTACGTCACCTAGTTATCGCCACCAAGCTAAGATACCACCCGACGTTACCCCCGTATCCAACATCTTCCAGCATGGCCGTCGAAGAAAGATACTTACTACGCATATAAGATCTTAACTCATTCTAATCGTAAGAAAATAACATAACTTACTTGGGCCGTTGCAGAAGCGATGTGAGGCGAAGTGAAATAGGCTGGCAGGATACCGCTCTGATACCAACTTGTGACGCCCCGACTTCCCAAGTCGGGTCGACACCATACTTACTTGTACTTATCTTACTTGAAAATTTGAGAATAATTTTTTTTTTCTTTAAAACATATTTACATAAGTTATCTTGTAGAGAAAAACTTATCATGTATACATACTATACTGAAGATATCTTCTTAAGTCTTTAAACTTCATACATATTGCATAACATAATTTACTTTTGAGATTCAAAAGCGGTTGCGGAAAATTTTGCGTAGTGGTATCCCACACCGCCCTTCACCCGCCGCATCGTCCGCATAGCCCACCATTTAAGCTGCAGGCTTCTTAACAACTTTTATGTTTTAAGTTTTGCCAAATTCGGCCTCTAAGGGC